>OX465104.1:22550756-23270756 GCA_949987565.1 Luidia sarsii
GAATTCACCATGAAAAAAAATCGCCTCTCTGACCTGATAACACTATGAACATCTAAACCGTGAAAAGGGGGTGAAAATGTCATTTCGCAGCGAAACTAAAAAAAAAAAATCACTGTGATTTCACGGCGCATTTACAGTGAATTCACCATGAAAAAAATCGCCTCTCTGACCTGATAAGACATCTTCAAGTCACTAAAGAGACCGTGAAAAAAAAGTGAATATCTAGGGTGGCAAGCTCCAGCCTTAAGGGACGGCTAATTCAATTACCAGTAGGGACCTCCAGCCCCCATAGAGGTACATGTACTGTATGGTGTCCTTGTAACTGTCACTCCCAGATACTTCTAAATATGCCACTAGCCATTTACCACCAGGAATGTGGCCTTGGAGACCACTGGTGAAATCACCTTGAAAATTGGTTACTTGGCTAACTGTGTGCCATGAAATAGGGGTGAAAACATGGTGAATTTTCTTCTCACAACTGAAAGACATTTTCACCCCAATTTCACGGTTTAGATGTTCGTGGTGATAAGGACATCTTACGGTCACTAAAGGACCGTAAAAAAAAATCATCTAGGGTGGTAAGCTTCAGCCTTGAGGGATGGCTAATTCAATTCCATTTTTTTTCTTCCAGGAACTTGACGCTAACCTGGCGAACCTGACGGCCAAGTTTGAGAAGGCCACCGGGGACAAGCTGAAGTGCCAGCAGGAGGCTGAGGCCACCACCCTGACCATCACCCTGGCCAACCGGCTTGTGGGTGGGCTGGCCTCCGAGAACGTCCGCTGGGGCGAAGCGGTGGCCGCCTTCAAGGAGGCTGAGAAGACCCTCCGTAAGTGCCTTGGTGTAGCCTGGTCATTGCCTTGGTGTAGCCTGGTCATTGCCTCGTTGTAGCCTGGTCATTGCCTTGGTGTAGTCTGGTCATTGCCTCGTTGTAGCCTGGTCATTGCCTTGGTGTAGCCTGGTTATTGCCTTGGTGTAGCCTGGTCATTGCCTCGGTGTAGCCTGGTCATTGCCTTGGTGTAGCCTGGTCATTGCCTCGGTTAAGCCTGGTCATTGCCTTGGTGTAGCCTGGTCATTGCCTCGTTGTAGCCTGGTCATTGACTTGGTTTAGCCTGGTCATTGCCTTAGTGTAGCCTGGTCATTGCCTTCGTGTAGCCTGGTCATTGCCTTGGTGTACCCTGGTCATTGCTTTGATGTAGCCTGTTCATTGTCTTGGTGTAGTCCTGGTCATTGTCTTGGTGTAGTCCTGGTCATTGCTTTGGTGTACCCTGGTTATTGCCTTGATGTAGCCTGGTCATTACCTTGTTGTAGCCTGGTCATTGCCTTGGTGTACCCTGGTCATTGCCTTGATACACCCCGGTTATTGCCTTGATGTAGCCTAGTCATTGCCTTGGTGTAGCCTAGTCATTGCCTTGGTGTAACCTAGTCATTGCCTTGGTGTAACCTAGTCATTGCCTTGGTGTAACCTAGTCATTGCCTTGGTGTAGCCTGGTCATTGCCTTGGTGTACCCTGGTCATTGCCTTGGTGTAACCTAGTCATTGCCTTGGTGTAGCCTAGTCATTGCCTTGGTGTAGCCTAGTCATTGCCTTGGTGTAGCCTAGTCATTGCCTTGGTGTACCCTAGTCATTGCCTTGGTGTACCCTGGTCATTGCCTTGATACACCCCGGTTATTGCCTTGATGTAGCCTGTTCATTGTCTTGGTGTAGTCCTGGTCATTGCTTTGGTGTACCCTGGTTATTGCCTTGATGTAGCCTGGTCATTGCCTTGATGTAGCCTGGTCATTACCTTGTTGTAGCCTGGTCATTGCCTTGGTGTACCCTGGTCATTGCCTTGATACACCCCGGTTATTGCCTTGATGTAGCCTGGTCATTGCCTTGGTGTACCCTGGTCATTGCCTTGATACACCCCGGTTATTGCCTTGATGTAGCCTAGTCATTGCCTTGGTGTAGCCTAGTCATTGCCTTGGTGTAGCCTAGTCATTGCCTTGTTGTACCCGGGCCATTGCCTCAAGGAGCTCTCGTTCTGTGTCTCCCTCGCAGCCGGTGATGTGCTCCTGATCACGGCCTTTGTCTCCTACATGGGCTGCTTCACCAAGAGCTTCCGCCTGGAGTTGATGGACAACATGTGGCTCCCCTTCATCAAGACGCAAAAGGTCAGTGTCGCAAGACGTCACCCCTAAAGCGTAGCCCTAAAGAAAGGCTCTTCAGTACCGAAAAAGAAAAAAACGAACGAGAGCGCCACGACCTAGCACGGCCACAATCAAGCATCCGGTATAAATTGAGACCGCGCCAAGGGTCTCTGCCCTCTCGACAAAACCAACCGACAAAAGCTGCTGAGATGTCTTCCAGCCAACAAAGGGACCCGCCAAACAACTTAGCGACCACTACCAATCTTGGCCGAATGTTTGTTAGTTTGACAGTGTTGGAATGTGTTGAATTTGTATGGTAATCACTGCAGTCTGATAAAACAACAGGTACAGTGGAACAGCACAATGAACAACCCCTTCCTGTCTATTGAGAATGTAATACATTGGAGTGTCGCTATAACGAACGCCGATAGACCAAACATTCGTCTGTAACGAACATGCCCTTTGTCTCCCGATTTTTGTGTACGAAACATGTGGCCGCAACTGCTATAACGAACAACCGCCATACCAAACAATTTTCATAGATCCCGGGATGTTTGATATATTTAGCGACGTTCCACTGTAGTACCTCGAGTTAGTATTGGTACCACACACTCTTTCAGTATCAAATTATGCATTCAAGCCCCTTTTCGTCCGAATAAAAAAGAAATGGTACCTATTGGTGTGTGTGTCCCGAATGGTCAGATCCCCATCCCCACCACGGAGGGCCTGGACCCACTCAGCCTGCTGACCGACGACGCCACGGTGGCCAGCTGGAACAACGAGAGCCTGCCCAGCGACCGCATGTCCACGGAGAACGCCACCATCCTGTCCAGCTGCGAGCGCTGGCCGCTGATGATTGACCCGCAGCTGCAGGGCATCAAGTGGATCAAGACCAAGTACGGCGAGGACCTGCGGCTGGTGCGGCTGGGCCAGCGCGGCTACCTGGACGTCATCGAGCGGGCCATCTCCAACGGCGACACCGTCCTGATCGAGAACATGGAGGAGTCGGTGGACCCTGTCCTGGACCCGGTGCTGGGCCGTAACACCATCAAGAAGGGCAGGTAGGGAAGACCTCCTACTACTCCTGCTGCTCCTCCTCATCTTCCTCTTCCTCTTCCTTGTCTTTCTCTTGCTCTTGCTCTTCCCCTTTCCCTTCCCCATTCCCTTCCCCTTCCCCTTTCCCTTCCCCTTCCCCTTCCCATTCCCCCCTTCCCCTTCCCCTTCCCCTTCCCCTTCCCCTTCCCCTTCCCCTTCCCCTTCCCCTTCCCCTTCCCCTTCCCCTTCCCCTTCCCCTTCCCCTTCCCCTTCCCCTTCCCCTTCCCCTTCCCCTTCCCTTCCCCTTCCCCTTCCCCTTCCCCTTCCCCTTTCCCCTTCCCCTTCCCCTTCCCCTTCCCCTTCCCCTTCCCTTTCTCAGTCTTCCTCTTCCTCCTCCTCTTCCTCCTCTTCCTCTTCCTCCTCCTCTTCTTCCTCCTCCTCTTCCTCCCCCGCCTCTTCCTCCTCCTCTTCCTCCTGCTCCTCTTCTTCCTTCTCCTCTTCCTCCTCTTCCTCTTCCTCCTCCTCTTCCTCCTCCTCCTCTTCCTCTTCCTCCTCTTCCTCTTCCTTTTCCTCCTCCTCTTCCTCCTCCTCCTCTTCCTCTTCCTCTTCCTCCTCTGCCTCTTCCTCTTCCTCTTCCTCCTCTTCTTCTTCCTCCTCTTCCTCTTCCTCTTCCTCCTCCGCCTCTTCCTCCTCCTCCTCTTCCTCCTCCTGCTACAAAGAATGGCGTCCCCCGCTTTACCCAAAGTTTTAAGAATTGTGTGCCCATCAACCCGCCCACCCCCTGCAGGTATAATCAATAGTTATAATTAAGAAAGTGCACAAACTTTTACTCAAATAACGGCGGCCTCGCTTGTCCAAAAGGTGCCCGTTTTAACAATTGTCGTGTGGCCCCCTCACCCCCCCCCCCTGCACCCCCAATCCCTTGCAGGTACATCAAGATCGGTGAGAAGGAGGTGGAGTACAACCCCTTGTTCCGGCTGATCCTGCACACCAAGCTGGCCAACCCGCACTACAAGCCTGAGATGCAGGCCCAGACCACCCTCATCAACTTCACCGTCACCCGGGACGGCCTGGAGGACCAGCTCCTGGCCAACGTGGTGGCCCAGGAGCGGCCCGACCTGGAGAAGCTCAAGGTAGGTGTTGCATTGGTGCAGCCTGGTCATTGCCTTGGTGTAGCTAGCCTGGTCATTGCCTAGGTGTAGCCTGGTCATTGCCTTTGTGTAGCCTGGTCATTGCCTTGGTGTACCCTGGTCATTGTCTTGGTGTAGCCTGGTCATTGCCTTGGTGTAGTCCTGGTCATTGCCTTGGTGTAGCCTGGTCATTGCCTTGGTGTAGCCTTGTCATTGCCTTGGTGTAGCCAAGATGAACTAGATATACTAGAGTGCACACTCCCCTATCAACGTGCAGTACGAACGTGTGACGACATTGACACGCATCCGCCATTACCAAAGAGGGCAACTTCAGCTCGAAGTGCCCGGATGTCAGCAGCAATCGCGCGTAATATGAATGGGGAGAGGTATAGCCGAAAGGTTGTGAATGCGGAAACTAAAATGTTTTTTAGTAATGAAAGGAAAGGCCATCAATACCTCAAGGGATTGGCGAATTTTAATGTCCTACTTTCTTGTGTAAAAAAATGGGATTTGTTTGCTCCCATAGAGATCCATGCATTTGCACCTCTTTGGTAATGGCGTCGCAGTCCCCTTGTCGGCACGCGTCATGCGATGAGTGTGAACACTCTAGTTAGAGCTCTATGGTTGTACCCGAGTCACAAGTTCTACCCAGGTTCGATTTCATTTAAACTTAGGACCAATGGCGAGACGGCGATGCACAGAAGCCATATGAACCCATCTAGGCTTATGGTGGGTTATCCATCGCCTTGACAATACACCACATGTGAAAATGAAGACAATAAAAAAATGGAAAAGTCATGATGGATCGCAAGGCTCATCCATCCGCCCTTCTCCCCTCTCCCGCATCTCTCCCACCCCCCTAAACAGCTGGACCTGACCAAGCAGCAGAACGACTTCAAGATCATCCTGAAGGAGCTGGAGGACAACCTCCTGTCCCGCCTCTCCTCGGCCGAGGGCAACTTCCTGGGCGACACGGCCCTGGTGGAGAACCTGGAGACCACCAAGCGCACGGCCGCCGAGATCGAGGTCAAGGTGGAGGAGGCCAAGGTGACGGAGGTCAAGATCAACGAGGCCCGCGAGCTCTACCGCCCGGCCGCCGCCCGCGCCTCCCTCATGTACTTCATCCTGAACGACCTGAACAAGATCAACCCCATCTATCAGTTCTCTCTCAAGGTGAGCCCTCCGGCAATCCCTCTTCCCCCTCAAGTGGAAACGTCGCTATAACGAACCCAGATAATACCGAGCATCCGGCTATAACGAACATGCCCTTTGGCTCCCTGATTTTTTTTTTTGCACAACACCACACTATGAACATCTAAACGGTGAAAATGGGGTGAAAATGTCATTTAGCCTTGAAAAGAAAATTCATAAAATTTAGTGGGCCTGACGTTTCGATCCTAGCAGGACCTTTCTCAAAGGCAGAGAGAAGAAAATTCACCGTGTTTTCACCCCTGTTTCATGGCACACAGTTTTGGCAGAATCATTTTCACGGGTGTTTCCGCCAGTGGTCTCTAAGGCCACATTCCTGGTGGTAAATGGCCAGAGGCAATTTAGAAGTATCTGGGAGTGACAGGTACAGGGACACCATACAGTACCTCGAGCCTGGAAGAGCCTCGTAAAGCCTCGTAACACTCACGAGTGATCGGAAAGATTTCAGAAACGTTCCTTGCCGGGAAATGTTGCCCCTCCCGGGTGCCGTATCGGTACTTCCTCGTGGAATCAGGGAGTCATTGCCTTGGTGTAGCTAGCCTGGTCATTGCCTTGGTGTAGCCTGTTCATTGCCTTGGTGTAGCCTGGCCATTGCCTAGGTGTTGTCCTGGTCATTGCCTTGTTGTACCCTGGTCATTGCATTGGTGTACCCTGGTCATTGCATTGGTGTACCCTGGTCATTGCCTTGGTGTAGCCTGGTCATTGCCTCGGTGTAGCTAGCCTGGTCATTGCCTTGATGTAGCCTGGTCATTGCCTTGGTGTATCCCTGGTCATTACCTTGGTGTAGCCTGGTACCCTGGTCATTGCCTTGGTGTAGCCTGGTCTTTGCCTTGGTGTAGCCTGGTCATTGCCTCAGTGTAGCTAGCCTGGTCATTGCCCTGGTGTAGCCTGGTCATTGCCTTGGTGTACCCTGGTCATTGCCTCAGTGTAGCTAGCCTGGTCATTGCCTTGATGTAGCCTGTAGATGTAGAATCAGGGAGTGCTCGCAAGCACCTACCTAGGCCCCCTTCTCTCTACTCTCTCTCTCTCTCTCTCACCTCGCAGGCATTCAACGTGGTCTTCTCCAAGGCCATCGAGAAGGCCGAGCAGGCAGAGGACGTCAAGGAGCGCGTCAACAACCTGATCGACTTCATCACCTACTCCGTCTTCATCTACACCACCCGGGGTCTCTTCGAGCAGGACAAGCTCATCTTCACCACGCAGGTCGCCCTACAGGTGAGGGGGACCCCACACTGATCTCCTTCCCCCGTATCCGAGTTGAAAAAAAGAGGCCTCGACAATGCACCGATCCGGTAGGCCGCGGCGCCCACCCTTAGCAACGGCCAAGCAACCGCGCACATTCGCACGACGTTGTCACAATCACCCCACGCGCCGTGCGCGTCCACTGCACGTCCTCAACCAACCGAAAGCACTTCTCTCCGTTGGACTTTGGTTTTGGGAATTGGCCGAAAATGTAACACTTCCTTTCTTGCCAGGGTGTCGACAGTCAGCATTACAATGAAAATATGAACAAGCTTGACCATGGTTAAGGATAAAACTTTGTAAAGGAATTGCCTGGTACATACGGAGCAAAAGTAAACACTGCATTGACTGTGTTTGAATGGTAGGAAACTATAGTAACTAGGGACGATATTAGTCTGGTTGTCAGATGGAAGATACAGAGGGTGACTTTTGGGTGGACGTTAGAAAGTTTATAGTAAGTGAGGAAGTTTGGATAGTTTAGATTTGAATCTTGAGACGTGAAGTTGGTGTGCAGTTTTGTGAGCCAATGAGGTTTTTGCCCTTGCTCGACGTGATAAACTCGTGCTTTATCATGTTGAGCAGGGCAAAAAACCTTATTGAGTTACATTCTCCTCAACGCAATCACCACGTTACATCTATGATGCAATGCGGTACCCGCCGCTATACATTATTCGAATCCACCACACGACCTCGACCAGCTCGGTGGTTAAAGTGGTTAAAGATTCTGCACTAGAAAGCGGAAGTTACGGGTTCGAATCCCGCCTGAGCTGCCTGAATCTTTTCATCAGGCGTTGGGCAAAGCACTGAGCACTCAGTGTTTATCACGTCGAGCAAGGGCAAAACCTCATTGAATTACATTCTCCTTGATGCAGACATCATGTTATATCTATCAGTTGTGTGAGATTGTGCCTCTATAATTGTGGTTGGCCGTCTTCTCTTCTCGCCGGACAGATCCTGCTGATGAAGAAGGAGATCAACCCGTTGGAGCTGGACTTCCTGCTGCGCTTCCCCTCCCAGGTCAACGTGACCAGTCCCGTGGACTTCTTGTCCAACCCAGCCTGGGGAGCCATCAAGGTAGGCAGCACGGACATCACCAGGGACCAATGACCATCACCTTTAGACCCGCTTGTAAACCACTTCGCGCCGGGACCTCCGAAATCGGAGCTCTGTCGGCTTGACTATGCGACGGGGGCCGTCCGAATCCGGGCACCACTATTGTCCACATTTTTAAACAAAGACTCTTTTCAGCTGAGAACAAATCAGTACAAATCACGACAAAGATGCCACATGAATTGCAAACCAGTGTTATAACAGTTTTTTCTTTTACATCTACATGATAGCAGGGGCGTGATCCCTTCTCCCTTCTTTCCCTGTAAGACTACTGGCGTGATTTTTTTTTTTTTCTTGTTTTTTTTTTTCATTTTATAGTGATATTCAAAAATGTTGCAAACTGCTTACTGACTAAAATTACCAAAATGAAAATCTCAAAATTGAGTGGGCCTGACGTTTCGATCCTAGCAGGACCTTTCTCAATTCTCAAAGGCAGGACCTTTCTCTGCCTTTTCCTTGCCCTTCCCTTTGATCTCCCCCTACCAGCTTTCCTCTTTGTCCTTTGTTTCTCATCCGTGTCATAGTATCCACTCTCTTCCCCCTTCCTTCGTGTACATGGATCCGTTTTGTCATTGTCACTCTGTCTCTGAGAAAGGTCGGGCCCTCTAAATTTTGAGATTTTTTATTCTATCTTTTGATTTTTCAAATTTTATTTATTTTTTGTCAAACGGGTATCTCAAACTGCTAATTTTTATTTGTTAAAACTCTAAAAAAAAACCTGAAGGGCGTCTGCACCCCTGCAGTGAATCTCTCGGCGGTGTAAGCGCTCACTCGCAGTCGCGCAATTGACCGGCCTTCAGTGATTTTCGGGAGGTGACTTTCGGCCGGTCGCTCATCACATCCCTGCTTCTCCCTTCTCCCTTCTCCCTTCTCCCTTCTCCCTTCTCCCTTCTCCCTTCTCCTCCTCTCCTCTCCAGTCCCTGGCGGCCATGGAGGAATTCCGGAACCTGGACCGGGACATCGAGGGCTCGGCCAAGCGCTGGAAGAAGTTTGTGGAGAGCGAGTGCCCGGAGAAGGAGAAGTTCCCCCAGGAGTGGAAGAACAAGTCCTCGCTGCAGAAGCTCTGCATGATGCGGGCCCTGCGCTCCGACAGAATGACCTACGCCGTCAGGTAATACAGGAGGGTTTGCGGAGGGATGTAAGACTTCCGGAAATGGCGTTATTATTTTTTTTTCCAGAAATGCCTTTTTTTTTATTTTATTTTTTTTATTATTATTATTATTATTATTTTTATTTTTTAATTTTTTTATTATCTTTTTTTTTAATGTCAAACTGGTATCTCAAAATCTTCAATTGTATCTGTTACACGATGAACATCTAAACGGTGAAAAAAGGGGTGAAAATGTCATTTAACCGTGAAACTAAAAAGTCGCTGTGATTTCACGGTGTATTTTACAGTGAATTGACCGTGAAACTTATCGCCTCTCTGTCCTGATATAAAGGACATCAGGTCAGTATTAAAGAGACCGTGAACAAAATGTGAATATCTAGGGTGGCAAGCTCCAGCCTTGAGGGATGGCTAATTCAATTACCAGGATATAGGGACCACCAGCCCCCATAGAGGTACTGTATGGTGTCCTTGTACCTGTCACTCCCAGATACTTTTAAATTGCCTATAGCCATTTACCACCAGGAATAAAGTGGCACCACTGGTGAAAACACCATGAAAATGACTTGGGCTAACTGTGTGCCATGAAATAGAGGTGAAAACACGGTGACTTTTCTTTTCACGGCTAAATGACATTTTCACCCCATTTTCACCGTTTAGATGTTCATAGTGTTAAAACACTAAAAACTGGAGGGTACCTAACCCTGCGAAACAAATGAAGCGGTTTTTCACGATTTTCTCGAGACTCGGTTGGCGGATTGAGCCGAAATTTTCACAGGTTTGCTATTTCATGCATATGTTGGATCAGACAACGTATGGATGCTATTCTTTGACCTCAACCAATGTTGTGTAGGGGCTTTAATAGATTATAAGAAGCGTCTTCGGACTATTCAACCACATGGTCTCAACATCCAGGAGGGTAATGACTAACACCATGCAGCTTTCTGATAATCCTTCTTTTGTGTTCAGTCCTTCACACTTCTCTCTTTGATCTTTCCCCCTATTGTCACTAATCCCTACCCCACTCCTTGCCCTTCTCTTTGATCTTTCCCCCTCCTCTCATTAATCCCTACCCTACCCCCTGCCCTTCCCTTTGATCTCTCCCTACCAGCTTCACTCTTTGTCCTTTGTTTCTCATCCGTGTCCTATTCACTCTCCCCCCTTCCTTCGTGTACATGTATCTGTTTTGTCCTTGTCACTCTGCCTTTGAGAAAGGTCCTGCTAGGATCGAAACGTCAGGCCCACTAAATTTTAGATTTACATTTTGGTAATTTTAGTCAGTAAGCAGTTTGCAACATTTTTGTATATCACCTTAAGATTATAAGATTGGACGCATTTGCCAACGTCCCGAGTTAGACGTTTATTCGGACGATGCCGATACCGGATTCCACGATCTGGCCGTCTTAAAAAAAACTGTGCTTTTCCTCCGTCTCAGGAACTTCATCGAGGAGAAGCTAGGCACCAAGTACGTGGAGAACCGCCCCGTGGACTTTGCCAAGTCCTTCGAGGAGACGGGGCCCGCCACGCCCATCTTCTTCATCCTGTCGCCGGGCGTGGACCCGCTGAAGGACGTGGAGGCGCTGGGCAAGAAGATGGGCTTCACCTTCGACAACAAGAACTTCCACAACGTCTCGCTGGGCCAGGGCCAGGAGATCGTGGCCGAGCAGAGCATGGACCTGGCCGCCAAGGAAGGCCACTGGGTCATCCTGCAGGTCAGTGGTCATGGTCAGGCTCCCTCACCATGGACGTCTGAACCGGACGTCTGAAAAGGCTGAAAATGTCATTTAGCCGTGAAAAGAACATTCACAGTTCAAAGAGGTTTTTGCCCTTACTCGACGTGGTGGTAAACACTGAATGCGCAGTGCCGTCTGTCCCACTGAGTGCCTCTTAAGACTAAGAGTGGATGTTATGTATTATTTTTAAAAGAATTTAAAAAAAAAGAAGAAAGAAAATAATGTATTTGGTTTGGTTTGTGCTTGGGGTCGGGAATGATCTCTTTTCATGAGCACTGAGCATTCAGTGTTTACCACCACGTCGAGTAAGGGCAAAACCTCTTTGAATTACATTCTCCTTGACGCAAACATCATGTTATATCTATGAAACATTCACAGTGTTTTCACGGTCCCTATTTCACGACGCAGAGTATAAAACTATTAAATAGCCAAAATTTTCGCAGCTTTTTCACGGTGTTTTCACAAGTGGTCTTCAAGGCCACATTCCTGGGGCCAATTTCATAGCGCCGCTTAAGCGCCAAAATGTGCTTAAGCGCAAAAACTCATGAACTTACAGGATCCCCTTGCCAACCCAAACTTCACTTTTGTTTCACGCTAAGTAAAGAAGAGTGGAATACAAGTCAAAAAGAAATGGACATCACATCGCAGGGCAGTTTGTAATCCTGCTTACACGAGGAAGACTTTTTCTACTTAGCAGATTTTCACGCTTAAGCGGCTGTATGAAATTGGGCCCAGGTGAATGAATGGATAGCAGAAGTTTCAAAGTATCTGGGAGTGACAGTTACAAGGACACCGTACAGTACCTCTATGGTGGCTGGGGGCCTTAATCAAATCGGGATTATTTTCGTAGTGGGAACGGCCCTAATGCGGTGGCGCAACCAAAAAAGATTCTTAAAATTTAGTGGGCCTGACGTTTCGATCGTTATAATCCTTCTTTTGTGTTCAGTCCTTCACACTTCTCTCTTTGATCTTTCCCCCTCTGGTCACTAATCCCTACCCTACTCCTTGCCCTTCTCTTTGATCTTTCCCCCTCTTCTCACTAATCCCTACCCTACTCCTTGCCCTTCCCTTTGATCTCTCCCTACCAGCTCCACTCTTTGTCCTTTGTTTCTCATCCGTGTCCTATTCACTCTCTCCCCCCTTCCGTCGTGTACATGTATCTGTTTTGTCCTTGTCACTCTGCCTTTGAGAAAGGTCCTGCTAGGATCGAAACGTCAGGCCCACTAAATTTTAAGAGAGTATTAACTGTTATAACTGTATAAACTACTGAGCAAAAAGTCTCTCGTGGCTGTTAGCTCAGCACGTGGCCATTAGCTCAGCTGAACTTTTGCTGAGATTTCTGTCTCAAGAGGCCGTGAGACCAATATCTATTCTGTTTGATTTTTTTTTCGCCTTGTGTTGATGAAAACGCATCATGTGCGGTGACTTGAGCTACGCGCTGAGCCAACAAAAATATTTTTTGAAACCATCACGTGAACAGAGCGTGTGCTTTCATTGGCCAGTTGTCATTTTTTTGGGCTAAGCACGTAGCTCAAGTCGCCGCACATGGTGAGTTTTCATCCACGGGAGGCGAAACAAAAATCAAACAGGATATTGGTCTCACCAAAAGCATTACATTTTGGTAATTTTAGTCTGTAAGCAGTTTGCAACATTTTTGTATATCACAAAAAAAGATTTAAGGTGATATACAAAAATGTTGCAAACTGCTTACTGACTAAAATTACCAAAATGTAATGCTTTTGGTGAGACCAATATCCTGTTTGATTTTTGTTTCGCCTCCCGTGGATAAATCTAAAATTTAGTGGGCCTGACGTTTCGATCCTAGCAGGACCTTTCTCAAAGGCAGAGTGACAAAAAAGATTGTTAACCTCTGTCTCTGTCCCAATACCTGACCATTGCTTGTGTTGGGGGGGGTTGCCGTTTGCAGAACATCCACTTGGTCGCCAAGTGGCTGAGCACGCTGGAGAAGAAGCTAGAGTCGACAAGCGAGGGCAGCAATGCAGACTATAGGGTCTTCATGAGTGCCGAGCCTGCCGGCACCCCAGAGAGTCACATCATCCCACAGGTAACCAACCCCCCACCCCCCTCCCTCCCCGGCACCTGTGGTTTTTTTTTTTTTGCGGGGGGTGGGGGTTTGTGATGAAAATTACTGAAATTGGAAAGATGCTGTCTGCCTCAGGAGGGAAAAAACTGTGATGATACGATTCCGATGCAAAACTGACATTTTTTTTTCCATTTTTTTTTTTTTAACAATGCATCATTTTTCAAATCTCACCGGGAACTTTTGAACATATTTTTTGGATTGACCGTCTCTGCACTATACAGTCTCATGGCCTTAATATTCAGGAAGGGAATGACTAATCCTCACCTCCAAATGCACTCAAAATTTAGTGGGTCTGCCGTTTCGATCCCAGCAGGACCTTTCTCAAAGGCAGACTTTTCAGTCGAGAACAAAGCGATGAGTAGCATGACATGCCCGTAATTACCCACCTCCATGTTGACTAAGAGTGTTCAATTAGTGAACACTCTTATTTACTCACTTTTTGTATCCTTTAATTATTGTTTTCTGTTTGTCCTGATTATCTGTTTGTGACGCATGGTAACAATTGGAGAGCCACTTGATTGTGATTGAGTTCGCATTTGGTAGTCCGTCAAGGCTGTTGCCATGGCATTTGTATTGTGTTGTCATTGTCTGTTCTTGTTGATGCCTTGAGAAACAATAAATGAAATGAAATGAAACTGATGATCTTGCTTTAGGGGGGAGAGAGTGAATAGGACACGGATGAGAAACAAAGGACAAAGAGTGAAGCTGGTAGGGAGAGATCAAAGGGAAGGGCAAGGAGTGGGGTAGGGATTAGTGAGAAGAGGGGGAAAGATCAAAGAGAAGGGCAAGGAGTAGGGTAGGGATTAGTGAGAGGAGGGGGAAAGATCAAAGAGAGAAGCATGGAGGAGTGAACACAAAAGAAGGATTATCAGAAAGCTGCATGGTGTACCCTCCTGGATGTTGAAACCATGTGGTTGAATAGTCCGAAGACGCTTCATCCTCATTTTATCACGGCTAAGACGGACAGCATTACTACGGTGACCAAGGGATTCTATGTCCAGTACACTCATATCTGATATCGAATGATCAGGGAAATTAAAGTGATACCCAACAGGGATGTCCATTTTACCGGATTTGATAGTCGACCTATGGCCATAGATACGTTTTAGAATGTAGAACAAAGTAGAACAAATTATTGGATGAAATAAAACTGTTGGATGAATAAAATGGATGAGTAACATCCACTACATTTTCTTTGTGTGCGCTGGGCAGGGCATCTTGCAAGCCTCCATCAAGATCACCAACGAGCCGCCCACTGGCATGTTTGCCAACCTGCACAAGTCCCTGGACAACTTCAACCAGGACACGCTGGAGATGTGCGCCCGGGAGGCCGAGTTCAAGGCCATCCTCTTCTCCCTCTGCTACTTCCACGCCGTGGTGGCGGAGCGCCGCAAGTTCGGGCCGCAGGGCTGGAACCGTGTCTACCCCTTCAACACCGGCGACCTGACCATCTCCGTCAACGTCCTCTACAACTACCTAGAGGCCAACTCCAAGGTAGGGTGACTGCCTGTGACGATATGATTCCGATGCAAAACTGTCATTTTTTTTTTTTTTTTTTTTTTTTTTAACAATGCATCATTTTTCGAATCTCACCGGGAACTTTTGAACAGATTTTTTGAGAAATTTGAGAAAAACTTTGACTGGGCCAGTCAGAGTCAAAGTTTTCTTTGCCAATTTCTGAAAATTGTTCAAAAGTTCCCAGTCGCTACGCAGACGGTCTTAGAGTATTCAACTCGATTCATTATTCGATTCATTGCCACCCCTTATTAGGTGCCCTGGGAGGATCTGCGCTACCTGTTTGGCGAGATCATGTACGGCGGTCACATCACAGACGACTGGGACCGGCGCCTGTGCCGCACTTACCTGGAGGAATACATGCAGCCTGACATGGTAAGCCCTACGCCAGATACAGATCAATCAAGTGAAATCAAATGACCGTTCGACTGACTGACCGTTCGACCGACTGACCGACGGACGGACGGACCGACTGACCTACTGACTGACTGGTCATTTAGTCAATCTGTCAGTCAGTCGGTCAGTCAATCTGTCAATCAGTCAATCTGTCAATCAGTCAATCTGTCAGTCTGTCAGTCTGTCAGTCAACCAGTCAACTAGTCAATCAGTCAATCTGTCAATCAGTCAATCTGTCAGTCTGTCAGTCAACCAGTCAACCAGTCAATCTGTCAATCAGTCAGTCAATCAGTCAGTCAGTCAATCAGTCAGTCAGTCAGACAGTTAGTCAGCCAATCAGTCAATCAGTCAGTCAATCAGTCAGTCAGTCAGACAGTTAGTCAGTCAATCAGACAGACAGTTAGTCAGTCAGTCAATCAGCCAATCAGCCAATCAGTCAATTAGTCTGTCAGTCAGTCAATCAGTCAGTCAGTCAACCAGTCAATCTGTCAATCAGTCAGTCAATCAGTCAGTCAGTCAATCAGTCAGTCAGTCAGACAGTTAGTCAGCCAATCAGTCAATTAGTCAGTCAGTCAGTCAGTCAGTCAGTCAGTCAGTTAGTCAGTCAATCAGCCAATCAGCCAATCAGTCAATTAGTCAGTCAGTCAGTCAATCAGTCAATCAGTCAATCTGTCAATCAGTTAACCAACCAACCAATCAATCAATCAATCAATTAAATAAATAAACCAACCAACCAATCAATCAATCAATTAAATAAACCAACCAATCAATCAATCAATCAGTCAGTCAATTAAATAAACCAACCAATCAATCAATCAGTCAATTAAATAAACCAACCATCCAATCAATCAATCAAATTTGATTCGGCTTGATCCTCGGCACCGTAGTTCATCACCATGTTTATGGATTAATCGAGTTCATCCTGCCTGGTACCACTCTCCCCTCCCCCCTCTCCTTCCCCTTCCCCCCTCTCAGCTGGACGGCGAGGTCTACCTGGCCCCCGGCTTCCCCATCCCGCCCAACTCGGACTACGTGGGCTACCACGGCTACATCGACGAGATCCTGCCGCCGGAGAGCCCCTACCTGTACGGCCTGCACCCCAACGCCGAGATCGGCTTTCTGACCACCACCTCGGACAACCTCTTCAAGGTGGTGCTGGAGATGCAGCCCCGGGACAGCGGGGCCGGAGCCGGCGCCGGCAGCAGCCGAGAGGAGAAGGTACCGTTTGGATCGTCTTGTTTTCTTTCTTTTTTTCCCACACTTTTTTTGGCCATTTTATTGAAAACCAATGCTTATTAACCCCTTTGACGGCGGGATTATTTTAGTGCCCATTGGCCGGCACAGTGCCATTTCAAAAGCTCGCTAAACAATCAGAGAACAATAAACCTGCAAAATAAATCAATAAGAGTACACTATTTGTATCAGTGAATCGTCCCCCTCCCTTCGTTTACATGTATCTGCATTGTAAGTTGAGTTAAATATTACATTTTAGGTTTTGATCCTTGAAACTTGGCCTGAAAGTAGCCCTGGGATTCCTCCAGTGGCCTGAGTCAAAACATCTGAATTCGGAGACAATTTCTAATCAAACATGTTCAGGAGAAGGGAGCGACCCTACCTGTTTCTCTGAGCTGCCATTGTCCAGTCGCTGGCATAATGGTCGACGGCAGAGAGTGACTGAGCAGAAAGATAGGGTTTAACTTAAATTGGTTTAACTTAAATTGATAGATAAGACTTCTCCTGATGATGGCCAGAGCATACTGGTCGAAACGTCGAGTTACCACTCAGGTTCTTTTCAGAACCACACCTCTTCTTTAAGAGGCCTTATACATGGTGTCACCGCAAACCTTCCTAATTGAGTTGTCGTTTTTTTTGCGGGGCGCGCTTCCTCGCCGCACAGATCAAGGCTCTGCTGGACGAGATCCTGGAGAAGCTGCCGGACGAGTTCAACATGCTGGAGATCATGGGCAAGGTGGAGGAGCGCACGCCCTACATCGTGGTGGCTTTCCAGGAGTGCGAGCGCATGAACACGCTGACCTCGGAGCTCCGACGCTCCCTGAAGGAGCTGGACCTCGGACTCAAGGTGCGTGGTGGTGGCGGAAACGCTCCCAAGGCCCCCCCCCGTGGTCTCCCCCTCTCCCCCCTCCCTCCCTCCCCCCCTCCCCCCTCCAACCATCAAAGCCTTCTCTGAATGGAATCACAATCTAAAGGCCGCCGCACATGAGAGCTATCTGCTGAGCAAAAAGTCTCTCGAGGTTGTTAGCTCAGCACGTAGCTCTGAACTTTTGGTGAGATTTCTGCCTCAAGGGGCCGTGAGACCAATATCTATCCGGTTTGATTTTTTTCGCCTCTCGTGGACGAAAACTCATCGTGTGCTGCGACTTGAGCTACGTGCTGAGCACAAAAATCTATTTTTGAAATCCATCACGTGAACAGAGCATGTGCTTTCATTGGCCAGTTGTGATTTGTTTTCTATTTTTTTTTTCATTTTTTTTTTTTTCATTATTATTATTTTTTTTCATTTTATGTCAAACAGGTATCTCAAACTGCTAATTTTTATCTGTTAAAACCCTAAAAACTGAAGGGTGCCTGCACCCCTGCCGTGATTCTCTCGGTCACATTCGCATCTCTTGGTTGCACAATTTATTCAGTTGGCCTTCAGTGATTTTCAGGAAATGACTTTGTCGGTCACTTACACATACATCCCTGGTTACTAACTTTCAATGCCTGGCATTTCGATCCTAGCAGGACCTTTCTCAAAGGCAAAGGTCCTGCTAGGATCGAAATGTCAAACCCTTTGAGAAAGGTCCTGCTAGGATAGAAACGTCAAACCCTTTGAGAAAAGGTCCTGCTAGGATAGAAACGTCAAACCCTTTGAGAAAAGGTCCTGCTAGGATAGAAACGTCAAACCCTTTGAGAAAGGTCCTGCTAGGATCTAAACGTCAAACCCTTTGAGAAAAGGTCCTGCTAGGATCTAAACGTCAAACCCTTTAAGAAAGGTCCTGCTAGGATCTAAACGTCAAACCCTTTGAGAAAGGTCCTGCTAGGATCTAAACGTCAAACCCTTTGAGAAAGGTCCTTCTAGGATCTAAACGTCAAACCCTTTGAGAAAAGGTCCTGCTAGGATCTAAACGTCAAACCCTTTGAGAAAAGGTCCTGCTAGGATCGAAATGTCAGGCCCACTAACTCTTATAGTCTTGGTTGTTGTCACTTCCTGAGCGAATGCAATGTGTTGCTTGGACCCACAGGGTGAGCTGACCATCACCTCGGACATGGAGGAGCTGAGCAACGCCCTCTTCCTGGACCAGGTGCCCGAGTCCTGGAACAAGCGGGCCTACCCAAGCATGTTCGGCCTGGCCGTCTGGTACAGCGACCTCCTCCTGCGCATCAAGGAGCTGGAGAGCTGGACGGCCGACTTTGCCCTGCCCACCGTGGTCTGGCTGGGCGGCTTCTTCAACCCGCAGAGTTTCCTGACGGCCATCATGCAGTCCATGGCCCGCAAGAACGAGTGGCCGCTGGACAAGATGTGCCTGCAGTGCGACGTGACCAAGAAGAACAAGGAGGACTTCAGCAGCGCGCCCCGCGAGGGTGCCTACGTGCACGGGCTCTTCATGGAGGGGGCCCGCTGGGACACGCAGACCGGCATGATCGCCGACGCCCGGCTGAAGGAGCTCTCGCCGCCCATGCCCGTCACCTTCATCCGCGGGATCTCCGTGGACAAGCAGGAGACGCGCAACATCTACGAGTGCCCCGTCTACAAGACCAAGATGCGGGGCCCCACCTTCGTCTGGACCTTCAACCTCAAGACCAAGGAGAAGGCAGCCAAGTGGACCCTGGCCGGCGTGGCCCTGCTTCTCCAAGTCTAAAGCGTAAGATCCCAATCCCAAAACCCCTGAAATTCAATAATAACTTTCCCCAGCCTCTTACAGTCCCCATACAACATTAGGAAGATCAGAAAACATCGATGTCTACAGATTTCCTTCTAATTTACACAGTTTGAAGATGGTCATGATAGAATCCTCATGTTGAAATCCTACGGTCTGGGATGCTGTACTTCCCTAGAAATCTTCACCCAAACATTGACAAATAGTAATGCTTTATTGGTAAAGGTTAAAAGATTGCCACAGTTTTTGTGTTAAACATTCCAAGAAAAACAATACTACAAAGGTTTTAGCTCAAATAGCAATCTAAAAAAAGTAGGAAAATGCAAAAAAAAGTCACGGTTTTTCACAGTGTAAGAAATGGTTTATTACTTGCGAGTAATAAACTATTTGTCGATGTTTTTGAGTGAAGATTTTTTCAAAAAGTACAGCATCCCGGACTGTAAGATTTCAACATGAGGATTCCAACATGACCATCTACAAACTGTGTAAATTAGAAGGAAATCTGTGGACATCAATGTTTTCCGATCTTACAATGTTGTATTTGGCCTTAATATGAGACTGCAACTTCAAAAGTACAGTTAAAAAGAGGTATTTGAGTGTAAGATCACCTTTAAAAAAAAACCACAAAAAAACCTAAATTCCAAAATGAATTTTCCCTCTTAATATGAGACTGCAACTTCAAAAGTACATGTGTATAGTTGAAAGAGGTATTTTGACTGAGAAATTAACAGGAAAAGCCATTTTGGAGACGCACCAGAAAATTTTAAATTTTAATACCCTAAGGTAGATTTCCTTCGAAAATTACCGGACTTCTGAATCAAATCCAGTGGAAAGTGAACACTTCCCTTTTATCCAAACTGTAAAATGCGCATATATTGCTAAAAGTGGTTGTAAATATTGGCACTGTGTGGTGTAGACGCTTTTGAAACGTGGTTTGAAGATTTGGGGGTCTGTGTTACAGACAAGACTGAATATTTATGTCTCTGAATGACCTATGTATACTCCGATACGAAAAATGCCGTTTTTAGTATGGATAAGGGGCCACTCAAAATGTTCAATGTTTTTTAAATTTCGACCTTCTTCCCACATTTTTTTGATACACCCAACCACCTCAAATTTTGATTTAAAAAGGTGATTTTTTTCTATAGCAAATTGTACATACATTTGATATAAATTCAAATTATTTGATATAAATTCAAATTATTTGATATAAATTCAAATTATTTGATGTAAATTCAAATTATTTGATATAAATTCAAATTATTTGATGTAAATTCAAATATTTGATATCAATTCAAATTATTTGATATCAATTCAAATTATTTAATATAACTTCAAATAATTGGATATAATTTCAAATTATTTGATATAATTTCAAATTATTTGATGTAATTTCAAATTATTTGATGTAAATTCAAATTATTTGATGTAATTTCAAATTATTTGATGTAAATTCAAATTATTTAATATAAATTCAAATTATTTTATATAAATTCAAATTATTTGATATAAATGAAAAGTGAATTGGGACCAACCCACCCACTATTTCGAAAATACCCGGTAAGTCAAAATTAAAAAACATTGAGCATTTTGAGTGGCCCCTAACTATGATATTTAAAAAGCACAAGACCTACGATAGTCTCTTTTCAAGCCACCCAAGACACCTGCCTTTTTTTTTTGGACTAGGCTTCTTTCAAGCCGCCACAGACATTTACATGAATTGCATTGCGTTCGTAAATCAGGGTTTTGACGGTTATGATTTGTTGTACTGGTTGTTTATTTTGTGTTATAAGCTTTGTGGGGAAAAGCAGAGGCATGTTGTAACATTACTGTTCAAAATTCATACGAATTGTAACTTGTAAGATTCAAGTGAAGTTGAATCTCGTACGCAAACATGTGCGAATTCTGTTTCTATCCGTGATTGTAATCATTTTTCAAATAAGAAATACTTCATTTGAAGAAAGGATAGACCCTTTAGTAAAACAAACGTTGTGAAGAGAGCAATAGATTATACTCGTCCCAATAATGCACAGATTTGAGATTAATAATTTAATAAGAAATAATTGTACTTCTTCCGTCCAAATAAAATTTAAACTGACTTTTTTTTATTTCTCATTATAGAATTTCTTGACCAAAGTGTTAAAATGTTGCTTAGAAAATTTTTCAGAGAATTTTTCTTTCAGATTTCCGTCTCTATCGTAAAAATAAAAGGTGAAATCAAATTCAATACATACTATGATTAAGTGCCCGAGTAAAATGAGTACAAGTATAAAAGAAATTCTTATACAACTAAAAGATTTTTTTTTGCATTAAAGTTGCCGTGCTGTGCCAGTTTTACGACTGAGGAATTCTTCACAAAATTAATTTTAATAAAATCCAAACCACCAGCTTTTTATCCGTCCATATTACGTCCAGCATGCTCCTAACAATTACTATGACTTAAAAATACAAACACCTTTTGAAGTTTAAAAAAACTTTGTATATCTATTGAAAAGAAAAATACATTCATTATTTTTTGTTATTTGTTTTATGACATTTGTTATGTTAAATAAAGTGAAAGTTCATGTCTGACATTAATAACCTTGTTTGAAATGTCTTACTCTGTAGCTTGCAATACCAACATTCCCCCAAATTTATCACCATTTTGAAATGAAGGTTGAAACAAAAACTGTTGCAAACTGCTCACTGACTAAAAATGACCTGCAATGCGTAAATTTCAAATGTTAGAGGGACTGACGTTTCGATCCTAGTAGGACCTTTCTCAAAGGCAAAGAAAGGTCCTGCTAGGATCGAAACGTCAGGCCCTCTAAATTTTGAGCCCATTTTGAAATCAAGCCAAGCACATTAAACTCTTAAATGATTTTAATGGAAAAGGCATCTCAAATAGTGTGTGTAATCAACAGTAGAATGACCTGATTCATTTAGTAAAAAGTGTATCATAAAAATACTTGTAAAAATGTTGCAGCAAATAGTTTTGTTTTCACTGAATTGCACAGTGCACAACACATGAAAGAGGAAATAGTCTGGTCCCCCTGTTTCTGTGGAGTTTTTGCACTGCTGTCTTCACTGTGGAGACGGGTTACCTGACTCAGTATTGGTGCTGGGCCTGTATACTGCATGGCACAATGTGCACAGGCATGGAGGGAGCTGGTCACTGCATGAGCCCAAGTCCTGAGGAGAAAAAATAGTCCTAGCCAGTGTCCACCGGTGTTTTGCGTCGCTTTCTACTTCTCGCCGGCTTCCGGTGGAAGCCCTTCCCGAACCAACCCGGTTTCAAAGTCAGGAGAGCGTCCCTCTCTTCCGCGCTGCCACTCCCGGTGACTGTCCCCGCTGCACCGCGGCCATCGCGGTCTTCCGGAGAGGGCTCCAGCTTCACCTTGGAGGAGTCCGCTCCCGAACATTGGAGGGCAAGTTCTGGTAATCGCCGGCCCGGTCCTGTTCCGACCGGTCCGTTCCGGTTCAATCCGCCCCCGGCCTGCTCCTGCTCCTGCTGTTGCTGTTGCTGCAACAACTTGGTGGTGAACGAGCCCAGTTCGGCCTTTCTCAGCGGAGTTGCCAAGGCGAAGATTGGGTCACGTGATCTGTGCACGATGCAGAGAGAATGAGCAGACGTGAATTGACCAAAAATGTAAGTGAAAAAAACCGAGATTCTTGTGAGAAAGTAAAAATAAAAAAAAATAAAAAATTCCACACAAGTGAGGCTCTGGTGCCGATATCAAGAAAAGTTGCGTAAGTTACACAACTTGCAAATGTTGCGTAAGTCTTGCGCCACAAAGACTCAATTTCAGCAATGTTTAGCAAAGGCAGCAAAATGTTGCATAAGTTATGCAACAAAATGTAACATTTGAAGTTTCTTGAAATTAGCTGCTGTTATGTTAGTTACTATGGAGTCTATGGCCAATGGTATTCAGCCACATGAAGGAGTGGAGAAAGGCCGCGTTCCAATCACGTCGTGTTCACCGTGTTCACGACCAGTGTTTCCCAGTTCACCAGTGGGCTGCATGCCAATGCTACTCACCAGCACGCACGCGCACAGGTCTCATGCACACTGCGCAAGCGCAAAGACCGAAGAGTTTGTTTACACGAACGCACAGGGCTTGGAGTCGGACAACTCGTACGCCAACCCACTCGCAGCTGTCCAAGTACATGTATGCACATGTACATTACATCCAGATGTTCATGTACACATGTCATATACATGCACAGTGCACGTGCAAATGATTGTGTACATGTACACAATGCACATGTGTATGTATGTACAGTACTAATACAGTGCCTGTGTACATGTACATGTACAGCCACAAGTGCACCACACAAGTGTCCCACAACATCATGACTTTTGGGAAAACTGTAAGTCCAATTTTTGTCGGGAAGTGGTTGTGCCAGACCATGGATGTTGTTAGTCCCACTTACTGGGCCGCTAGGAGCTCCCCTTAAACGAGTTTTGAGATTGTCTGTCGCACTAGCTAGTGCGACAGACAATCTCAAAACTCGTTTAAGGAAAGCTCCTAGCGGCCCAGTAAGTGGGACTAGGATGTTGTCTACATTGCAATTGGTGGTTTCATTTTGGTTTAGGTTTTTTTTTTTTCCAAACTTGTACAGGTATTTGGTATCAAACTAAAGTCTTGCCAAATTTACAAACTGTGAAATGAGGGCAGCGGTCACAAAATGATCATGTCCTGAGGAAAACTGGCCAACCCAGTGTCCACTAGCAAGGACTCAAACGGACAAAGTGAAACCATGAAACGTTTTCCATTGTAAACTGACGCAAAGTCTGCATGGGCCAACTTCAATGAGCCCCCTAAGCTTGAGAATCTGCTAAAGCGTGAAAAGTCTTCCTTGTGTAAATTAAAAACATCATCCCAAATCACAATGTGCTGTGATGTCAAAATTGCTTTTGGCTTGTATTCCACTATTCTTCACTCAGTTTGTCTTGAAGTTTGTCTTGGTAAAGTGATGTTGTGAATGCTTAAAAGTATCTCTATATAACTGGCCCCTGCAGCTAATTTAAAGAAAAGTTGCGTAAATTACGCAACGTACAAATGCTGCACAAGTCTTGCGCCACTATGACTCTTTTCAGCAATATCTAGAAAAGGCAGCAAAATGTTGCGTAAGTTACGCAGGAAAATATTGCGTACGCAACATTTGAAGTTTTTATGAAATCGGCTGCTATACTTGTGTATTCTACATCAGAGGTAAGGAACAGCATTTGCACGAGTGCGCGTTAAGTACCTTTCGTACTCCGGTATCTGTAGTTCCAGTTTGGACATAACTCGTTGCATGACCTCGTCACACCTGCCGTGGATCTTGAGGGCGGCCATCTTGTCTTTCGGCGTCCACTGGGAGAGATGCACGATAGATAGATAGGGTTAACGGAGTCCAACGTGCGGCCAATTAAAAAACAAACCAATCCCACAATTTCAAAAGCTCTTTTATCTCGCACATTAGCTTATGAAGGCAGTGATATGTGACACGCTCTGCGAAAATGTCATTTCTCGCACATCCACGCACAGGGCGAATGAACGTTTTAGGGTGAACCAATCTTTTCAAAAATCAATTCTGATTCAGGCCTGAAAATCACTGAAGGCCAATAAATTGTGCGACTGCGGGTGAGTGCTAACGCACCTGAGAGATGCGACTGCGAGTGAGTGCTTATGTGACCGAGAGATTCACGGCAGGAGTGCAGGCTAAAAAAATAAAAATCAGGTAGTTTTACATCCCTGCTCTTTTCATATTTGCTGATTGCACACTTGATTTTTAATCTGAAACTTGCTAATGACATCCATCGATTGACATTGTGCTAATGACAACATGGTGAAACAGTGCTGTGCTTCTATCAGTATGCCAATGGGATTATGCTAGTGGCATAATTACGCTAACGGTATTAGTCTAATTACCTGCAGGTTAATGATGTACAGCTTAGGTTGCTTGGACCTGGTTCTGGTAGTTCCCCAAAGGCAGCTGTACCTCTTCAAAACCTGCACGGGGCAGAGGAACAGTCACTGTATAACACAAGCACTTGTACAGTTTTTATTCTACTTTTTTGAAATACACCATCACTAACAGAGTCCTCACTTCCTCTGCGGGGTATGTCAAAAATCCAAGATCGTATGGACGGCCAAACTGCCGGGGCCAAATCTCATGGCTCTGCTTACCGTAAGTGTAGAAACAGCGGTTACGGAAGCAAAAATTTGGCGTAATTCTGCGTATTTTACGGCCAATAATATTTCACGCTTCAGTATAAAGCGCAAAATTATTCACTATGCACATGTGTGAATTGCTTCTCTGCCTGAAATGCAAAATCAATTTTTACACTGTCGTCTGCTAATTGCCGCGTTCTTCAAATTATTTTCAGCAAAAGAGGTAAAGCAACACTGTTAGGGGTTGAAAACTATACACCGCCAAAACCTGCGTCTGGGGAAATATTTCTCTGGGTTTTGTCTGAATTCGCGGTTGCTCTTGAAATTGAGGTCGCCGAATTCAACGGACGGCGGCCATTTCTCTCCGTTGTTATATACACAAAAGCTACCGCTAAGCGCAGAAATTCCGTGCTAGCTCTGTAAGCACCGAATCCTTGCTTACGCGATCCATGAAATTAATTCGGCGCTTACAGCATCCCATAAGCGCAGAATTCTGCGTTAAGCAGTGCCATGAAATTGGGCCCCGATTGTGTGGTCGATTTTAGCCCTGGCAGTTTGAGGACAGTCTCTGCAATGCCCTGACTGTTCTTAGAAAGAGCGACTCTGAGCTAGTCTGAAGAGAGAGAGAGAGACATCTTTGTAATTGGTCAACCATTGTTGTGCTACCACTCTTCCAAGAAGGAGTGTGGCTCTGAAAAAGAGCCGGTAACTCAACATTTCGGGTAGTGTGTACTCTGCCCGTCGTCTGGAGACTTGAAGGTTTGCATGGTGGAAATACCAAGTGGAAGGTTTGCGGTGACACCATGTAGCACTTCTCTTTCAAGAAGGAGTGTGGCTCTGAAAAAGAGCCGGTAACTAAACGTTTCTGGTAGTCTGTACTCTGCCCGTCGTCCTGACGACGGGCCAAGTGACCATTACATTGACCCAAGGCGTTCCCTTCTGCCATTTTATCTACAGTTTCTAGAGCGGCAATCGTGCATGGCACACGGCCACTACAATACGCACTTTGAGGGAGGAGCCCAGGCAGAGGATCGTGTCTGCCTCTGCGGCCGCCGCGGCCGCCCCCGACCAGTTTAGCGGCCACTGCAGGGACCCCTTCTCCCCGAAGTGGACGATGGAGTCACCGAGCGGAGCCCCACAGGCCGCACACTCGCGGCCGGTTCCGTGGCGACGGCATGCCGTCCTCTCGGTCACGTCAAACAGTCGGACATACTGCCTCTCCGGCGCGCACTCCCTGCAAACCTGACAGAGAGGGAAACGAGAGGAAGTTCAAGAGTCCAGGCTGCATGTGCTTCACGATAACAAGGTAAGGTTTCAAATGAGATTTGAAGGTTTGCATGGTGAGAATATCAGGATGAATAGGTTTGCGGAGACACCATGTAAATTCTCTTTTGTGAGTAAGTGTGGTTCTGAAAAGAACCGGAGGAACTCGACGTTTCGAACAGTGTACTCTGCTCGTCTTCAGGAGAATGCTGGATTCCAACTGGGAGTGGGGCTTATGTAGTGTGGAGAGGGATCCTGGTGAGGGGATTAGCTCAGTGAAGGGCAAAGGTGGGAACTGTAAAGGCTGTGGGTGTACTGTGTGTGTGCTCAAAGGTAAGGTTTCGTAGGGTTGCATGGGCGGAAGCAGAAATTGGAAAGTTTGCAGTGACACTGCGCCATATTAAAGGCCATCTCCTTTCAGATGGAGTGTGGCTCTGAAAAGAGTCGGCAACTCCATGATACAGTTACCATGATACAGTTAACGGCTCTTTTCAGAGCCACACTCCATCTCAAAAGAGACGACTTCCATTGTGTCACTGCAAACCTTCTGCTTCCATCTTGGAATCACAAGGTTTGCGATGACATCGTGCATTACGTCATCTCTTTTCAGATGGAGTGCGGCTCTGAAAAGAGCCGGCAACAATGCTAGAGTTACTGTGATACAGTTAACGGCTCTTTTCAGAGCCACACTCCATCTCCAAAGAGGTGATGACATCCATGGTGTCACCGCAAACCTTCCACTTCCATCTTAAAATTCAATAGGGCCAGGGCTAGACTTCAAGAAGCCTTGCAATGCATTGAAACCCAACATATAATCGATAACCCATCGCAAGTTGAAATGGGCCATATGTTTTTGTGCATCGCTCATCGTCTTGCGATTAAACACAAGTTACTACGGGTGTGATGAAATCGACCACTGGTGTTTTCATCCTAGTACTAGCAGGACCTTTCTCAATGGGAAATGTTGACCCTGTCACTCACCTCGATAAACATGTTGCCGTGAATCTCGGACAGCGCCCTCTGGGGAAACCCACTGCGTAAATGCAAACCGTCACAGTTCTGAGAAACTATGTGCTGCACCTTAAAAAAGAAACGAAAATACAAAACTTGACAAATTTTAACCAATCAGTAACTTCAAACAAATTCTCCCAAACTTTTTTTTTGTAAATGGGGATGCTTTAAAAACCAATGTCAACAAATTCACATTACAAAAAACATTCACTTCATCCAAAGTTGTAAAGAAATTTCATTCAAATAGTGAAGAAATTTCATTCAAATAATAAAGAAATTTCATTCAAATAGTAAAGAAATTTCATTCAAATAGTAAAGAAATTTCATTCAAATAGTAAAGAAATTTCATTCAAATAGTAAAGAAATTTCATTCAAATAGTAAAGAAATTTCATTCAAATAGTAAAGAAATTTCATTCAAATAGTAAAGAAATTTCATTCAAAGAAATTTCATTCAAAGAAATTTCATTCAAAGAAATTTCATTCAAAGAAATTTCATTCAAAGAAATTTCATTCAAAGAAATTTCATTCAAAGAAATTTCATTTAAATAGTAAAGAAATTTCATTTAAATAGTAAAGAAATTTCATTCAAAGAAATTTCATTTAAAAAGTAAAGAAATTTCATTCAAAGAAACTTCATTCAAATAGTAAAGAAATGGTACCCATGTATTATGTGGTGGCCCTCCCCTTAAACTATTTTTTCCATTGTGTGGTGCACCAGTCAGGAGCATTTAAACCAACGACTGCCATACACCGTATCTCCAGGTATTACACCAAACCCACCCACTTTCATTCAGAAATTCATTCTATTTCATCATGGGTGAGGATTTTTCAAACTTGGACAGCTCGGGCGGGAGTGGAACCCAGACCCCTCTGCTTCCTGGTCAGGGTAATCTCAATGAATGTCTGGCGGGGGCTCACTCACAAGTCCTTGCTCGTACAGTTCCCGCAGGGCCATGTGCGTCTGCGTCGGATCAGCGTCAACCAAGGATTTGGTTCTGGCCCGGGCAGAGAGGCGAGATATGAACACAAAGACAAAGAAGTAGGGTTAACCACTTCAAGCCGGAACCTCTGAGGTTTGGAGCGCCCTAACCCTACGCACTGGGCCCTCTGAATCTAGACACCACTATTGTCAAATTTCTAAACAAAATGGAACTTTTTAGACTCTTTTCTGTGTACCACAAAGCAATATGTCAACAACTGTTTTGTCCAGGAATGTACGTAAGTGACCAATTTCTTGAAAATTACCAAAGGCCAATAAATTGTGCGACCGCAAGTGAGCGCTAACGCGACAAAAAGATGCGACTGCGAGATTCACGACAGGGGTGCAGGCGCCCTTCAGATTTAATGTTTTAACAGATAAAATTGAGCAGTGTGAGATACTACTTTGACATAAAATTTAAAAAAATTGAGAACAAAGAAAAATAAATCAGTAACTAAATTAATAAATTATAACAAAATAACAATTTCCGGAAATCGGAACCTAAATCAAGCCAGAAATTTCCGGAAGTCTTACAGCACTGGTTGTCACATGAATTGCCAGATTAGTGGCAACAACTGCACTATTGTGGGAATGATTTTTATAATTAAAAAGGTTTCAGTGCTTAAAGAACTGGCGCAGAATTTCTGCGCTTAACGGAGGATTGAATTTGATGACCTAAATTTCTGAACAAGTGATCCATACAGCTTTATCTCTTCCAAAATTTCTTTTTATCTCGCGCGCCACCAACGTCATTTTGTAACCTCAAAGGACACGCACAGCGCCCTCATGAGCCGTTACATTGCCAGCTCGGTTACTTTAACCATCATCTCAGTTAAATTGACCGATTAAAAAGTCCAAGTGGGAACGAAGGTCAAATTTGATGGTTGAAGTTTAACCATCGACTCGGTTACATTTTAGGTGCAGTGGAAACGCGGCTTTAGCTGAGGACCTGAGACTCGCGTCTCTGAGATGGCGTTACACACGTACTTGACTTCTTGTCCCATCTGAAGCAATGTCCACACGCCGTTGGGTCCCCTGTAGTCTGGTATGGAAGCTGCCTGAACAAAACAATCAGTAAAGTAATGTGCCAACAAAGGTTGCAAACTGCTCGCTGACTAGAATGACCTCAAAGGCAGGATGTTTGGATCCTAGAAGGACCTTTCTCAAAGGCAGGATGTTTGGATCCTAGCAGGACCTTTCTCAAAGGCAGGATGTTTGGATCCTAGCAGGACCTTTCTCAGAGGCAGAATGTTTGGATCCTAGCAGGACCTTTCTCAAAGGCAGAATGTTTCCATCCTAGCAAGACATTTCTCAGAGGCAGATATATTTTGATCCTAGCAGGACCTTTCATAGAGGCAGAATGTTTGGATCCTAGCAGGACCTTTCTCAAGGGCAGGATGTTTGGATCCTAGCAGGACCTTTCTCAAAGCCAGAATGTTTGAATCCTTGGAGGACCTTTCTCTGGGGCAGAATGTTTGGATCCTAGCAGGACCTTTCTCAAGGGCAGGATGTTTTGATCCTAGCAGGACCTTTCTCAAAGGCAGAATGTTTTGATCCTAGCAGGACCTTTCTCAAAGGCAGGATGTTTTGATCCTAGCAGGACCTTTCTCAAAGGCAGAATGTTTTGATCCTAGCAGAACCTTTCTCAAAGGCAGGATGTTTTGATCCTAGCAGGACCTTTCTCAAAGGCAGAATGTTTTGATCCTAGCAGGACCTTTCTCAAAGGCAGAATGTTTGGATCCTAGCAGGACCTTTCTCAAAGGCAGAATGTTTTGATCCTAGCAGGACCTTTCTCAAGGGCAGGATGTTTTGATCCTAGCAGGACCTTTCTCAAAGGCAGGATGTTTTGATCCTAGCAGGACCTTTCTCAAAGGCAGAATGTTTTGATCCTAGCAGGACCTTTCTCAAAGGCAGAATGTTTGGATCCTAGCAGGACCTTTCTCAAAGGCAGAATGTTTTGATCCTAGCAGGACCTTTCTCAAGGGCAGGATGTTTTGATCCTAGCAGGACCTTTCTCAAAGGCAGAATGTTTTGATCCTAGCAGGACCTTTCTCAAAGGCAGGATGTTTGGATCCTAGCAGGACCTTTCTCAAAGGCAGAATGTTTGGATCCTAGCAGGACCTTTCTCAAGGGCAGGATGTTTTGATCCTAGCAGGACCTTTCTCAAAGGCAGAATGTTTTGATCCTAGCAGGACCTTTCTCAAAGGCAGAATGTTTGGATCCTAGCAGGACCTTTCTCAAAGGCAGGATGTTTGGATCCTAGCAGAACCTTTCTCAAAGGCAGAATGTTTTGATCCTAGCAGGACCTTTCTCAAAGGCAGGATGTTTGGATCCTAGCAGGACCTTTCTCAAAGGCAGAATGTTTGGATCCTAGCAGGACCTTTCTCAAAGGCAGAATGTTTTGATCCTAGCAGGACCTTTCTCAAAGGCAGAATGTTTGGATCCTAGCAGGACCTTTCTCAAGGGCAGGATGTTTTGATCCTAGCAGGACCTTTCTCAAAGGCAGAATGTTTTGATCCTAGCAGGACCTTTCTCAAAGGCAGAATGTTTGGATCCTAGCAGGACCTTTCTCAAAGGCAGGATGTTTGGATCCTAGCAGAACCTTTCTCAAAGGCAGGATGTTTTGATCCTAGCAGGACCTTTCTCAAAGGCAGGATGTTTGGATCCTAGCAGGACCTTTCTCAAAGGCATAATGTTTGGATCCTAGCAGGACCTTTCTCAAAGGCAGGATGTTTGGATCCTAGCAGGACCTTTCTCAAAGGCAGGATGTTTGGATCCTAGCAGGACCTTTCTCAAGGGCAGAATGTTTTGATCCTAGCAGGACCTTTCTCAAAGGCATAATGTTTTGATCCTAGCAGGACCTTTCTCAAAGGCAGGATGTTTGGATCCTAGCAGGACCTTTCTCAAAGGCAGGATGTTTTGATCCTAGCAGGACCTTTCTCAAAGGCAGAATGTTTTGCCGTACATCTCCAGGGATCACAACCCCACTTTCATTTCAGTTGCAAACAACCAAGTTTTGTAAACCTGGCTTATGGCAGGCTTTTGCAAAGTTTTGTTTCAAATATTGTCAAAAAAAGCTTCAATTACAAAAGACAATCTGGACAAGACTTGTAAAGGTCTGGCTGCATTTGGTACACTCACTGTGCTGATTCCTGCCCCTGTGTACACTACAAGATGCTGGGACTGTTGAATGGCTTTTACAAGCTCGTCAATTTTCACTTCCAGAACATCATGCCCGTCTTCCACCTGAAGGAAAATTCACAGACAGACAAGAGATCTGTGATTGTATGGGCTGCTGTGTACTGATAAAGATAATGATGAGGAGGAGGAGGCAGAGGATGAGGAGGATGAGGAGGACGAGGAGGATGAGGAACATGGGGATGATGGAGAGGATGAGGAGGATGAGGAGGATGAGGAGGATGGGGAGGATGAGGAGGATGAGAAGGATGAGGAGGATGAGGATGAGGAGGATGAGGAGGATGGGGAGGATGAGCAGGATGACGAGGATTAGGAGGATGAGGAGGATGAGGAGGATGAGGAGGATGGGGATGATGAGGAGGATGAGGAGGAGGAGGAGGAGGAGGATGGGGAGGATGAGGAACTAATCTGGGGGACACGCAACAGACGTCACGTGATCCCATCCGGCCAATCACCTCCTGCGTCTTCCGCTTCACCATCTCCTTCAGGCGGGCGCGGCGCTCGATCACCTTGGCGACGTCCTTGCACCTCCGCAGCATCCTCTTCTCCTCTCTGCTTCTGGACTTGACCGGTTTGGCCAGGATAGCCTTGACCTGAGCCCAAAACAGTGCAAGAGTGAAAGAGAGAGAGAGAGAGAGACTAAGAACACCTGCTCCTCACAAATCATAGCTTGCCTGAAGTGCCAAACATTGCTAAGCAAATGCAGCTCTCTGTATGTGTCAATCCTGTGACCTTAAACCCCATCTTCAGCAAATTTTGTTTGAGTGGCAGGTTTGCGATAACACCATGTAGAACATTTCTTTTCAGACGGAGTGTTGGGAAAACTCCTGGACGACCTGATATTACTGATCAGAGGGGACTGTCAATCTGATAAATCAGAGGTGATCGTTGATCTGATATTACTGATCAGAGAGGACTGTCGATCTGATATTACTGATCAGAGGGGACTGTCAATCTGATAAATCAGAGGTGATCGTTGATCTGATATTACTGATCAGAGTGGACCGACGATCTGATATTACTGATCAGAGGGACTGTCAATATGATAAATCAGAGGGGATCATTGATCTGATATTACTGATCAGAGGGGACTGTCAATCTGATAAATCAGAGGTGATCGTTGATCTGATATTACTGATCAGAGGGGATCGTTGATCTGATATTACTGATCAGAGGGGATCGTCAATCTGATATTACTGATAAGAGGGGACCATCAATCTGATATTACTGATCAGAGGGGATCGTCAATCTGATATTACTGATCAGAGGGGATCGTTGATCTGATATTACTGATCAGAGGGGATCGTCCATCTGATATTACTGATCAGAGGGGATCATTGATCTGATATTACTGATCAGAGGGGATCGTTGATCTGATATTACTGATCAGAGGGGACCGTCAATCTGATCAATCAGAGGGGATCATTGATCTGATATTACTGATCAGAGGGGATCGTTGATCTGATATTACTGATCAGAGGGATCGTCAATCTGATATTACTGATAAGACGGGACCGTCAATCTGATATTACTGATCAGAGGGGATCATCGATCTGATATTACTGATCAGAGGGGACCGTCGATCTGATATTACTGATCAGAGGGGACCGTCATCTGATATTACTGATCAGAGGGGATCGTCATCTGATATTACTGATCAGAGGGGACCGTCATCTGATATTACTGATCAGAGGGGACCGTCATCTGATATTACTGATCAGAGGGGATCGTCGATCTGATATTACTGATCAGAGGGGAGCAATGATCTCGGATCTTGGGCCCTGTTTACGGGTCTAGCAGCACTCTGTACTGCAGTAGCATGCGTCAGCTTCGGGTGCAAAGTGCAAACGAAACAGGAATGACTGAAAAAATTTTGTTTCTTTAGTCAGATGATTATATCGTGCTGTTTCAACCGATTTCCTAAACGAACTGAAGCTTAAACCCCCTTGCCAGTTTGGATTCCGGAAGTTTTTGGGCACAACTCCGACTGTGTAGCATCAATGAGTGCTCAATCAATGTGTACACGCACACACGTACGTACACACGTATAATCGTAATATCGTATTGCGAGCTCCGACCGTCACCGTGCCGACGTGTTTTGTGGCGCGTGCACCTCGGTCGCCAACGACCCGATCGTCACCGGAACGGCAGCGGGCTGTGCCTACCTCCCTCTCCCGTTCCTTGGCCTGCCCCTTCCTGGCGATCGCCGAGGGGCCCGCCTGCTGGGCGCATTTTCGTGTGGGTCGGCCCCCCAGAATCTGAGCGGTTTCCGTCGTCGCCATGTTTACGTTTACACAGACTGGTTCCGCGCGGTCATTCACTCACGTCTATCGTGAAAAGACGTCTGGGCTCTACTCACCCTGTTCTATTTTTAGCAACGTGGCTGCGCATATCATTAATATTCATCATATCAAAATACCGGCCTGTGTGCTGTTTGTGTTAGTGTTACAGTATTAGCGCTAGCAGCGGTGCTCTTATCATACTGATCGAGATCGTGTTGATCGAGAAAAACTCGTCCCATTTGCCTCGAAACAGTCAATAGACCTATGTCTACCATCGAGGGTTTCACCATTTCTGAATCGATAATTTATAGGCGATAAAAAAAATTATTTACAGGCAAACTTTCACTTTCCAAGTTTTACTATGCATCTGTCCTCCAAAAAAAGACTCCATATTACCTAATCCGGTCTCCTCCTACCTTCCGTTTAATAATTGTTTAATTATGTGCGATATTAATTGATTGTTCTTGTAATTTGACTTGAGGGTCAATACCAATACCAATACCAATAGTATACCAATACCGATACCATTTCCAATATACTAATACCAATATCAATAACAATACCAATAATGATACCAATACCAATACCAATACCAATACCAGTACCAATACCAATACCAATACTACAGGCCCTACATAATAATAATAATCGTCCTGTTTGCATTAAAATAAATATAAATTTTTTAGGTTTAGAGTCAGATCTGAAAAAAAGTATGGCCACGCACAAGAAAAAAGAGTCCCTTTAAGGAAAATGCTTTCAAGAGTGCCCTTTGCCACAGTGTTTTCCATTAAAATGTAAAATTATTACAAAAGTGCTCAAATTATCTCGACTAGCACTCACATCCACCGGACATGTGGTATTTAAGTTTGAATGAATGTGGGTGTCCCCTAGATGGCACAAGGACGAAAAGGTGTGCTTAATTTTGTCTGCGTGAATTTAAAGTCTATTTTTTTAGATAGAGAGTGAATGAAACTCGTTATTCAGTGAATCAGTCTGACTGAAGTGATAATGATAATGTTTTTATTTTAATATTTTTATTATTAGTAGTATTACTTTAGCTATTACATGTACATATACTAGTGTCTTTTGGCTTCGATGGCTACATAAAAAAAGTGTGTAGAACCCACAGAGCTCCGTAACTGATAATAGAGCAAAGTGACCGCCAGAGGGCTCACTTCATTTTATAAAAAACACATGGCGTCCTTTTAAAAGCCATGTGTCTTTAAAAACATCTCAAAAGTCCTTCTCAAAAGTGCTTAAAATGACGGCTAACGCCCACGTCCACCAGAAATGGTAAGTTTGAAGTAATATAGATGTCCCCGAGATGAGTCTAGGACGGTATAGGCTATAGTATAGGCTAATAATATAGTGATAAAATAAATGAGAGTGAATGAAAGTTGAAACTAACTGATAAGTGATGACGACGAGATGTAGCATGTGCAGAACGCAATCATTATATATTATTTATTAACGTGGGTGCATTGGTTCAATTGGCTGGCCAACTGTGCTTTTACAGGACTTGAAGTTTGTATGCAAGAAAGGGAAAAGCTCCAATTCCAAATGTGAGGCTTGTCCAGGCCAGGGGGCGGGGTGGGGGGGGGGAGCCAGTGCTCTGAGAGGGGGGTGCAGCTGCCCCGCCCCCCCCCCATTTTAAGGGGGTGGGGGAGAGGGGAAGGGCCAGTGCTTTGGGGGTGCAGCTGCCCCCCCCATTTAAGTGGGAAGGGGAAAGGGCCAGTGCTATGGAGGGGGTGTAGCTGCCCCGCCCCCATTTTAAGGGGGTGGGGGAGGAGGGCCAGTGCTTTGGGGGTGCAGCTGCCCCCCCCCCCATTTTAAGTGGGTGGGGGAGAGGGGGAAGGGCCAGTGATTTGGGGGGTGCAGCTGCCCCGCCCCTCCCCATTTTAAGTGGGTGGGGGAGAGGGGGAAGGGCCAGTGCTTGGGGGGGGGAGCTGCCCCGCCCCTCCCCATTTTAAGTGGGTGGGGGAGAGGGGGAAGGGCCAGTGCTTTGGGGGGTGCAGTATGGTGGCGCAGAAGGGACATCGCAAATCGCAAATATCTGCAAAGATATTTGCAATTCGCACATTTTGTCGCAAATATGTGCGCAAATATTTGCGACAAAATGTGCAATTCGCAAATTTTGTCGCAAATATTTGCGCACATATTTGCAAATCGCAAATTTTGTCGCAAATATGTGCGCATATATTTGCGACAAAATCTGCGAATTGCACATTTTGTCGCAAATATGTGCGCAAATATTTGCGACAAAATCTGCAATTCGCAGATTTTGTCGCAAATTTTTTTCAAAGAAGCTAGAGGGCCACAAAAATAAGAAACCGCTGATGATCACTACACACAGTGTTAGACCATGAAGGAAGAAGAGGTGAGACCCGGCTCAACAATGGGACTTGGAGTATGGAGTATTGTTGACAGTCACGAACGGATTTTTGAAGTTTTCTTACTTTGTAAACGAATGGAAAGGTATAATTTACGGAGATTGAAGAACAGGGCTGTGTATGTTCCGTGACACCGTGAGACTCGGTATTATAGTCACAGTGTCAGGCCCATTTCACGTTGTGCTGTAACCTTGTAGGGGGGGGGTGGCCACAGCGCACTACGCGACCTTTGACCAAGGCACCGCACAGTGAGTCATGCGACACTACGAACTATATACATGTACATGTATATCTCGACACTACAGCACTACTGGTTTGGGCCCCCTAGCTTCTTTGAAAAAAATTTGCGACAAAATCTGCGAATTGCAGATTTTGTCGCAAATATTTGCGCACATATTTGCGACAAAATGTGCAATTCGCAGATTTTGTCGCAAATATATGTGCACATATTTGCGACAAAATTTGCGATTTGCAAATATGTGCGCAAATATTTGCGACAAAATTTGCGAATTGCACATTTTGTCGCAAATATTTGCGCAAATATTTGCGACAAAATATGCGAATTGCAAATATCTTTGCAGATATTTGCGATTTGCAATGTCCCTTCTGCGCCACCATAGTGCAGCCCTGCCCTCCCATCAAAATTATTGGTTAGTGCATGGGTTACTGAACTTTGTCTGTGAATACATGTATGTGTCATTTATTATGTGATTTGTATTAATAAACAGCACATGCCATGTATCACACTTGGATGGTGCTAATTTCCATAATGCACCAAATAATTACTGTCATAATATGCAAAAATGTTGCAAACTGCTTACCGACTAAAATGACCAAAAAGCAAAATATCAAAAATTGAGAGGGCCTGACGTTTGCATCCAATAGCAGGACCTTTCACAAAGGCAGAATGGCTTCTGCCTTTGAGAAAGGTCCTGCTAGGATGGAATCACCAGGCCCTCTCCTAATTTGTTTTTTTATTTGCACAAAATGATGATTAAATTGATATAAATAGTGATAAGTGATAAGATAATTATTAGTGTTCTAGGTCGTGTGTTACTCATGTAGTAGTATGTCACAGCTTAGTATAACGTAAAATGGAAGTGAAGGACAGACTCATACACACGAAGCTTGGGACAAAGAGGTTGATTAAAACCCAGACTTTGGTGCAAGAGATGTAGGCCTACATAGAGCAGCACTGCAGAAATGGAGAACAGAAGACGAAGATGAAGATTGTTTGAAGATCCTGGAAGATCGGCTTTTAGTATCATACCAAAAAAAACGATACTAACATATTCGTTCTGGCTGTAGGGTATTTTTCTTGCAGTCGACAAAGTGCATCACAGTCTGATTAAATGTTTTCCTACAAATTACTGTTCTCCATGCTATATAATGTGTTTAGTTGTTGTGATGTGCCTCCCCTATCTTGTACTCCTTTTGCCTGGAAGTGATGGTGGAGCTGGGTTTGTCTAATGTGTAATATTTATACTTTTGTTTATTTCTTTACAGAAGCACAAAGTCTGCACAGTGCAAGTCACAGTCTTCATGACACCATGACAAGAAAGTCATGGATGCATGGATGCAACCAACCAGTGCCCATTCATGAAACCAGGCAACCAACTCACCCAGACAGTCAACCAGCCAACCAACCAATCAGAGTCAACCAGTCAACCAACCAGTTAACCAACCAGTTTACCATTCAACCATCTGATCCAGCCAGCCAATCAGTAAACCAAACAGTCAACCAATCAAACAGTCAACCAGTCAACCAACCAGTTAACAAACCAGTTTACCATTCAACCATCTGATCCAGCCAGCCAATTAACCAGCCAACCAATCAGACAGTCAATCAGTAAACCATGCCAGTCAATTGAACTATCTCATCCAGCAATTAAACTATTCAACCAGCCAGCCAGCCATGTCTACCAGTCAACCAGCCAGCCAGCCATGTCTACCAGTCAACCAACTTGTCAATGAGTCCAAGAGTCCACGAGTCAACGAGTCCACGAGTCAACGAGTCAACGAGTCCACGAGTCCACGAGTCCACGAGTCCACGAGTCCACGAGTCCACGAGTCCACGAGTCAACTAGTCAACGAGTCAACGAGTCTACGAGTCAACGAGTCAACGAGTCAACGAGTCTACGAGTCAACGAGTCAACGAGTCAACGAGTCTACGAGTCCACGAGTCCACGAGTCCACGAGTCAACGAGTCAACGAGTCCACGAGTCAACGAGTCAACGAGTCAACGAGTCCACAAGTCCACGAGTCAACCAGTCAACCAGTCAGCCAGTCAACCAGCCAGTCAGCCAATAAGTCACCATCTAACTATTGAACTATTCCAACACCAGTCAGCCATGTCAACCAACCTGTCAATCAGTCCAGTAACCAGTCAACTAGTCACCCAACCATTCAAGGATTTCTCTAAATGTAAGTCAAAACACTCCTTTTCTTTGCATTCCCACCAATCAAAATTCTCATAAAACACAGTGAACAGATGATCTTGGTGGATGTGGGTACACATCTCTATAAAACAGCCTTCACATTTACAAAACATTCTAATGAGATTCTGTAATCTGGTTTTTGTTTGCAGGTCCAGTGAGATGTGAAACCATTCTGCCTCACGCTCCTGGCTGAAGTCCAGACATTGGTGGCCTTGACATCATCTCTCCCATCAATCTTGGCTCTGACAGGCATCTATATGCACACTGCACATCGGCTGATGAAACTCAAGTAAGTATGAAGCACCTAATCTTCTTTTAAAAGGACATCGTATGAACTGTAGACTGCAACATTAAGAAATAAACTTCTGAGTTTTGACATTTTAATCAGGGGTTAAATTTCATGGGGAAAAAAGTATTGAATAACAGATCTTCTCACTGAAGAATCTTTCTAGACCTGAATTTTCTTTTTACTAGATCTGTGCTTTAAATTAGTTTCGAGCTCAGGAAGTTTTGTACATGTACACTACCCATGCATGTGCATTATTTAACTAGAGCTTCGTTTGGTTACAGCACAGTGAGTGCTACAAACAGGCATTCGTTTAAAGAAATGTCACAAACAAGGTCATGAAATTAAAGACTAGATGGGCTTTGAAAGTTTGCATGGTGGAAGCACAATGTGGAAATTTTGAGGTGACACTGTATTTTAAGTCATCTTTTTCGAGGTCTATGGCTCTGAAAAGCCTGCAATACATGTATTTAATAATAACATTTAAGTTTCATTTGTCTTTGCTGTGCAAGAAAAAGGCTGTAGACAGCCAGTCCAATGTGGTCACACACTGCACTAGACCAACACTGATATCACTAGACTGGGTCCACGGTCTAGCGAATATTTCTACCCCTGCTTATTGATCTTTGTACTTCTTTTTTTGCTCAGGTGATCTTGTCAAGACATTCCTCCAAAGAGATGCTGCCTCTCCACCCAGTCTTGCCGCCCGTCCTGCAGAAATGGAGACAGAAAGTAAATCACTTCAATTATTGATTAAATTTTGGCTGAACTGACTTCATATCTGAACTCTTAGTTGCATGAACCAAATCTTAGACATTGCTTTGGATCATGACATTGGCTGCCTGAATCATTCCCAAATCTGAAGAACTATCAATGATAATATTATTTATTGCAATTTGTTATACATAATTTTTAGGCTGTAATCCACAGCTCATGAGCCTATTGAGTTTTCCAATCAAATTGCTGCTGCACTTGTTGGTACACATTAGGTTGTTCAGTAAAAAGTCTAAAAACACTATCCACACCCCAAATTTTCATAATCATGCCATTCTTGCGTTCTTGTGTTTTCAATTTCTTGTGCTTTTTTTTTTTACATTCACCTAACCGTGATCAGTGAACCATGATCACCTTAGTGAAATGAAAATTTGCGCGCAGAAAGAAAATACTAACATTTGGGAAAAGCATTTCAGGCACAGGGGCTTAGGTTTACAGTCCATAAATTATGGCATTTCTTTGGTTTACAATGATTGTGTACTCTAATGATTGTATGATTTTGTGGGATGGATTCTTTGGTCAATTATATTCATCAGTCAATTGGTTGTATAAATTGGCCAACCAATTTCCCCAATATTCCCCTGGGTTGGGAATATCCTTGTGGCACTCACTTGTCATCCCCCTGAGTGGGGGCATTGTCTTCATTGAACCCACAGAGTCTCACAATTTAACGTTGTAACGATTCTTTCCCCTGGGTGGGGCAGTAGGTAAAACAAAAATCATCTTCAAAATTCATCTACTGTAGCGTGACATTTATTCCTGAATTGAATCACTTACAATGCTATGCTCACAGATATTTTCACGTGTTTCAAATCCTATGCGTAGCCAAAGAAACCATCCCACATTTGTTCAATTTAATATGTTTTTGCATTTCTGACCCAGGATTGACACTCATATGAAATGTTCCAGAAAAAATAGGTATTTCCCCCCAAAAATCCAATATTTAAAATTAAATGGCGTAAAATGATTGCCATTACTTTTATTCACCCCAACTTATGCAGCTTTGTGAATTCTGCCCTTGAAAACAGTCCTGCTAGGACTGAAAAGTCAGGCCTTCTAAAGTCATTTATCTTTAAAAATCATAAGGTAGTCTTTCCCCTGGGTGGGGCACATTTTCGTATTTTTTTCTTCTTTTTCAATAATTTTTCTTCATTGATTACTGAACCTAATGATTTTTTTCAATTAGCAATTCATGTGGTGCAATCTTAGGTCATGCATTAGTTTCCATTTATTTATGTATAAAGAATTGTTTCATTCAAGTGGCAGGGGTTGCAGTGATGAAAAATTGTGGGACAGCAAAAACCAAACCAAACCAAAACAACTTTCAGCTATTTTCAACTTTTTACTTCCTTTTTCCGGGGGGGGGGGGGGACAAATCAATTATTCCAAATCTTCTTCAATACATCTTGGTTCCCCTGCCATTTTAACTTAATGTATTTCACTTCAGATTCAAATTCACCACACAACCTCGACAAGTTCGATGGTCCAGTGGTTAAGACGTCTGCATTAGAAAGTCTTGGGTTTGAATTCTGCCCAAACTGCCTGTATTTTCTCAGCAGGCAGTGAGGCAAAGCTTTAAACTGCTATACTGATTTGAATCCACCACACGACCTCGACCAGCTCGATGGTCCAGTGGTTAAGACATCTGCACTTGAGCAGTTGTTACAGGATCCAATCCTGCCCAAGCTGCCTGTATTTTGTCAGCAGGCATTTTAGCAAAGTACTGAGCATGCAGTGTTTACAACTGTTATTACATGTCAAGCATGGCAAACCCTTGTTGAAGTACCTTCTCCTTGACACAGAATCATATTTTATCTATGATGCAACAAGGTACTCACTACTATACTGATTTGAATCCACCACACGATCTCGACCAGCTCGGTGGTCAAGTGGTTAAGACAACTGCACTTGAAAGCAGTTGTCAAGGGTTCGAATCTTGCCTGAGCTGCCTGTATTTTGTCAACAGGCAATTTGGCAAAATCTGAGAATGCATTGTTTGCAACTTTTATTACACTTTGAGTAGGGCAAACCCTTGTTGAAGTACCTTCTCCTTGACACAAAATCATATTATATCTATGATGCAACAAGGTACTCACCGCTATACAGATTTGAATCAACCACACGACCTCGACCAGCTCGGTGGTCAAGTGGTTAAGACAACTGCACTTGAATGCAGTTGTCACAGGTTCGAATCCTGTCCAAGCTGCCTGTATTTTGTCAACAGGCAATTGGGCAAAGCACTGAGCATACAGTGTTTAATTACACATCAAGTAGTGCAAACCTTTGTTGAAGTACCTTCTCTTCAACTCAAAATCGTTTCATTTCTATCGTGCAACACGGTGCTCAGATTTGAATCCACCACATGACCTCGACCAGCTCGGTGGTGAAGCGGTTAAGACATCTGCACTTGAATGCAGTTGTCAGAGGTTCAAATCCTATCAGAGTTGCCTGTATTTTGTCAACAGGCAATTGGGCAAAGCACAGTGTTTAATTACACATCAAGTAGTGTAAACCTTTGTTGAAGTACCTTCTCTTCAACACAAAATCGTTTCATTTCTATCGTGCAACAAGGTACTCAGATATGAATCCACCACATGACCTCGACCAGCTCGGTGGTCAAGCGGTTAAGACGTCTGCCCTTGAAAGCAGTTGTCAGAGGTTCGAATCCTGTCCGAGCTGCCTGTATTTCTTCTGCAGGCAATCGGGCAAAGCACTGACCATACAGTGTTTGCTTACACGTTGAGTAAGACAAACCCTTGTTGAAGTACCTTCTCTTCAACACAAAATCGTTTCATTTCTATCGTGCAACAAGGTACTCAGATTTGAATCCACCACATGACCTCGACCAGCTCGGTGGTCAAGCGGTTAAGACATCTGCACTTGAATGCAGTTGTCAGAGGTTCAAATCCTGTCAGAGTTGCCTGTATTTTGTCTGCAGGCAATCGGGCAAAGCACTGACCATACAATGTTTGCTTACACATTGAGTAAGACGAACCCTTGTTGAAGTACATTCTCTTTCACTAAAAATCATATGATATCTATGATGCAACATAGATGCAGGTACACTGTACCAGCTGCTATACAGATTTGAATCCACCACACGACCTCGACCAGCTCGGTAGTCAAGTGGTTAAGACTTCTGCTCAAGAAAGCAGGAGTCCCTGGTTCGAATCCTGCCCAAGCTGCCTGCATTTTTTCCGCAGGCAATCGGGCAAAGCACTGAGCATAGTTTTTCATCTTTGCATTTCAAATGTTTAAATTGTTTACTTCTTAACCCCTACACGGCATTGGCGAGATGAAAGCACATCCAAAAATTATTGCTTACGTCCCTAAAAAACTAAAATTACATTTTCTTTTCATTCCTCTTGAAATTTTTCGACCTAAAATGCTCTTTTTTTTTAAAGAATCACCCTTCCTCTTTCTCATGAATTGATATTGAGCCAAAATTATCAGAGATACCCTTTTCATATATTTCATTGGATTTGATCAAATCTCATGTCATCAGCCAATGCTCTGTAGGGCTTTCATTTAATGTGTTATTTGTTTAAATGTATCTTTATGAACTGCTCCAACAAAAAATCAAAACAAAAATGAACATTCTACAGGCGAAACATTTTTGGAAATTATCATTTTCTTTTTTTCCCTTTTTTTCTGAAAATGCAACATTTTTATGAAAAAACAAAGCCTGAAGCACTCTTGAGCACATTTTGTAAAACATCTTTTTTTAAATCTGGAATTTTTTTTTACTGTTTGGAGAATTTGTTATTTTTTTTTTTTACAAACTATTCATTTCCCATTGAGCATAATAATTCTTCTTTTGGCACCATCGATAAGTTGGAGCAGTTCCAGTTTGCATTATATTGTAATAACCCGTTTTGCTGAAAAATGCAAACTACCTGTGACTATACCGCACGAAAGTGCAAAATGCGAGTGCCGGCTAGTGCGCCCACTACCGTCTGGAATGCTGAGTGACCTAATGGCCCGGGTACATTGGTCAGTTTTGCCTCCTGTCTGGTGGAGCCTGGCTTTTATGCCGCTGGTTCCCCGCTTTGCTGGTGTTCTGCCTCACATGATTTGACAAGCTCATCCAAAAATCCCCCTCTAAAAAACTATAGGAAGGAAGGGACATCATTGTTGTACTCTTAGATGTTGATCTGCCTGTATGGCTGGTGGGTCGGACTGAGGACCCTTTTTTCACTTTTTTGATCCTTTTGTTATCCTAAGTTGGTACCCGTGACTCTTTGTTCCTGTGTAAACAGGCTGCTTTTCAGGCCGGTCACCAGTGACCACCCCATTTTTCTCACAGGACGTCCACTTCTGATCTGAGGGGGCTCTTGACCTGATGGATGATGGTGACCTCTGTCCAGTTGGTGGTGTGATGGTTGGAAAAATGGCATTTTGACATGGTTTCATAGCAAACTTTTGGCATTCTGTTTTTTGTTTGTTTTCGGCATACACTTGTGATTTTGTAAGCAAGTTCAAAAGCAGGAGGTATCAAAGATGACACTGGGGTTGTGTAGGAATGGGAGAGGGTCCCTTACCCAGAAAAACCTTACCTAGAAAAATCTTACCCAGGAAAACCTAATCATCTTTCACTTAGAGAAAGAATTAGATCTTTTAGTTGCCAAACAAGCTGCTCTCTTTTGAAATTTCCTTTTTTTAAAGCACAAATTATTCCTTGTACAAGAAAATCATACTCTTTGGCCCATTTTTTAAGCAAAAATCACCTAAAAATATTCCAAACTACTAAGGATAATTCAATCAAATCTTTTAAAAAAATAGATATCTGATTGGATAGAAAAAACATCAATATTTACCTAGACATCATCTGTAGTTTCTGATATTGACTCTAAAATTCTGATCCTAATTCATTTGTTTGCTGCCAATTTCTTCATTTTGGAAAGCCGAAGATCTAAAAACAAAACATAAGAAAGAACACAGTTTGTCTACAGTGTGAGAAACAATAAATCCTAATAATTATTCATAGTTGGAAATTTTAATCCAGCAAAACTGCCAAAAAGCAACTAAAAACCAAGAAACAATTAGGGGTTGGTTTCCATTTTCATATTCTTTTGGCAATTCAAGATTATTAACCGTATAGAAACAAAACAAAACTAGTCGAGAAAGAATTACACACAAAATCTTTAGATATGTAAACGAAAAAATAGAGAAAAATGAAAATGATTTTAGACCGGAGTGATAACTTAAAATTCTTCATCACTCGTAGAACAATATAATGCAAATATTTTTCTTTTTTTGAGCAGCTTGTAAGGCAATAGGGAAATTATTGACCATCAAATCTTTCTTTTTAGTAATTTCCTTTGGGATAGCTTTAACTCCCTGACACACCCCCATATCCCTGTAAGTCCTTTATGCTAATATTAGGTACCCTATCAGGAACCTTAGTGCTAGGATGTCTGTCCAAGTTAAAAGTCAGCCTAAGACTCTAGTAGTAAAGACAAATCGTACCTGACTTCTTTAGGAAAATGTCCAAGGCTGTGGTCTGTTAAACACTGTCAGAAGCATATCAGAAAGAAATCAGTCCCTATAGGGAGAGAAATTAGGAGGCACACAAAGTAGGCACACAGTCAGGAATTAGATTTAAAAGTTGTCTGTTCAGGTTAAAGATAGGATTAATTAGTCTACTTGCTAAGGCACTTTCCTCTGTAAAAAGTCAAAGGCTTCATAGTTTTAGCATGAGGGCAAACCCTCATTGAATCACATTCTCCATGATGCAGAAATCATAATATATCTACTGTATGATGCAACAAAGTACCTATCACTGTACAGATTCAAAATCCACCACACGACCTAGACCAGCTCGATGGCCAAGTGGTTGAGATATCTGCACTGAAAAACAAAAGTCAAAGGCTCGAATCTTGCCCAAGTTTCCTGTATTTGTTTTCAGCAGGCAATTGGGCAAAGTACTGAGGATGAAAAATATCTCACTCTATGTCAGTCATTTGAAAGAACTAGCATGAGGGGATTTCTTTAAAGCACAAAGAATTCAATTGAATCCAATTTTCTCAGAAACCATTTTTTAGCCCCTAAGACTTTTTTTTCCATTTTGAAAGATGCAATCTTATCGGTTTAAAAAATAACCACCAAAAACATAGAAACGATAAAAAAGCAGTTTTAAAATTACATATACTGCAGTTTAGGTTTAAAGTCACCAAAGTCTGTTTATTTTATCATTCAGAGTCAGTCATGTAAAAGGTGGTCAGGTTGAAGGCATTGTTTTGTTCTTAGAGGTAATTAGTAAAACAATGATCAGATATTAACTTAGGATTTGTAGCAGCTATTCAGGTTAGATCATCCCCCATGACCCCACTGTCATCTCCAGTACCTCCAGCTTACAAAAAAATGGAAGAAAAATTACTTTTAAAAATTGCAAAAAGCAAAATAATATTTTTTGTTTTATTTTGTTCAGACACGCTGCATCATTTGCAGCAAATGAAACTGAAAATTCTGAATATCTTCACTACTATTTTGGCAGTCATACTTTCTTTAAGAAAGCAAAATGTTTGCAGCCAAAATTGCTGTAGGCAGCCATGTTGGAATGTTGTTTCTCCAATCAGCACATCATCATCTGGACTGAAGTCGTCTTCATTTTGAGGGTCAAGGACTCAATCAGTGATGTTGTGGAAGAGTCCTCCTAAATCGGCCTTTTTTTTTTCTTTCTTTTTTTACCCAAAATTCACCACCAAAACCTTTTTCCCAAAACCAATATGGCAGCCTGGTTGCCCGAACAGGGAGTGACGTCCCGCCCCCCCATACGGATGTATGAACATTTAACCGTACAACAATGAATCCCTTCTGACCTTTGTTCAGGCCCAGTACACACTTAACAATGCCTGTGGCATTGCATGAGCTTGTTGAAATATGTGTTGCAGAACACCAGTGGGGCGGGGAACCAGTGGCATATTAGTCAGGTGCCTCTGGACTTGGGGTGAAACTGGCCAATGTACCTGGGTCATTCGGTCGCTTAGCATTCCAGATGGTAGTGGGCGCACTAGCCGGCACTCGCATTTTGTTCATAATTTTTTTAAATAAAAAAAAAATTCATAGACAAGAGTGATCTCCTGTAGCGTTTTTATTTCTCACAACTTGAAATCTCCCCCCCCCTTACAATTTAAACAATGGTAAACAAAAGGTACGCTTATGTGGTTTTGAAGGGGCTACATTGCAAACAGCTCCCTCTAGGAAAACAGTCAATATCAAGAGGGCGCTATATTCACTGTGTATGAACAGCGCCCTCTGTCTAAAGACATGTTCCCAGGAGCTTATTGAAATGTTCCAAGAGCACAACCCTCAGGTAATTAGCATATGACCTTTGTGCACACCATACTGATGCAGCTCAAAGGTCAAATGTTAACAACCTTGAGTTGTGATCATTGGGGCATTTCAACTTGCAATGTAGCCCCTTTTCAAAGACACAATTTCAAACTTTGCATGTGACCTTTCTTTGCAGCGCATGTGCAAACTTAGATTGTGAATGCGGCGCAGAATTGGACAAGTTTTGTACTCCAAAAACAGTATAAGGGCATGACGTTTCGATCATAGCAAAACTAAATTTTGTACTCAAAATTTTGTACTTAAAATTTGGAAAATCACAAGACAAATTGTGCCATCTTTAATGGAACTTTCATGTGCTTTTCGGCTGACTTTGGATTTTTTATATTTGTATTTTTTTTTTTCTGCAGTGAAGCGCAAGATGAGATGCAATTGAGAGCAAGGCAGCGCAAAGTGCAGAGAGATGAAGCAACGCAGCCAAACAGATAATTTTAGGCAGTCTTGTTGGAAAGGTCACAGCACAAAGTATGAAACAATATCCTTGAAAACCACTTGTAACCTGCCACGTTAAATGAGTTGGATCAGAATTAGCAAGGAAAAACAGCACGCAAGGTTTTGGTAAAAGTTTGAAGGATAAACTGAGCGCAAGGCTTTGGTAAAAGTATGAAAGATAAAACTGCGCGCAAGGTTTTTGATACATTTTTGCAACGCAAAAGTTTTTGGACTCTATACTGTACAAGTGAAATGTTTTGAGTGCGCCTTGTAAAATTTAAATTTGCTAAAATTTCAGGCCGCGCATTTGAATAAAAGCCAAACATCTGCCAATAAGAGTTTTGAAATCTTTCAAAGTTTAAAGCAAGTGCTTACGCAGCATTGGAAAGGTTCTTTAGTGTCCAACTCAATTCAAGGTGACAGGTTACACGTACCCAATGTTTACCATTTTATGGTATGGTCACAATTATGCCAGCTTATTACCTCGATCCTTAGTTTTGGGGCAAGTTTTGGTTTCGCAGTATAATCAATTACTAAAAGACAAACTTGTTGCATTCAACTTTTCAGAATTTAGAGCTTTCTTTTTGCGCGCCAGTCTGTTTCATGCCAAAGAAAAGGCAGTTTGGGTTCAAACTGTTTGAAAATTGCAAATGTTCAAAACACTGATGAGTTTCTAAAGCCGTTTCAAATCAGACAAGGAAAAATCAACTACATGTACTGGTAAATTTCAACTTGAGTTTGGCTTTTCTGTGGTAAAAGTGTTAAATTTCTCAGACGTCAAGCAAAAATTCGCCGTTTGGGCTTGAAACAATCGCAAAATAATCAGCACATGTTTTGAGAATCAGGAACCTAAACTGGCATAATTGCAACCGTACAAAATGTCATCACAGTAATAGTTATTATCTCTAAAAAAAGACCAGTATCTGTATCATGTTTAAAAAAATCTGGATCATTCATCTCATCATTTTAGAGTTTCTATTTTTTTTACATGGGTCGCGCACTTTACTTTAGGGGGGGGGCGGGAACACACACAAAAAAATCAACATTTTTAGAGGGCCTGACCTTTCAATGCAAGCAGGATCTTTCTCCAAAGAGGCCAAAAGAAATATGGTGAAAAATAGAAAATAATTGACAAACATTTGAATTCATCTAAATCATTTAAAAATTTAGCCAGAACAAAAAATGCAATTTTGGCAGCGCAGCAACAATTTGGGCAGCGCAGATGACAGATACTGGTTCTTTTTTAGGGCTACAATAGAACACACGACTAATGAGTGCACACGGCACTCAACCTTTAATTGTTCTCCTTTACAGTTTGTAAACCCATTTAAATAAAAGACGTAGACTTTTCAGAAAATGCTGGCTTTGCCAAAGCCAGTCCGTAACGTTCGTCGAAGTCCGATAAATGGCATGGAATATTCGAGAATTGTCCATTTGGATCCAAAAAGAACTGCATATCAAAATGCATCTATTGCCTTGGTTTCTTGAAATTCTTCAGAATGCGAGAACTAAACTTATTCACAACAGTTTTTGAATTCCGAAGCCAAATAGTGCTCTTTCCAGTATTCACGGTCCTTTAAAATGAACGTTTCAAACATGGTCTGTTTCTATATCATGGTGGTTATTCCAAGTTTCATCAGTTGTAACTTTTGTCTCCACATTCAGTTTCTTAATCTTAAATCTTGACTTTTTGAGCACTGCAATTGTTAAGTTTGGCATGAAAGTGGACTGAATTGGAGGAATTTTAATTGAAGGAAGATGGGCTAAAGTCCTGTAGTCTTGAAGTCGGTGGCTATGGTAGACTGTAGTCTTCTCGTCTTCTGGTAGACACGGTGCACGAGTAACATCAGCTGTCCTCTCCAGATTCCTCGTCTTTCCTGGAGTAATTAATTTTAAAGAAAATGGGATTTTTTGTTAAGAATTTGTTGTCTTTCAGCAACTGTTGTTTTCTGTCCATTGTCATGTACGGTTTCCATTGGTCACCAGACCTTGTTCTTGTAACTTAGTAGAATTCCTTATTTGCTAATTGGCTTCCAACCTCTTTTGAATAAACGGTTGAGTATTTTGGGAAGGCCCGCCATCTTGGAGCTGGATGGCCCACGTGGTATTTAGAGCACTGATAAGTTAAGTTAAGCCAGAGGTCTGGGGTTCAAGCCCCGTTCAAGGCAAATTTTCTTTGCTGTTTATTTATCATACTCCTCTGAATAAATGTATTCTGTTTTCAGAAGTAATTTTTCTCTGCTGTGTATTATTTCTGTCTCTCCCTCATTTCAGTTTACGTTTCTAAAATCTAGCATAATGCAAGTAGTATTTTATAGAAGATGTGTGAATTATAATCTTGTCTGTTTTCGGGGACTGCGTTTTATCTACAGAATATAAGGGAGGCCATTGTAAGTTGGCTAATGGTCCGAAAAAAGCCAGAAAACAAAATGGCCGACGAAAGAAAAAGACAACGGAGACGAAAAGGACGACAAATAACGAGGAAGACAACCAAAAATATCACAAAGAGGGGAAGAAGACAGGGGAGGACACCTACTCTGCTTCGTATTTTCGAAGTTGAGCAAACATTCGCTTCAGACCAGACGACTGTGTGCTTCCAATTGGGCAGGGATGGGAAGGTTTCGGGATTTGTCCGTGGTGAAATGTGGCGGCGTCAGTCCAGCTACAAACACGTGTATCGCCGACGCCTCGCTGCCGTGAAATGACGCCACATTCCACTGAACAAAAGAAAGCGCCCAGTGCTTTCAGCAATTCTATTCAAAACGCACATAGAAATAGCGCCCTCTATCTCAAAAAGTGACTTTTTCAAATCCCGATTAAGGGAAATACAGTTGTTTGACTGTTTGTTGCCGATAATGTTTTTCGGCTGCCACAGAAACAAGTATTTACATTGAAATCAACCGCAAATACCATTAATTATCATTCGGAATGTCACTAATTGTCTTAATTTCAATAATTAATCACTTTGGGGTTTTCTCGAATTTGGGGTTTTCTCGAATTTGGGATTTTCTCGAATTTGGGGTTTTTCCTCGAGAAAACCCTAAAGTGATTTTCGAAAAAATGATAAAATCCATATATCCTTGCCCTTTCTCTCTGATCAGCGCTAGAGGGCGCTGTTTGTTGCCAAGAATCTTTTTCGGCTGCCTCAATAACAAGTATTTAGACTTAAATTAGCCCCAAAAGTCATCAATTATTCTTCGGAATGTCACTAATTGTCTTAATTTCAATAATTAATCACTTTAGGGTTTTCTCGAGAAAACCCCAAATTCGAGAAAACCCCAAATTCGAGAAAACCCCAAAGTGATTAATTATTGAAATTAAGACAATTAGAAACATTCCGAATGATAATTAATGGTATTTGCGGTTAATTTAAATGTAAATACTTGTTTCTGGGGCAGCCGAAAAACATTATCGCAACAAACAGCGCCCTCTAACGACGGATCAGAGAGAATGGGCAAGGATTTTGATTTTATTATTTTTTCGAAAACCCCCATAAGTGATTATTTATTGAAATTAAGACAATTAGTGACATTCCGAAGGATAATTGATGACTTTTGGGGCTAATTTAAGTCTAAATACTTGTTATTGAGGCAGCCGAAAAAGATTCTTGGCAACAAACAGCGCCCTCTAACGACGGATCAGGGCGAATGGGCAAGGATTTATGGATTTTATCATTTTTTCGAAAATCACTTTAGGGTTTTCTCGAGGAAAAACCCCAAATTCGAGAAAACCCCAAATTCGAGAAAACCCCAAATTCGAGAAAACCCCAAAGTGATTAATTATTGAAATTAAGACAATTAGTGACATTCCGAATGATAATTAATGGTATTTGCGGTTAATTTTAATGTAAATACTTGTTTCTGGGGCAGCCGAAAAACATTATCGGCAACAAACAGTCAAACAACTGTATTTCTCTTAATCGGGATTTGAAAAAGTCACTTTTTGAGATAGAGGGCGCTATTTGAATAGAATTGCTGAAAGCACTGGGCGCTTTCTTTTGTTCAGTGGAATGTGGCGTCATTTCACGGCAGCGAGGCGTCGGCGGTACACGTGTTTGTAGCTGGACTGACGCCGCCACATTTCACCACAGACAAATCCGAAACCTTCCCATCCCTGCCCAATTGGAAGCACACAGTCGTCTGGTCTGAAGCGAATGTTTGCTCAACTTCGAAAAACGAAGCAGAGTAGGTGTCCTCCCCTGTCTTCTTCCCCTCTTTGTGATATTTGTGGTTGTCTTCCTCGTTATTTGTCGTCCGTTTCGTCTCCGTTGTCTTTTTCTTTCGTCGGCCATTTTGTTTTCTGGCTTTTTTCGGACCCTTAGCCAACTTAAAAATTAATGCCCTCCCTTATAGTTATACTGTAGATAAAACACAGTCCCCGAAAACAGACAAGATTATAATTCACACATCTTCTAGAAATACTACTTAGATTATATACAGCTAGATTTTAGAAACGTAACTGAAATGAGGGAGAGACAGAAATAATACACAGCAGACAAAATACTTCTGCAAACAGAATACATTTATTCAGAGGAGTATGATCAATAAACAACAAAGAAAGTTTGCCTTGAACGGGGCTTGAACCCCAGACCTCTGGATTAACTTAACTTATCAGTGCTCTAAATACCACGTGGGCCATCCAACTCCAAGATGGCGGCCTTCCCAAAATACTCAACCATTTATTCAAAAGAGGTTTGGAAGCCAATTAGCAAATAAGGAATTCTACTAAGTTACAAGAACAAGGTCTATTGACCAATGTAAACCGTACATAACAATGGACAGAAAACAACAGTTACTGAAAGACAACAAATTCTTAACAAAAAATCCCATTTTCTTTAAAATTAATTACTCCAGGAAAGACGAGGAATCTGGAGAGGACAGCTGAGGTTACTCGTGCACGGTGTCTACCAGAAGACGAGAAGACTACAGTCTACCATAGCCACCAACTTCAAGACTACAGGACTTTAGCCCAGCTTCCTTCAATTAAAATTCCTCCAATTCAGTCCACTTTCATGCCAAACTTAACAATTTATAGTTGCAGTGCTCCAAAAGTCAAGATTTAAGATTAAGAAACTGACGAATGTAGAGACAAAAGTTACAACTGATGAAACTTGGAATAATCACTATGATATAGAAATAGACCATGTTTGAAACGTTTATTATAAAGGACCGTGAATACTGGAAAGAGCACTATTTGGCTTCGGAATTCAAAAACTGTTGTGAATAAGTTATCAATTTAGTACTCGCATTCTGACGAATTTCAAGAAACCAAGGCAATAGATGCATTTTGATATGCAGTCCTTTTTGGATCCAAATGGACAATTCTTGAATATTCCATGCCATTTATCGGACTTCAACTAACGTTACGGACTGGCTTTGGCAAAGCCAGCATTTTCTGAAAAGTCTACGTCTTTTATTTAAATGGGTTTACAAACTGTAAAGGAGAACAATTAAAGGTTGAGTGCCGTGTGCACTCATTAGTCGTGTGTTCTATTGTAGCCCTAAAAAAGAACCAGTATCTGTCATCTGCGCTGCCCAAATTATTGCTGCGCGGCCAAAATTGCATTTTTTGTTCTGGCTAAATTTTTAAATGATTTTGATGAATTCAAATGTTTGGAAATTATTTTCTATTTTCACCATATTTCTTTTGGCCTTTTTGGAGAAAGGTCCTTGATTGCATTGAAAGGTCAGGCCCTCTAAAAATGTTGATTTTTTGTGTGTTCTCTCGCCCCCCGCCCCCCCCCCCCCCCAATCATCAAAAGTAAAGTGCGCGACCCATGTAAAAAAAAGAAACTCTAAAATGATGAGATGAATGATCCAGATTTTTTAAACATGATACAGATACTGGTCTTTTTTTAGAGATAATAACTATTACTGTGATGACATTTTGTATGGTTGCAATTATGCCAGTTTAGGTTCCTGATTCTCAAAACGTGCTGATTATTTTGCGATTGTTTCAAGCCCAAACGGCAAATTTTTGCTTGACGTCTGAGAAATTTAACACTTTTACCACAGAAAAGCCAAACTCAAGTTGAAATTTACCAGTACATGTAGTTGATTTTTCCTTGTCTGATTTGAAACGGCTTTAGCAACTTATCAGTGTTTCGAACATTTGCATTTTTCAAACAGTTTGGACCAAAACTGCCTTTTCTTTGGCATGAAACAGACTGGCGCGCAAAAAGAAAGCTCTGAATTCTGGAAAGTTGAATGCAACAAGTTTGTCTTTCAGTAATTGATGGCACTGCGAAACCAAAACTTGCCCCAAAACTAAGGATCGAGGTAATAAGCTGGCATAATTGTGACCATACCATGAAATGGTAAACATTGGGTACGTGTAACCTGTCACCTTGAATTGAGTTGGACACTAAAGAACCTTTCCAATGCTGCGTAACCACTTGCTTTAAATTTTGAACCATTTTAAAACTGTTATCAAAAGAGAATGTTTGGCTTTTATTGAAATGCGTGCTCTGAAATTTGAGTCATTTTAACAAGGTGCACTCGAAACGTTTCACTTGTACAGCATAGTCCAAAATGTTTTGCAATGCTAAAATTTATCAAAAACCTTGCGCGCAGTTTTCTTTTAATTACCAAAACCTTGCGCATTTTTTTCTTTCAAACATTTACCAAAACCTTGCGTGCAGTTTATCCTTCAAACATTTACCAAAACCTTGCGTGCTGTTTTTCCTTGCTAATTCTGATCCAACTCATTTAACGTGGCAGGTTACAAGTGGTTTTCAAGGATATTGTTTCATACTTTGTGCTGTGACCTTTCCAACAAGACTGCCTAAAATGATCTGTTTGGCTGCGTTGCTTCATCCCTTTGCACTTTGCGCTGCCTTGCTCTCAATTGCATCTCATCTTGCGCTTCACTGCAATTCCCTGCAGAAAATACAAATATCAAAAATCCAAAGCACATGAAAGTTCCATTAAAGATGGCAAAATTTGTCTTGTGATTTTCCAAATTTAAAAAATATGCAGTTTAAAATTTGAAAAAGCTCCTGCTATGATCGAAACGCAAGGCTCTTATACTGTTTTTGGAGTACAAAACTTGTCAATTCTGCGCCGCATTCACAATCTAAGTTTGCACATGCGCTGCAAAGAAAGGTCACATGCAAAGTTTGAAATTGTGTCTTTGAGAAGGGGCTACATTGCAAGTTGAAATGCCCCAATGATCACAACTCAAGGTTGTTAACATTTGACCTTTGAGCTGCATCAGTATGGTGTGCACAAAGGTCATATGCTAATTACCTGAGGGTTGTGCTCTTGGAACATTTCAATAAGCTCCTGGGAACATGTTTTTAGACAGAGGGCGCTGTTCATACACAGTGAATATAGCGCCCTCTTGATATTGACTGTTCCCAGAGGGAGCTGTTTGCAATGTAGCCCCTTCAAAACCACATAAGCGTACCTTTTGTTTACCATTGTTTAAATTGTAGGGGGGGGGAGATTTCAAGTTGTGAGAAATAAAAACGCTACAGGAGATCACTCTTGTCTATGAATTTTTTTTTTATTTAAAAAAATTATGAACAAAATGCGAGTGCCGGCTAGTGCGCCCACTACCATCTGGAATGCTAAGCGACCGAATGACCCAGGTACATTGGCCAGTTTCACCCCAAGTCCAGAGGCACCTGACTAATATGCCACTGGTTCCCCGCCCCACTGGTGTTCTGCAACACATATTTCAACAAGCTCATGCAATGCCACAGGCATTGTTAAGTGTGTACTGGGCCTGAACAAAGGTCAGAAGGGAATCATTGTTGTACGGTTAAATGCTCATACATCTGTATGGGGGGGCGGGACGTCACTCCCTGTTCGGGCAACCAGGCTGCCATATTGGTTTTGGGAAAAAGGTTTTGGTGGTGAATTTTGGGTAAAAAAGAAAAAGAAAAAAAAAAGGCCGATTTAGGAGGACTCTTCCACAACATCACTGATTGAGTCCTTGACCCTCAAAATGAAGATGACTTCAGTCCAGATGACGATGTGCTGATTGGAGAAACAACATTCCAACATGGCTGCCTACAGCAATTTTGGCTGCAAGCATTTTGCTTTCTTAAAGAAAGTATGACTGCCAAAATAGTAGTGAAGATATTCAGAATTTTCAGTTTCATTTGCTGCAAATGATGCAGTGTGTCTGAACAAAATAAAACAAAAAATATTATTTTGCTTTTTGCAATTTTTAAAAGTATTTTTTTTCCTATTTTTTGTAAGCTGGAGGTACTGGAGATGACAGTGGGGTCATGGGGGATGATCTAACCTAAATAGCTGCTACAAATCCTAACTTCATATCTAATAATTGTTTTACTAATTACCTCTAAGAACAAAACAATGCCTTCAACCTGACCACCTTTTCCATGACTGACTCTGAATGATAAAATAAACAGACTTTGGTGACTTTAAACCTAAACTGCAGTAAATGTAATTTGAAAACTGCTTTTTTATCGTTTCTATGTTTTTGGTGGGTTTTTTTAAGACTGATAAGATTGCATCTTTCCAAATGGAAAAAAAAAAAATTCGTAGGGGCTACAAAATAGTTTCTGATAAAATTGGATTCAATTGAATTCTTTGTGCTTTAAAGAAATCCCCTCATGCCAGTTCTTTCGAACGACTGACATAAAGTGAGATATTTTTCATCCTCAGTACTTTGCCCAATTGCCTGCTGAAAACAAATACAGGAAACTTGGGCAGGATTCGAACCTTTGACTTTTGTTTTTCAGTGCAGATATCTCAACCACTTGACCATCGAGCTGGTCTAGGTCGTGTGGTGGATTTGAATCTGTATAGTGACGGGTACCATGTTGCATCATAGATATATTATGATTTCTGCATCATGGAGAATGTTATTCAATGAGGGTTTGCCCTCATGCTAAAACTACGAAGCCTTTGACTTTTTACAGAGGAAAGTGCCTTAGCAAGTAGACTAATTAATCCTATCTTTAACCTGAACAGACAACTTTTAAATCTAATTCCTGACTGTGTGCCTACTTTGTGTACCTCCTAATTTCTCTCCCTATAGGGACTGATTTCTTTCTGATATGATTCTGACAGTAAATAAATAAGACTTAATTCTGACAGTGTTTAACAGACCACAGCCTTGGACATTTTCCTAAAGAAGTCAGGTACGATTTGTCTTTACTACTAGAGTCTTAGGCTGACCTTTAACTTGGACAGACATCCTAGCACTAAGATTCCTGATAGGGTACCTAATATTAGCATAAAGGACTTACAGGGATATGGGGTGTGTCAGGGAGTTAATGCTAATCCCCAAGGAAATAACTAACAAGGAATAAGGAATTAATAACAAGAAATTTTCCTATTGCCTTACAAGCTGCTCAAAAAAGAAAAATATTTGCATTGTCTTGTTCTACGAGTGATGAAGAATTTTAAGTTATCACTCCGGTCTAAAATTATTTTCATATTTCTCTATTTTTTCCTTTACATATCTAAAGATTTTGTGTGTAATTCTTTTTTTACTAGTTTTGTTTTGTTTCTATACGGTTTCTATAAATATCTTGAATTACCAAAAGAATATGAAAATGGAAACCAACCCCTAATTGTTTCTTGGTTTTTAGTTGCTTTTTGGCAGTTTTTGCTGGATTAAAATTTCCAACTATGAATAATTATTAGGATTTATTGTTTCTCACACAGTAGACAAACTGTGTCCTTTCTTATGTTTTGTTTTTAGATTTTCGGCTTTCCAAAATGAAGAAATTGGCAGCAAACAAATGAATTAGGATCAGAATTTTAGAGTCAATATCAGAAATTACAGATGATGTCTAGGTAAATATTCATGTTTCTTCTATCCAATCAGATATCTATATTTTAAAAAGATTTTATTAAATTATCCTTAGTAGTTTGGAATATTTTTAGGTTATTTTTGCTTACAAAATGGGCCAAAGAGTAAGATTTTCTTGTACAAGGAATAATTTGTGCCTTAAAAAAAAGTAAATTTCAAAAGAGAGCAGCTTGTTTGGCAACTAAAAGATCTAATTCTTTCTCTAAGTAAAAGATGATTAGGTTTTCCTGGGTAAGATTTTTCTAGGTAAGATTTTTCTGGGTAAGGGACCCTCTCCCATTCCTACACAACCCCAATGTCATCTTTGATACCTCCTGCTTTTGAACTTGCTTACAAATTCACAAGTGTATGCCGAAAACGAACAAAAAACAGAATGCCAAAAGTTTCTATGAAACCATGTCAAAATGCCATTTCTCCAACCATCACACCACCAACTGGACAGAGGTCACCATCATCCATCAGGTCAAGAGCCCCCTCAGATCAGAAGTGGACGTCCTGTGAGAAAAATGGGGTGGTCACTGGTGACCGGCCTGAAAAGCAGCCTGTTTACACAGGAACAAAGAGTCACGGGTACCAACTTAGGATAACAAAAGGATCAAAAAAGTGAAAAAAGGGTCCTCAGTCCGACCCACCAGCCATACAGGCAGATCAACATCTAAGAGTACAACAATGATGTCCCTTCCTTCCTATAGTGTTTTAGAGGGGGATTTTTGGATGAGCTTGTCAAATCATGTGAGGCAGAACACCAGCAAAGCGGGGAACCAGCGGCATAAAAGCCAGGCTCCACCAGACAGGAGGCAAAACTGACCAATGTACCCGGGCCATTAGGTCACTCAGCATTCCAGACGGTAGTGGGCGCACTAGCCGGCACTCGCATTTTGCACTTTCGTGCGGTATAGTCACAGGTAGTTTGCATTTTTCAGCAAAACGGGTTATTACAATATAATGCAAACTGGAACTGCTCCAACTTATCGATGGTGCCAAAAGAAGAATTATTATGCTCAATGGGAAATGAATAGTTTGTAAAAAAAAAAAAATAACAAATTCTCCAAACAGTAAAAAAAAAATCCAGATTTAAAAAAAGATGTTTTACAAAATGTGCTCAAGAGTGCTTCAGGCTTTGTTTTTTCATAAAAATGTTGCATTTTCAGAAAAAAAAAGGGAAAAAAAGAAAATGATAATTTCCAAAAATGTTTCGCCTGTACAATGTTCATTTTTGTTTTGATTTTTTGTTGGAGCAGTTCATAAAGATACATTTAAACAAATTACACATTAAATGAAAGCCCTACAGAGCATTGGCTGATGACATGAGATTTGATCAAATCCAATCAAATATATGAAAAGGGTATCTCTGATAATTTTGGCTTAATATCAATTCATGAGAAAGAGGAAGGGTGATTCTTAAAAAAAAAAAGAGCATTCTAGGTCGAAAAATTCAAGAGGAATGAAACAAAAATGTAATTTTAGTCTTTTAGGGACGTAAGCAATAATTTTTGGATGTGCTTTCATCTCACCAATGCCGTGTAGGGGTTAAGAAGTAAACAATTTAAACATTTGAAATGCAAAGATAAAAAACTATGCTCAGTGCTTTGCCCGATTGCTTGCGAAAAAAATGCAGGCAGCTTGGGCAGGATTCGAACCAAGGACTCCTGCTTTCTTGAGCAGAAGTCTTAACCACTTGACCACCGAGCTGGTCGAGGTCATGTGGTGGATTCAAATCTGTATAGCAGCTGGTACAGTGTACCTTGTTGCATCATAGATATAATATGATTTTTAGTGAAAGAGAATGTACTTCAACAAGGGTTCGTCTTACTCAACGTGTAAGCAAACACTGTATGGTCAGTGCTTTGCCCGATTGCCTGCAGAAGAAATACAGGCAGCTCGGACAGGATTCGAACCTCTGACAACTGCTTTCAAGGGCAGACGTCTTAACCGCTTGACCACCGAGCTGGTCGAGGTCATGTGGTGAATTCAAATCTGAGCACCGTGTTGCACGATAGAAAAGAAACGATTTTGTGTTGAAGAGAAGGTACTTCAACAAAGGTTTGCACTACTTGATGTGTAATTAAACACTGTGCTTTGCCCAATTGCCTGTTGACAAAATACAGGCAACTCTGACATGATTTGAACCTGTGACAACTGCATTCAAGTGCAGTTGTCTTAACCACTTGACCACCGAGCTGGTCCAGGTCGTGTGGTGGATTCAAATCTGAGCACCGTGTTGCACGATAGACATGAAACGATTTTGTGTTGAAGAGAAGGTACTTCAACAAGGTTTGCACTACTTGATGTGTAATTAAACACTATGCTCAGTGCTTTGCCCAATTGCCTGTTGACAAAATACAGGCAGCTTGGACAGGATTCGAACCTGTGACAACTGCATTCAAGTGCAGATGTCTTAACCACTTGACCACCAAGCTGGTCGAGGTCGTGTGGTTGATTCAAATCTGTATAGCAGTGAGTACCTTGTTGCATCATAGATATAATATGATTTTGTGTCAAGGAGAAGGTACTTCAACAAGGGTTTGCCCTACTCAATGTGTGATAAAAGTTGCAAACACTGCATTCTCAGATTTTGCCAAATTGCCTGTTGTCAAAATACAGGCAGCTCAGGCAAGATGTCTTAACCACTGGACCACCGAGCTGGTCGAGGTCGTGTGGTGGATTCAAATCTGTATAGCGGTGAGTACCTTGTTGCTTCATAGATGTAATACGATTTTGTGTCAAGGAGAAGGTACTTCAACAAAGGTTTGCCATACTTGACATGTGATAACAGTTGTAAACACTGCATGCTCAGAACTTTGCCTGATTGCCTGCTGAGAAAATACAGGCAGCTAGCGCAGGTGGGATTGGAACCTGTAACAACTGCTCAAGTGCAGATGTCTTAACCACTACACCATCGAGCTGGTCAAGGTCATGTGGTGGATTCAAATCTATATAACGGTTCAGAACTTTGCCTCACTGCCTGCTGAGAAAATACAGGCAGTTTGGAGGGAATTCAAACCCGAGACTTTCTAATGCAGACGTCTTAACCACTGGACCATCGAACTTGTCGAGGTTGTGTGGTGAATCTAAATCTGAGGTGAAATACATTAATTTCAAATGGCAGGGGAACCAAGATGTATTGAAGAAGATTCGGAATAATTGATTTGCCCCCCACCCCCCCCCCCCCCCCCCCCGGAAAAAGGAAGTAAAAAGTTGAAAATAGCTGAAAGTTTTTTTGGTTTGGTTTGGTATTTGCTGTCCCACAAGTTTTCATCACTGCAACCCCTGCCACTTGAATTAAACAATTCTTTATACATAAATAAATGGAAACTAATGCATGACCTAAGATTGCACCACATGAATTGCTAATTGAAAAAATCATTAGGTTCAGTAATCAATGAAGAAAAATTATTGAAAAAGAAGAAAAAAATACGAAAATGTGCCCCACCCAGGGGAAAGACTACCTTAGGAAATTTCAAGATAAATGGCTTTAGAAGGCCTGACTTTTCAGTCCTGGCAGGACTATTTTCAAGGGCAGCATTCACAAAGCTGCATAAGTTGTGGTGAATAAAAGTAATGGCAATCATTTTACACCATTTAATTTTAAACATTGGATTTTTGGGTGAAATACCTATTTTTTTCTGAAACATTTCATATGAGTGTCAATCCTGGGTCAGAAATGCAAAAACATATTAAATTGAACAAATGTGGGATGGTTTCCTTGGCTACGCATAGGATTTGAAACACGTGACAATATCTGAGAGTGCAGTATTGTAAAGGATTCAATTCAGGAATAAATGTCACGCTCACTATAGAAGATAAATTTTGAAGATGATTTTCTTTACCTACTGCCCCACCCAGGGGAAAGAATCGGTACAACGTTAAATTGTGAGACTCTGTGGGTTCAATGAAGACAATGCCCCCACCCAGGGGGGATGACAAGTGAGTGCCACAAGGATATTCCCCACCCAGGGAGATATTGGGGAAATTGGTTGGCCAATTTATACGACCAATTGACTGATGAATATAATTGACCAAAGAATCCATCCCACAAATACAATCATTAAAGTACACAATCATTGTAAACCAAAGAAATGTCATAATTTATGGACTGTAAACCTAAGCCCCTGTGCCTGAAATGCTTTTCCCAAATGTTAGCATTTTCTTTCTGCGCGCAAATTTTCATTTCACTAAGGTGATCATGGTTCACTGATCACGGTTAGGTGAATGTAAAAAAAAAAAAAAATATTGAAAGCACAAGAACTCAAGAATGGCATGATTATGAACATTTGTGGTGTGGATAACGTTTTTGGACTTTTTACTGAGCAACCTAATGTGTGCCAGCAAGTGCAGCAGCAATTTGATTGGAAAATTCAATAGGCTCATGAGCTGTGGATTACAGCCTGAAAATTATGGTATAACAAATTGCAATAAATAATATTATCATTGATAGTTCTTCAGATTTGGGAATGATTCAGGCAGCTAATGTCACGATCCAAAGCAATGTCTAGGATTTGTCTCATGCAACTAAGAGTTCAGATATGAAGTCAGTTCAGCCCAAATTGAATCAATAATTGAAGTGATTTACTTTCTGTCTCCATTTCTGCGGGACGGGCGGCAAGACTGGGTGGAGAGGCAGCATCTCTTTGGAGGAATGTCTTGACAAGATCACCTGAGCAAAAATAGAAGTACAAAGATCAATAAGCAGGGGAAGAGATATTCAGTAGAACGTGGACCCAGTCTAGTGATATCAGAGTTGGTCTAGTGCAGTGTGTGACCACATTGGACTGGCTGTCTACAGCCTTTTTATTGCATAGCAAAGACAAATGAAACTTAAATGTTATTATTAAATACATGTTTCGCAGGCTTTTCAGAGCCATAGACCTCGAAAAAGATGACTTATACAGTGTCATCTCAAACTTTCCACATTGTGCTTCCACCATGCAAACTTTCAAAGCTCATCTAGTCTTTAATTTCATGACCTTGTTTGTGACATTTCTTTAAACGAATGCCTGTTTGCAGCACTCACTGTGCTGTAACCAAACGAAGCTCTAGTTAAATAATGCACATGCATGGGTAGTATACATGTACAAAACTTCCCGAGCTCGAAACTCATTTAAAATAAATGGTCCAGTAAAAAGAAAGTTCAGGTCTAGAAAGATTCTTCAGTGAGTAGATTTGTTATTCAATACTTTTCCCCCCACAATATTTAACCCCTGATTAAAATTTCAAAACTTAGAACATTATTTGTTAATGTTGCAGTCTCCAAGTCATGTGATGCCCTTTTAAAAGAAGATTATGTGCTTCATACTTACTTGAGTTTCATCAGCCGATGTGCAGTGTGCATATAGATGCCTGTCAGAGCCAAGATTGATGGGAGAGATGATGTCAAGGCCACCAATGTCTGGACTTCAGCCAGGAGCATGAGGCAGAATGGTTTCACATCTCACAAGGCTGGACCTGCAAACAAAAACCAGATTACAGAATCTCATTAGAAAGTTTTGTAAATGTGGAGGCTGTTTTACGGAGATGTGTACCCACATTCACTAAGATCATCTGTTCACTGTGTTTTATGAGAATTTTGATTGGTGGGAATGCAAAGACAAGGAGTGTTTTGACTTACATTTAGAGAAATCCTTGAATGGTTGGGTGACTAGTTGACTGGTTCCTGGACTGATTGACAGGTTGGTTGACATGGCTGGCTGGTGTTGGAATAGTTCAATAGTTAGATGGTGAATTATTGGCTGACTGGCTGGTTGATTGGCTGACTGGTTGACTGGTTGACTCGTGGACTCGTGGACCCTTGGACTCGTGGACTCGTGGACTCGTTGACTCGTGGACTCGTTGACTCGTTGACTCGTAGACTCGTTGACTCGTTGACTCGTTGACTCGTTGACTTGTTGACTTGTGGACTCGTGGACTCGTTGACTCGTGGACTCGTAGACTCGTGGACTCATTGACTCGTGGACTCGTGGACTCGTAGACTCGTAAACTCGTAGACTCTTGGACTCGTGGATTCGCTGACTCGTTGACTCACTGACAAGTTGGTTGACTGGTAGACATGGCTGGCTGGCTGGTTGATTGGTTGGTTGGTTGGCTGACTAGGCTGTTTGAATAGTTCAATGGCTGGATGAGATGGTTGACTGGTTGACTGGTTGGTTGGTTGGTTGAGTTGTTGGCTGGATGACTAGGCTGTTTGAATAGTTCAATGGCTGGATGAGATGGTTGACTGGTTAACTGGTTGGTTGACTGGTTGACTGTCTGATTGGTTGGCTGGTTGGCTGGCTGGATCAGATGGTTGAATGGTAAACTGGTTGATTAACTGGTTGGTTGACTGGTTGACTGGTTGACTGTTTGATTGGTTGGCTGGTTGGCTGTCTGGGTTAGTTGGTTGCCTGGTTTCATGAATGGGCACTGGTTGGTTGCATCCATGCATCCATGACTTTCTTGTCATGGTGTCGTGAAGACTGTGACTTGCACTGTGCAGACTTTGTGCTTCTGTAAAGAAATAAACAAAAGTATAAATATTACACATTAGACAAACCCAGATAGGGATAGGGGAGGCACATCACAACAACTAAACACATTATATAGCACGGAGAACAGTAATTTGTAGGGAAACATTTAATCACACTGTCATGCACTTTTTTGACTGCAAAAAAAAATACTCTACAGCCAGAAAGATGTTAGTATCATTTTTTTGTATGATACTAAAAGCCAATCTTCCAGGATCTTAAAATAATCTTCATCTTTGTCTTCTGTTCTCTGTTTCTGCAGTGCTGCTCTATGTAGGCCTACATCTCTTGCACCAAAGTCTGGATTTTTAATCAACTTCTTTGTCCCAAGCTTCGTGTCTAGGAGTCTGTCCTTCACTTCCGATTTACGTTATACAAAGCTGTGACATACTACTACATGAGTAACACACAACCTAGAACACTAATAATTATCTTATCACTTATCACTATTTATATCAATTTAATAATTATTTTGTGCAAATATAAAAACAAATTAGGAGAGGGCCTGGTGATTCCATCCTAGCAGGACCTTTCTCAAAGCATTCTGCTTTTGAGAAAGGTTTTGCTAGGATGCAAACGTCAGGCCCTCCTAATTTTTGACATTTGCTTTTTGGTAATTTTAGTCAGTAAGCAGCTTGCAACATTTTTGCATATTATGACAGTAATTATTTGGTGCATTATGCAAATTAGCACCGTCCAAGTGTGATACATGGCATGTGCTGTTACATAATAAATAATAAATTTATTTAAATAATAAATTACATAATAAATGACACATACATGTATTCACAGCCTCTCCCCCAAGCACTGGCCCTTTCCCCTCTCCCCCAACCACTTAAAATGGGGAGGGGCGGGGCAGCTGCACCCCCCAAAGCATTGGCCCTCCTCCCGCCCCCTTAAAATGGGGGCGGCGCAGCTACAACCCCCCCAAAGCACTGGCTCTTCCCCCCTCCCCTGCCCCTTAATTTGGGCGCAGCTACACCCCCCCCCAAAAGCACCGGCCCTCCTCCCGCCCCCTTAAAATGGGGGCGGGGCAGCTGCACCCTCCAAAGCACTGGCCCTTCCCTGCCATCTTAAAATGGGGGGCGGGGCAGCTGCACCCCCCTCTCAGAGCACTGGCTCCCCCCCCCCCTGGCCTGGACAAGCCTAGACATAATTATCCCTCACATTTGGAATTGGAGCCTTTCCCTTTCTTGCATACAAACTTCAAGTCCTGTAAAAGCACAGTTGGCCAGCCAATTGAACCAATGCACCCACGTTAATAAATAATATAATATTGCGTTCTGCACATGCTACATCTCGTCGTTATCACTTTTCAGTTAGTTTCATTCACTCTCATTTATCACTATATTATTAGCCTATACTATAGCCTATACCTTCCTAGACTCATCTCGGAGTCATCTATATTACTTCAAACTTACCATTTCTGGTGGACGTGGGCGTTAGCCGTCATTTTAAGCACTTTTGAGAAGGACTTTTGAGATGTTTTTAAAGACACATGGCTTTTAAAAGGACGCCATGTGTTTTTTGAAAATGAAGTGAGCCCTCTGGCGGTCACTTTGCTCTATTATCAGTTACGGAGCTCTGTGGTTACACACTTCTGATGTAGCTATCGAAACCAAAATACACTATCAAACATTCTGTGCTTGATAAGCATGTTTATTCCATCATATTTTATTCACCTAAAATACGTGTGAAAGGCCAAGCAAATGAATAAAGATGAGAGGCCAATTGATGCTTCGCACGCCATTTCTGTTCCCAGTTATAATTAATAAATAATAGACCGATTGGGCGACCAATGTTTACCTGCCTTCACGTGACTTACTTATTGTGGGTATTTTTTTTTCATCTCATTTAGCACAGAGCAGTGATAGAAATGTACGTACTGGAAGAATGTGGACAATATGTGATAGTCTTCTTCGCTCATTTCCACTCCTGTTCTGCACCAAATGAGACGCAAAAAATACCCACTACAAAATAAGTCACATTGGCAATCGGTCTAAGGTGATTGTCTTTGAGTACGAGCTAGCTGCAGATACTTGTTTATAAAGCATAGATAGATAATTATCGCCAATAATTATCCATCTTCATCCTGCTTTGGCTTCACTGGTTGCTCTCAGTGGCACTCTCACCATCATGCAGCTGGGTGACTGGCACGTCTCAGTCTCCATGGCGACAGCATCCACCTTGCTCTCCAGCAACTGTTGCCGGGGTACCAGTGATGACGTAGCCAGGTGCTCGGGGTTTTTATACAGCGAGGAGACGGCGGGACAAGGCCCACGCTTTCATTAAACTATTTAAAATAGTGTGTCTTTTATGGGACACCGTAGCATTCTTCACAGCCCAGTTTGAAGCTAGTACAAAGATGGCGGCGTCCATAGAGAATGACAGCTAGACATTCAAAAACAAGAGAGGGCGCCAGGCAAGTCAAACTTTTGAGGCGAAATATTCCACTGCACCAGTCTCACTTTTTGTGGCTTTACTGAAAAATATAATTTAGAGCTTCATTTCTCTGATTCTTTGAAATGTTTGTGTCCTTAGTAGATTCGATTTTAACCTAAGTACCTCCAGAATCCCCTCCCCCCTTTTCCAAACCCAATTTGATGCCGGAGAGCATCCCTCAGGCATCAAGCCGGCTTTGGAAAAATAGCGCCCTCATATGTTCAAATTATTCCAGCTGAAGGTATCACTATGGCAACGACAAAATTATGTTAATGAACAATTAATCCCCTCTTCGAAGTGGTCTGCCTGTTGTTTGAGAATTTCACTGTGACTAGTGTTTAATTGAACATGTCTAAATATCATTTTAAAAAAATTCAATTATTAAAAAACAAAATCAGAACTATAATGCATCTTTAAGGTGCAAGCTTAATACATGTATTCCAAATATAAAAAAGGAATAAAACTTATTCTTAATCTTTCACAGCAACCAACAATAAAAGAAACAAGAACTCCATTGTTCAGGTATCAAAGCGGCCGACAGAGTGACATTTTATTGAAACTCTCTCACACCCACATGTAGCAACTGTTTCCTCATGAGCTCAAGCCAACACTTTTACAGTACAATTTGACAAATTTTGGTTTCATAAACCCAATCCAATGAAACCCAACAAAATACAGTCCTTATAAATAGCCAATGAGACAGCAACTGTGTGGGCCCACAGTCTCACATGCCATAGGCTGGAGTTTAAAGGCCCTATACAACATTGGTAAAAGTCAAAAAATTGCCACAGTTGTGTTAAACCATTAAACATACCAAAAAAGCAATCCTGCAAAGGTTTTAGCTCAAATTGTATTCGGCGAAAGTAAAAAAAAAGCAAAAAAGTCACGGTTTTTGCACCGTTCTGTAGTGTAAGAAATAGTTTACTACTCGCGAGTAGTAAACTATCTGTTGATGTTTGAGTGAAGATTCCTCGAGAGGAACAACATCCCAGACCGTAAGATTTCAACATGAGGATTCTATCATGACCTTCTACAAACTGTGAAAATTAGAAGGAAATCTGTGGACATCGATGTTTTCCAATCTTCCCAATGTTGTATTGGGCCTTTAACTACCTGATGACTGATTTGAGACTGTGCATTGTCGTGTCAAGGAGCTCAAATACCTGCCTCACAAGGCATAGAAAGCTCAGTGACTTCCAACTCTGTGGGCTGGGGCCAAGTTCACAGATCCGCTTCAGCGCAAAAACCTGCTAAGCGTGGAAATTCCTTAAGATTATCACAAGATTGCTAACTATACTTCATTTGTTGCTTATCAGATTCAACCTGTATTCAAATATTGGGTGCTCAGGTTATGCTACAAGTGGAACTTTGGCTGGCAACCAGGGGGCCCAATTTAATAGTCGTTTAAGCGCCAACATTTGCTTAAGCATGAAAAAACTTCATCAAAAGAATCATGTTGCCAGCCAAAGTTCCACTTGTAGTTCATGTGAAGCAACCAATCATTAGAATACGAGTCAAGTACAACAAGCATCACATGAAATATGGTTGGTATGATCTTGTTTTAACCAGGGGAGAATTTTCTTACTTAGCGGATTTTCATGCTTACGCAGCTCTGTGAAATTGGGGCCTGGTTTTATTGGGTGAGGCTTTTCGTGCTTAAGCAAATTTTGGTGCTTAATATTAAGCGGTTCTATGAAATTGGAAACAGTTCCATATTTTTACTGTCTTAAAGAAAATCAATGCACATATAAGTTGATCCTTTGGGAAAGCCGCCATCAAAGGGCTGGAAAAGTTCAGATGACACAGGTACGCAAAACCACAGGTCTTGGGTTCATGTCCTGGTCCACTCAGTCGCATTTTCTCCGCCACTTTTCACCAGTGTCGATGGCGAATCCCATTAGCTCCCTCCATTGGTCGATTTCATCAAGCCCATGCTAACTTACGATCAATCGCAAGACGATGGGACGATGGCCGTTGCACAAAAAGCATACGGCCAATTTGAACTTGCGACGGGTTATCCTTCGTAAGTTGAGTTTATCCACCCCCTGGTCTTCCCATTCTGATGTTCTTACCTCTACCTGAAGGCCCAGCCACACTTATTCAGAACACATTTGTAAAGATGCCCTTAGAATATTTAGAATGCGCTTCAAACCCACCTCAAATGTTTCTTGCCATTTCCCGACGGCACATTAGTTCCCAAATACTGCTGGAATGTAGCTGGAACACAGTAAGAAGTATTCAGAATGCAGTCAGCATATTTTAGACCACACTTCAAATATCCAGAAATATGCAAGGATTTTTTTCATTCCGACGACTTTTGCCGGCTTACGCCACCTCAGGTGTGACTAGGGTTGATAACCCAGCATAGGAGTAGGGCGCCCTCAAGAGAGTTAACCTGACTCATGTCACAGGAGCACTAATCTAATACCCACCCGTACAAAACTGGTATAACTGGAAAGGCGATTGAAAATGCTGGCTGTTTTGTTGCCGCACATGGGACTGGCCAACGTGAAACGCTGCCTGCGGTTGCTGGTTTTCTCGACCCATTTCAACCATTCTTACGGGTGGGGAGGTATGCTAAACCCTGGGAATGAGACTGGCATTATTGTACTGCACGAACTGTTCACACGGCTGACAGGAGTTCCATTATCAACCCAGCACCCAATTCAATGCACAGACTAGGCAGCAAGTCACCGGACAAGTCAAGTCCCCCGTTCTGCCTCCATCTGGAATTCCCTTCCTGATTCTTGCTTTCCCCCTGCCTACGATCCGCCCTTTTAAAAAAAAAGGAATGTTAAGTCCTATTTCCAGCTTTCCTGAGTCCCTCTCTATCTCCTTCTTTCTTTAACCCTTAACCTTGAGTGGCTTTTCAGCCTTGTTTTGGGCAATTTTGCATAAAAGGAATGTCAATTCCTATCTCCAGCCTTCCTGTGTCCCTCTCTATCTCCTTCTTTCCTTAGCCCTTAACCTTGAGTGGCTTTTCAGCCTTGTTTTGGGCAATTTTGCGTAAAGAAAATGTCAATTCCTATCTCCAGCCTTCCTGTGTCCCTCTCTATCTCCTTCTTTCCTTAGCCCTTAACCTTGAGTGGCTTTTCAGCCTTGTTTTGGGCAATTTTGCGTAAAGAAAATGTCAATTCCTATCTCCAGCCTTCCTGTGTCCCTCTCTATCTCCTTCTTTCCTTAGCCCTTAACCTTGAGTGGCTTTTCAGCCTTGTTTTGGGCAATTTTGCGTAAAGAAAATGTCAATTCCTATCTCCAGCCTTCCTGTGTCCCTCTCTATCTCCTTCTTTCCTTAGCCCTTAACCTTGAGTGGCTTTTCAGCCTTGTTTTGGGCAATTTTGCGTAAAGAAAATGTCAATTCCTATCTCCAGCCTTCCTGTGTCCCTCTCTATCTCCTTCTTTTCTTAGCCCTTAACCTTGAGTGGCTTTTCAGCCTTGTTTTGGGCATTTTTGCGTAAAGAAAATGTCAATTCCTATCTCCAGCCTTCCTGTGTCCCTCTCTATCTCCTTCTTTCCTTAGCCCTTAACCTTGAGTGGCTTTTCAGCCTTGTTTTGGGCGATTTTGCATTAAAAAAATTAATAATAAAAAAGCAGCAGTCTGTGTTTATCAATCATGTCCACACTCCACAATGCTCCCTTTCTGAAAAAGATGGCATTGCCAATATCCCATCTCCTTCCTGAACAAGTCCTCCTCCCAAAACAACGATCAAACTGACTCCTTGTCAATCTCACAACGAACAAAACCAAAACAAAACAAAACAATCTCATCCATTGAGTCAAAGACTTTGCACGTCAAATTAAAAGACAAACCAAATCATAAAATAATGCCGCACACAGAAATTGTAAAAACCCGAAGCATTCATTTCGCCAAATATGCCTGAATTTTTGGTGTGGAGTGGAGAAAAGAATAGAAAAACAAAACAAGATGAACCAAGGGAGAAGGAGAAAAAAGGAGGGGGGGGGGGGGAATGGTACGTACTACATGAAAACCCAGGCATATTGGGGACTTAACGTCCAACAGCAGCTATGCTGTGAAAGGTGAGTCAAAGGCAAGTTGGAGAAAGGTGTATTAAACAGTCGTAAGAGACTTGCCTGTACCTCCCGTACAGTGGGCACAAAGCACTCCAATTGGCCAGTGGGCTCCCCCAGGGAGGGGCTACAGTGTAGAGAGAAAGTACATACGATACAAAAGAGAGCACATGCTTAGTACACTGGGCGGGGGGGGGGGGGGGGGGGGGGGGGTCTGTACCGGATTACAGGGCTTGGAAGAGAGAGGGGGAGAGGGGTTGGGGAGAAATTGTCATTAGTATCCTATATGAAGGGGTCTAGTCCATCCAGAGATTGATAAAAAAAAAAAAACTCAATCTAATCTGGCTTCTTTAATCTGGTTCGCAGAAGTTCATTGGGTTATAGATGAGATTTGAAGGTTTGCATGGCAGAAGTACCAAGTGGAAGGTTTGCGGTGACACCACGTAACGCATCTCTTTCGAGATGGAGTGTGGCTCTGAAAAGAGCTGGTGAGTTTATATTTACCGGCTCTTTTCAGGGCCACACTACCGTCTCGAAAGAGAGGTGTTACATGCGGCCAATTTCATCAAACCTACTGCAACTCAAGATCAATCGTAGGATGATGAACTATGCGCACAGAAACCATAGGGCCCATTTCAATTTTCAACTTACGAAGGGTTATCAATTGTAAGTTGAGTTTAATACGATGCATCGTGAGGCTTTGTTAAATCCACACATGGTGACACCACACAGTCCACTTCATTGGGCATGCGTCTGTGGGAGAGTGTTGATACAGTAGCCACTAGCCACTGTCTAGGGCTGGTAACAATCTCCAATAGCAGCTCTGACAATCATATGGTGTCCGCATCGTGGGCAAATATCTAAGCCCTTTTCCGAAACTCGGCTTAGGCTTCGGCTCCGGCTTCGTCTCTGTTGACTTTATCCAAATGCTGAACTCACAGGTTGGAGTTCTTTGTTGAAGTTGAAGCTTTGGATTCCTTTTCAAAGCGCAGTAAAACATTCAAAAATGATGCCAAAGGCTTCCTGTTTTCACACTTTGTATTTAAAATGGATGAAAGAACTAGAGACAAAGACGGAGCCTGAGCCTAAGCCGGGTTTTGGAAAAAGGGCCCCTTTGCCACAATTACCGGTACGCTTCTGTAGGCTTCTTCGGTAGCGCAATGAAGTATTTCTATGGTTGGATTTATATGTGAGAGTGATATCGGAGTGTGGGGGAGTCGAGACATTAAGGATGAGACTACGGCCGCGTCCGAAACAGGCGTCTAGAGCTAGGTCTAGGTCATCCCCCCCCCCCCCAAACTGGAAATACACGGAGATGCGAAAGACAACACCCCTAGCCGTAAGCTCCGGAAGCCCGTTTTCGACACGGCCTACTCTTACAGAGTCTAAGTGGGCAGACTCGCATTCAAGTCACCAAAGGTAAAAGGTGAACCTGATCTATCCACGCCGCACCGAGGTCACAAAGTCACAAAACGTTGGCTCTTCAGTCCGGGTCACGAAACATCCTTTAAATCTTTTCTAGAATTAAATGGATTGGTACATTGCGCATTCAACCACATTTTTAACATGTCTGTCTTACCTGAAGGATGGAGCTAACGTCAAAATGCGAGGTTCACATTTGGGGATGCCTCAGGCATGAACCAATCAAAAGGATCAAATGATATCGATGTTTTTTTAAATCAAATTACATTAATGGTTCGCACTCTTTGAGTCTGAATATTTTTTTTTGAATATTTGCTTCAGCACAAAAAGTCATTCATAGGATCAGTTTGCCGACCCAAGCTTCACTTATGCTCTGGACCAACAACAAATTTGACATTGCAATGTGGTTTGCAATCCCGTCTACACTAGGTACACTTTTCCTGCTGAGCAGATTTTCACAAGGAAACGCTGCTCAATCTGCCAATGTGAAAAAGGTCTTCCTTTGTGTGAACAGGATTACAAGCCACACTGCAATGCAATGTGAATTGCTTCTGACTTTTTGACTTGTATTCTACTATTCCTCACTTGGCATGAAGTGATGCTACAAATCTACATTATGAAGTTGAATGGGGAAAGGCATTGCATAGTATTTCACATGCTCTGTGTCCAGTCACAATGGGATGGCTGACTTAAAAGTACATGTCTAATGACTATGCACATAGTACTGCTTGTAAGCAATGATGTTTCTTGGTTTTTTTTCCTCCTCAAATACTTGTGATTGATGCAATCAATGATCTTTTATAAACTGGGCTGAAGAACTCCGGGGATTGCATTTAGGTGGAGGGCAGCTTCAAAATTTCTGTTGAGTTTTTCTTTTTCTTTTTTATTGAAAAACTGGCACAGAAAACTTTGACTGGACCGGGACTTCAAACTCAGATGTCTGGATTAACGTACCAGTGCTCTTCCATCTGAGCTATCCAGCCCTTAGATGGTGGCCTTCCCTAATAGTCAACTAGTTTTTGCCAGTGTGGGGGCGCCAGTCAGAAGCAATGAACATAACAGCGCTAAAACGGGAAGAGCACTGGTATGTTAATCCAGAGGTCTTGGGTTCAAGTCCCGGTCCAGTCAAAGTCTCCTTGGCCAATTTTTAAGTTTCTTGGCCAATTTTTCAAAAGTTCCCAGTCAGTTTTTCGTTTCTTTGACTTGAATTGAAAAAAGCTGCATCCACTTTGTGTGATCCCCGAGCTGCCGTAGCCAGGTTTACAACAATTGGTTGTTTGCATCTGAATGAAAGCAGGGGTGTGATCCCTGGAGATTTACGGCAGTTAATGGTTGAATTGCTTCTGACTGGCGCCCCCACCCCGGCAAAGACTAGTTGACCATTTGGGAAGGCCACCATCTAAGGGATGAATAGCCCAGAAGAGCACTGGTACGCTAATCCAGAGGTCTCGGGTTCACGTCCCGGTCCAGTCAAAGATTTCTTTGCCAATTTTTAAACTTGTTCAAAAGTTCCCAGTCACTTTTTCCTTTGTTTGAGGTGTTTTTTTGACAGAGCTTTCAATTGATTTATACGGTTTTTTCCTTTGTGTGCGAAGGACTTGGAATAACTGTTTGCGCCTTTTTCTGGACGGAGCAAAGAAATCTCTTCGATTTCACTTATTTCCCGCAAGGACAAGATCATAAGGCAAGTTAAAAATTTTAGAACTGAAAGTAATATCGATAGCTCTAGAGTAAAGTAACGTAGTATTTGTTTACTTAAGAATAGCCACGTTTCGCCTAATATGCCCAGGGCATATAGGGGACTTAAGTCCAACAGCAAAGCAAGTACAGATTTCCTTCCATTCTTCAAGTTTCAAATCATAAATGAATGACTTGGGTAAAAAAACAATGGCGCAGGAGTTTCTGTGTTACGTTCTGACAAAAGATTGTTTCAAAATAACCTGCATGTGACTATCAAACAATCATGATTCACTTTACAGTCAATGCAGACTAGATCAGGTGATCGGCACTGACCAATCACAAGCTTAGGAACAGCACACCATGCCAGGACCTGTCGTGTGATTGGTCAGGAGCGTTTCAGATCTAGTTTCCTGTGGCGGATCCATTCCCTGAGCACATCCTTTCCGGTAGGGGTACTGACTACTGCCCACGTTTTTTGAGCTCGTCTAAAAAAAGGGGGAAATCTGTACCAGTACTTGCTGTGAAATCATTGCGGCAAGCGGGTGGGAAAATGGTGATCGTTTTGAACTTGCCTGAGCTAAAATCAAAGATTTGAGCATGGCGGGAGTTGCTGAGAGCCAAACGTCGTCATGTACACCAAGGGAACAGCTACAATAAAGAGAAGTTAAGTGGTCTTGAAAATGACATCATCCCTCCAGCATACCTCAGGTACTCATGCAACGTCACTCCAAATACTTGCCTTCCATAAAACATCTTTGGACCTTATGATAAATAACGCATTACAAATGTCTGGCCACAATCTGATGTTTTGTTTTTTTTACCCAAGAGGCACGGGATGTGTTTTAACCAGTGAGTTAAATCTCAGTAGATTTCTGCCCAATTTCTCCGTTCATTACGTGGGAATCAGATTCTTCTCGATGCAGATAAAGCTAGTCAACGTAGTTGAATTCTCTTTATCAAAAAAGATTGGCCAATTCTAGCAAGATTCGTACTGATCAAGTAACAGTAGTAGCACTTTGAAATATTCCACTTCGTTGCAAGGTTTGACTTAGTGACGGAATCAAAACTCTCTCAGTAGTTTCCACTCATTTCATGTTTCCAATCGGCTTCTTGTACACTCAAATTTGTGGTAATGTATTGCACAAGACTTTCGGTAATAGTTACCGAAATTGCCTTCAACCTTAACTCCAAAGCAATTTCGCATATAGTGTAAGTGCTACCTCACCAGGTGAGTACAGGCAAGTCTTTGTATACATACTTTGGTCACATTGCATACATTTGGAACAACGTTCTTTCAAGCACATTCGAGTGTACAAGGTAAGCTTTGTAATTGACACTGCAGTGTCCTATATTCACGGATGAACCTCATTCCCAGAATGAACTCAAGGACTCTTGGGCTCCAACCATAACTCATTGCCACCAGTAGCCTCCGCAATAGTGCAGGGTACATACTGTCAGTTTTCACACAGAAAATGAGGTGGCCTAACGTTTCGATCCTAGCAGGACCCTCTTTTTTTAAAGACCTTTGAGAAAGGTCCTGCTAGGATCAAAATGCCAGGCCCTCCTAATTTTTCATCTTGGAATTTGGGTCAGTTTAGTCGGCTTGCTACATTTGCGCATTTTACCAAGAGATGAGGTCGGTCCTTAGCTTAAATTTCTCCACTGTGAAATCGCTGATGATATGTGGCAAGTATGTAACACGAGAAATATTTAGCCTTCAAATTCCATACAGCCGCGGTACACTTACATGTACATGTACCACGGCTGTGTGGCACCCCAGTACCTTAAGGTCCTCTAATGCAAGTAGATGGATTCTTGAGGATGTCGAGGTACACGTGTAGTTAGGGTTAGGAATTCACTGTCCACAACATACATCTCACCTTTTGGTTCAGATTCGGAAAACCAGGAACTGAAACACAAAATGTCAACATCAATTCCAAAAACCTTTCATTTGTTTTTATTATTTTCCACTAAACATGATTAAAAAGGACAATTTACAAACCTTGGCCCAGAAAACGCGGGCAAAATGGAACCTTAGGACCTAGGACTCATCACGGGTATCAAAGTAGCCCCTGAACAGTAAAGATACAGCACACAGGACTTGGGAAAAAGTGCATGCGTTCTTCAAGTAGTCCTTAAACGATGCTCAGATTAGATAGCTCAGTGATGACAGAGAGTTTGGACCAAGGAACGTACGAGAAGTTAATAGTAATTACCTTGCCTTGGGGGATTCAGAACTTTTCCAAGAATCGAGATACAATGGCATAGAATCTCCTCGTCCGTTAAACATTTATAAAATAAAATCTAGAAAAATACAAATCGCACAAGGACTTACTCAGTATTATTACCTTTCATCGTGATGTCAAAAAAAAAAAAATCACCGGGTAAGCTGAAGAAATGGAGACAATGTACAGCAACGTTTGTCTGTGTGTTTGAGCGGACAAAGCTCGGGGGTGTTCCTAGTGAAAATCACTGTTGCTACTATCCAACAATGACACTGCTAATAGTAAACATTGGAATCACAGCTGGAATGCAAGGCTTACAAATGTCCCTTTCAGAATCAGTTTCAAAAACGAGGAAATAAACACCGATTATTTACCTTATTCGGGATATCATAAAGTCATCTTGACAGCTGGAAATATAATGCCTCAACAACAAAATGTTTTCAAGAGTTGTGGGGATAGGATATCTGTGTGGGAGGGATTATTAGAATGTGACAACACAGCAGGATAGACCCGCTTGCGCGACCACTGTTCACATGCCACCACGGGACTCATTTGGTGCAGAACAGGAGCGGACATGAGCAAAGAAGACTACATATATCATAACTGTCCGCATTTTTCTTGGTGCAATATTTCCATCGCTGCTCTGTGCCAAATGAGATGAAACCAAAAAAAAGAAAGACCCACTATAAGTCACGTGACGGCGTGTAAACGGTGGTCGCGCAAACGGTCCATTTGTTAGCCATGATATTGTAATGCCGCAATGTCCCCCCCCCAAAAAAAAACACTGCGCATTCTTCACGTCCTAGTGCTGGCATGCCCTTGCTCCGAATCAAACTGCAAGGGAAGTTTTTGACTCTCGACCATCCCCCCCCTCTCCCCCCCCCCAAAAAAACCCCGAAATCTGCCGGGGTTCCGACCGGGAGCTGTAGATTCTGTGCACATGACATGCCTACCTTCACGCTTCACACGGGAACTTTAAAAAAAAGAAGAAAAAAAAGGGATATGTGAGTCTGTGAGGACTATCGAGAGTTTGCACGTACCACTCTCGGAGAGACAAGGGGGCCGGAAGTTTGGAAGCCCTGCAGGAACCTTTGCCAAAGGCCGAACGATTCATGACACAGGGCCCCGCCGGAATTCAATTGACAGGCCAGTAACCGATTGCAAGAAAACTTGCGTTAAGTTTAATACGCAACTTACAAATGCTGCTTAAGTCTTGCGCCACGACGACTTTTTTCCTGGGCAATAATTAGCAAAGGCAGCAACATGGTGCATAAGCTACACAACAAAACGTTTGAAGTTTCCTGAAATCGGCAGCTGCCATCTTACGGGACAGATTACTCTAGTCTGTGCGCAGTATTCAACATAGTGGTACTTCTTTCCTCTTATACCCCCCCCCTTTTCAATCGGGTTCGACCACACTTTCACCAGAATTCATGCAACTAGCATGCCAAAAAAAAGAAAAAAAGAAGAAGGAATCAACATCAATCTCGACATAAATCGCAACAATTAAAAGTGGAACCATGACTAGCTAACCCCATCATCACTATACATTTCAGGGCCATATTGAAAAGGCTTTTTGAAAAGAAAAAAAAAGCTAAAAAAAAATTAACACATTTGATTTAGCAGTGAGAATAACTCCACACTGACATTGACTGTGGTCAGAACATAGAAGTAAATTTGGCATAGAAGAAACCTCTTGAAAGCGATTTCCTGAGTCGTACAAAACGGGTTGGGTTTCCAATGAATGGAAAGCACCAGTGTAAAAGGGTGACTGAAGCCAGCTGCGGGGGGATCGAGGACGACCTCTCTGACCCCTGGTACGGCCAGTTATGTACAGTACATACAATTTACAGACTGCAATGAATATCGACAACCCGTCGGCTAAAGTCTTAGTTCTGATTGCGAGGTTTTTTTTTTTTTTCGTTTTTTTTTTTTTTTTTTTTTAGAGCGGGGTCCCTAGCTCCCGCGTCCACTTTACCTGATTCTGCGGTACTGTCTGGCTCTGGGCCCTGCGTAAGGCTCATTTGTAGCGCTCGACATTACCTGGCTGTCCGGCTAGTACTGCACACAGTGGGCACACCCTCAAGGCTGCTAATTGCTTAACACAGTCCTGCCATTGTGACACTACAAAGACCGTTTCCAACCCCCCCCCCCCCACAAAAAAAAAACTAAGCTAAAGCCGCAGCCTCCATTAAATGAGAGCAGTTCTTATGAACCCAGAACAATGGCTAAACAGTTTTGAAGGAGAGAGCCCATTTTACACATGGTATCAGAAAGTCTAGATTCAGCCTCTATGAAAAAGCCATCGTATCAGCTAATATTAGACTGGCCCCAGAAACCGGATCAAGTTTGGGAAAAGGGACTTTTTTTTTTTTATAGATTGAGCTTGATACATCGGCAAGTGTGTACGTGCTGATGCAGCCTGAAGTCATCAATTTGAATGTCTAATATGGTGTTATGTACAGGACGTATGGAGTTTTTTGGTTTATCTTGAGCACCATTGCTTGGTACATGGTTCATTGGCGGGAATTTTCACAGCCGGAGATGCACAAAGGAATTGAGGTGCCCAAAGAAAAAGACATCCAGTATAATGATAGTCCAATGCACTTCAATAAGACTAAAAGTGAATTGCAAGGTTGTTTGTTTTAATCAAGAGCAATGCGAATTGAAACTGGCGCGATCTGACTCGATTCATTCGGTGGGAATCTCTACCACCCTACTCACTTACCTAGACTTCATTTGGAACTACAGAAGATGCGCTACAAAAACTGTGCACAAGGACAACTTACCCAAGTTGTCAAAACTTCAAGAGCGTCTGTATACTTTTCAGATTAACGTCCGGCAGGCCAACAATTTGCCAATGCGATCAGAGAGTGTCACGGTGGAAATAACCAAGTGGAAGGTTTTGCGGTGACACCGCGTAGCTCTTCTCTTTTGAGGAGTGTGGCTCTGAAAAGAGCCAGTAACTCAACGTTTTGGGCATTGTGTACTCTGCCCGTCGTCAGGAAAAAGTGTTACATGGTTTCATCGCAAACCTTCTACAAAGAGTTTAAGCTTTACAAGCCGACCCCCCCCCCAAAAAAAAAAAATTAAAAAAAAAAAAAAAATTAGTGATTTCAAAGTACAGAGTCAATTTCATGAATGTTTTCTGAAGTCGACAGTGGCTTCAAATGCCTCAAAAATGGAGTCTACGCATGGTAATATTGTTGGCCACCAGCTCAGCGAGTACTTCCTTGAACAGATACGATATGCACAAAATACACAGTAAACATTCCCTTCAGACAACAGGTCCGAGCAGTGCCATTGAAAAAGTGAGCGACTGAGAAAAGGACCGGGCTCCTGAAGTAGATTCGGCCTCCCGTTATTAAAAAAAAAAAAAAAAAAAACCAACAAGAAGAAGAAAGTGGATTCTCCTTCACGGGTCTGAGTGCTGTACGCCCGGGACAGTGGGGCCCCTCTGGTCACGTTACATGTAGATGTTAGTTTAAGAGCCACAGGAAGATAACGTCTGTCCAAAGTGAGGCATGCATGGGATCAGTACAACAGCAGAAACAGATACGGAGCACTTGCCTTGGGGATTGCAAAGGCCGCTTGCGGGGAGGGGTTGGGTTTATTGTCTGTTTACATGAGTGTGGATGGCCGGCGCACACCGTACGACCCTGAGCAAAACAAAGGCCAAACACAAGAGGAATGATTATGCCGGCAAGCCGCGACGAACGGCAGACATCCGCAGTAACTGGCAATCTCCCTATTCATGGTGGAAGGATCTACTCCCTTGTACGGTGCCTATGACACAGGGTTCTCTATACACTTAGCTGCCAACCTATCTTAAAGCCCCAACACAACAACAGGCTCGGGCTCAGGCTTGGTCACATTGACCCGTTATAATGTCACAGGCATCTAGAAACAAGCGTTTGGCCCCACGTTTCTTGCTGAATTCTCTGTACTTATCAAGCCAACAAACCTTCAAATTCAGCCGTAATTTTTTTTTTTTAATTTTTTTTTTTAAGGTTTTGTCAGACAAAGCCTGAGCCTGAGCAATGGTTTCACAAAGATTCCCTAGTTGCGTCTACAGTAGGTATGTGCTGTCATTGAGGTGCAAGAAAGTGAGGCGGGAACCGAGGGGGGGGGGGGGGCGGGTTAGGCACCTTTAGGGGTCTCAGTATCGGCGTGGTGCTGCCTGCTGCATGCCCGGATGCTGCTGCTGCTGCTGCTGCTGTTGCTGGCCCATGGAGGCCATCTGGTTCATGCCTTGCACCATACGCTGGCCACCGTACACGCCCCCCTGCTGGCCGGGGACTCCGCCCATGCGGGGGGGCATCTGCGGCATTTGGCCCATGGGTGGCATGCCTTGCATCATGCCACCTAGCACAGACACAAGGGATAGACAGAGAGAGAGTGAGAAGGCAACCTATTCAATGGTCTATCATCAGTATTACATCAGTGTCAAACAAGTTTGTGGATAGGATAAATAGGTTTACCGGAGGAACTCGACGTTTCAAACAGTATACTCTGCTCGTCTTCAGGAGACGAGCAGAGTACACTGTTCGAAACGTCAAGTTCCACGTGTTGTCAGTGTTTTATCTGTGTTAAGTCAGTGTCAAAATCAATGTTGTGTCATGTTCGTAGTAGTGTTGCGTCAGTGGTGTATCGGTGTTGCATCCACGCTGCATCACTGTGTATCTCATCTGTTGGTGCCTGCATCACTCCCACGTGTTGTCAGTGTTTTATCTGTGTTATGTCAGTGTCAAAATCAATATTGTGTCATGTTTGTAGTAGTGTTGCGTCAGTGGTGAATCGGTGTTGCATCCGTGTTGCAACACTGTATATCTCACATGTTGGTGCCTGCATCACTCCCACATGTTGTCAGTGTTTTATCTGTGTTAATTCAGTGTCAAAATCAATGTTGGGTCATGTTCGTAGTAGTGTTGCGTCAGTGGTGTATCGGTGTTGCATCTGTGTTGCAACACTGTGTATCTCATCTGTTGGTGCCTGCATCACTCCCACGTGTTGTCAGTGTTTTATCTGTGTTAAGTCAGTGTCAAAATCAATGTTGTGTCATGTTCGTAGTAGTGTTGCGTCAGTGGTGTATCGGTGTTGAATCAGTGGTGTATCGGTGTTGCATCCGTGTTGCAACACTGTGTATCTCACCTGTTGGTGCCTGCATCATTCCCACGTGTTGTCAGTGTTTTATCTGTGTTAAGTCAGTGTCAAAATCAATGTTGTGTCATGTTCGTAGTAGTGTTGCGTCAGTGATGTATCGGTGTTGCATCCGTGTTGCATCACTGTGTATCTCACCTGTTGGTGCCTGCATCTCTCCCACGTGTTGTCAGTGTTTTATCTGTGTTAAGTCAGTGTCAAAATCAATGTTGAGTCATGGTCGTAGAAGTGGTGTATCGGTGTTGCATCCGTGTTGCAACACTGTGTATCTCACCTGTTGGTGCCTGCATCACTCCCACGTGTTGTCGTCAGTGTTTTATCTGTGTTAAGTCAGTGTCAAAATCAATGTTGTTTCATGTTCGTAGTAGTGTTGCGTCAGTGGTGTATCGGTGTTGAATCAGTGGTGTATCGGTGTTGAATCAGTGGTGTATCGGTGTTGCATCCGTGTTGCAACACTGTGTATCTCACTTGTTGGTGCCTGCATCACTCCCACGTGTTGTCAGTGTTTTATCTGTGTTAAGTCAGTGTCAAAATCAATGTTGTGTCATGTTCGTAGTAGTGTTGCATCAGTGATGTATCGGTGTTGAATCAGTGGTGTATCGGTGTTGCATCCGTGTTGCAACACTGTATCTCACCTGTTGGTGCCTGCATCATTCCCATGGGTGGGTTAGGCGGCTGAGGGGGCATGCCAATACTGCCTGTAAACGATGAACACAAATGTAGAGTCACTAACACTAACACTAACAGCAACCGCATTGGCCTGTACATGTATGCATGTAGACACTGAAAAAGCATTTTCCAAAGGAAATTATAACGTACTATCATTAACGGACATATCTCGCCAGGGGACTATTTTCTTAAATCATCACAATCCCTCAGACGAATTAAATTGGCGAATACACAAACAGCAACAGTAATAATGATGAGAGAAGCGTGCGGGAAAAAAGTGAGCATGGTAGTGGTCTGCGACGTCTGGTGGGAAAACTTTGGCACAAAATGACGTCTTGACTTGTGACACCACTACGGCTGCTGGTAGACACTTTCTTTTGTTATCCCTTGCGAGTTCATTGTACTTACGCCTGAGCAATTTGTAATACTGATCTACAATATGTGATGGGCCCAGCGAAAAATGAGTCATATTGGGGTAAAATCGCGATCGCAATCGTTTGTTGAATTCGACAACCTAAATTTCAACGGTGAATGCAAATTCAGACAAACTCCTCGAAATATTTCCACCGACGCAGTTTTAGGCGAGATCACGTTTCCAACCACTTACAGAGTTGCATTACCTCCTTTTGCTGCAATTAATTTTTTTAAAATGCGGCAATTAGCAGACGACAGCGCAAACATTTCTTTTGGATTCCAGGCAGGGAAGCAAATCGCGCATGCGCGGAGCGACTCACTTTTTACGCTTACGGGAGCAAGAAACAACATTGGCCCGTGAAATACGCTCAAGTTACAAGCGAATTTCTTGCTTCTGTGAGCGCTGATTCTGCACTTAAAGTAAGTACATGCGTACAGGGGCAGTGATATAAGTGACTGACAAAATCACTGAAGGCCAATAAATTGTGAGCGTTTACGCGACCGAGAGATGCGACTGCGAGTGAGCGCTTACACGACCGGGAGTTTCCCGGCAGGGCCTTTAAAGTTTTTAAAAGATAAATAAGCAGTTTGAGATATACCTGTTTGACATTAAAAAAAAAAAAATTAATAATTAAAAAAAAAAAAAAAAAATCACGCCATTTCTTCTTGTCTTACATCCCTCTAGGGGGGAGGTTGGACCTACCTGTCATCATGTGAGGGGGGCGTGGGGGCATGGAGGGGGCAGTGGCTGGTGCTGAGGGGGCCACTGCGGCCGCCTTCTTGTTGTACTTGGCCAATCCTGCCCGCAGCTCCTCCTACAAAAACCAAGCGGGAAGCAGATGACATCATGTTTGGAAGACAGTTAGTCAACCTCGACCTGACAGTGTTAAAACCAAGTTCAAATATGACACCAAATTTAACAAAAGGAGATCAACAATTTCTAATAGGTTTAACACTTCCAAGTGTGACCTTCTACTTCCATAATAATCACTTTATATAATAATGATAATTGATAGATTTACAATGCACCAATCCACTCTGTAGAGTGCTCTAAGTGGAGGTAGAAGAGAAGGATGCAAGAAGCAAGTAAGTACAAAATATTACAAATGCATTGGTAATCAGGAGGCATTCAGTATGTGAGTTTTTACACTCAGTGAGTTTTTTTAGGGGAGGTGAGATTCTTTGCGTTTCCAAAAGATGAAAAACCGCGGAGGAATTGGGTTCATTTTGTGCATGCTGACATCGAGTACATCAGGTTTTCGTTATGAAAATTGTGACATCAAAAAATCTGGTGGGAGTTAGTTTTCTTTCCCAATCTCAAAATTTAGTGGGCCTGACGTTCTTTCTGCCTTTGAGAAAGGTCCTGCTAGGATCGAAACGTCAGGCCCACTAAATTTTGAGATTCACTAAATTTCGAGATTTGCATTTTGGTAATTTTAGTCAGTAAGCAGTTTGCAACATTTTTGTATATCACTCTTTCTTTCCCAATGTTAGTTTTCTTTCCCAATGAAAGCTGGGTAGCAAGGCTTTGCCAAGGAAAACTTGGTAGCAACGCTTTGCCAAGAAATGCTGGGTAGCAATGCTTTGCCATGGAAAGCTGGGTAGCAATGCTTTGCCAAGGAATGCTGGGTAGCAACGCTTTGCCAAGGAAAGCTTGGTAGCAACGCTTTGCCAAGGAATGCCGGGTAGCAACGCTTTGGTAAAGGAAAGCTGGGTAGCAACGCTTTGCCAAGGAATGCCGGGTAGCAACGCTTTGGTAAAGGAAAGCTGGGTAGCAACGCTTTGGTAAGGAAAGCTGGGTAGCAACGCTTTGCCAAGGAAAGCTGGGTAGCAACGTTTTGCTAAGGAAAGCTGGGTAGCAACGCTTTGCCAAGGAAAGCTGGGTAGCAACGCTTTGCCAAGGAAAGCTGGGTAGCAACGCTTTCCCAAGGAAAGCTGGGTAGCAATGTTTTGCCAAGGAAAGCTGGGTAGCAACGCTTTGCCAAGGAAAGCTGGGTAGCAACGCTTTGCCAGGGAAAGCTGGGTAGCAACGCTTTGCCAAGGAAAGCTGGGTAGCAACGCTTTGCCAAGGAAAGCTGGGTAGCAACGTTTTGCCAAGGAAAGCTGGGTAGCAACGCTTTGCCAAGGAATGCTTGGTAGCAACGCTTTGCCAAGGAAAGCTGGGTAGCAACGCTTTGCCAAGGAAAGCTGGGTAGCAACGCTTTGCCAAGGAAAGCTGGGTAGCAACGCTTTGCCAAGGAAAGCTGGGTAGCAACGCTTTGCCAAGGAAAGCTGGGTAGCAATGCTTTGCCAAGGAAAGCTGGGTTGCAATGCTTTGCCAAGGAATGCTGGGTAGCAACGCTTTCCCAAGGAAAGCTGGGTAGCGACACTTTGCCAAGGAAAGCTGGGTTGCAACGCTTTGCCAAGGAAAGCTGGGTAGCAACGCTTAGCTTTCCCCTATTGACGGAAGCTGCTAAGATGGGACATGATATCCTAATACCTGCATATGAGAGAAGAATGAAGAGAGACTTGCTCCTCCCTTACAATGAACGCTGGGACACTTACCAGTGAGATCTCATCATCTGGATGCACTATCTTACTGGTACCTGTGGTCATGCCTTTGCCACTAGAGGGCGCCTTCTCCACGGCCGCCGCGCTGGGGGTGTTCAGCTTGGGCGCGGCGGCCGTGACGGTGGCCGTGGGGGCGCTGGTGGACGGGACAGTCTTAGGCTGGTCCGGGGCCGGGGTTGCATACGCCGGGAAGGTGGGCTTGACGGGACCGATGGACGAGGCCGACGAGAAGCCGTTATTTCCCTGTGTGCTAACCGATGCGGTGGTCTGGTGGGCAAGGCAAATCCACAATGCAAAACTTCAATCCTCTCAAAAGCAAATCCATTCCATCCATTTTTTCCCCGAGCTGCGGTTAGGGTCAATGAAGGCCCAATTGAAAAAAAAAAGGCAGTGAAAACTTTGACTGGACCGGGATTTAAACCAGAGAACTCTGGTTATGAGGTATCGAGTTCAAATCCAAGTCCAGTTAAAGTTTTCTTTGCCATTTTTTTTTTTTAATTTGATTTCTGAAGTGTTAGGATCAATGAACGCCCAATTGAAAAAAACAAAAACTGGCAGAGAAAACTTTGACTGGACCGGGATTTAAACCAGAGAACTCTGGTTATGAGGTATCGGGTTCAAATCCAAGTCCAGTTAAAGTTTTCTTTGCCATTTTTTTTTTCCAATTTGATTTCTGAAGTGTTAGGATCAATGAAGGCCCAATTGAAAAAAACAAAAACTGGCAGAGAAAACTGTGGCTGGACCGGGATTTAAACCAGAGAACTATGGTTATGAGGTATCGAGTTCAAATCCAAGTCCAGTTAAAGTTTTCTTTGCCATTTTTTTTTTTTCAATTTGATTTCTGAAGTGTTAGGATCAATGAAGGCCCAATTGAAAAAACAAAAACTGGCAGAGAAAACTGTGACTGGACCGGGATTTAAACCAGAGAACTCTGGTTATGAGGTATCGGGTTCAAATCCAAGTCCAGTTAAAGTTTTCTTTGCCTTTTTTTTTTCAATTTGATTTATGAGGTATCGGGTTCAAATCCAAGTCCAGTTAAAGTTTTTTTTTTTTTTTTTTTTCAATTTGATTTATGAGGTATCGAGTTCAAATCCAAGTCCAGTTAAAGATTTTTTTTGGTTTTTTTTTTCAATTTGATTTATGAGGTATCGGGTTCAAATCCCGGTTTTCGGGTCAACGAAGGCGCCAACGGCGGTAACTTACCGCAGCGGCACTGGGGAAGAGCGGCTTGGGCGGCTGCTGTATGGTGCTGCCGCTCATGGGCTGCCCGGAGGGCCTGGCCTGAGAGGCCACGGGGGGGTTGCTGCTGGCGGAGGTAGTTGCGGCCGGGGGCGCCATGGAGGAGACCGGGGGTGCGCCGGGGAAGGCGTTGGGCGGCGGCATGGAGCCGGGCCCACCCATGGGGGGACGGAACCCGGGTGGCATGGGCGGCATGGGCATGCTGTCGGGATCAAGCACACACACATACACATATATAATCATAGTGGGCAAACACTTAAAAAGGTACGGGACTAACCCTTTCCTTACCATGGGCAACTTTAGTGAATCAGAGTTTAACCCTAACCCCTAGCACTGTTTACTTTGAACCCTCCTCAATCCTCCACAATCCTCCAGTGTAAATCTAACAACCTGCCTCAACCTTTCTCAATCATCCACAGTCCCCCAGTGTAAATATGGCAACTTTCCTCAATCCTCCACAATCCTCCAGTGCAAATTTTAACAACCTTCCTCAATCCTCAGTAATCCTCCAACTGGAAATCTCCATGCTTGCCTCAATCCTCCACAATCCTCCAACGGCAACCAAGAGGGTTATGCAGGATTGAGGAAGATCAGGGTTAATACGAATGCAATAAAAAGCTGCCTTGGGCTCAAAACAATTCGGTAGTTGACTGTACGGTAGTTGACTGTGGTAATGGGAAGGGTTAAAGCATGCATTGAAATGCATCACCACATAAGGTGAACAAAATCTTGGCTTATGGTCAGCATCTAATCTGAGATCTTGGGCATTTTGGGCAAATTCTGACAATTTTGGCAGACAGCTTAGCTATCTTAAAGCCCCTCCACAACATTGGTCATTTCTCCCAAAATACAACATTTTAGGAAAAAAATATTTCGGTGAGAGGTTTCTATTATGTCCATTTTCAAACTGTATAAGTTTCAATGTAAATCTGTGAACATTTCTGTTTTTCGATCTTTCCAATGTTGTGTAGGGGCTTCAAGCGACAAGAAAGTAAGACAGGCTGGTCGGGCGATGGCTTTGTGGGTACTCACCCTGGAACGAATGGAGGCATGCCGGGCATACCGGGCATGCCCGGTAGCCTGGGCGGCATGGGGGGCATCCCGGGCGGCATGGGTCCCCTCATCTGGCCCGGCATCATACCCGGCATCATACCCGGCATGGGGCCAGGCGGCATCTGGCCCGGCATCTGTCCAGGTGGCATCTGACCCGGCATCTGACCCGGCATGTGGCCCGGCATCTGACCCGGCATATGACCTGGCATCTGACCCGGCATCTGGCCTGGCATCTGACCCGGCATATGACCCGGCATATGACCCGGCATCTGGCCCGGCATCTGACCCGACATCTGACCCGGCATGTGGCCCGGCATCTGACCCGGCATCTGACCCGGCATCTGACCCGGCATCTGGCCTGGCATCTGACCCGGCATCTGGCCCGGCATCTGACCCGGCATCTGACCCGGCATCTGACCCGGCATCATGCCGGGAACCATCGGGGGTGGGGCTACTTCCTGGCTGACTTGCGGCTGCTTGGCTTTTGGCGTCTCCTCCTCAGTGTCTCCACCCTTATCTTCACCATCGGTAAAATTGAAAGTAAAATTTGGAGAGCAGTCAATACGGGCCAGTCTTCAATTCGCTTTCCCCTGGGTCTATCCACAGACATACAGGTCATACAGACTAACAATAGCAGGCGCAAGACTGTAATGGCATGGAAGCTGTGATCTTTAAAAAAAAGTACAGGCGGAAGTAAAGAGCGCCACCGCTTATGCATCGCCGAATAGCGTCACACAAATCCAAATAAGTGGTGGTGCTCCTTAATTCTGCCCATAGTTTGATGGTAGTCGGGTCCGCCATGGCATTACGGTATCCAGATGTCTATCCGTCTATAGGTGATATGTCTGTGGATCTACCTCAGTCAGCCCCGGATGGCAATGGCAATTGACTAGGACTTGAACCCGAGACCACTGAATTAACGTACCAGTGCTCTTTCATTTGAGCTATCCAGCCTTTAGATGGTGGCATTCACTAATAAGTCAATTAGTCTTTGCCAGGGTAGGGGTGCATTTCAACCATTAACTAGTATCTAAGGGCTGGATAGCTCAGGTGGACAAGCGCTGTTACGTTAATCCCAAGGTCTTGGCTTCAAGTCCCGGTCCAGTCCCGGTGTTCTTTGCCATTTTTTTTCAGTTGGTTCAAAAGTTCCCAGTCTGATTTTTCCTTTGTTTTTTTAATAGACTTAAATTTAAAAAAAAACATGCATTATTGGTGAGAAAATTTATTACAATCTATGAAAATTTGTGTGACTGTGCAGATGCACTCGCCGCCCTCAGTATTCCATGAGGGGGAACGTACAGCATACAAGTCAAAGCTGACCTTTTGGGTTTGTCTTGGCGGCGTGGGCTACGAGGTCCTTCTCTGGAATCCCTTCCATGCCGTAGATCTCCACCTCAATGTCGTACCTCCCTGGAATGGCGTTCGGCACCCTATCAATGTTCTCCTTGTGGACCTGAAGATGAGAGACAGCAACAACAAGGCGGTCAAAGCGGTGATCGGCCGATTCGCGGCACTCCTCCCGAGCTGCTCGACTCGGACAGTCTGACCCTGCCGCCAACTCTCACTCCACTCACTAGGTTTTTTTTTGGGGGGGGGAGGAATGATACGGCATGAAATAAACCAATTTAGCCCACCGAAAGTATTCACATGGAGAGAGGATGCTTGCGACTGCCGAGACTAAATTAAACCGGTTAACGACGTCTGCACTACAAAGCGGGAGTCGCGGGGTCGAATCCCGCCCGAGCTGCCTGAAATTTTTTCATCGGGCAACAGGCAAAGCACTTGCCACTCAGGGTTTATCACGTCGAGCAGGGCACAACCTCATCGAATTATATTCTCCTCGATGCAAACATCATGTTATTATCTATGATGCAATGCTGTACCCGCTGCTATACAATATTCAAATCCGCCACTCCACCTTGACCAGCTTGGTGGTCAAGACGTCTGCACTAGAAAGTGGGAGTCGCAGGTTCGAATCCCACCTGAGCTGCCTGATTTTTTGTCATCAGGCATCGGGCAAAGCACTGAGCACTGAGCAGGCCAAAAAACTCATTGATTCAAATCAAACTGGCTGCGTCTACCGAGGCTGAGTTAATGTGACAAACACAAATGTTGCAAACTGCTTAATACTGACTGAACTTACCAAAACGCAAATCTCAACAATTTAGTGGGCCTGACGTTTCGATCCTAGCAGGACCTTTCTCAAAGGCAGAGTCACTCTGCCTTTGAGAAAGGTCCTGCTAGGATCGAAACCATCTGGCCCACTAAATTTTGAGGCTGAATTAAGTTAAACTTTGCTAAAATTATCAGTTACCTGAGGTGGATTTCACAAAGCCTTGCGATGGATAACCCATCAGTTGCGGTCGGCCGTATGGTTTCTGTGCATCGCTCACAGTCTTGCGACTGATCGTACGCTACGATGAATTTGGTGAAAATCAACGGCTGCAGTCGATTTTCACCAAACCCATTGTAACTTACAATCGATCGTAAGACGATGAGTGACGCACAGAAACCAAACAGCCTACCACAACTTACGATAGGTTATCCGTAAGTTGACTTACGATGCATAGTTGAGTTACGATGCATAGCAAAGGCTTTGTGAAATCCAGCCAGGGACTCCTAAGCTGTAAGGGTCAAATGCCACCGATTCAGTTTCTCAGTTTGAGAAAGGTCCTGCGAGGATGGAAACGTCAGGCCCTCTAACTTTTGAGATTTATGTATTGCAGGTCATCTTAGCCAGTGAGCAGTTGCAGTAGTTTTTGTTAATGTTTTCACTTCATATCTATCTTTCACGCACTCGCAAAATAAGTGTGCCACAGATTCACGTCGCAGAAGCACTTAACGTAATTAACGTATCCATATTCGTGCAAGTAAGCATACTTGTAGGCATGCGAAACCTCTCCGATGCTCACCTGCATACAGTGAATGGCCAGGCCCGGACCCGTGTACAACTTCTTGTGACAGATGTGGCATTTGAAGTGCTTGGCCTTCTGGTGCTGTATCAGGATCTTCTCATCCTCAAACTCTCGGTTGCAGTACCTTCAATACACAAGCATACCAGCTAAGGAAAATTGTAGCATTTAGTATTGTGACTATGACTATGAGTACTGGGTTCTGGTAAAGGCATGTATTCTGTATCATTGATAAAAATGAAAGGTTCGGACATCTATAAAAACAAGCAACATGTTTGCGTCTCAAGTGACTAGTCAAAGCTATAAAGAAACAGAAACAGAAAATTATAAAAGGACAACACTTCTTCATTCTGTGTATGCTCACAGGTAAAACAGAGAAAATAATTTACTACAAAAACTCAAACAGCTTTTGTTTATAATGGTATTCTCCATTTTAGCAAACTGAGATGGGAGAAAACACATACTGGAATAAACTTTAAAAGGTCCATAATAGGCCCTACTGCAGTATAGTCTGAGTGTCTTGGACCCTACACTAGCCTACAGTACAGACAGTCACCCGACCCTTCAAATTCCAAACTTCGGGAAAAAAGGGGACTTGTCGGGTTTAAGTTACTCGGACTAACTGCAGTACTGGTACTAGTACTAGTACTACTACTAGATAGTGCCTAGGGCATGCAGTGAGTAGTCCTACTCCTACTCTACTCTCTAGTACTTGCCAACCTAGTGAGTAGTGAAGTGTTACCCTAACTGTTTGGCCAGACTATCCATGCAAATAAATACAGAGAAGTGAAACAGTTACCGTAGTACTCGTTTCTTACTGTCTTAGTCGGCAGTCTACAAAATGTTTCATTTTTTATAGCATGGTCACATCTCCTAAGTATCTAAGTTACACTAGCGCTGGTTGAGGAAACCCCCAGAACTGTGGGGTTCTACGTCGTCCGCTGCTCTCCCGACCGGAACCCCACAGATAACTAGGCTTTTTTCCCATAGGCTTCCGTGTAACGTTCACAAGTGCTGTGGCATAGGGATCAGCAGGTTCAGCATAACTCATAAAATACTGCTTCATTTGGCCCAAGATTTCTAGCAAATGTGGTTAACAAATTACATACCATGCACCTGTGTGTAACTGTCCATGTGGCGAAAATGTGTCGATTTCCCAAAAAAAATGGGCGAAAACCTCCCGGTTTGGTCGCAAGATCCAAACGGCAGCGCCGCAACTGGCAGTCTGGTCCCCTGTACGTCTTCGCAGCAAGGCGCTATACCGTACTACAGGGACCAGACTGCCAGTTACGGACCTGCCGTTTGAATGTTGCAACCGAACCGGGACGTTTTCGCCCATTTTGGGGGGGAAATCGACACATTTTCGCCACATGGACAGTTGCACACAGGTGCGTGGTATGTAAACCACATTTGCTAGAAATCTTGGGCCAAATGAAGCACTATTTTATGAGTTATGCTGAACCTGCTGATCCCTATGCCACAGCACTTGTGAACGTTACATTACATAGAATTAGAAGCCTATGGGAAAAAAAGCCTAGTTATCTGTGGGGTTCCGGTCGGGAGAGCAGCGGACGACGTAGAACCCCACAGTTCTGGGGGTAGGTTGAGTAGGCAAAAGGTTAAAGGTATTAAAATACGCCAAAGAAGAACTGAGTTTGTACTCTAACTTCTTTTACTGTTAGTCGTATTATTAATGAATCAAAACTACGGGCTTCACTCAGTGTCGGAAATAAGTGACTATCAAGTATAAATCGCGTGCTCGTGTTAACGCTAATAATACATACACGTTTCCTTTATTTAGTTACAAAAGGTGATACAAAAGCATCTCGATTGATGGCAAGGATACCAGCACCATGGCTTCATCGGCTTCTTCTTCTTTCTCCCCATTGCAAAGTCGACGAGGTGACGGTGAAAACGTTCGGAGAATTTCTCTCTTTTTTTTGTCGACAAAGTCTCTGTTCACCAGCTGCACGCCTGGGACCTGGGAAACGTTGCGTTGTGCTACGCTACGCGTACGTTAGCCTTGTATGATTAACAAGAAGGACGCCACCAACGTTCGTTCTCGAATAAGCTTTTTACGTGCACAGCAACTACCACCCACCGAAAAAAATTAATAATGGTCTACTTGTATGGTATAGAACGTTATCAAAGTGAGGCCCTTTTCGTGTATCAATGCTCTATTTTTTTCTCTATTCCCCTGTTCAGAAAACTCAAAAGTTATAGGAAGCCTGGGGCTGACGGACGTTTAGATCCTAGCCTAGCACTAGCAGGACCTTTCTTTTTGCCTTTGAGAAAGGTCCTGCTACTTGGATGTAGGAGTAGGAGCCTAGGATCGAAACGTCAGGCCCTCTAACTTTTGAGATTTATGTATATTGCAGGTCATTTTAGTCAGTGAGCAGTTTGCAATAGATTTTGTACCAACTTCCTGTTCAGAAACTCTGCGCGTGTGCGTGTGTGTGCGTCATTATTATACGCGTCGCGCCGGAACTGCGTTCCTAGGCTACGCAACACGCGCGCGTTACCGTTGCATGCGCAACGTAAACAAACACAAGTTGTATCAGACGATGTCATGCAGTAAAGTCATGCTGTTTTGAGCACCCGAGTTTAGTAATAGTATCTAGCTCTCGATGGAAACTTATACGAAGAATGACGGTTAGCCTAGACGGTTGGAATTCCACTTGAAATGTCACCCAGAAGACAAAAATCTGGTCAGTATATATTATATAATGCATCTACTATATCGGTGTGACTGACAAAATGCAATGTATCGACGGACCAGGTAGGCCCATTGCTTTTATTTGAAGTTATTCTCGTATTGTCATTTTCTTTCTGCAGTTATAAAACGGTAGGTATTGCAGTTAAAGGAGGCAGAGACTTGAGTCAGTGCACGCACTGATTATACGCGTGCAGTTTATCTTTGATTAGCTGAAATTTTCTCACAAAAGAAAAAAATGTCACCTTGATGCATTCCGTATCGAAGTCAAAGATCAAGATGATTTTGGCCGATTCATGATTTTTGTGCCTTGCACACCCGTGTCAAGTAGGCGGAAGGCCCCCCGCCGAGGTGACGTAAGGTAGTCGTTGGTCTGGTACTCTAGGATACAGCTTAGGCTACTCAGAAAAAAATACCAACACGACAAAATGTTCAAATAATATTTGTGCCGTTTTCTTGAAGACTGGATAGTTACAGGATCGAAGAGAATACTCAAGATGTGTTGTTTAAAACTTCTATTTTTGAACACCGATTATTTCACAGCAAATTGAAAAGAAAGAGATTAGTAGGCCTAAATCATGTTGTCGAGGTGCCATGGCCAATGATGTTAATACCGCTATACCTCCTCTGGTGTCCGGGGTAGGTGAAGTTTCGTCCAGTGTCGGGCGTTGAGACCCCAGGGCCGTAGAAAGCTGGCGGAACCCAGGTCAGCCATCTGACCGTCGGACACTCGATCCTTTGCTTCACTGATGAACTATATACCGTACAAATTCTAGTCATAAAATTAATCGTGAATTTTCGTCATGCGCTTGCACCAACATCAACTCATGCGGGCCTACATTGAAACAGTGCCATCATCTTCGAAGTCGTTTTAGACAAAATCCCCAAAATACCAAAGGTGGGTTCCAAGAGCAGTGGACACGTGGGTAAGCTACCGCCGGACATTTTCAGAGCTGAGGGGGACCCCCTACGGCCAGTAGGATCTAAACTGGTTTAGACTGCGACGGTGTGCTTGGCTAGTTCTTATAGACTCTATCTCTCTGCCTCTTTTCCTGCATCATTATTTTGCTTATCAACCTTACCAATTCACTGACCAGATTATCCTTCGTTACAGGCATGAGCGGGAAAAAATGTTCGTTCTTTTACATAGAAAAAGAAACGTAAAGGTCGCTGCTTTCGAGTCACACTCCTCCTCACGAGGTCCACTTGGAAACGGGGCATGCGCACTACTGAGGGTTGTACTGCGCGTGCGTACCGCGGGAAGGAAAGTTAAAGGTCATTGACCCGGTACCGACGGGACTACTTTTTTTTATTATCCTATCACCATCAAGAATATCCATTCGCACAGGACTACAGTACATAGAGTATAATGTACATGTATGCTGGTTGGCTTAGAGTATAAATATGTAAATTACAGTATATGAATATTGGTGATCCTAGCAGGACCTTTCTCGAAGGCAGAGTGGATATATGAATATATGAATATTGATGAAATACGTCATTCGCGTCAGAAGCGGGATAGACGCCCAAAATACTGTGAAAAACAACAGCTCAAATTGAACTATATAATAAGGGCATAACACAGTCATTAGAAAATATTCATTGAAAGAAGAATTTGGGCATAATATTCATAGCATCAGTCTGGACTCATAGGCCAGCTGGGGTGGCCTGGAAGACGGGGGGGGGGGGGGAGGGATAGTCATTTTGAGGTCGAGGTCGACCTCAACTTGAATTGAACAGACTGTAGGTCATGGAGACTCAAGTTTCACGACCCCTTATGGTCATATTTTCAGCTGCATTTTATTAGTCAAAGAAACAAAGAAAGGAAAAACCAAAATGGATATTTGGTTTTAAGAATCAATTTGTGAAAATAGCGAAGACAATTTCACTTGACCGCGACTTGTAACCCGAGACCAAATAGGGTCATACATTAAACAAGAGGTCGCAGGGTCAAGTCCAAGTCCAGTAGAAATTTTGCTGTTGTCTTCAGCTGAAATTTAATTAAATTCTAATTAATTTCCTTCAATTCTTAATTGGTAGATCTTGAAGATGAAAGTCAGTTGAGAGAAAAAATATGAATGAAATTCACATTGTTAATGTTTTGCATCCACAGTTTCATCCTGAAAACAGTTCAATATTCTTTTAAAACGGCACTCACACAATTTGTGATCAATGCTTGCGTATTTTCATGTATCACTTTTGCTTCATAGAAATTAATGGTTTAAACGTAGAATAACATGGACTCTCATAAGAACATTTTTGGGTGGTTCCACTGCATGGATGCACCTACAAGTACATACAGAAAAATATTGGCATGTGAAAATTTCAGATACTTTCACACAAACACACATAATACCTAAAAGTACTCATAATAAAGCAACAACGACAGAATATGACCAAAACACCAAAATGTGGAAATCTTAAGTGTCTTAAAGATAGGTGTTAGTAATTCAAAAATTGCACAAACACAAAAATTTTCAAATTTGTACGTCTTTTGTGATAAAAAGGCCATAAGCCGGATTTGTGTAAAATAACGACTGATTTGTGTTAATGGGCTTGGTTAGGGTAAGAGTGGTGGGCTGCATGGTTTCTGGTACGTGTTCAGTTAGTGTTAGGCAAGTGATGGGCTGTTTAAGGTATGTGTTCAGTTAGTGTCAGGAAAGTGGTGGGCTGGTTTCAGGTATGTGTTTGGTTAGTTTCAGGCAAGTGGTGGGCTGGTTTCAGGTATGTGTTCAGTTAGTGTCAGGAAAGTGGTGGGCTGGTTTCAGGTATGTGTTCAGTTAGTGCCAGGCAAGTGGTGGGCTGGTTTCAGGTATGTGTTTGGTTAGTTTCAGGCAAGTGGTGGGCTGGTTTCAGGTATGTGTTTGGTTAGTTTCATGCAAGTGGTGGGCTGGTTTCAGGTATGTGTTCAGTTAGTGCCAGGCAAGTGGTGGGCTGTTTGAGGTATGTGTTCAGTTAGTGCCAGGCAAGTGGTGGGCTGGTTTCAGGTATGTGTTTGGTTAGTTTAAGGTAAGTGGTGGGCTGTTTGAGGTATGTGTTCAGTTAGTGCCAGGCAAGTGGTGGGCTGGGTTTCAGGTATGTGTTCGGTTAGTGTCAGGCAAGAGGTGGGCTGGTTTCAGGTATGTGTTCAGTTAGTGCCAGGCAAGTGGTGGGCTGGTTTCAGGTATGTGTTCAGTTAGTGTCAGGCAAGTGGTGGGCTGGTTTCAGGTATGTGTTCAGTTAGTGCCAGGCAAGTGGTGGGCTGGGTTTCAGGTATGTGTTCGGTTAGTGTCAGGCAAGTGGTGGGCTGGTTTCAGGCAAGTGGTGGGCTGGTTTCAGGTATGTGTTTGGTTAGTTTAAGGTAAGTGGTGGGCTGTTTGAGGTATGTGTTCAGTTAGTGCCAGGCAAGTGGTGGGCTGGGTTTCAGGTATGTGTTCGGTTAGTGTCAGGCAAGAGGTGGGCTGGTTTCAGGTACGTGTTCGGTTAGTGTCAGGCAAGTGGTGGGCTGTTTCAGGTATGTGTTCAGTTATTGCCAGGCAAGTGGTGGGCTGGTTTCAGGTATGTGTTCAGTTAGTGCCAGGCAGGTGGTGGGCTGGTTTCAGGTATGTGTTTGGTTAGTTTCAGGCAAGTGGTGGGCTGGTTTCAGGTATGTGTTCGGTTAGTGCCAGGCAAGTGGTGGGCTGGTTTCAGGTATGTGTTCGGTTAGTTTCAGGCAAGTGGTGGGCTGGGTTTCAGGTATGTGTTCAGTTAGTGCCAGGTAAGTGGGTATCATAATCTGAAGCTTTCGCAATTGATTAGAGCAATTGTTATTGGATTGGATTTGAGCTTTGGAATCCCGAAAAAAGCTATTAAAAGTGAATTGAATATTGTCACTGAAATTGCAATGTAAAATTGGTTTGGGCTTACAAAGACCAACTTGTATCCAATTGTAAATTGTAACTATAACTAATGCATAAATACATACGAATGTAAATAGAATGATTTTTTATGCAGTTTTGAGATTATAATTTTGAGTTTGTTTCCGTTTTTTTTTCAGTCGCAGCCTACAAGTGTATGACATCAGCAGTCCTATTTTTCCCCTATTCTCCTTTGGCATGATACTAAGAGATTGTTCTGGAACCCTGTGATGGGCTATTTAACTTCAAATTAGTTTTTTTTTTTTTTTAAGAAAGGAGACACACCCAAAAGGTATCCAGTCAAAGGTATCCATGCACTCAGACTAACAGCTTCACTTCAAAAATGGTGCTCCCATATTCTCTGTCACCATGCATCCTGTGTCGGTGTCCTGTGCTAAAGACTTTTCAACCAGAATGGCCTTAACTATTTCAGACAATAGGACCCGAAGAGCAGAACCGGCAAATGCAAGAACAAGTCATTTGCGAAAAGCCACTTCGATACAAACTACGACAACTGTGAAATGGAGTAAATCTGACCATTGGCACAATCTAACCCTTCCGCTTTCCAAAATTCACATCATAGATATTTACAAGCCAAAAAAATCTGCCTTCGAGAAAGGTCCTGCTAGGATCGAAACTTCAGGCCCACTCAATTTTAAGATCAAAATAATAAGAAGTAAATACCCCAAAAAACTGTTGCTAAACTGCTCACTGACTAAAATGATAAAATGTCGTCTTTATTTTGACTTCAATCTCAGTTTAAATAAGACAGCCCGACGTTTCGATCATAGCAGGGCCTTTCTCAAAGGCAAAGCAACTTCGTCTTTGAGAAAGTCCCAGCTAGGATCCAAAACGTCAGGCCCTCTAACTTTTGAGAAAATAAAGACATGTTACTTCATATATTGGGCCAATTTCATAGAGGTGTTCATGTGAGGAAAGTCCGGCTCATCTATGAGAGAGTGGACAACCCCTTTCCCGCCAGCCAGATGCATACTATCTGCACAAGACTTTATTCTGTGAGCATATTACTACCAATGGGATGGTAATGCTTCTACGATTGCACGTGGTGCTTGCGGGAGGGTTTGTCGGTTAATCCTGGTCGGGCATCGTGTACCCGGGGCACGGTGCCACCCATTAATGGTAGGGCGTGGTGCCACCCATTACTGGTAGGGCATGGTATACCCAGGGCATTGTGCCACCCATAACTGGTAGGGCATGGTATACCCAGGGCATTGTGCCACCCATAACTGGTAGGGCATGGTGTACCCAGGGCATGGTGCCACCCATTACTGGTAGAGCATGGTATACCCAGGGCATGGTGCCACCCATTACTGGTAGGGCATGGTATAACCAGGGCATTGTGCCACCCATAACTGGTAGGGCATGGTGTACCCAGGGCATTGTGCCACCCATAACTGGTAGGGCATGGTATACCCAGGGCATTGTGCCACCCATAACTGGTAGGGCATGGTGTACCCAGGGCATGGTGCCTCCCATTACTGGTAGGGCATGGTATACCCAGGGCATGGTGCCACCCATTACTGGTAGGGCATGGTGTACCCAGGGCATGGTGCCACCCATTATTTGTAGGGCATGGTGTACCCAGGGCATTGTGCCACCCATAACTGGTAGGGCATGGTGTGCCCAGGGCACAGTGCCACCCATTAGTGACAGGGCATGGTGCCCCCATTATAGGCAGGGCACGGTGTACCCAGGGCATGGTGCCACCCATTCCTGGTAGGGCATGGTGCCACCCATTACTGGTAGGGCATAGTGTGCCCAGGGCACATTGCCACCCATTAGTGACAGGGCATGGTGCCCCCATTACAGGCAGGGCATGGTGTACCCAGGGCATTGTGCCACTAATAACTGGTAGGGCATGGTGTGCCCAGGGCACATTGCCACCCATTAGTGACAGGGCATGGTGCCCCCATTACAGGCAGGGCATGGTGTACCCAGGGCATGGTGCCACCCATTCCTGGTAGGGCATGGTGCCACCCATTACTGGTAGGGCATAGTGTGCCCAGGGCACATTGCCACCCATTAGTGACAGGGCATGGTGCCCCCATTACAGGCAGGGCATGGTGTACCCAGGGCATGGTGCCACCCATTAGCCTACTGGTAGGGAATGGTACACCCAGGGTGTGGTGCCACCCATCACTGGTAGGGCATGGTGTACCCAGGGCATGGTGCCACCCATTACTGGTAGGGCATGGTGTACCCAGGGAGTGGTGCCACCCATTACTGGTAGGACATGGTGTACCCAGGGCATGGTGCCACCCATAACTGGTAGGGCATGGTGCACCCAGGGCGTGGTGCCAGCCATTACTGGTAGGGCATGGTGTACCCAGGGCGTGGTGCCACCCATTACTGGTAGGACATGGTGTAACCAGGTCGTGGGACCACCCATTACTGGTAGGGCATGGTGTACCCAGGGTGTGGTGCCACCCATTACTGGTAGGGCATGGTGTACCCAGGGCGTGGTGCCACCCATTACTGGTAGGACATGGCGAACCCAGGGCGTGGTGCCACCCATTACTAGTACTAGTGGTAGGGCATGGTGTACCCCTTGACATGGTGCCACCCATTACTTGTAGGGCATGGTGTACCCAGGGCGTGGTGCCACCCATTACTGGTAGGACATGGCGAACCCAGGGCGTGGTGCCACCCATTACTAGTACTAGTGGTAGGGCATGGTGTACCCCTTGACATGGTGCCACCCATTACTGGTATGGCATGGTGTACCCAGGTCGTGGGGCCACCCATTACTGGTAGGGCATGGTTTACCCAGGGCGTGGTGCCACCTATAACTGGTAGGGCATGGTGCACCCAGGGCGTGGTGCCACCCATTACTGGTAGGGCATGGTGTACCCAGAGTAGAGTGCCACCCATTAATGGCACTCAGGGCAGGGTGCCACCCATTAATGGCACCCAGGGCAGGGTGCCACCCATTAATGGCACCCAGGGCAGGTTGCCACCCATTAATGGCACCCAGGGCAGGGTGCCACCCATTACTGACACCCAAGTTGAGGCGTATACCCACTGCTTTGCTTCCTGTGTTCACAATGAGAGTCCGAATATGTAGAAAAAAAAGAAGAAGCCACCTGGATACGGACCAGAGGCTTGTCGTCCGTCCAACTTCCTTCCCCTTCTCAGCTGTTGCCGCCAACCTCCATCTCGTCCTCGTCCTCCTCCCGCACCTCGTCCATGCTCCCGCCCCCGACGAACATCTTCAGGGCCCTGAGGACGGGGTTGATGCGCAGCTCCAGCCACTCCTCCTTGGTGGTGCTGTGGTAGACGCCGGACAGGGCTGCCGTGGTCCGCTGCCGAATGGCATCCAGCTGGCCCGACAGTCTGGAGAGAAATGCGAGTGCGTTTCATTAGGCTCGCGCCCGGCCCACAGACACTCCATAGCTAGCTTTATAGGAAGGTTTGCGGTGACACCACGTATCAGGTCTCTTAAAGGAAGAGGTTTGGTTCTGAAAAGAACCTGAGTGGTAACTCGACGTTTCGACCAGTATGCTCTGGCCGTCATCAGGAGAAACTGACGGCCAGAGCATACTGGTCGAAACGTCGAGTTACCACTCAGGTTCTTTTCAGAACCACACCTCTTCCTTTAAGAGACCTGATACATGGTGTCACCGCAAACCTTCCTATGTATTGATTCACCCACCATGCAAAGCCTTAAGTCTTATTTATAGCTAGCTTTGCAATCTTTTTAGTGTCCAGATAAAAGGAACATATAACTAGGACTTGAGGCTTTGCATGGTGGGTGAAACAATACATGAGGGCTTGCGACGACACCATGTATAAGACGGTCTCTTAAAGAAGAGGTGTGGTTCTGAAGGGGAACTCTCGTTCTTTTCAGAACCAATACTAAACATGTATCTACATACATCTATACAGAGTGCCAAACTAAATTGAACACCCAAGTACATGCATATGTATAGTATGGTTCTGAAAAAGAACTCAGGATCTTTTCAGAACCACACCTCCTCTTTAAAAGACCTTATACACAGTGCCACCACAAACCCTCCTACCCTATATTGAAATGAACATAGTCAATGTTTTACTACTTGTGCACCATTTCTGACCTCAACATGTGTTGATATTTTCTGTGGCAGGTTATTTTCACTCCTACTGCTAGCATCATCAAAGCAACATCACTTTCCCTAGCACTCCATCTGTCAACTCCCATACTTGGGTATTCATTTCAGTACAGCACTCTGTACAGTATACATGTATGACATTAAAGATAATGCAATCTAAGCCCTAGTGAATTAGTGTGTTCATTTCATCTCCACAGTTAACCCTCAAACTAGAACAGTGAAGCTGTCATGGCTCACTACAGCCTCACAAGTTCACAACCCATTATTCCATCGCCCTGATACTGTATCATCTCATAACCCCTACCCAACCCCTACCCAACCCCTACCCAACCCTTATCCAATCCCTACCCAACCCCTACCCAACCTCTACCCAACCCCTACCCAACCCCTACCCAACCCCTACCCAACCTCTACCCAACCCCTACCCAGCCCCTACCCAACCCCTACCCAACCCCAACCCAACCCCTACCCAACCCCAACCCAACCCCTACCCAACCCCTACCCAACCCCTACCCAACCCCTACCCAACCCCTACCCAACCCCTACCCAACCCCTACCCAACCCCTACCCAACCCCTAACCAACCCCTACCCAACTCTAGTCCACTCCTATTCCGGGGTACATGAACGTGTTTAGGGAGAATTCGGTTGAGTGTGGTTGCGGAGTAGTTTCCAATTACTTTATGAGAATGGATGGTATAGTTATCATCAAAATGTGTCTGCCATGCATGATTTGAATGTAGATACTCAGTACATGTGTAAAGAACCACCCCCCATAGGCCGCTTGGTGCGTACGAACACTGGACTCCCCTCTGGGAGGATGTGGACTAGTCTGCTACAGTCTTCAGTATCCTTTGGGCAACACATTCATGAAGCCTTTGTGTTCCTCAAAGGGAGTTTTGGGTCCTCCTTTGTGTAAACCTGGGCATTTTTGGCGGGGTGGTTTAAAAACCTCAGGGAATGGAATGTTGGGTTGAGTCAGTCCTGGGGTTCTGTGGAAACAACATCGGGTGGAGGATGTGGACCCTCGGCATGTCCCTGGTCTGAGATGTTCTGCTTCTTACCTTCTCTTGGGTTGCCATTTTCTTCTCATTTGCCCAATTAAAGTAAGTTCGTTCCTTTTTTAGGGGAAATTTGGGGTCAATATTTGTTTCTTTCTCTCTGTACCGGACACCAAACAAACACCCTGGCTATATCCATTTATCTACAGTAAATTGGGGGCGTTATCCCTAGCTTGATTTCTCTTTTTGTCATTGTAGTTATCTCTGCATTACTTAGATTTAATAAATAATCCCTTGCACCAGAAGTTAAATTTTCCTGCATTTCCTAGTTTTCTTTTCTTTCGGTATGGCTCGACTTCGTTACACATGTACAGTCTGGAATACATGTACAATAATTATATAAAAACATTTTCATATTGTCTTTCCTGATTAAAATGATCCTTTTTAGGAGTATCAACTCTAATTTTAGGTTGTAGAGATGAATCTTATTATGTTTCCAAATAAAAAGCAAACAAAAAGTCCAACTTTAAGACCCCAAATTTGGGAACTGATTGAGAAGACTCACTGCTTGGCCTCGGTTGCACTCTCCTCTACAGACCAATGGGCCATGGGCAAATCTGTGGCAATGCTGGCGTTGGGATTCCTGTAGAGTAAAAAAAAAACATCACACGACCACAAGAGTCAAACCAAAGTTTTGAAGTCAGGATCCCAGCATGGACCTACAGTCGATTTTCACCAGATTCATCATAACAGACGTTCGATCGCAAGGCGACGAGCAACGGACAGAGACTATTGTGGCCTAATCACAACGTACGACGGGTTATCCATCGTACGTTGGGTTACGATGCATCGTAAGGCTCTGTGAAATCCACCCCTGATCACGCAGAGGGAATGGCAACGACAGAGACGTACTGGACGTATTGTGTGACTGCAATTTTCAAGAAAACTTTGACTCGACTGGGACTTGACCCAAAGAAAATTTAGGTCGTCGAATTCAAAGGACATCGGCCATTTTCCCCTGCTGCTGCGTAGGTACGCAAAATCCTCAGTTAAGCGCAGAAGTTCCGCGCTAGCTCTTTCAAGCGTCGAATCCTTGCTTACGCGACCCACGAAATGAATGCTAGGCTGGCCGCGTCCCGTAAGCGTGGAGATCTGCAATAAGCAGAGCCATGAAATTGGGCGGATTTGTGCCGACGGCAGAACAGACTAGGCTGGGGGGGGGGGGGCGGACTCACATGCTCGCGTCGTGGTGGAGGTTGATGTGCAGCTGACTGTGGGCCATGAACTGCTTGAACGCCGGGGAGGACTCAAAGAGCACCAGGTCCTGGATGGACGAGTAGATGCTGCTGCTTGGAAAAGACTCCTCAGTGTTCAGACAGCTACAGGAAAAGATATAGAGACGCAGACAGTTTCCAGCGTTTCATTACATTCAGTTGTTTGTTTTCCCTGATCTCCTCTCCCTTTGTGTGCATACATCTGCATCCCACTCCCTTCCCTTTTGTCCTTCCTCTGTCATGTGTGTCAGGGCTTTCCTTCCCCCGACTGTCTGTGTATGTCCTTGTCACTTTGCCTATGAGAAAGGTCCTGCTAGGATCGAAACGTCAGGCCCTCTTACTTTTGAGATTGACGTATTTGCAGCGTTTCATTACATTCAGTTGTTTGTTTTCCCTGATCTCCTCTCCCTTTGTGTACATAAATCTGCATTCCACTCCCTTCCCTTTTGTCCTTCCTCTTTCGTGTGTGTCAGGGCTTTCCTTCCCCCGAATGTCTGTGTAAGTCGTTGTCACTTTGCCTTTGAGAAAGGTCCTGCTAGGATCGAAACGTCAGGCCCTCTTACTTTTGAGATTGATATTTTGCAGCGTTTCATTACATTCAGTTGTTTGTTTTCCCTTATCTCCTCTCCCTTTGTGTGTACATACATCTGCATCTCACTCCCTTCCCTTTTGTCCTTCCTCTGCCATGTGTGTCAGGGCTTTCCTTCCCCCGACTGTCTGTGTATGTCCTTGTCACTTTGCCTTTGAGAAAGGTTCTGCTAGGATCGAAATGTCAGGCCCTCTAACTTTTGAGATTGATGTATTGCAGGTCGTTGTAGTCAGTGAGCAGTTTGCAACATTTTTGTTTTTGTTTTTACTGATGTTACACTGTTTAATTGTAACATGTCACACTAGACGGCAGTCATTTTGTATCTTGATTATGCCTGTAAATGTTATAGTGCCCTCTGTTGTTAGGGGTTTTCCAATATGGCTACCGTCTAGTCTGGCTGCCGACATGTTAGAATCAAACATTGTAACATCAGTAAATACAAAAAAACTGCTGCTCACTGACTAAAATGAACTTTTAAGAAGGAGTGTGGCTCCAAAAAGAGCTGGTAACTCTTTTCGGAGCCACACTCCTTCTTGAAAGAGAAGAGCTACACGGTGTCACCATAAACCTTCCACTTAGCGGTAAGGGTAGAGGAGACCAAGGAGGCAACTAGTTGCCGGTTGAAGTAGAGTTGTCTGCGGGTATAGGGGAGCCTAGAAAAGAGTCCTCCCGCCTCTTTTCTTCGTGGACACCCGGCGACATATGAGGTGGGATCGATAAGCTTCTATCTACGTTACTTGGTCCACTTACTCGGGTTCCTGGGGCAGCTCAATCTGGAAGGGCTTGGTGAAGCCCAGCCGCTTGGACACGCGCTCCTGAAGGTCGTGGGAGTAGCCGCCTGTCAGCACAAACAAGTCCAAAGGAATCCGATCAGTTTTTGTCAGGATCTTGTACCCGGACAAATATCAACTGACGGATGGACGGAGGGAGGGAGGGAGGGAGGGAGGGAGGGAGGGAGGGAGGGAGGGATGGAGGGAGGGAGGGATGGAGGGAGGAAGGGATGGAGGGAGGAAGGGATGGAGGGAGGAAGGGAGAGAGGGAGGGCTGGAGGGAGGGAGGGATGAAGGGAGGGAGGGTTGGAGGGAGGGAGGGAGGGAGGGAGGGAGGGAGGGAGGGAGGGAGGGAGGGAGGGAGGGAGGGAGGGAGGGAGGGAGGGAGGGAGGGAGGGAGGGATGGAGGGAGAGAGGGAGGGATGGAGGGAGGGAGGGAGGGAGGGAGGGAGGGAGGGAGAGATGGAGGGAGGGAGGGAGGGAGGGAGGGAGGGAGGGAGGGAGGGAGGGAGGGAGGGAGGGAGGGAGGGAGGGAGGGAGGGAGGGAGGGAGGGAGGGAGGGAGGGAGGGAGGGAGGGAGGGAGGGAGGGAGGGAGGGAGGGAGGGAGGGAGGGAGGGAGGGAGGGAGGGAGGGAGGGAGGGAGGGAGGGAGGGAGGGAGGGAGGGAGGGATGGAGGGAGAGAGGGAGGGAGGGAGGGAGGGAGGGATGGAGGGAGGGAGGGAGGGAGGGATGGATGGAGGGAGAGAGGGAGGGATGGAGGGAGGGATGGAGGGAGGGAGGGAGGGAGGGAGGGAGGGAGGGAGGGAGGGAGGGAGGGATGGAGGGAGAGAGGGAGGGATGGAGGGAGGGATGGAGGGAGGGAGGGAGGGAGGGAGGGAGGGAGGGAGGGAGGGAGGGAGGGAGGGAGGTAGGGAGGGAGGGAGGGAGGGATGGAGGGAGGGAGGGAGGGAGGGAGGGAGGGAGGGAGGGATGGAGGGAGAGAGGGAGGGATGGAGGGAGGGAGGGAGGGAGGGAGGGAGGGAGGGAGGGATGGAGGGAGGGAGGGAGGGAGGGAGGGATGGAGGGAGGGAGGGAGGGATGGAGGGAGGGAGGGAGGGAGGGAGGGATGGAGGGAGGGAGGGATGGACGGAGGGACGGACGGGGGGAGGGAGGGAGGGAGGGAGGGAGAGAGGGATGGACGGAGGGACGGACGGGGGGAGGGAGGGAGGGAGGGAGGGAGGGAGGGAGGGAGGGAGGGAGGGAGGGAGGGATGGAGGGAGGGAGGGAGGGAGGGACAGAGGGAGGGAGGGACGGACGGGGGGAGGGAGGGAGGGAGGGATGGAGGGAGGGAGGGAGGGAGGGAGGGATGGAGGGAGAGAGGAGGGATGGAGGGAGGGATGGAGGGAGGGAGGGAGGGAGGGAGGGAGGGAGGGATGGAGGGAGGGAGGGAGGGAGGGAGGGAGGGAGGGAGGGAGGGAGGGATGGAGGGAGGGAGGGAGGGAGGGAGGGAGGGAGGGAGGGAGGGAGGGATGGAGGGAGGGAGGGAGGGATGGAGGGAGAGAGGGATGGACGGAGGGACGGACGGGGGAGGGAGGGAGGGAGGGAGGGAGGGAGGGAGGGAGGGAGGGATGGAGGGAGGGAGGGAGGGAGGGAGGGAGGGAGGGAGGGAGGGAGGGAGGGAGGGAGGGAGGGAGGGAGGGAGGGAGGGAGGGAGGGAGGGAGGGAGGGAGGGAGGGAGGGAGGGAGGGAGGGAGGGAGGGAGGGAGGAGGGAGGGAGGGAGGGAGGGAGGGAGGGAGGGAGGGGAGGGAGGGAGGGAGGGAGGGAGGGAGGGAGGGAGGGAGGGAGGGAGAGAGGGATGGATGGAGGGACGGACGGGGGGAGGGAGGGAGGGAGGGAGGGATGGATGGAGGGAAGACGGAAGGGATGGAGGGATGGACAAGGGGAGGGAGGGAGGGAGGGAGGGAGGGAGGGAGGGAGGGAGGGAGGGAGGGACGGAGGGAGGGAGGGAGGGATCAGGTAGTCCCTATATTGCCTACCTTGCAAAAGAACTTCCAGGCACAGAGCAAGGCTGGGTAAGGCAGTTGGTAATAACTCGCACAGCACAGACAAGTGGTCGTATCTGCATAGGGTGAGCACAAGGGAACACACACTGGCATTACCCACTAGCATTTCACAAGGCACGGCTTACCTTGCCCAGGACTCAAGGACTCTGCGGTTAAGCTACGGACGGTGGGCTCAAGTCTAGCTACTGACATTTTTAGGCTGGCATCCCTGTGTAGGGTGGTTTCTTATGAGTTACCTTTCTCCATGTAAGAGTGAATGGGTTACCCTGAGGCCTTGTGCTTCTTTTGTGCCACTAACTGCAGAAGGCAGACTTTTGCAGAAGGCAGAGTGGTTCAGAATGACCACTACATGTGAGTTCATCTAAAGCCGTGTTCACATTGGACTTTCTCTTCCACACCAAACAGTATCTTACTGCGACATTCTGTACAGTCATTCTACTATTCTATCCATTCTTGCTTGGACTTTTTTTTTTACACAGACGGAATGTCTAATTGCTGTGAATGGCTGGTGAAATGTTCCACTTTGTGGGCACTGCCAAGTTGCCGTGACTGAGAGAAAAGCTTCAGCTTCTGCAACCACTTTGAGCATTTTAGATGAAGGTTGAGGTATCTTAAGAAGGATGTAAGTCCACATTGCGTTCCCATTGGGATTAAATTCATTCTCTCTTTATTTTTTCAGTTTTAGCCCCAAAAGGTCAAGTGGGAGCACTTCTTTCATCTGTAAAGTAATGCTTTGCCTTTGAGAAAGAACCTGCTAGTATCAAAACGTCAGGCCCTGTAATTTTTGAGATAAAGTAATGCGATATCTTGACATATCAAGGTTCAGGTATCTTAAAAGGGATGTTAGTTTTCATTGTGTTCCCATCGGGATTAAATTCTCTCTTTCTTTAGTTTCACCCCAAAAAAGTCCAGTGGGAACACTGCCTTAATCTGTAAAATAGACAAGAGCAATATGTTTACATCCAGCTTGAGGTAGCTTAACAGGTATGTTAGTCCACATTGCGTTCCCATTGGGATTTAATTCTCTCTTTCTTCAGTTTCACCCCCCCCAAAAAAAAAAGTCCAGTGGGAACACTACTTCAATCTGTACGGTACAGTAGTGCCTTGTGTAAAAGTTGGCCCGTGTGAATCTAAACTTTGAATGGCACCAATGCAAGGAGACACTCCTAGGTATAATTTGTTTGGGTCCAACGCTGGAGACCTCATCTGGGGCAGTGGGCAAAGCAGGGAATGCTATCCGTGTACCTCTGCCAGCCGGTCAGTGCGTAGCCTCTTAGCGTCAGGCTCTTGGGAATCTCCTTGTCCAGCTCTTGGAGCCACAGAAGATGGTTTTGAACGTGGAACTTGGCCGGAGGCCAGTACAGAGATTGACCAAATGCTCCTTGAATGTGGGGGAAAAAAAAACCACATAATGACAACAACAAACCGAAATCAAGGAGGAGTCACAGGCATCACATTTCCCATCTCTTTAGTATCCAGGGCATGCCTTAAAGCCCCTACACAACATTGGTAAGATCGAAAAACAGAAATGGTTTGGGCTAGGTATAGTTTTCAACCCCTAACATTGTTGCTTTACCTCCTTTGCCAAAAATCATTCGACAAACACGGCAATCAGTAGACGGCGACGTAAAGATTTCTTTTGCTTTCCAGGCAGGGAAGCAATTCACGCATGCGCGTAGTGATTAATTTTGTGCTTAGGGAAGCAAGAAATATTGTTGGCCGTGAAATACACGAGTTACATTAAGCGCTTACGTTTGCTTAAACGTTAAGTTTGCTTACGTCAAAGCCCCTACACAACGTTGGTAAGATCGAAAAACAGAAATGTTCACAGATTTACATGAAACTTATACAGTTTGAAGATGGTTATAGTAGAAAGCTTGCACTGAAAATATTTCTGTCTAAATTGCTGTATTTTTGGAGAAAAGAGTAAAAGAAATCGTTTACGTCTCACCGAGATCTAAACTATTTTTCGGAACAGTACGGCGTTGAATGCTGCATTTTCGCGAAACAAATAAAGCGGTTTTCATGATTTTCTCGAGACTTGGTAGTCGGATTGAGCTGACATTTTCACAGGAGTGCTATTTCATGCATTTCATTATTTCTGGCCGTCATCTGGAGAAATGATGGCCAGAGCATACTGGCCGGAACGTCGAGTTATCACTCAGGTTCTCTTCAGAACCACACCTCTTCTTAAAGAGACCTTACACATCGTGTCACCGCAAAGCCTCCTATAACATAACATAAGTGACATTACTTTAAAGTCGATATACAAAAATGTTGCAAACTGCTTACTGACTAAAATTACCAAAATGTAAATCTTAAAATTTAGTGGGCCTTACTTTAAAGTCATGACAAAATGAGAGGTTCACTGACTTGAATTCGTCTCACTTGTTCCCGTGGGACTCCAGCGTACCTTTGAATGCCGTCGCTATCCAGAAGTGCTTGAAGACCTGGCCGTAATTCTGCCACATTCCATGGCTGAAGCGGAGCCGGAAGGACGTCATGTCATTGGAGTAGTTCCAGATCATGGGCTCCACCAGTTGGCCGAGTTTCATGTCTGCGGACAAAAAGGCGAAGGGGGGGGGGGCGATTTGGGAAACAGCACGCCGAGAGACTGGCATCAAGTCTATGTTCAACTCCTGCATGACAGAGCTGCACTCCTACCACATAATAAATTCACAATTACCAGTCAGGGATAGCTGTGACCAAGTGACCGTACGTTTGCTTCAAGCATGCTTTTATGTGTCCAAAAGCCCCCTCACCCTCCCAGGATGGCTATGCAGGAAGATTCATGATGATGACCATCTGTTCTACATTCCTAGGCCTTCCATGCTTGGTCAGACCCCCAAGAGTTCTGGACACACACTGCGTTCACACTTGATCCCGCAAGGAGGATCAGATCCTGCGGTCACTGAGGATCTGATCCAGTGCTGCGTTCACACTGGATCCTGATCCTGCATTGATCGTGCATTGAGCAGCGGAAACGCTCCCCAAAGGTTATCCACGTAGGTCACTACTAGTCATGCGCAGTAGAACGTCAGCACGGCCATGATGCGTGAAACACATCAACACATACATGTACATGTTACACAAAGTCTTGTTTTCGCGCATTTTTCCAGGCATGGGCCGGATGTGGTCGCTGTAAACCGCAGGATCAGATCCCGCATTGCGTCCACACTTGCATGTTAATCTCGCATGCGGGATCAGACCCGGGTCTGATCCTTCCCAAAAGGAGGATCAGATCCCGGGATCTGATCCTGATCGCGCAATCGTTCACACTTGCGTTGATCGCCCTTTGATCGCCCTTTGATCGCCCTTTGATCGCCCTTTGATCACCCTTGCGGGATCTGATCCTCCTCAAGTGTGAGCACAGTCACAGTGTCTCCACTGACCCACCCATAACTCATTAACTGTAGAAGACACTAATCAAATAGCTCTTCGCTGAGTGTAAAACCCTTTACCGTTTAATTGGTAAAAGGAGATGTTGGTGCACAATGTGCCGTTAAAGTACCGGTCGGGTAACCAAGACTTGCACTACACTAGATTGTTTAAAATTGTCTCAACCTTTAGGAGAAAATCTTTACAAGAGCTTACAAGAGCATCGACTTTAAAGAACCCCCAAAATAAAAAATAAAAAATAAAGAGAGAAAAAAAGCTTTTAAGCACAGCCACAAGCTTCTTTAAATTTTTTTTATCAGAAATGCCACAGTTTTGGTTGCCATAGCGTCAGTGAACCTATGTACACGATTTACCGGGGGTAGTCCTTAAAATGATTACTCGTGCCAAATGTGTCAAAATAAGGAAAGTTTATCGGATAGTCGATTTCATCAAACAAATCCTAACTTACGATCAATCGCAAGACGATGAGCGATGCACAGAAACCATACAGCCAATAACCATACATATCAAAACATACGATGGGTTATCCATCGTATGTTGAGTTATGATGCATCGTAAGGCTCTGAGAAATCAACCCCCGATCTGCCGCTGATTTCACAAAACAGTGCGTGACTCACGCCTTACCTGCTTAACCCTAACGCTTTGCACCTCCCGCACAGGACACACACTGTATACCGCAATTTACCACAGTGCCCTCAGGGGTGTAGGCTCACATACCACAGGTCACCACAAAAAAACCCGCTGTGGAATGTCCTGGTGCATGGCCCCTTATCCTCCCATAGGAAAAACCATGTGTGGTTAATTGTGGTTTCAATGCCGGTTACTTATGACATAAATGTGACGGGGGTCTTTGACACTTTTCAAGTGGATTTATTTTCCAGTACGAGTGTACATCAAACACACAAAAAAGGGGGAAAAAAGAGGTTGGTGCATAAGGAGCATAAGAGATGGATCTAGAAATCAGCTACAGGCTGAAAACTGTATGTAGTGGGCTACTGGAGGATGTGTGTGGCACATGTACTCACTGGGACAGCTGGTGGTGAACTGGGCTGGGCTAATCCCTCTACCCTGACCACAGTGTCAGGTTCCCAAGACCCACTGCAGGGGGTTGTTGCTAAGCAACATACCAGGCCTTAAGATTTCACTAACTCTAGGGCAATCCACAATACTGTACGCTATCACAAAATGTTATGCCGTAGCTGCACCCTGCATCGATTTTGACTTTAGCCGCGTTTCCACTGGACTAAAATTTAACCGAGACGATGGTTAAATTTCTAATGGTCAAATTTGACCGTCGTTCCCACTTGGACTTTTGAGTCAGTCAAATTTAACCGAGACGATGGTTAAAGTAACCGAACTGGCAATATAACGGCTCATGAAGGTCAAGTGTCAGCCGGATACACAATGTACGTGTGTACATTTAGGCGCGCAACATGAAACAGATGCTGTGCACAGTGCATGTACCTGTTACATCATAGGCCGTATGTGGTTTTTTACCGAGTCGCGTTTAACCGAGTGGTGCGTTTCCACTGGACTAATTGGCTCGGTTAAACTTACCTGGTCACTTTTACTGGGCAGAGGTTGCCCGGTAAAAGTAACCATTGGACTCGGTTAAAGTAACCGAGAGAAATTTGACTGGGCCGTTTCCACTGGACTTATTTTGGTCAAAGTTACCATCGTCTCGGTTACTTTGACCAAAATAAGTCCAGTGGAAACGCGGCTTTATCTGCGCGACGTCAACATTTGTCGTTGGGCCTACCGTTCATGAGCTTGGCGCTCAGTGTGCGCAGGATGTCGTCCCACATGATGCAGGTCACGCCCGGGTGCTGCCTGCGCACGCACTCGACCACCTTGCCGACAAAGTCCAGGTACAGCGCCCCCGTGTCCCCGCCGTACTCGGCGTCCACGCGCTGGTGGCACTTGTTGCAGCAGCCCAGGTGAAGCACCTGCCAGTGAGTTAGTGATGAACAGCAGTCGGTCAACGCAGCAATGCCGTATCAATGTTTACTTCTCTTTTTGTGGACCCCAATGGGAATAAGAAGTAATTTAAAGCTTTTCCAAAATCTGAATCCTTAATTATTATGGGCTTCTTATCCTGTCTTTTGGGGGTCAATTACCAGATTACCTATGCAAATTTTTCATTTTCTTGTATTGGATAAATGGGAATGATAGCACTGGGAAGCTTTCCTGAATGATAGAACTACCAAGCTATCCTGAATGATAGAAATAGCAAGCTATTCTGAATGATATAACTTACATGTGACAAGCTATCCTGAATATAAGAACTGCCATACTGCCAAGCTATCCGGAATGGTAGAAATAGCAAGCTATTCTGAATGATAGAACTGCCAAGCTATCCGGAATGGTAGAAATAGCAAGCTATTCTGAATGATAGAAGTGGCAAGCTATCCGGAATGATAGAAATAACAAGCTATTCTGAATGATATAACTGCCAAGCTATCCAGAATGATAGAAATAGCAAGCTATCCTGAATGATATAACTGCCAAGCTATCCAGAATGATAGAAATAGCAAGCTATTCTGAATGATAGAAATAGCAAGCTATCCAGAATGATAGCACTGGCAAGCTATCCTGAATGATTGAACTACCAAGCTATCATATAATTATGATAGAATTGGCAAGCTATCTTGAATAATTGAACTACCAAGCTATCCAGAATGATAGAACTACCAAGCTATCCAGAATGATATAACAGCCAAGCTATCCTGAATGATAGAAATAGCAAGCTATCCTGAATGATAGCACTGGCAAGCTATCCTGAATGATTGAACTACCAAGCTATCATATAATTATGATAGAACTGGCAAGCTATCTTGAATAATTGAACTACCATGCTATCCTGAATGATAGAACTGCCATTCTGCCAAGCTATCCTGAATGATTGAACTACCGAGCTATCCTGATTAATAGAACTGGCAAGCTATCTCAACGGCTGAGTGTTCTTGGTTTACACTGACCTCATCTGCTCCAATGTGGAAGTACTTGAGTCCCTGGTGAGCCTGCATGACCTGGCCAACTAGCCTCTCAATCAGCGGCAGAGACTCTGTGAGGGCGATAGCAAAGAGTAAGAAAAAAAACCATCATTCATCAATATAGGAAGGTTTGCGGTGAACACCATGTATCAGGTCTCTTAAAGGAAGAGATATGGTTCTGAAAAGAACCTGAGGGTAACTCGACGTTTCGACCAGTATGCTCTGGCCGTCATCAGGAGAATGGTTCTGAGATTTCTCCTGATGACGGCCAGAGCATACTGGTTGAAACGTCGAGTTACCACTCGGTTTGTTTCAGAACCAAACCTCTTCCTTTAAGAGACCTGATACATGGTGTTCACCGCAAACCTTCCTATATTGATTCACCCACCATGCAAAGCCTTAAGTCTCATTTATCATTCATCAAGTTACTAGGCAGTAACAGCGGAGGTAAAATCAAGGGACTTCAGACACATCTTGAGGCAAACAATACAAAGGTTCTGCCTTTGAGAAAGGTCCTGCTAGGATCGAAACATCATTTGCATTTTGGTCATTTCAGTCAGTAAGCAGTTGGCAAGATTTTTGCATATTTCTCTAGAAATAAAAAAGTCACAAGATTCAACTTTCCAACAAATTGATGAAAAACTGACTGGGAACTTTTGAACAAATGGTTTTGAAGTCAGAAGTTGAATTGGCTTGAAAGTCGAAAGTGGTTGGACGCCCCCACCCCGGCAAAGACTTGTTGACTATTTGGGAGGCCACCATCTGAGGGCTGGATAGCTCAGATGGTAAGAGTGCTGATATGAGTTATAAGAGTGACACCATGTAAATTCTCTTTTGTGAGTAAGTGTGGTTCTGAAAAGAACCGGAGGAACTCGACGTTTTGAACAGTATACTCTGCTTGTCTTCAGGAGAATGCTGGATTCCAACTGGGAGTGGGGCTTATGTAGTGTGGAGAGGGATCATGGTGAGGGGATTAGCTCCGTGAAGGGTGAAGGCGGGAACTGTAAAGGCGGGAACAAGGGATGCTGCACAGGATCCTAGTTGTGGGTGTACTGTGTGTGTGCTCACTTATGTGTGTCATCATTCAAGTGTGGTTCCGAAAAGAACCGGAGGAACTTGACGTTTCAAACAGTGTACTCTGCTCGTCTTCCTGAATTATCTGTCATGTGTGTCAGGGCTTTCCTTCCCCCGACTGTCTGTGTATATATGTCCATGTCACTTTGCCTTTGAGAAAGGTCCTGCTAGGATCGAAACATCAGGCCCTCTAACATTTGAGATCTATAAAAGCTTGTGCACATTTTTTCCAAAACAGCCAGCTTTAGTTGAGTGCTACCTTTAATTTGCTGTAATTTGAAACAAGTTACAGACTTATTATTAATTGGTTTGCGGTGACACCATGTTTATCATCTCTTTTGAGACTGAGTATGGCTCTTTGAGACTGAGTGTGAGACTGAGTGTGGCTCTTTTCAGAGCCACACTCAGTCTCAAAAGAGATGATAAACATGGTGTCACCACAAACCAATTAATAATAATTGTTTCCACCATGCAAACCTTCAAGTCTTTTCTAAGTTACATACTTGAATGACTGACTTATATTACAGTATCTAATAAAAAGAAGAAGGAGAGAAAATCTCATGTTTGAATCCCAGCAGTACTGACTAGGATGGAAAACAGTTGGGAAGGCAGAGAAGGAATACGATAGGGATGACAGGCTTCCAAGGAAATAGCTCGGGACGCGGCAGCCAATCCCTGCGGATGTTTGGCCCCGACCATAAGCGGGAGAAAAAAAGAAAGTAAGAAAAGACAACGTGGAAAAAGGTCAGTCAATCATTGACTTTTCCCCTGTGAAAAGATGGGTGCTATGGTATCCTCAGGAAATTAGTTTCCCAGTGTGTGAGAGAATGAAAGGAGTGGGATGTTGTCAAACACCCCCCCCCCCCCCCCCCCCCCCCCCCCCCCCCCCGGGGACAGTTCCGGGAGAATTGATTCCCAGGAAATCACTGCGTAGTCTAAGAAGGCCTAATGTGTTGTCTCATCAATATTCTGCCACTAACACTTGGCAGTCTGATAATACACCCACGGCTGTTTCATAGCAAAGTAGACAAAAAAAAAATTAAAAATCAGAAATAAATGTGGAGTCAGTACTGGCCATGTGCCCCAGAAGATGCAGTTTGTAACCTGATAGTCTTTGATAACTAAGGTGTGTGTCAGTGTGTGCATGATAGTCTCAATAACTAAGGTGAATATAAGTAAATCTTCACCAGGCAATATTCTCACCTGGTTTGGAAGGGCAAATGCTGGACGGCAATTCCCCGACCTCTCTCAGATGGACAAACTTGTTGTGCTTCAAAATAAACTGCCAAAAACAAATGCAATCAAAAGAGAAATGTCAGCAATAAGCTGAAGAGAAAAGGAAGAAAAATCAAAAAGACTGTTGCAAACGACTCACTGACTAAAATGACCTGTAATACATGAATCTCAAAAGTTAGAGGGCCTGACGTTTTGATCCTAGCAGGACCTTTTTCAAAGGCAAAGAGAAAGGTCCTGCTAAGATCGAAACGTCAGGCCCTCTAACTTTTGAGAGAAAAGGACTAGCTATCTAGACACATCCAATCAGGATGCCATTTTAGCCACCATGCCCGGGGGCCAGTGATGTTCCACTTTATACTGAAACTCATTGAAGAAAATGGCAAAGAAAATTTGGACTGGACCAGGGTTTGAACCCGAGACCTCTGGTTTTGCGTAACAGTGCTCTTCCCATCTGAGCTATCCAGCCCTTAGATGGTGGCCTCCCAAATACCGTAGTTGACTAGTCTTTGCCAGGGTGGGGGTGCCAGTCAGAAGTCGAATTGGATGTGAAATGCAATGGTTGAATTACACAAAACCAGAGGTCTCGGGTTCAAGTCCCGGTCCAGTCAAATTTTTTCTTTGCCATTTTTTTTTCCAATTTGTTCAAAAGTTCCCAGTCAGTTTTTTATTGATTTGTTTAAACTCGATTCAGTCTCACAATCTGATCTGTGGCAGACCTGTCTACCAACTGGCGATTTCACCAAACTCATTGTCACTTTCGATCAATCGCAAGACAATGGCCGATGCACAGAAACCATACGACCTATCACAACTTACGATGGGTTATCCATCGTAAGTTGAGTTACGATGCATCATAGGGCTTTGTGAAACCCAGCTCAGGTCAGTTTAACCGAGTCGAAAGTCCAGTGCGGATGCGACATACTCATGCATTTGTATTCAGTCGGTTAAGTTTCACCCGCCATTGCGGTTATCTACTCACGCCGATAATCTATGTGTGGACGCCGGTAAGATTTACCCATTAGAATGTTACCCACGGTCTCGGTAAAAAAAAAAGAAGAAGTCCAGTGCGAACACGGCTTTAATGTATTCCACTCTTCTTTACTTTTAACATGAAACCAAAGTGGAGTTTGGGTAGGCAATGGGATCCCGCGGCTCATGAACTTTCTGCTCTCTATGAGATTGGGCCCTAGTCACCTCCCTGCTAAGAATATCAATTTCATGAAGGTGCATTGGATGAGCATCCCCCGAGGTCTACCGCTGGTCGGTGCAGACGTCATTACCCCTGGCTCATCCAGCATGAGAGCAGGGTCACTTGGGAGTTGGGCGCAACGCGAGTCTACCGGAGGAAGCTAATCCCACGCACCAGTTATTCGCTCAAATCGAGCTGTGAAACGATTCAAGACTGTTCTGCCGGAAGGTGCACAAGCAGTGCAGTAACATACATGTATACTATACGAGAAAATCTGAAATCTGAAATCTGAGAGGTGAGCAGGCTCCCGTTGAAGCGAAGAAAGCGTCCAATGTGATCATATGAGGGAACATTTTCGTCTGTCTGATAGGGCATGAGTGACATCGCCATAGTCATCCACACTTCCTAAATAACTCTATTATTTTGTGGTTGATTTCACCAAACCCATCGTAACTTGTGATCAATCATCGCAAGACGGTGAGCGATGCACAGAAACTATACAGCCATTCACAACTCCCGATGGGTTATCCATCATAAGTTGAGTTACGATGCACCGTGAGGCTTTGTGAAATCCACCCCACCAGTCAATTTCACCAAACCCATCGTAACTTACGATCAATCGCAAGACAATGAGCGATGTACAGAAACCACACGTTGTGTCACAACTGGCGATGGAATATCCATCGTAAGTTGAGTAACGGTGCATAATAAGGCTTTGTGAAATTCAACCCACCAGTCAGTTTCACCGAACCCATCGTAACTTACGATCAATCGCACAATGGTGAGCAATGCACAGAAACCATACGGTGAGTTAATCACAACTAGCGATGGGATATCCATCATAAGTTGAGTTACGATGCATCATAAGGCTTTGTGAAATCCACCCCACCAGTCAGTTTCACCGAATCCATCGTAACTTGTGATCAATCGCAAGACAATGAGTGATGCACAGAAACCACAGTGTATCACAACTGGCAAAGGGTTATCCATCGTAAGTTGAGTTACGATGCACCGTGAGGCTTTGTGAAATCCACCCCACCAGTCAATTTCACCAAACCCATCGTAACTTACGATTAATCACAAGACAATGAGCGATGTACAGAAACCACACGTTGTGTCACAACTGGCGATGGAATATCCATCGTAAGTTGAGTAACGATGCATAATAAGGCTTTGTGAAATTAATCCACCCTAGCAGTCAGTTTCACCGAATCCATCGTAACTTGTGATCAATCGCACAATGGTGAGCAATGCACAGAAACCATACGGTGAGTTAATCACAACTAGCGATGGGATATCCTTCGGAAGTTGAGTTACGATGCACCGTGAGGCTTTGTGAAATCCACCCCACCAGTCAATTTCACCAAATCCATCGTAACTTACGATCAATCGCAAGACAATGAGCGATGCACAGAAACCACACGGTGTGTCACAACTGGCGATGGGTTATCCATCATAAGTTGAGTTACGATGCATCGTAAGGCTTTGTGAAATCCACCCCAGCAGATGATTTCACCAAACCCATCGTAACTTATGATCACAAAATTTAGTGGGCCTGACGTTTCGATCCTAGCAGGACCTTTCTCAAAGGCTTATGATCCATCGCAAGATGATGAGCGATGCACACAAACCATATAGCCTATCACAACTCGTGATAGGTTATCCATCGTAAGTTGAGTTACAATGCACCGTAAGACTTTGCGATATCCACCCGAGCAGTCAATTAACTTATGATCAATCATAAGACGATGAGCGATGCACAGAAACCATACGGCCTGTCACAATCTACGATGGGTTATCCTTTGTAAGTTGAATTACGATGCACCGGAAGGCTTTGTGATATCCAACCCCCTGGAGATACATCTACGGGTGAGCACCCCAAAGCCAGCCCACAGCACTGATGCAAGCGTGCCGAGGTCTTTGAGCCCAGTGAGCCCAGTGAGCCTAGTGAGCCCAGAGAGCCCAGTGAGCCCAGTAAGCCATGAGCCCAGTAAGCCCAGTAAGCCCAGTGAGCCCAGAGAGCTCAGTGAGCCCAGAGAGCTCAGTGAGCCCAGTGAGCCAAGTGAGCCCAGTGAGCCCAGAGAGCCCAGTGAGCCCAGTGAGCGCAGTGAGCCCAGTGAGCCCAGAGAGCGCAGTGAGCCCAGAGAGCCCAGAGAGCCCAGTGAGCCAGTGAGCCCAGTGAGCCCAGTGAGTGCAGTGAGCCCAGTGAGCCTAGTGAGCCCAGTGAGCCCAGAGAGCCCAGAGAGCCCAGTGAGCCCAGTGAGTGCAGTGAGCCCAGTGAGCCCAGTGAGCGCATTGAGCCCAGTGAACGCAGTGAGCCCAGAGAGCCCAGTGAGCCCAGTGAGCCCAGAGAGCCCAGTGAGCCCAGTGAGTGCAGTGAGCCCAGTGAGCCCAGTGAGCGCATTGAGCCCAGTGAACGCAGTGAGCCCAGTGAGCCCAGTGAGCCTAGTGAGCCCAGAGAGCCCAGTGAGCCCAGTAAGCCATGAGCCCAGTAAGCCCAGTAAGCCCAGTGAGCCCAGAGAGCTCAGTGAGCCCAGAGAGCTCAGTGAGCCCAGTGAGCCAAGTGAGCCCAGTGAGCCCAGAGAGCCCAGTGAGCCCAGTGAGCGCAGTGAGCCCAGTGAGCCCAGAGAGCGCAGTGAGCCCAGAGAGCCCAGAGAGCCCAGTGAGCCAGTGAGCCCAGTGAGCCCAGTGAGTGCAGTGAGCCCAGTGAGCCTAGTGAGCCCAGAGAGCCCAGTGAGCCCAGTGAGCCCAGAGAGCCCAGAGAGCCCAGTGAGCCCAGTGAGTGCAGTGAGCCCAGTGAGCCCAGTGAGCGCATTGAGCCCAGTGAACGCAGTGAGCCCAGAGAGCCCAGTGAGCCCAGTGAGCCCAGAGAGCCCAGAGAGCCCAGTGAGCCCAGTGAGTGCAGTGAGCCCAGTGAGCCCAGTGAGCGCATTGAGCCCAGTGAACGCAGTGAGCCCAGAGAGCCCAGTGAGCCCAGTGAGCCCAGAGAGCCCAGTGAGCCCAGCGGAAGGGGGTCCAGGGCGAGAAGCCTTACCTCTAGGTGACCGAAGGTCTGCACCAGGGGGATGTAGTCCATGCCGTTGTCCCGGGTGAGTCGCTGCAAGGCCTCGATATCCGACAGGCTGCAATGCAATGGAAAGGACAAACCGTGTGCATGGGTGTGTTAGTTAAGATGAGCGACTGACGGGAGATATGAATTAGATAAGACTTGAAGGTTTGCACGGTGGAAATACCGAGTGGAAGGTTTGCGGTGACACCATGTAGCACTTCTCTTTCAAGAAGGAGTGTGGCTCTTAAAAGAGCCGGTCACTCAACATTTCGGGTAGTGTTTTCACTAGCCTTTTCTAACTGGAAGTGGGGCTTAGGTAGTGTAGAGAGGGATCCTGAGGTGGGGATTAACCCAGTGAAGGGTGAAGGCGGGAACACGATACAAGGCGGGAATGCTGCACTGGATCTCGGTATGCTGGCTGTGCGCTCACCCAGGTGTGTCTTTTGGAGTGGAAAGTGGACACCTTGGTGCCTAGTTGTCCTAGGGTGTAGAAGGAGACCCATTGGACCGGGATGTGAGTGGGTGTGACTGGAGCCACGAATTTGAGCCCAGATGTTCACGCGGACTGAAGCGTTACTGTGAAATGGGGCCCGAGTGGTGTGAGTGGGTGTTTACCTGTATGCGTTTGGTATGGCCAGCTCTGCCAGGTCCCCTGTGTATGGGAAGGTGTCTTCATACTCCACCAGCAGCCCAGTGGCTCCCCACTCCTTCAGCTTCAGGATCAGCTATTTAAGGGGAGAGGGGGAAAAAGAAGAGAGAAAAGCCGTGTCCGCACTGGACTTATTTTTTACCGAGCCCGTGGGTAACATTCAAATGGGTAAATCTTCCTGACGTCCGCACTTGGACTTTGCGACTCGGGTAAACTAACTGAGACGATCGGTAAAACTAACCGACTCATGTACATGTGCATGTACTCTAGGTACACAAACACGTTGTTACCCTGCGCCCGCACGAGTCTTGCATACAGTAACGTAACGTGCGGGGCGCCGGATGTGGTTTTTTACCGAGTCGTTTTTGAGACGTCGTGTCCGGATTGGACTTAATCGACTCGGTTTAACTGACCTGGTCAATTTAACCGGGCAGAAGTTGGTCGGTTAAACTACCCACTGGAGTCGGGTAAGTTACCTGGGAGGAAAACTTCCTGGGCTGTCCGCACTGGACTTAAAATGGTCAATTTACCCATTTGCTCGGTTAGTTTACCCATTTTAAGTCCAGTGCGGACGCGGCTAAAGACACCCAATTCAGATTCAATTCACAGCACATCTGCTATACGATGGCTTCATATAATCGCCTACAAATGTTTATGTCATAGATTTAACATGATGTCTGCATCAAGGAGTCTGTAATTCAATAATCAGGTTTAAATTGGGTTTAAAATTTTCTTTGCACATTTTTCAATTTCTCCTTTTGAGTCAGGAGATTGCTATTTCTCAAGAAGTTTGTAGAATGTCCTAATTCAGTGAGGGTTTGCCCTGCTTGGCGTGATAAACACTGAATGCCCAGTGCTTTGCCCAATGCCCGATGAAACAATTTTCAGGAAGCTCAGGCGAGATTCAAACCCCCGCTTTCTAGTGCAGACATCTTAACCACTTGACCACCGAGCTGGTCGAGGTCGTGTGGCGGATTTGAATATTGTATAGCGGCGGGTACTGCATTGCATCATAGATATAACATGATGTTTGCATTGAGGAGAAAGTAATTCAATGAGGATTTGCCCTGCTCGACGTGATAAGTGCTCAGTGATGCAACGTGGTAGAATTTAGCCTACGTTTATCTTAAAATATCCTGGACAATTTTTAGTCTTAGCAGATGTGAATATTTTTCGCAAGCTAGATTGATTGATTTGTAATCCCCCATGCCAAATGACACAAGAATGACACAACAGAATGACACAACAGAAAGACACAACAGAATGACACAACAGAATGACACAACAGAATGACACAACAGTATGACACAAGAGATGATCGTAAGTACTGCTACCTTCACCATCAATAATAATAGCCTGAGATCTTGAGCATGATTCGTCCTAAATAAATGCTAGCACACACTTGAGTGACCTTGGAAGAGTTTCCGAGAGATGATTCCATTCTCCAGTTTCAAAACTTCTCTTAAGTTGGCGCCCCCACCCTGGCAAAGACTAGCTGACTATTAAGGAATTGGAAGGCCAACAAGGGCTGGATAGCTCAGACGGAAGAGCACTGGTACGTTATCCACAGGTCTCGGGTTCAAGTCCCGGTCCAGTCAAAGTTTTCTTGGGGTCAAAGTGTTGGGGCCAATGAAGCCCCAATTTAAAAAAAAAATGGCAAAAATAAAAATTGATTGGACCGGGATTTAAACCAGAGAACTCTGGTTATGAGGTATTAGGTTTAAATTGGAAATCTAAAATTTAGTGGGCCTGACGTTTCGATCCTAGCAGGACCTTTCTCAAAGGCAGAGAAAGGTCCTGCTAGGATCGAAACGTCAGGCCCACTAAATTTTAGATTTACATTTTGGTAATTTTAGTCAGTAAGCAGTTTGCAACATTTTTGTATATCACCAGGTTTAAATTGGGTTTAAAGTTTTCTTAGCGCATTTTTCAATTTCTACTAAGTTAGGAACAATGCTCTTTCTCAAAAAGTTTGTTGTATGTCCTCCATATCTGATTTCAAATCCTCTCTGAAAACATGTTAGTTCGATAGTAGTTCTCCTAACTAATGGTATAGTCTTTTTCTTTGATTCTGTATAATGTTGCTAAGGACACTGAGCATCTTTGCAGACAGATTCTGGCGCTCTAAAAAAATGTCCATTATTATTATTATTATTACTTTTGAATGTACTTTTAAAAATAAAATTGAGAAGAGAATGATGATTTCCGCTCTCAAGGTGAACAAGCACTTTAAAAATAGCCATATGGAATTCCATGATTGAATATACATTGTACGCCACAATACCATTGCTATATCAAGCACAATTGCTGGCAAAAAAACCCAAGGCAAGGAGAGTATTGCATTTCAAACGGGAAGAGTTAATTTTTCAGTGAACCACAGAAAACTTAATTTTGAGAAAAATATGAGCCAAGGCTGAAAGCCGGTAGGGCTTTAATTTAGAAAATGCCTGCCCTATCAACTAGGTTTCATTTCTGTCTGTTTTTACGCTGCTCAGAGCATTAAAAAAAACCTCATTTTGAAATCAGCGTATGGGTGAATGGTTTCCATCAAACCTCAGGCCTACTGCTTAATGAGACACTCCACTTCTCCTAAGTAGAAAATTGCAGAGCACAGAAAAGAAACAGAGAATAGAAAACAAAAATGGGTCTTGTCATCTGATAAACCAAATTACAGAATATTTTGGAGAAGCAAATTCCATTTTCAAGTGCTTAAACACTCTTTACAAAAAAACAAAATTGCAAAGTACTTGCACACTAGAATGCCCTACAAATGAATCTTGTTGAAAGGCAGATACAACAAGGATCGAAATGAAATGTAATTCTACTTGATATCTCAGAGAGATTATAACATAGATGCGTTTGGCAATTTTTCTCCATGCATAGTTTAGAAGTCTGAAAAAAAAATTAACTTCTTCAAGGGATAAAATGCCATTTTCACAAGGTTAAATTGTGCAACTTGAGCTTGGACTAGTGGTCATATGCAAGTCAAATGATAACTGCTTTTATAAGCAATGACCATGAAGATTGTAGGTAAATCATGACGTTCGTTATCACGAGGTTGCTGGTGAGAAAGGATCCTTCATTGCTACGCTCATACGCATGAAAAACAGTTTCAATCTATCAGAGGACATAATAATTTCACAAACTTGAAGACTTGAAGAATTCTATCATAACATTGGATGGAGTGTGCCATTGCTAAGTTAACTGCAATACAAACCTCCATTCAGAGAACAGCAGTACAACTCACTGGGGCAATCTAGAGAGCATTCACAGTACTCTCTCTCAGCCCACCTGCACTTTCGGACTGAATTGCTTTATTAGAGTCTAGAATTACACAAGGGAGGTCCGTGGCTCTATTCCTTTGAACAGGCTCAGGACAGGAACCATCTCCTCTCTTCCTTTCCCCGTCGGATTCCCCCCCCCTCCCCCCGCCCCGGAGAACAGCTGAATGGACAGCCAGGTGTATCGATCCCATTGGATCGGCCAACAGACATCATATTCCCTTCCAAGCTGCACGACCCGAAATATGACGCTTCTCGATCTTCACACTACACCTACGCCGATGAAATGACACTAGGTGGGGAAACTCCTTAGTTTTCATGCCAAAAAAAAACACCACCCATCCCATTTGTGGTTAATACCGAGTTTCCTGTATATTGTCACCTTAGAGGCCCAATGCGACATTGGTAAGATCGAAAAACAGGAAATGTCCACAGATTTACATGAAAGTTTGAGGATGGTTATAGTAGAAACCTCGCACTGAAATATTTCTGCCTAAAAATGCTGTATTTTTGGAGAAAGGGGAAAGAAACGTTGAACATTACATTGAATGCTGCTTTTTCACGAAATGAATGTCACAATTTTCTCGAGACTCGGTTGGCGGATTGAGCTGAAATTTTCACAGGTGTGCTACAGTATTTCATGAATATGTTGGATCAGACAAAGTATGGACACCATTCTTTGACCTCGACCAATGCTGTGTAATCCCTTTAAAGATTGCCACAGTTTGTGTGCTAAACCATTAAACATTTCAAAAAAGCAATCTGAGAAAGTAGAATTTTTTTAAAAATAAGTCATGGTTTACGCATCAGCCTGTATTATAAGAAATAGTATATTACTTGTGAGTAATAAACTATTTGTCGATGTTTGAGTGAAGATTTCTCGAAAAGTACAGCATCCTAGACCATAACATTTCACCTACAAACTGTGTAAAATAGAAGGAAATATGTGGACATCGATGTTTTCCGATCTTCCCAATGTTGTATTCGGCCTTTAACTGTTTAAGCCAGTGTAAATAAAAAATAGGGAACTTGATATAGTTTTTTGTACACAGTTACAACAGTAAGATGATCTCTTGAAATCACATTCCTTCATGTAAGAAAAACAGAAGAACTTAAACAATGTGCCATGATATCTTTGAAGTCGTGAGTTGCAATGTCTGCAATGTATTATGAAGCAGAAATGGAACTGGTTCGTACACTGGCTTCACCACAGCCACTCAGCATAATCCTGTACAATGTACATACATGTAAGTGCATTACCTGTACTCTAACCGCTCATATTGAGTCAGTGCGGGCAACTCTATAGGGACCATTCACATGTACATGCAATCAGTAAGCCGCCTATAAGTATAAGTGAGGCGGATCAATTCCATTAACCCCATTCGTGGATGCGGCTTGATTGCAATTTATCGTTCCATTGGGAGAATAGGGGGGGGGGGGTATCGTCGTTCATGTACTTCTACCGGCACATGCACTGTTAATTAATGCTCTCCGTCGAAAGCACTGATCATAATTGACCAATTAATCATTGCTCATTTTGGTCTAGACATGTTCATGGACTTTTCCTATTCACAGTGATTTCTCCCAAGACAGAGGACAGGCGTACGGGAGACCGACGAGGAAATTCTCACGGAATAATAAGACAGAAGACAATTTGAGGGAAGGAGTATCTGGTGTACTAAGATTTGTACCGGAGCCAGTGGTTTTATGTTGCAGTGCTTTTTCCATCTCGGACCAATTTCCTGGCTCTACTTAACGCAGAATTCCATGCTTACACGACACTGCAGAATTTCTGCATTTTAAGGCATACAGAAATAGGATTTGAAAAAGAGCTAAAAAATCTTCTTAGGTATAATGTTCACAATATATTCAATACAGGAATGTTTTTTTTATATTTTTGTTGGCGCCTAATTTCGCCCCAAAATGTTGAAAAAAGTCCATGTTCGCCCCGCCCCCCAAAAATGTTGAGAACATTCACCAATCCATTTTCCCGATTTTTTGACAACAGTTTGTTTGACTATCAGTTGGCTGTCTGAGTTGAGCTCGATCAAATAAAAAACGGTAAGCTTTTTTGATTTGGCCCACGGTCTATAAAACATCTAGACCTGAAGGCCTAGGCCGAGGTCAACTACATTTTGTAGTACTGCAAGTGCAAGCAATGTTCCCCAAGGTTGCAATGTAACTTGCTGGCACTCAAATCACACAAGAGCATGTAGGCCCTACTGTGTGTATCCATTGATCCGGGCCATCCAAATACCCTGGCCTGAGGCAGATCCGGTTGCATCCACGTCGTTCGTGATCTCCAACTGATTGCACCATTTGATCTCGCCCACCCCTATTCATTCCCCTTCCATGAAACCTGAGCTCTTTTGCAACCGGACCAAACGGCAAATTGACATTGGGTTGCATCACGTGGCAACGGCGTAAATCGGCGTGAACTCCTCACATTAGGAACATCTTCGGATTGCAATCTGCCACGCGACCTCGACCAGCTCGGTGGTCCAGTGGTTAAGACCGTCGGCACTAGAGAGCAGTCGAGCAGGGCAAACCCTCATTAATTAGGGCTGCTTCCACTACACCAAATAAACACGATCATTTGGATTTGGATTTGAATCGGGATTCGGACTCCACTATTAGTAAGACTTTTTCTAATAATCTGTGATCCATGTCAAAAAGAACCCAGGCTGAACCGGGGTGGATCCAGCTTGGTTTCAACACGGTTTGAAGCGGAGATAGTGTGAAAAGGCCTTAATTTGGTGGCTCGCGTGCTTGCTTGCATGCTTGCTTTTCATTTGCTTACTTGCTTGCCTGCTACCCCTGCTTCATCCACTGATTGCTGCCTTGCCTGCTTGCTGTCTGCTTGCATGCCTACTTGCTCATTTACCATAGCTGCCAACATACATGAACTGTATCTTAAAGGAAATTAGCAATTCTTCTGCTCAAAAAGAGGAATCACAGAACAAACTACAGTACTGTACATAGGAATACAGAGGAATGTCGCTATAGCAAACATCCTGGGATCCATGAAAATTGTTCGGTAGAGCGTTCGTTCATTAATCGTTATAGCGATTGCGGCTGCATATTTTTGTACACAAAAATCGGGAGCCAATTAAGGGCATGTTCGGTATACTGGCCTTCATTATGGTGACATCCCACTGTACATGTGTATTTCAAAGCCAAAAATCAGAATCTGTTTTCAAGAGATATAACATGATGTGGTTGTGATGTTGTCAAGAGCTACTTGTCAAATTTTACCAAAGAAGAGGAATAATTCCTCCAAATTAAGAATGGCTGGCAGCTATGATCGACTACACACTTGATTGCTCGCTTGCTTTCTTCCTCGCTCGTCCCCAGCTTGTCAAGTTTTCAAAATCATCGCACGCTCGATGGTCGATGTTGTCTAGAGCTTGTACAATTTTACCAAAGAAGAGGAATGATTCCTCCAAAATAAGAATGGCTGGCAGCTATGATCGACTACACACTTGATTGCTCGCTTGCTTTCTTCCTCGCTCGTCCCCAGCTTGTCAAGTTGTCAAAATCATCGCACGCTTGATGGTCGATGTTGTCTAGAGCTTGTACAATTTTACCAAAGAAGAGGAATGATTCCTCCAAAATAAGAATGGTTGGCAGCTATGATCGACTACACACTTGATTGCTCGCTTGCTTTCTTCCTCGCTCGTCCCCAGCTTGTCAAGTTTTCAAAATCATCGCACGCTCGATGGTCGATGTTGTCTAGAGCTTGTACAATTTTACCAAAGAAGAGGAATGATTCCACCAAAATAAGAATGGCTGGCAGCTATGATCGACTACACATTTGATTTCTCGCTTGTCAAACATCCTGGCATGCTCGATGGTCGATGTTGTTTTTGTCCCGGACCCTACAGCTCCCCCCATTCTTCCTGTTTCCATCCGTTCAACGTCACACGAGTCTTTCTACTGCATTACACATACATAATGTTGAATGCACAGTCGCAAATCAATGGGTGGGTGCTGTGTACTCTCTAAGCTCGGTGTACATGTAAAGACCATAGAACTGAAAATCACCGTACCGGGTTAGAGTACTTTCCTTGCGCCCGATGGGAGTGAGTGAGATTTTTGTTTGTTTTTTGTTCTCTTTCGATGGGCAATAAACCATGAAAGACAACTGCGGAATGGACTGCACTACTGATATCCAATTTGAGTGCATCTCCCTCATGCCGCCCACAGTGCGGTTGTCGAGTTTGCACTTGAACAACCGCACGATAAGCCTACATAAGTACCCATGTACTGGTACTCGTTTTTTTTGTAGCCTCGTGGTGACAGTAAATGCTTTGTTCTTGTGCACTATACAACCAAACAAGAAACGATGTTTGAAAAATGCTCCCATTTCAGCCACATTCACTTTCCCGGGTAGAGATTTGAACCGTATGTACACTTCAATTTGCGACTGATTCTTACCCATCATAAATTTCCCGTTTTGGGGTTACTTCCAAAAATCAGTTTCGTGAAAGCCTTGTGGAGACCTATGCACCTTTACAATTTCCCTGTGTAGACCTATTCAGCCTATTGGACTAGGTCTCCACAAGGCACTAGATTCACGCCCACACACATATGCCAGTTATTCTCTCCATCATTTCCGCCCTGAAACTGAACTTCCTGGACCCCCCCGCACAGCGCCCAAGGCAATCAGAAAGAAGGGCAACCACTTCGTCCGCGGGCTTCTATCACTCGCTGATCTCCGAGCCTTGAAATCAATCCTGAAAGCCGTTAAGCTGGATCACATCGACTTCCCCCCGCAAACCTTTTGTCAGGGATTTGACTAAACTGGTTTCCTTGTCAGAGGGTTCCCCCCCCAAAAAAAAAAATTGGTTCAATATCTGTACAGGACTTTAATGCCATAATAGCTTGCGTGTACAGTACAAAATGATTTGCATTGAGCTACTGAAGATGGGTAGAGGTTTACCTTTTTTTAGGCAGCGCAGTAATGGACCTTTCCCATGAAATATGCAAATTAGACCTAGCGCATGCACTTAACTAAATTGGTGGGCAAGCAGGCTGCCAACCAATCATAGTTTTTCACGGGCGTGCGCGCGTTCCTAACAGTTTGGCGTGCGGTCATTGGCTATTCGGCGTCTCCTGCGCGCGTATTTCGAAACCTGCACGCAACGCGCACTCGTTTGCCCACCAATTCAGTAAAGCGCATGCGACAGCTCTTATTTGCATATGTCATGGGAAAGGTCCATTAACGGCGGGGTTCTTAACTGTGCGTTTTTAAAGCCAGAGGTTGAACCACGGAGGTATTACCTCCTTGGTTGAACGGGGAGGCTTGGCTGGGCTGTGGCGAGCCGTTATCTTGAGGCCCGGTTTCCATTTCATCCAACTCATCGTCATCAGTATGACCAATTTCCAAGATGGCGAGGGATGCACCCATACCAGGCTTTTGGCCCGATTACTTCAAGGCCTCAAGACGCTTACCTTGGTGAGGAAGTCCATCTTGAGCGGGGCCCTCTTCAGATCCAGATGCACCAGTCTGAATCCAAAGAAATCCAAATGAGCATTGAAAGTCATAAAAAGTGATGTTGCACTTTCTCCAATCAAGTAACAACGTGCTGCCTACTACAGTACACAGGACTTAATGCAGCATAACCATAACTAGAGCACCATTGTCAGACACAAGTACATGATGTAAAAACATGTACATGTAAGAGCACAAGTATCTCCTGAACATTTCAACATACATGTATGTAAACATACTGTATGTGGCAATGTGCATGTAGTTATAAGTACATGTACATGTACTTTCTTGATAAAAGTCCAGCTAGTATAAAAACATCAGACCCTCGAATGAAAGTTAAAAGGCTGAATTTGTACCTTTATTCTCCAGTGTACTGATAACAGCTTAAAGATTAAAGACTGAATAACTGTTTAAAGACTGAAAATGCAGTCAAAACTCGTACGTGTCCACAATGTAGCTGTTGCTAAGAGAGCAACACTTCCTACCAAGCTTATCCTAAAGGGCTCCATGTATCTTTAAAGCCCCTACACAACATTGGTCGAGGTCAAAGAATAGCATCCATACGTTGTCTGATCCAACATATGCATGAAATAGCACTCCTGTGAACATTTCAGCTCAAACCTGCCAACCGAGTCTCGAGAAAATTGTGAAAACCGCTTCATTTGTTTCGCGAAAATGCAGCATTCAATGCCGTACTGTTCCAAAAAATAGTTTAGATCTCGGTGAGACGTAAACTTTTACTCTTTTCTCCCAAAATACAACATTTTAGGCAGAAATATTTCAGTGAGAGGTTTCTACTATAACCATCTTCAAACTGTATAAGTTTCATGTAAATCTGTGAGCATGTCTGTTTTTCGATTTTACCAATGTTGTGTAAGGCTTTCAGCTGTTGTATTTCACACAATGTTAATCAAACAACCATGGGTACATGTATCTGTCTACAGATTCTTAAGAACACTACACATGTGTAGAAACTCATCTCTTGTAGAGTTTGTAATATTCAGTATGTTGGCGAGACCAAAAACACCCTCAAAAAACGGATCTATGGCCATAGGTCTACTATCAAAACCGGTAAAATGGACACCCCTGTTGGGTATCACTTCAATCTCCCTGATCATTTGATATCAGATATGAGTGTACTGGGCATAGAATCACTTGGTCACCGTAGTAATGCTGTCCGTCTTAGCCGTGAGAAAATGTGGATGAAGCGTCTTCAGACTATTTAACCACATGGTCTCAACATCCAGGAGGGTAATGACTAACACCATGCAGCTTTCTGATAATCCTTCTTTTGTGTTCAGTCCTTCACACTTCTCTCTTTGATCTTTCCCCCTTTTGTCACTAATCCCTACCCAACTCCTTGCCCTTCTCTTGGATCTTTCCCCCTCTTCTCACTAATCCCTACCCTACCCCTTGCCCTTCCCTTTGATCTCTCCCTACCAGCTTCACTCTTTGTCCTTTGTTTCTCATCTGTGTCCTGTTCACTCTCTCCCCCCCCTTCCTTCGTGTACATGTATCTGTTTTGTCCTTGTCACTCTGCCTTTGAGAAAGGTCCTGCTAGGATCGAAACGTCAGGCCCACTACATTTTAGATGTGTAGAAACAGTTAGGCAGTGGCCTTACCTGTGGTACTGACTGGGGAGGGGCACCCCGACCGGTTTGTTGAACAAGATGGAGTCGGACGCTGCCATGGTGTCCCGGACGAATGTCTCTCAACCCTTGGCGTCGGCGCTGGGCAATTCGGTACAATGTCAGACGATCCTATCCGGGATGGCCCGCGGCGACGGATTACGGTATCCCTGTTCAGCTGCGTTCAAGCTCGCACTTTGCCGTCGCCGATGCACGCAGAGGGACGCGAGCCCGAAACGGCCAGCTTCACCGCGGCCTCCTCCGCCACTCCGCGCTATAAAATCAAATCGGGAGCCGGATGCGGAGCGCTCCGTGCGATCTCTGATGCCTGGCCGGATTCGGGGGGGAAGACTGGTCGCCGATCACGTACCGAGCGCTGCGGGAGAGACGAGAAGAAGGAAATACCTGCGATGAAAGCCGAGACTAACCCCGGGGGCTTACCGGGCTTCAATGTACACTGTAAATAAACGCGGCCTCTCCTAAGACCGAGGCGCGCGCTGGCAACGGCTCGTGGGACGCGCTCAGAAAAATTCAATATTGACGGACACACCACTGAGCACGACCGAGACACATGTGGTTAAATCGAGATAGTTGCTTCGCTCCGTTCATGTGAGAAACTCAATTATGTCGTAATCGCTGACATCATGCAAGCTTATGCAGGGATGGCAATAAATATGTTTTTCTTTGTGGGAGGGGTGAATAGTGAAGCAATGTTCAATGGATCTTTTATTGGTTTAAGGGCAGATTTCACAAAGCCATAAATTGTGATGGGACATATGATTCCTGAGTATTGCTCATCGTCTTGTGTTTGGTTATACATTTCTCCTTCTCCTCCTCCTCTTTCTCCTTCTCCTTCCCTTTCTCCTTCTCCTTCTCACTCTCATTTTCCTTCTCCTTCTCACTCTCCTTCTCCTTCTCCTCATTTTTCTTCTCCTTCTACTTCTCCCTCCCCTTCTCTTCCTTCTCATTCTCCTTCTCCTCCTCCTCCTTCTTCTCCTTTTCCTTCCCCCCTCCTTCTTCCCCTACTCCTTCTTCTCCTTCTCCTCCTCCTTCTCCTCCTCCTTCCCTTCTTCTCCTTCTCCTGATCCTTCTCCTTCTTACTCTCCTTCTCCTTCTCACTCTCCTTCTTCTCCTTTTCCTCCTTCTCCCTCTCCTTCTCCTTCTTTTTCTCCCTCTCCTTCTCAAAGTTTGACGAAATCGACAACAGATCTTTAAAAGAAAATTGCATAGCATTGAAGTGCTACAGGGAAGGACCTAATTTCATCACACAATTTGGGAGGATGCCAGTCTCAGGCAGACAGATGTCAATTTCAGTGGCTACTACTAAAAGTCAAACCCTAATTTGTGATGTACATCTGCAGCGCGTACTACTGCTACATCAGTCTGCAGTCGGCTTACCCTACCCTCTCAGCATACTCTGGATTCACAGGCTCCTAGGAAATGAGCTATTATTGTGACCCATGTCATCATTCCTCCGCAAGTCCATCCTCTGGCGATTCATTTTGATCGGGCGATGCAAGTTGCTGATGGACAATCGGCACTTTTTTCCCCGTTCACCTTAAAAGTGCACTAAAGGTCACAATAGCATTGTCAACGGGGGTGGGGGTGCTAACTGACAAGGAATAGGACAGACGATGGATTTCAAATGTCATCAAAAGTGCACTCAACTGTGATTTAAGTTTGAATTCTGCATGTGCCAAACCTTCCGCTAGAGAAAGCGAAACATCAAAAATTCAGCTGTGATATGAATGCTGATGGCTGAGAGAGAGAGAGAGACAGGCAGACAGAGAGAGAGAGAGGGGGAGAGGGGGAGGGAGAGAGAGAGAGGGAGAGAGAGGGGGGGAGAGGGGAGGGAGAGAGAGGGAGAGAGAGAGAGACCAAGAGAAGGAGAGAGAGAGAGAGGGAGAGAGAGAGGTAGAGAGAGAGACAGACAGAGAAAGAGGGGGAGAGGGGGAGGGAGGGAGAGAGAGAGAGAGAGAGAGAGAGGGAGGGAGAGAGAGAGAGAGAGAGAGGGGGAGAGTGAGAGAGGGGGGAGGGAGAGAGAGAGGGAAGGTGAGGGAGAGAGAGGGAAGGTGAGGGAGAGAGAGGGAGAGAGAGAGGGAGAGATAAAGATAGCAATGGCAAGAGGGAGAGATAGATTTCAAGATGGAGAGAAAGAGAAAGAGGGAAAGAGAGAGGGAGAGAGAGAGGGAGAGGGGGAGAGGGGAGAGAGAGAGGGTGAGAGAGAGGGGGTAGAGAGAGACAGGAAGAGGGAAAGAGAGAGAGGGGGACAGAGAGAGAGGGAGAGTGAGAGAGAGTGAGTAGAGAGAGAGAAAGAGGGAGGAGAGACTGAGGGAGTGGGAGGGGAAGGGAGGGGAAGGGAGGGGAGGGGAGGGATGAGGGGGGGGGAGGAGTGAGGGAAAGATGGAGGCCTGGCAAACAATATTTCCATGGTAACACGTGTCATGCCATATCATGTACAGTACATGTAGGTTTGGAATTAAGATAGATGTGTGGATGTGGGATTTGATCTCTGGTGAAATGGAGCCCTGTGGATGCTAATAGAAGTCAAATGCCTGCTAGGGCTCTGCCATCTTTAGCGCTGTGCTTTCCCCCCCCCCCTTGTCACTATGCCTGGTCACGCGCACACCAGCTAGTGGTATTTCACGGCCTATATCGGTTGCACTACGTCTGCCAAATCCATCCACCTAATCCCGATGGGTAATCGATGCTGCCCCGGCACCCAACGCTGGCTCCCCGTCCTGTCCCGTGTTCAAACGGCACCTAACCTTGAAGGGAACCGTCTGTTTTGCCAGGCTCTGGCACGTTCGCAGTTTCAAGGGGAGATTACGTGTATAACTGCTTCCATGCGTTATACTGGTCACCTCAGCCATCAGCAACATTCCATGGAATTCTACCAATTATGCAAAACAGCGTCTTCCCCCTTGAACCATTATCTTATCTCCCAGGGTGTCTTTTTAAGTTCTGACTCTTCTGATAAGGTCTCAAACTCATCTGAATTCCAAGCCTATTAAATTTATAAATGGAGACTTAAGGCTGTGCACGGCAGTGGTACTAATATAGAGTTGGTTTGCCGTGCCACCGTGTACAACTATCTCTAATGAATCCATCTGGTCCTTCTCAGAACCACACGCACTCACAAAAGAGATTCTCGTAAATGGTGCATCACTACAAGCCTACTCTTGATTAAAATGATAGTTCTGTATACATTGCATGTGCTTTTTGTATCTTTGTGCGTCTATACATTTTTCCTTGCCGATGGTATCTTAAGAATGAGCTTCCACTTTTTAATGTGCCCCCAGCTTCGATAAAAAACATTTGATTTTAGTGATAGTATTTTATCACATGTAAACAAAACCAATTAGTCACATGTTCCTATGTCTTCATTGATTATGTGATCATAGAGGTGCGATTGTGAAGAAATGTGGAATGTGAAATATCCTTTGAGTACTGAACTTGTGCATATTCATGTTAATATTAACCCCTTTTTGGATATCGGTATACATATCTGCATCTAAACACTGTAGCTACATGTATCAAGTATGTATGTACATGTATGTATGTATGTCTGTCTGTCAATATCTGTGAAATCGAACTCTGCGATGTCTGTGAAATCTAAGCCTTTGCTGAGGTAGTCTGCTTTGGTTTCCTGTAGATAGATACTCCAAACATGGGGTCTCGCATTGATCACACGAAGACCTACATGCACAGGTACATGAACATGAACACTGCACACTGATTTCACATTCACATCAAGTACTGTAGATCTGTGTGCTCATGATCAGGAAGAGCTACATTAAAGGATGCAGCAAATGACTAAGTAGCTTGAACCTAACAGTGCAGCATCCTTCGAGGGGACTGACATCAAATTTCACAGATCCGATGGATTTCGGGCTGTGGTATTTGTTATATTTTTGGGGGTCAAAGCTTTGCCGTGGCTTATTCCAGATGCATCAGATACTGTAGTGTAGAGTGTGGCCCTATAAGTATGAAGAGCAGGTTACTCAGAGGTTCAGGCAGTGTGTGTGCTTGCTTCTCGTCTTTCACTTCAAGTAGGCGAAGGGGTTTTCTTCAGATACCAAAGTTCCAAGGTGTTTAATCCAATATCTCCGGTGGCTTGGGAATATCTATGGCATTTTATGAATCCATGGATCAGGCTCGGACTCCGTCCGACAAAACCTGAAAATGGCCGACTTTGTAGGTTTGCTGGCTTGTCATGTACAGAGTATTCGCCAAGAAACTGGAGCCAATTAACGCTCGTTTCTAGATGCCCGTGACATTATGACGTGTGGGAGAGATATGACCGAAGCCTAAGCCCGAGCCTAAGCCTTCCTTTCGTAAACGGCCTATGAAATTGGCATTCTGATGTTGAGGCCTTCCAACTTTACAGTAAAACATACTGTGCAACCATGGGGTCTAACCATGCAGATGCACACATTATAGATGCTGATGCATGGTTGCATCGGACTTGATGGGAGACACCAGTGCTTCTCTACATGCAACCATGCAGCAGTGGCCATGGTTGAGGGTAAAAGCTGACAGTTTCTCTGGTGGCAGTGCGTCTGATTGAATCAAGCTTCGCCCGTCGCAGGATCGGCACGGAGCGATGCACACAGGCATTGGTGCAGTGCTAATTGCATTGATGCTTCCCGTCAGGTGATAAGACATCCATGGCCTACTTCAATGCACATCTACTTGCACGTCAGACCCAGGGCTGAGAGGGGGAAATGAGTCCGCTGATGAAGACCTGGATGGGGAGGATGGGGAGAATGAGGAGGATGGAGAGGATGGGGAGGATGGGGAGGATGGGGAGGAAGGGGAGGATGGCGGAGGATGGGGAGGATGGGGGGATGGGGAGGATGGGGAGGATGGGGAGGATGGGAGGACGGGAGGACGGGAGGATGGGAGGATGGGGAGGATGAGGAGGATGGGGAGGATGGGGAGGATGGGGAGGATGGGGAGGATGGGAGGATGGGCGGATGGGAGGATGGGAGGATGGGAGGATGGGGAGCATGAGGAGGACGGGGAGGATGGGGAGGATGGGTAGGATGGGAGGACGGGAGGACGGGAGGATGGGAGGATGGGAGGATGGGGAGGATGAGGAGGATGGGGAGGATGGGGAGGATGGGGAGGATGGGGAGGATGGGAGGATGGGAGGATGGGAGGATGGGAGGATGGGGAGCATGAGGAGGATGGGGAGGATGCGGAGGATGCGGAGGATGCGGAGGATGGGGAGGATGGGGAGGATGGGTAGGATGGGAGGACGGGAGGATGGGAGGATTGGAGGATGGGGAGGATGAGGAGGATGGGGAGGATGGGGAGGATGGGGAGGATGGGGAGGATGGGAGGATGGGAGGATGGGAGGATGGGGAGCATGAGGAGGATGGGGACGATGGGGACGATGGGGAGGATGAGGAGGATCGGGAGGATGGGGAGGATGGGGAGGATGGGGAGGATGGGGAGGATGGGGAGGATGGGGAGGATGGGGAGGATGGGGATGAGAAGGATGAGGTGGATGAGGATGAGGAGGGTGACAGGGGGAAGAGGATGACAAGAGGGGAGGATGAGGATGATGAGGAGGGGGAGGAGGATGAGGAGTTGGAATGGGAGTAGGATGGGATGATGGGGATGATACGGAGGTTAAGGATTACATGAGGATACGTTTTTCCTGATCAAAGTGACCATGCTGTAGCCGAACAAGTTGGAGAGACACTTTTTTTCCCTGCTTGCAAGGAGAGTAGTGGAACTTTAAACAAGGACGGGCGGGGTTTCTAAGCCAGCGAAGGGCCTCCAGCATCTCATCAATGCTTCATCTTGTGCAGCAGCCACTTGGGAGGCGGGAGTCTTTGTTCCCATACTGGAGAAGAGGCGATGGCGCCGTATGTATTGACTGCAGTCTTCATACTGTTATCCGATGTCTGGAACGGTCTGTGTGCTGATAGGAGTCAATGTCAGCAGGGTGGGTCAGGCAAACTATGATGCAGCCGTGCCCTTAAAGACCCTACACAACATTGGTAAAGGTCAACTGTCGTAGCTTGCATGCTAAACCATTAAAACATTCCCCAAAAAATAATCCTGCGAAGGTTTTACCTCAAATGGTAATCGGAGAAAGCAGAAAAAGGCAAAAAAAAAGTCAGGTTTTTCGCACCGTTCTGTAGTGTAAGAAATAGTTTATTACTCTTGAGTAATAAACAAATTTGTCAATGTTTGAGTGAAGATTTCTTGAGAAATACAGCATCCCTGACAGTAAGATTTCAACATGGGGATTCTATCATGCCCATCTACAAACCGTGTCAATAAATTGAGGGAAATCTGTGGACATTGATGTTTTCTGATCTTCCCATATGTTCTTTTGGGCCTTTAAAGGGTACCGGTACCTGAAATAAAAAGGAATATGATGTGTAATCGATCAGAGAGGGTATGAACTTCCATGTGTCAGTTTGTTTTTCAAATATAGTAATCATATTTTTGAGAAAACAGCAAGATTCTCGACAGAAGACTGCCCCTCCACTTTTCAACCCGAAAAATTGCTACAGGTGCCATGTTTTTCTTGTGGATGTGCGTACGCGTGCTCGTATACTATACGTGTGTGTGTGCAGTCGATCATGCAACATTGCACTGCCGATGACGTCATCACCTTCTCTTTGGCCCGCGCGCAAAAGAGGTTTTTTTGTGGTCGGGGCGTGCTAAAGATTTTGTTTTCCTTTTACGGTTGCTATTTACGGGGCAGACATTAAAAGTGCTGAGTTGTGAACAAGTTTAGCCTTTCAAAAGTTTTCTCGATATTAGAATTTTTCATTTCAGGTACCCTTTAAGTACCGGCCGCAGATGCAGCTGGTTTCTGCTGCATCCTTCCCACTATCAGGGATGTCTTCTGACGTTGTGTAATTAGTGCATGCTGTGATGACAGCAGGGCCGTTGATGACCGCCTGTCTGGTGTCTGCAACTATAGCTGGGTGGGCGCTTAAAGCGATGTGCACACTATATAGGACTTCAAAGCAGGCACCCTACCAGTAAATGAGCTTATAATATGCACCATTGTTTAGGATGGCATTGCATATGTAAATGTTTGTGTAGACATCTACACTGATCAAATTGAATGTATAGTACATGTTCGTCTGAAACTCTCCATAATGTTCAAACGTCGAGTGAAACCCTCTGGTTCTTTTCAGAACCGCACTCGCTCACGAAAGAGATTCTCGAACATGGTGCCACTGCAAACCTACTCTTAATCAGACTTGATTTTTTTTTATTCGTTTGAGATGCGATTGCAAGGATCATAAAATTAAACCCCAACGTTGGGTCACGATGAAAGGTGAACAATTCTCCCCACGATGAGTGCTGTAAGTAATTCAACGATCCAAATCAATGCGAACGAGCCCACACCAGCCCCCTGGTGTTAAAAAACACACGCAGCCAATCTGTGATTTTAACGCTTTAACTGGATTATAGTCTCATCTCAAGGCCCGTGGAGAGAGTGGCTTAATTTCTCTTTGGGCACAGCCTACTTTCCTTTCCACCATCGACCCTAATTCTCTGTCGTTTCTGATGAGACCGATGATGTACAGCACTGCCTGGACTCACTCAGGGTACATTAAATTCAGACATTTGCTAAAACTACCATTTTAACCTGATCGGTTTTCAGAAAGTGTATCTGAACGCTCCGACACCGTTTAAGATTTAAAACCAATCCGGTTTAAAGTCGTCGCTAAAACGCAAATTTCAAACTGCTCTAGAGGAGGGTTTAGCGGTAAAACCGATACGGTTTAGCCGCTAAAATGCTGTTTGGACACAATCGCCTTTCAACATCCCGGTTTTAGGCAGCGATGTTGACCCGTCTGGCTGCACCGCTTGCGTAACAGGTGATAATGATGTGTGTGTAGCACGAACATTATGCATCTAGACGGAAGTCCGCACCGGATGAAGGGCAGAGGAAGGACAAAAAGGGAAGGGAGTGAAATGCACATGTACATCAAGGGAGTGGAGATTAAGGGAAAACAAACAAAAGGGTGGGAGGGAGGTGGGAGATAAAAGGGGAAAGCCAAAGGGACGAACATTATGCATCTAGACGGAAGTCCGCACCGGATGAAGGGCAGAGGAAGGACAAAAAGGGAAGGGAGTGAAATGCACATGTACATCAAGGGAGTGGAGATTAAGGGAAAACAAACAAAATGGTGGGAGGGAGGTGGGAGATCAAAGGGGAAAGCCAAAGGGACGAACATTATGCATCTAGACGGAAGTCCGCACTGGATGTAGGGCAGAGGAAGGACAAAAAGGGAAGGGAGTGAAATGCAGATGTACATCAAGGGAGTGGAGATTAAGGGAAAACAAACAAAAGGGTGGGAGGGAGGTGGGAGATCAAAGGGGAAAGCCAAAGGGATGATGAAAGAAAAGAGGTGTTAATGAAGTGAGGATTAGATTAGTCGTTCCCTTCCTGAATTTTCTAATTACCTTGCGCTGCTTAGCGCCATGATCAAGATGGAATGGCATTTCTACAAATCCTATCATTATTATCATTATTATTATTATTGTGGATGAAGCGTCTTTGGACTATTCAACCACATGGTCTCAACATCCAGGAGGGTAATGACTAACACCATGCAGCTTTCTGATAATCCTTCTTTTGTGTTCAGTCCTTCACACTTCTCTCTTTGATCTTTCCCCCTCTTCTCACTAATCCCTACCCTACTCCTTGCTCTTCTCTTTGATCTTTCCCCCTCTTCTCACTAATCCCTACCCTACTCCTTGCCCTTCCCTTTGATCTCTCCCTACCAGCTTCACTCTTTGTCCTTTGTTTCTCATCCGTGTCCTATTCACTCTCCCCCCTTCCTTCGTGTACATGTATCTGTTTTGTCCTTGTCACTCTGCCTTTGAGAAAGGTCCTGCTAGGATCGAAACGTCAGGCCCACTAAATTTTAAGATTATTATCATTATGTATAAAAACTCAGGCCAACCTCTGCTCTTGGGGTTAAGGCACTTTGCTACATTTCGGTCTCAGAGTGACCGAGCCCCCACCCACCCTCCCCCTCACCCCCCTTGAAACAAATCCAGCCATGCCAGCCTCGTCTGTCGACGAACTTGAGACTACACGGTCGCCGGGGAATCCGGGCTATCCAGTGCGGGGATGCCACCCTCTGCATGAATACTGATCAGGAAACCGTGGGAGGAGGCGGAGGGGTAGACGGGAGGGGAAAAGGTCCGAGCAGAACTCAAGGAGTCACGTACGCACGCCCACACTGTACATGTACATGTACATTGGAATGGGGCATACACTAGTGTTGGGATTGGAAGCCACGAGAGACCGGTAGATTTGCAGTTCGCTTTTGGAGAGCACCCAGCCAGTATTTTGTCAATGCCAGGTACACAGCAGACTGCATGTAGTCCTTTCACTGCCATCCTGGCAAAGACTAGTTGACTATTAGGGAAGGCCACCATCTAAGGGCTGGATAGCTCAGAGGGAAGAACACTGGTACGTTAATCCAGAGGTCCCAGTCCATGCATTTCTTTGCCAATTTTTACATTTGCCATTTATCATAATGCACATTTCATTCATTTATTATCTCAGGTAAAGACAAACACAATACATTTTTTGTTTTTTCTTTTTTAATGCAAATTCGCCCAAAACAAGGCTAAAAAGCTACTCAGGGTACTTAAGGGCTAAAGAAAGGAGATAGAGAGGGACTCAAGGAGACTTAACTCAAGGTTAAGGGCTTAAGAAAGGAGATAGAGAGGTACTCAGCAAGGCTGGAGATAGGAATTAACATTCATAGATCATAGGCAGGGGGAAAACAAGAACCAGGAAGGGAATTCCAGACAGAGGCAGAACGAGGGAAGAAGCTGTTCTAATACCTCTCCGTTCTACACCTTGGTATAGATAGAGTGTGTGGTTGAGAGGAGGCATCAGCCTGGTTGCTCGCTTAAACCTCCTGACTGGGGGACCGGAGCTGGATTTCACAAAGCCTGCTCAACCTACCTAGGTACGATTGATAACCCATCGTAGCTTTTCATAGGTGATATGGTTTCTGTGCATCTCCCCTCCCCTTGCTAAGGATTGTAAGTGACGATGAGTTTCATGGAATCGACCACAGGTCGGCAAGAGCAGAGGAACACCTTCCATATATATATATGCTACTCGGGCCAAACTCGGCTCGAGACGTTGTGACCACGGGTTTTTGCAATGTTAGACATTCTCTTTTGCCATCCAGCCCTATCCTGGGCTGCACGAACAGGCTGTTGAAGGCCGATGGCGTTGAGGTCGTCTATGATCTGTGATATGTAGGTGCGGCGCAGGCTTCCACCCTGCCGAAAGGGTTCTGATGGTTGGTTACAAGTGGGTTCATGAAATACTGGTAGAGGAGGACGATCAAACAAGGAAGATCAAAACTTAAAATTGAGTGGGCCTGACGTTTCGATCCTAGCAGGACGTTTCGATCCTAGCAGGACGTTTCGATCCTAGCAGGACGTTTCGATCCTAGCAGGACGTTTCGATCCTAGCAGGACGTTTCGATCCTAGCAGGACCTTTCTCAAAGGCAGAGTGACAAGGACAACACAGATACATGTACAGGAAGGGAGGGGGAAGAGAGTGAATAGGACACGGATGAGAAACAAAGGACAAAGAGTAAAGCTGGTAGGGTGAGATCGAAGGGAAGGGCAAGGAGTAGGGTATGGATTAGTGAGAAGAGGGGGAAAGAGAAAAGTGTGAAGGAGTGAACACAAAAGAAGGATTATCAGAAAGCTGCATGGTGTTAGTCATTACCCTCCTGGATGTTGAGACCATGAGACCATGTGGTTGAATAGTCCGAAGACGCTTCATCCACATTTTCTCACGGCTAAGACGGACAGCATTACTACGGTGACCAAGGGATTCTACATGTATGCCCAGTACACTCATATCTTATATCGAATGATCAAACCTTGGAAAAGAACACCAATAATCGTGTTTATTGCGTCCCCCCCAAAAAAAAAAAAAAAAAAATCTGAATCGTGATTCAGATTTAATCACATTTAATTGGGACAGTCAGTGGAAGTGGCCTGAATAATATTCTATGGGAAACCCTTGGTGTGAGGTGGTGTGTGATACACCTGTAGTGATGGTGGCACCCTCCGTAACCACGGCTTATTCCACTGGCGTCTTTTCCCTGACGAGTGTACCGGTGTACCAGCAAGGCAGGGGCCAGAGGTGATTCTGCAGGCTGCAGACACTTCCCCGAGAGACTGTTGAAAACGTCACCCTGGCACTAGAACCGAAGGCTGGTTGACGGCTGATGATTTTTTAATCTGATATGCCGTTCTGTTCTGACTTGAATCAAATACACCCTCTCATATTATTACATTATACATTGCGTTTTATATTACATTCTCTATCCACATTTATGAGATGGCTATCCATCGTAAGTTGTGTTGCAACGGATCGTAAGGTTTTGTGAAATCTACCCATGGTCACATATTATGCTTAGTTTTTGTTTCCGAGACAAAATTCCTACACAATAACACCATAGCAAAACTGAAAATGAAATTGCTGCATGATGCAAGCCCAACTGGATTCGCATAAAGTGTACAATGTACAAGTACCTCTCTGGGGGTTATTGGTCGACAATATTGTAAATGCCGTTGTCTGTCATGCAGCAGTCTCCAAATAAAACCCCATGGCCTAACTGCAGCGTGGAGGCTTAGCTGCTGATGACACAGCATGCTTTCTGCAGATTGCGCTCGCAACCATGCAACGGTTGCCGTGCCAGCCCTGTAGTCACTATGGTAACTTGACTGGGTCAGCAACTCAGCAGGCTCATACAAGCAGTAAGGGTCCAAGATCTTTTGAAATTAAACTACAAATGATCAAGACTGCAGGGGGTGGGGGTCCCATAGCGTAGGTGAATGACACTTCTGATGGGTAAAATAATTATATTAAAAGAAGAAAACTTCTGGAAAAAGGCAGGCTTAATCAAGTAACAAAAGCCAACGTACTGTCATGAAAGGACAGTTAGGCCTATAGCTCCACAGAAATTTCATTTATAGCAGCAATTTTAAACCGGTACATTATGTATCGTAGATGCATTCAGTACACGTGCATGTACATGTACAGTGTACACTGTACATGTTCAACAATTCTGATTAGAAATTTGCAACGTGCCAAATGCATACGTGTACATTAGGCCTACCCAATGGCAGTAGATTCCAATCATGCATTCCAATCCAGCCCTCGTTTTTCAGTTAAATTCAGTTAAATGATTAAAGACTGTGAAATGGAAGCAATCCTCTTGAATTGAGTAAATAACCTTGACATTTGCCAAGCAGTGTAAACATGATGCACTGGGCCATGCATATGGTTTTGCCATTACTGTTCTGGATAGCAGGTCTAAGATTGTCCAGGTTTACAAGATGTAAAATACAGAAGAGATAAAAGGAGTACATTGGATCTATAATGGCCTATTAACTGTTTAACTTCTCAATTCAATTGTATAGTCCAATTGTTACATATGTTTGTAATTTGAGACTATAAGAGAAATAAACAGTCTTGAACTACACTGAGATACCAAAAACAAGATGGTTGAAGTGACTGAACTGGCAATATAACTGCCAATGAGGGCGCTGCACGGGACCTTTGATATTCCAAAATGACATCGATAGCCCTAGAAATACAAGCAACTTCCGGAAGAGGAAAAGGATGGTTCCTTCATGTTCAGCCATGGCTTAACCATGGCAGATAATTGCAGTGTGGGCGAAAAGACCAAATGGAAGTTGCCTGATGATGTTGTTTTCAGAAACGACATTTTCATCGACACCAAAAAAAAATCACGATTCGCAAATATTTGTCTATTGCATTCACACGCGACCAAAGTTGAGACCCTGAAAAACCACGACTTGATTGCGCTTAGCATTGGGGTCAAACTGCGCACGCATCCTTCCTGTGCATGGTGGCGGCACATGCAGAGGGACATATTGTAAACACAGTACCACTTCCTGTCAGTCAGAACGTGCATAAACAATTCAATTTCAAAGGTCACATAGAGTAACCTCCTGTACCATCCATTAAACTTGCTGGACCATTTGAGCCAAGGTCGTGATTCAATTTCTAGAGTCTCGGCTAACCTTTGCCCCAGTCATTCTGGGGCAAATTCTTCCCACATTCTTGGTTGTACAGTATCTAGGTCCCAAGTTCGTGGCTAGGATCAGATACATGCTGGGCAGTGGGCACCTGTACACACTAGGCCTGCATAGCTATGCACACAATTATGTACATTTTGTACTGTACTTGTATATGTACCTACATGTACACGACATGCACATTTTCATGCTGAATCTGTTTACAGGATGGATTTGCAAACTGTACACGAACATGTACAAGAATTTGTAAGGCTGTGCAGCATGCTCTATGTGCACTTTATGGTAGTAATATTAATAGTGAAGGCTTCAGTGTAACATTGGTGCCTACACGTACCTAGCCTGTATCTACGCTAAAACCACAACATGCATACAATGGCGACAATTTGGACCAAGGCAACATCAGACCACCACACTGATATATGTATTCATTGTGACATTAGCGCCGCAGTGCAATCAACCCACCAGCAGCACAATGCATGCATGTGACATTTAAGCATTTAACTCAAATGTCACATTATATCTGAATGAATTCATGCCGGCACCTACTTGATGTCAAGTCAAGTCAACAATGTACTCATGAGCGTTACCAGCCCACTGGGATAGATACATGTAAGTACATGTACATGTACACACACGTACATGTAGCACCATTTTGTAACCTGTACACTGACATTTGAAAACAGATGCATCAGACAACAATACAACAAGCAACTACAGCGTAACATCCAGTCCAATCCAGTCCAATCCAATTACATTCAGACACCAATGTTCTCTTTCAGTAATGTCAACTGAAAGTGAAAGACAATCCCTTGGTTACATCTTGGAGAAGTCCTTCCCACATGGTTATGAGTGCCGGGCTGTCTTGGTACTAGACAGCAATGTTCTCTTTCTAATGTCATCTGAAAGACAATCTCTTGGTTACATCATGGAGAAGTCCTTCCCACATGGTTATGAGTGCCAGACTGTCTTGGTACTAGATGACAATGTTTTCTTTCTAATGTCAATTGAAAGACAATCTCTTGGTTACATCTTGGAGAAGTCCTTCCCACATGGTTATGAGTGCCAGGCTGTCTTGGTACTAGGTGAATTCTCTTTCAAATGTCAACTGAAAGACAATCCCTTGGTTACATCATGGAGAAGTCCTTCCCACATGGTTATGAGTGCCAGGCTGTCTTGGTACTAGACAGCAATGTTCTCTTTCTAATGTCAACTGAAAGACGATCACTTGGTGAAATCTTGGAGAATCTTTCCTCCATGGTTACACCATGTCGTGGTAGTAGGTAGATGGCCTACAGTTCATTGTACTAACCGCATGCTAAGTGCACATGTATCTATTTTTACCAGAATGTTATTTGCATGTACTCTGGCAAAATGCTGTAGGCCTACCAGTTACACCAATGCCATATAAAAACACTTATCTAACTTAAAAACATCCTTGAAAAATAGGCAAAGAAAACTTTGACTGGACCGGGACTTGAACCTGAGACCCCTGGATTAATGTACCAGTGATCCCTGGAGATATACGGCAATTACTAATGGTTGAATTGCTTCTTACTATTAGGGAAGGCCACCATCTAAGGGCTGGATAGCTCAGATGGAAAGAGCGCCGGTACGCAAAACCATAGCTCTTGCGTTCAATTGGTTGAATTGCTTCTGACTGGCGCCCCCACCCCGGCAAAGACTAGTTGACTATTTGGGAAGGCCACCATCTAAGGGCTGGATAGCCCAGATGGAAGAGCACTGGTACTTTAATCCAGAGGTCTCGGCTTCAAGTCCCGGCCCAGTCACAGTTTTCTTGGCCAATTTTTTAAATTTGTTCAAAAGTTCCCAGTCAGTTTTTCCTTTGTTGGTTTGACTTAAAAATATCATGTAAGATCCTCAAAGGATATGATACAAACCAACACTGTTGTGTCACCCCCACATTATGGTCCGGGCTTTGCATTGAAAAAAAGGCAAGCATCCCAGAGGAGGAGGACACACAGCTATACACGGCCTCAGAGATGGATCGAGAGGTCTGGTGCAGATCCTACCCAAGAGATCTCAGAGGTCTGAGCCAGCACTGAATTCCAAGTGTACCTGAAAATGCCATCAACTGGTTCGGTCCCATCACAACCAAGTTACAAAGGCAAGACAAGTCTGGAATTAAGATCAGACTTCAAGGTTTGCAACGTCTAACACATCTCTTCTGAGAAGGAGTGCGTGGCTCTGAAAAGAGCCGGTAACTCAACGTTTTGAGTACAGAGCGTACACTGCCCGACACATTGAGTTGCCGTTTACTTGTGTTTGGAAATTCACCCAGGGTCATCACTCAAAGAGAGGTGTCGATGGTCTCTACAGCACTGCTCAAGTGCAAAGGGCGGTGATGCAGGGACCATCATTCCACCCTTCTTATTATGTACCGGGTACCTCGTTTCTTTGCTTCAAGCTGCAGTGAATTGAGGTCCAGTGAGGAGCAATATTGCTTTGGTGCGCTGTTGCCAACAAATACACAGTACATGTACGCACCCAAAAAGACGCCCCAAACTGTCTGCACTGGACTTAAATTAGGAAATGTATCCATCTTCTCTGTCAATTCTATCCAAAAAATGTTTCATATGGATATATGGGATAGGATGTTATTCGAGGCAGAATACTCCTTGAGTTGTTACAATTCTGGCAGCCCAGTAAATGGATGCATTTTGGCACTCTTAAAGACCCAATACAACATCATTGGGAAGATAGGAAAACATCGATGTCCACAGATTTCCTTCTAATTTACACAGTTTGTAGATGGTCATGATAGAATCCTCATGTTGAAATCTTACGGTCTGGGATGCTGTACTTCTCGAGACATCTTCACTCAAACATCGACATATCGTTTATTACTCGCGAGTAATAAATAACACTACAGAACGGTGTGACAACCATGACGGTTTTCTGCCTTTTTCTACTTTCTCAGATTACTATTTGAGCTAAAATCTTTCGCAGGATGTATTTTTTTTGGAATGTTTAATGGTTTAACACACAAAAACTGTGGCAGTCTGTGGACTTTTACCAATCTTGTATAGGGCCTTTAAGTCTTAATTTCTACCGACTGCCTGAGGGCAACATTCTAGACGTCTCCTGATCAGATGTCACACTCACATCTGACAGACAGAATTATCCATTCCCATCCTGTGGCCAATGACATTTCTAGTCCTTCCACACAGCCTAGTGCCATTTTTCCTTTTACATGTGATTGTTCCCTCGACTAAAGCCGCGTTTCCACTGGACTTATTTTTGGTCAAAGTAACCGAGACGATGGTTGCTTTTCCCATTTTAAGTCCAGTGTAAATGGCCCACTTAAATTTTCTCTCGGTTACTTTTTAAAGCATACGGCAAGATCTGAAGGTTTGCATGGTGGGAATACCAAGTATAGGAGGTTTGTGGTGACACCATGTACTACATAATCTCGTTCAGAGAAGGAGTATGGCTCTGAGAAGAGCCTGTAAGTCTTTGAGCCCTTTTCCAAACCCTGGCTTTGGCTCCGGCTTCGTCTCTGTTACCCAAAAGCTGAAACCACAGGTTGGCGTTCTTTGCTGACGTTGAACCTTTGGATTCTATTTCAAAATGCAGTATGACCATCAGAAACAAAGCCAAAGGCTTGCTGTTTTCATGCTTTGTGCTTTGAAATGCATGAAAGAAAGACAAAGCCAGAGCCTGAGCCTAAGCCGGTGTCACGGTCTCATCTATCCGCCGTGCTCGGATATCCTGAACGCGACCGAACGCCCCGAACATATGCGCAGTAATGCTCTGCATAATGCTCACTTTAGGACCGTGCTGAGTTCCTACATCAAGTAAAGCTCAAGAAATTTGCATGCACACGCATGGGTCACATACTGTGGTTGAGTAGGGTACGGTCGTGCGTACACATGTACATGTACGTACTTGTAAGTGGATTTTGCAGCAATTTCGCAAGCCATGGCGTCAAGTCTCAGGTTTGACGAATACAAGAACACGTGCCTCAGAATCTTGCAATACCTGCAGAACTACGGAGCAGAACTTAAGATTCCAGGCCAAAACCCCAGTGTTTGATGCCGATCACATGCATACATCTCATACACATTACATGCATACACGTACGTACATGTATAACGTGCGTGTGCGACTGGAGAGATCAGCACACCAGATAACTGAGCACGTTACCGTAACTTGCTCAGTTATCCGGTGCGCTCTCCCGGATATCCGAGCACGGCGGAATGATGAGACCGTGACACCGGGTCTCCGAAAAGGAACTTGGATTCCTATGAAATGCATCACGTATGCATGGGACCAAGCCCTTTATTGTCACCGGCACACTACAAATATTTCACTTGATATGATATGACTATGAGCCTCTCTCTCTAGCACATGCAGTACGTGTAGGTCCGGATCCCTATTCACTGATAAATATTGACTGACAAAATATGTAGCATGCCTTTCTCATAGCGGAAATTGCTCTGCACCAAGAATTGCTGCTTGCTTCCCTTACTTGGAAAACAAGCGTGCTTGTTCATCTTGGCATCCAAAAGGGACTCCCTGTCATGCGTGAAATCTCTGAGTCCTGCCGTAATCGGATTACATTATGGGAGATACTAATCTTAAAGGCCCAATACAACATTGGGAAGATCCGGAAAACATCAATGTCCACAGATTTGCTTCTAATTTCACGGTGACACCATGGACATCATCTCTTCAGAGACGGAGTATCATAGTATGGCTCTGAAAATAGCCCATAACTCGCTTCTCGTCAACATTATCGAACAGCCTTCAAAAAAGGGGGCTCAGTGATTCAAGGAGGCAGTACATCATTTTTTAGTTAGGCTTAATCCGCGGCTCTCTGTTTTGTAGGACAGTCTTCTTTAACCCTTGAAGCACATTTCGAGGCTTTTTTTCTTGAAGTTCTATCAATGTTGCTGTGCGTGCTCTCATCATGCTGCGTGTCTGTGTGTTCGTGAGATTATTTTGATTTTTCCGCCAGCACTGTTTGTCAAGTCTGACCGCAGCTGGTGGGTTCTGGGTATAAAACAAAACTAAACCAAATACAACTCGGGAAAATGAAAGTGCATTTCTGTGTACATTGTAAGATATATCCTGAATCCTGCAGAATCCTGCAATCCTATCTTGTTCAAAGCTCCATGTGACCTGAATCCTGCAAAATCCTGCAATCCTACCTTGTTCAAAGCTCCATGTGACCTGAATCCTGCAAAATCCTGCAGTACTGGCTACTGTGGACCATTGCCTGAATCCTGCAAAATCTTGCACTGAGCTTATGGAGTTTCAGTCCACATTCTTAACAAAGACTTTTTTCAGCTTAGAACAATGGGCCCTTTTTCGAACGGATAATCTCTTGACAAAAGCCACAATGACGTCCGAATTTTTACCAGCATCCTACAGACAAAATCGCCTAATGCCCTCAATCCTGCACATTCCTACAGTGCGTCAAATCTCATGTGCCCTCAATCCTGCAAAATCCTTCTCCAGCACTTTGATAGTAGTAGCCTGTATCCTGCAGAATCCTGCAATGTGTCAACTCTCATGTGCCCTGAATCCTACAGAATCCTGCAATGTGTCAACTCTCATGTGCCCTGAATCCTGCAGAATCCTGCAATGTGTCAACTCACATGTGCCCTGAATCCTGCAGAATCCTGCAAAAGGCAAATAGGATTCTGCAAAGTTTGGGAAGGTTGGGGTTATTTTAAAGTCTGAAATGTCAGGTTTCTTCCAAGACAGATAAAGCAATTACTCTACATACATACGTACGTGTACATGTACTGCAATTGCTCAGCAACTCTTTCCCCTCACCCAGGAATTTCAGCGTGTCATAGCTCAAGGTGCCATGAATATACCACCGCTGAGATTTATCATCATTTAATTTCAAGAGATTGCTGCAGGAAGCAGTAATTGCTGATGCAATGACGCGCCTGTCTCCGTCCGTCCTCTCGTGGCCAAAGGTCCCCGACCATCGGGGGATAATCACGGCACACCGGGCCCTCGCACGTACAACAGCGGGCCGCGCAGTCTCTCTCGCAGTTGTGCAGAGGGAGAGGGAGGGAGGGAGGTGAGGGGGAGGTGAGGGGAGGCACTCCCAGCTACTGTACTTCCGACAAGGGTGTATCAAAACTACGGGAAGGCCGGGGACGTGAGGGGTCGGAGTTGGCACGGGCAGCGGCGGGGAGGGAGCCGGCTGAGAGGAGGTCGTGCCACGGGACACGATCAATTGCCGAGCGAGAGGCAGTGAGAGCTCGTCCCGGTCAATCACGGAGAGAACAAAAAAAGAAAGACAAAAAGAGACACACAACGGCAACGCCGCACTCGCTCACTCAGCACACGCCCGAGACCCGGAATACTCGCGATTTGATTAAGTAGGTCACACTCACAGGCAAAAACGGCACCTCTGGGAGCTGAGCCTGCAAACACGACCGATGCAGTAGCGGAAGAGCTCGTCCGGGCCAATCATGGAGAGAATAATAAAAACGGCAAGAACACCGCACTCACTCCGCACTTGCCCGAAACCCGCAATCCTCGCAAGCATTGATTAGGTCACAGCCGAATGACAGCTCTGGGAACCTCCTGCATATAGCAGAAGAGGCAGATAGATATATTTAGAATCTATCTTTTCACTGTGGGAATGGGGGCTGACCTCCAGTAATTCGGACTTACAAGGCAGACTGGGCAGAACCATCCGGGAGCTCTAGGTTTATACAGACTAACTACTTGTGGTTAATACTCCTGGAGGCACCCCTAACAACTGTATACAAATTTATGCCGCTGAAAAAGAGTTGAAAAAAAAGTGACAGACTCCCTTTGAATTCATATTGAATGCGAATCTGTATTCAAATTAATTCCCCCGTTTCAAGTTTGAGGTATACCAGGTATTGAATTGCGGTAATTATGTATGTAAATGATCAACGGGGTACGTGATACTTTACCCGTGGCTCAAGTCTCCTCTGTCTGCTTGTAGGGTCTGGGTAATTTGATAGCAAAACACTGGCGCCAGATTCGCATGAAAATACGGCATCTGAAGGGCTGGTGAGGGTCATGTAACCGAGGCTGAGCCAGATGAGAATACCGCATATATATACTGTTTGTATACATGTAGATCGTTTGCACCGGCAGCCATCTTTGGGGCCTCCTAGTGTTATTCAAATTCAGTGACAATGAAGGTATAAAGAGTGCACTCTTGCCTATCCAAGAGGAACAAAGACTAGGCCCCAAAGATGGCCAGCCATGCAATCGATCTATACCATGCACTAAAGGTGCGCTTCCACTAGTACGAAAAAGCGTGATTCACTCCACATTTTGGGTGCGTATGGACACAATATACGTGATTATCAGTGGGATTTGAATCATGATTTGAACTCTACTAGTATTACTTAGTGAGATTTTTCCCAGGGTGTTCATTTCAATATATACGAACATTTTCAAGTCACAAGATAGACTGGAATGCATAATTTGTCATCTTGCCAAAGTAAGGCCCGGGATGAGCTTCATCTTTGGAAAAGAAATGGTGTCTGGAAAGTCTCAATGCATAATGTATGGGATTAGCCATATCTCTAGTGTCCCGGTACTTGGCAAAGGTATGCCTTCAATTTATGGGGAGTACTTAGTGTAACCATTCACCAAGGACACGCAAGCCGTCTGGATTGTTTCATCAGGCATCGGGCAAAGCACTGAGCACTCGGTGTTCATCCCGTCGAGCAAGAGCAAATCTCCTTGACACAAACATCGTGTTATATCTATCGGGCAAAGCACTGATCACGTCGAGCGGGGCAAACCCTCATTGAATTACGTTCTCCTCGATGTAAACATCATGTTAGATCTATGATGCAACGTCGCTATACATCATTCGAATCCGCCACATGACCTCGACCGGCTCGCGGTGGGCAAGCGGTGAAGATGTCTGCATCAAGTAGAAAGCAGGAGTCACGGGTTCGAATCCAGCCCGAGCTGCCTGAGAGTTTTTCATCGGGCAAAGCACTGGGCTTTCAGTGCTTATAGTTACCGTGCGTCAAGAGGGGCAAACCTACATTGAATTGCATTCTCCTGGATGTACGGTAAACATCTTGTTATAATCTACGAGCCGCCTGAAATTGTTTCACCAGGCATCGGGCAAAGCACTGAGCACTCAGTGCTTATTACGTCAAGCGGGGCAAACCCTCATTGAATTACATTCTCCTCGACACAAACATCAATCTATATTTATGACCAAGGACATCGTCTACAGTCTGCAATATGTGTATCATCAGTGCGTTGTAAATTACCCGGGGCAAACTTGACCCACTCCACATACCGCCGCTGCGAAAAAGCGGAATGTAAATAATTATACTCAAATGATGAACACACTTCACTTGTTAATAAGTTCATCATTCCTCGTGTATCGGAAGATCTGTCTAGTTCCCAGGCCGGTCCATTCTTTCTTGGGGGAAATATTTCCTCCAATTTATCCAAATGCTTTCTGACCATGGCCTTTTGTAAGAGGCCTTGAGTCTCCCGAGAGCACTGCCAGTATCAAGAAACTTCAAAATGTTGCGTACGCAACATTTTGTTGCGTAACTTGTGCAACATTTTGCTGCCTTTTCTAAGTAGTGCTGAAATGAGTCTTTGTGGCGCAAGACTTACGCGTGATTATTTTTTCGAAAAGTCTCACTTTAAGTGTCAGAGTCAATGGATGCCATGCCATGTGGGCAGTCTGCAGGGAGAGTCTACGTGTAGCTGCAAAAGTTGACGACCCGTTCTAAAATGCTTTAACCCTAATGTCCTAGACCCTTTTTGCTATGAAACTACCTGAATCCTTTGAAATCCTCTGATTTTGAGTATGAAATTTGGGCTACCAGCCTCAATCGTCTGAAATCCTCTGAAATTTGCCACTGTACACAAAAACTGTGGTGCCCACTGCCTCAATCCTCTGAAATCCTAATAGCCAGGTAATGGGAATGGACAGCAGCTCGTGGGTGAGTTTGCCCATGAGACTATAAATGTGTGGTTTGGAACCAAGCAAAACTACAGACCCCAATGCAGTTTGAGAATCAATCCTCTGAAATCCTCATTTCAGTCGAACCCCATGCAGCCTAAATCCTCCCAAATCCTTCTCCAGTAGTTTGCCCATTCAGCCTCAATCCTCAGAAATCCTTCCAAACTTCACAACCTATTCAGCCTCAATCCTCAGAAATCCTTCCAAACTTCACAACCTATTCAGCCTCAATCCTCTGAAATCCTTGGAACCTTCATACCCTATTCAGCCTCAATCCTCTGAAGTCCTTTGCTTTAGCCCAGAGGATTTCTGAGGATTTAGGAAGGTACGGCATGCACAGTGCATGGACACCCATGTCGCACATGCCATGTTCACACGCATACAACCCTCTGATGGACAAAAGCATTCACGCATTAACATGTGGGTTCCATTTGCACAGGGGGCCCGTTGGGAAATGTCAGGTCGCTCTTCAGAGCATCCACTTTTGGCTCCTCTGCCGGCAAGCCCGCGTACACGGACATGTACATGCAGTGCGTGTTCATCATGCTGAGACTGCCATCGTAACGAGATCCACAATCCGTGCTTGCATTTTCAGCTGTCGGATGGCGGAGACATTTCCACTACACCAAATAAACGCGATTATTTGGACCTCGATTTGAATCGCAATTCAAACTCCACTTTTGTTGTGCGCGTGTGGACACAATAAATGCGATCATTAGTGCAATTTGAATCGCGATTCGGACTCCACTATTACTATTAGTGAGATTCTTTTCAAATAATCACGTTTTTTTTTGCAACGCGGTGCGTGTGGGAACGCTCCACTGAATCGCACCGGTTTGTTTAATCCCACAATGCACCGCTCATGCTCTGACTGACAGGAAGTGACGTACTTGTTTATAATGTCTCCCTGCATGGGCCACCCTCAAGGACACACCCACCATTTGACCACAGCTGCTAACCGCAATCGGCTCGCATTTTTTTGGCGACGCGATTCTTTTGGCCTGTGTGGGCACGACAAAAAAAAAAATCCCGGTTTTTGAATCGCGATTCAAATCGCTCTTCTCATCTGAGCTACCCAGCCGTTAGATGGTGGCCTACCAAGTCCCAAATAGTCCACCAATCTTTGTCTTTGTATTACCTTTGGATAATTATGTACATGTACTACATGTGCATGTGGATGTTTGCATGGCAAAAGTGTGACTTGATCCGACAAAAATTTGGCCCCGGAGAGAACAAAATGAAGGTACAGACCAAAGTATCCAGATGAATTTGAGATGTAAAAAAATCTGTCCTAAGCAGACACAATTGAGTACGCGACGGACACAACCAAGTGCTCTACATCACACCTGAGTAGTGTGCAGCAATACATGTACAGTAGCTTCTCTTATCGATGCAAAGTCCCCAGTAACAATTTTTTTTTTTTTATCAATTCAGATATAATGCACTGTTAGAATGTCCGCACATGCCACACAGAGCATCGACTATCCACTTGAGTTACATATCTTGGCTTGGCTGTGCTGCTAAACTGAAAGATGACACTGTTTACCGGTATTTGTCTAAGGAAATGTGTGAACAGAATTTAGGACTAGGAGCCTATTCTGCCTTTTAGAAAGGTCCTGCTATGATTGAAATGTCAGGCCCTTATGTTTCCTACTAGTACTGAGTACTTGTTTGAAACATGATATTCACAGAATAAGCAAGATTTCAGACAAGTGTCCAAATTGCTCGCACTTTGGGAAAATGCAAATCAGTTTTCCAGGAAAGGGCAATGTTTGGAAACTGTCCCCATTTTTACGGCAACTTTCAACTAGAATATACTCAAATAGAATATGAACTAGAAACCAGGAGTCGCAGGTTTGAATCCAACCAGGGCTGCCTGTTTTGTTTTTTCAGCAGGCAATTAGGCAAAGCACCCAGTATACATTGCTAATAATACATTGAGTCGGGCAAAACCCCATTGAATTAAATTCTTGATTAGACAAGTAACATTTACAATGTATGCGTATATAATGGGACAAAAATCTTATCTAACTTGCCCCATGCTTATCTTTTGTAAAGGTTCTTGAGTTACAGAGAGGCAACCGAATGAGACACAACCAATAATTACATGCAGCTTCGTTTATTGCCTTCACATGTGTCTCATCTTCTCTTGCATAATTTATAACAACTCCTCCTGAAAGCAAATGTGACGGCAAGCAAGCTCAATGTGCCCAAGGTGACAAATTCTTCCCCGACTGTAGCATCTGGTAAAGATACACTGTAGTTAAAGGCCCAATACAACATTGGGAAGATCGGAAAACATCAATGTCCAATTGTTCACGATTTCCTTCTAATTTACACAGTTTGTAGACATGGTAGATGCTCATGATAGAATGCTCATGTTGAAATCTTACGGTCTGGGATGCTGTACTTCTCGAGAAATCTTCACTCAAATGTCGACAAATAGTTGATTACTCGCGAGTAGTAAACTATTTCTTGCACTACAGAACGGTGCAAAAACCGTGACGATTTTTTGCCTTTTTCTACTTTCTCAGATTACCATTTGTGCTAAAACCTTTGCAGGATTGCTTTTATGGAATGTTTGATGGTTATTAACACACAAACTATGGCAATCTTTTAACCTTTTAATTTTACCAATGTTGTATAGGGCCTTTAATCTACTTGTCTTCTGTTATGTGAAGGCAGCTCTGAAATTTCTGCTACAGTATAATGTCGTATATGACAGATGAATGGTGTGTTTTTCTTCATCGTTAAAATAAAGCAGGAGTCATAACAATTTCCTGATCATTGCCTGGCTACCTTCAGTCCGGCCCAACAAATGACCTGAACGAGGAAACAAAATGTTCTGCTTCATACATGTAACGTAGCCCGTATTGAACAGAGATGAATGGTGTGATGTCCTTAATCGTTAAAAGAAAGCAGGAGTCATAACAATTTCCTGATTAACAATTTGCCTGACTACCTTCAGTCTGGCCCAACAAATGACCTGAACGAGGAAACAAAATGTTCTGCTTCATACATGTAAGGTAGGCCGTATTGAACAGAGATGAATGGTGTGATGTCCTTAATCGTTAAAAGAAAGCAGGAGTCATAACAATTTCCTGATTAAAAATTTGCTTGACTACCGGTACCTTCAGTCTGGCCAACAAATGACCTGAACGAGGAAACAAAATGTTCTGCTTCATACATGTAAGGTAGGCCGTATTGAACAGAGATGAATGGTGTGATGTCCTTAATCGTTAAAAGAAAGCAGGAGTCATAACAATTTCCTGATTAAAAATTTGCTTGACTACCGGTACCTTCAGTCTGGCCAACAAATGACCTGAACGAGGAAACAAAATGTTCTGCTTCATACATGTAAGGTAGGCCGTACTGAACAGAGATGAATGGTGTAATGTCCTTAATCGTTAAAAGAAAGCAAGGGGTCATAACAATTTCCTGATCATTGCCTGACTACCTTCTGTTCAGCCCAGCAAAAGACTGAAGAGGAAATGGCTCTGAAAATGGCAGACACCATGAGCAATCTCATTAGGCCCTTTTCCAAAACCCGGCTTAGGCTTCGGCTCCGGCTTCCTCTCTGTTCGTCTCTAGAAAACACAGGTTGGAGTTCTTTGTTGAAGGTGAAGCTTTGGATTCTTTTTCAAAATGCAGTGTAACATTCAGAAACAAAGCCAAAGGCCTCCCATTTTCAAGCCTTGTACTCTAAAATGGACGAAAGAACACGCTGTCTGAATGTAGCCTGTAGTGGTCAGCATGGCTGGCTAGTGGACTAAAGGCTACATTTCAATGGTCAGTGATTACCGGTGGTACACTTCGTACAGACTCAACTCCTGCTTCTTACATTCAGAACCCAGATAAGACTTGAAGGTTCGCATGTTGGAAATACCAAGTGGAAGGTTTGCGGTGACTCCATGCAGCACTTCTCTGTCAAGAAGGAGTGTGGCTCTGAAAAGAGCCAGTAACTCAGATAAGACTTGAAGGTTTGCATGGTGGAAATACCAAGTGGAAGGTTTGCGGTGACTCCATGCAGCACTTCTGTCAAGAAGGAGCATGGCTCTGAAAGGAACTCACATCAGAAAGATTATTCATGTATTCGTGACCAGCTACAAATGAGAAATGTAGCAGACAACGAGATTGCCTGAAGCCACTTACAGCCTTCCCTGAGAGTCCAGTTTTGCGTCATTTTTTGGCCTTTTTCATCTTGAGCTCGCACGCACTGACTCTGGTTTCTGAAGCTACGCGTATGCAGCCCGTAATTGAAATATGATAATGGCATCTTCAGTCTGAACTTTATACTGCTTTACTTGCTGTCTAGGATTCACACAGGTGTTCAAGAAATGACAAACATACAAATCGATATACCTTCTGTGGCCTGCCACACTGTCAATACTTAATTACAGTACTACATAATTACAGTACTACTTATGCAGTAGTACTGTAAGTTAAAAAGGCATGTTTGTATGATGTGGGTTTTTTTTTTTTTTTTTTTTTTACTCTGTTTTTACACAGCATACAGCTTCAAAATATCAAATTTTATCAATAAATAATTGAAGGTAAAATCATTTATAATCAATGACATAACTGTTGGCTAAATCAGTCTTATCACTCAGGGACTGGTAACAAGTCTATGCTTAAAGGGGTAAAATCAGCTAAAAAATAGATATACATGGTGTAGATTGGAAAGTTCTAGAGCAGAATAGTCATTAGGTAATCAGTCTTATCACTCAGGAGCTGGTAACAAGTCTATGCTTAAAGGGGCAAAATCAGCTAAAAAATAAATATCCATGGTGTAGATTGGAAAGTTCTAGAGCAGAATAGTCATTACCATATTATAAGGTCATCCTTGGGCAATGCAAATGAGATGCAGATATATGCAAATAATAGCAAGCCCCCCCTCCAATCAGGAAAGAGGGTGGGAAAAACTTGCAGCCAATGAGAGAGCTTGCTGTATGTAGGTGTTTGTGAGCTTCAATTTGTTGCTTCACTTTATCACAGGCTTTTGTTCAAACATCAACTTGCATGATTTGCAATCAAAATATTGAGATGAACATCAAATATCGTTCATCAATAAGTTGTCCCTGTTCTTTTATGGAATCTGAGTATGCGTGTACATAATTATTGACAAAGGAGAGTGATAAAACACTGGTTTACAAGACACTTGACTGACAGAACGAAATTTAATGAAATCCAAAAACTGTCATCATTAGCAAATAACTCGATTGTCAAACATGCAACACTCCATTCGAGCGCACTGCCTCTCCACTCGAGTCTGTCCGGACTACCTGCAATTCATCCATCACCATGGCCATTGGGCCAGCGTTCAGTAATGAAAACACGCTGTGGGCAGAAGCCTGCCCGCGGGCAAATACGGATCTGTACACAAAGCTCGGAGAGTGATCACGAAAACTAATTGCAAACAGCCCATGTGCAGTAGTTCGGACCCTCAACCTTATTTTTTTTTAGGAGGGCGGTACGGGTTGAGTATACACTTTCACGTCTGGTACATGTACGTGTGTTACAAGAGCATTATGCTGGAACGAAAGGATAGTGCCAGTTCGTATTCTTACCTTGGAAATGACAACTCTAAAAAAAGACGCAGTGGCTGTTGTTACGGCAGTCATCAGTGTGGTTCCCTGACTTGATTGTATTTCGTCAGCATTGCAGGCTGGTTGAACCAGTCTATTAGCTGATAGTCTGGTTCCAAGAGCTAAACATCCTAACAAATAATGTGAAGTCAGGGAACCACACGGATGAATGCCATAACACCAGCCACTGCGAAAAAATAATTGTTTTGGATGAACAAATGAAAAATTGCACATTTGTTAATTAATTCACATGCATCTAAATTCAGATCTAGGGTGTCGGGTGAGTCACCCGACCCCCCAATTTCCAAATTCTGATAAAAAAAGGTCACTTGTCGGGTCCAAGTTACTCGGACTAGACTATATCAACACCTTAGTTTCCTTCCTCCATGGTTAGACAATGGAGGTAGGACCTCCATGGTTAGACTTAGACAAGAGCGAATTGGATGATATTAATACTAATACTTAGTAATAGTACGCAGTGGCTGTTGTTACGGCAGTCGTCCGTGTGGTTCCCTGACTTTATTGTATTTTGTCAGCATTGCAGGCTGGTTGAACCAGTCTACTTTTAGCTGATAGTCTGGTTCCAAGAGCTAAACATCCTGACAAATACTGTGAAGTCAGGAACCACACGGACGACTGCCGTAACAACACCCACTGCGTTAATAGGAATACTACTAGTACTACTAGTACTAGTATAGTAGTAGTAGTACTAGTACTTCTACTAGTACTACTAGTAGTACAGTAGTTCACTAGTACAAGTCCGAGTAACTTGGACCCTTATATTACAATCGCCCGACCCCCTAAAAAAATTTTTTAAAGGGCAATTGTTAATGTAACTTGTAAGGGTCCAAGTTACTCGGACTATACTTGATTACTTCGACTAAGTACTAGCAAAAAGTAGTGGGATGCATGATAAAAGGATTTTCATTATATTAGTTCACCAAAGAAGGCAAATATAGGGGGCCTAAGGTCCGCGGTCTACGGTCCAGGTTCAGCGGGGACAGCGCACGATCAGTGGCCGTCTCACACGGCCGAGTACCCCCATCCCACTCACCGCTACGCTCGCTGCTCACCCACCGAACATCGTCATCGTCGGCTCGCGAATTTTCGGGTCAAATCAGGGGGAATTCTGCCCAGGAAAACCGAAGGGTGGCTTCTTACCTACCTTGCCTTCCACGTTCCACGTCCAAAGACCTCGCGATGTGGTCGTGTGGTGTTGATTTCGTGGATTAAAGTACCTTGGAAGGTGGAGCAGTTCTTAGCAATGACACCGACAGCAACACACTGATGAGCACATGTGGATTACTTCCGTACACAGAAGAGTCTAGTAAAACAGTGAGGGGACTAGCATAGACTTCCCAGAACTGATGCTAGCTACGACTCGGAACTTCAATCGTCAATGAGGGCGCTGTTACCCTTGTCCATTATTCGAAACAAGATGTGGTTACGTAATCGCACTCCCCTTTTTTCACCCATTTTGATATATTTTTTTCCCCCGAACAACAATATCCATGCTTATTTCCGATCTCCGACTCTTTTTTTTTTCTTTACAGAAAGAAAAAAGTAAACATTAACAAAATGGCAAAGAAAACTTTGATTGAACCGCATGGGACTTGAACCCGAGACCTCTGGTTTTGAGTACCAGCACTGTTACCATCTCAGCTATCCAGCCCTTAGATGGTGGCCTTCCCAAATAGTCATCTTAGGGCTGAATATCTCAGATGGATTTGCTGCAAAATATACCAGGGCATAACCCGAAACAGTGGCATCTCAGGCTGTGTCACATTTTGGAGTGATCTCCTAGCTCACATATACTTTAAGATCATCTTGCTAACCAGCTAACTAGTTAAACTTTGCAAAAACAAAAACAGTAAAAATAGGAAATCACACAAGCTCAGAAATGAATAATTACGATACCTAATGTTATTAAAAATGGGGAAAATAGTCAAACTTTATACAAATCATGATTCCTTTCTGAAAATTCCACTTTACAAACCAATTGCTATCATATTCACATACTGTATGAACAAAAAGATTAAGATCAACATATCATTTGCAGTATTTTGCAGACTGGATCAAATTTGCTTAGTGAAGAGGATGCTAATAAATTATAGGTATACAACATAAATGATTGCATCTATTGGAGAGCCAAGCTGGTGCATAGGCATTTCATTAAAGCATATAAAGTTGATTTGATTTCCATTGGAAATCAAATTACAAAAATTAACGCTGCATAATGAAATAAATTCAAAATTGAACTTGTAAATTTGTATTGATCTTAACAGACAATGCTGCTCAATCCTTTTTATTACTTTTAGTACCGATAGCAAACTGCACACGCAATTAACTGAACACAGTTCTTTCTGAACAGCAGCGGTAATCAGAAGACTGGAGAGCATAATGTTGCAAGTTATGTGCTGTATTAGCCTGGATGGATGAAATGGCCCACTTTCATCACGCCACTACATTCAGTGGTGCTCTAATTTCATTACAGGGAAATGCCAGAGCTCTGCCCCTTAGGTCCTGGGATAGGGTATTGGTACACCTGTGAAAACAGATCACCGCTTGCCAGCTTGGAAGCGAAGTGATTATACGTTTACCAATCTCAGGCAGGACTTCAGATGAGGGGATATCCACATTCCCTGAATTACTGGGTCACACCTGTTCCTTTCCATTATGACTATATCATGGAAGAGATCATTCACTTGTTTGTTTTTTGAAGGGTAATTTACATAGTCAATATCTCCAAAGTTAATTTGGTCATTTGTCATTCAAATCATGCATTAGTAATTCCTGCCTTTGAGAAAGGTCCTAGCAAGATCAAAAATGTCAGGCCCACTAAATTTTGAGATTTGCTTTTTGGTAAAATTTGGTCAGTAATGATTATAAGCAGTTTGCAACATTTTTGTATTATTACATTAATTCCTGCGATAACGGACTAGAATGTTTTGCTTTTAGTCGAAGAACAGCAAAAGCAACCCATAGGAACAATTACAAAATCATGGTAGCTGACCTTTGACACACAAGCCACGATGACAATGAAGCAGCTTCCTCCTTTGAAGGGCTGCAGCTGCAGTCCATTTCACCAAACCCATCGTAACTTACGATCAATCTGACGAGCACTGCACAGAAAACATGCGGCGTGTCACAACTTACGATGGGTTATCCATCGTAAGGCTCAGTGAAATCTACTCCAGCACACTTAACTTGCAGCTACAGGCAGTTGCCACAGACTTGTTTTTTTCCGGCATTAGCAAACGGATTTCATCAATCTGACGAGCACTGCACAGAAAACATGCGGCGTGTCACAACTTACGATGGGTTATCCATCGTATTAGTCGAGTTACGATGCATCGTAAGGCTCAGTGAAATCTACTCCAGCACACTTAACCTTGCAGCTACAGGCAGTTGCCACAGACTTGTTTTTTTCCGGCATTAGCAAACGGATTTCATCAATCTGACGAGCACTGCACAGAAAACATGCGGCGTGTCACAACTTACGATGGGTTATCCATCGTAAGTCGAGTTACGATGCATCGTAAGGCTCAGTGAAATCTACTCCAGCACACTTAACCTTGCAGCTACAGGCAGTTGTCACAGACTTGTTATTTTTCCGGCATTAGCAAACGGATTTCATCAATCTGACGAGCACTGCACAGAAAACATGCGGCGTGTCACAACTTACGATGGGTTATCTATCGTAAGTCGAGTTAAGATGCATCGTAAGGCTCATTGAAATCTACTCCAGCACACTTAACCTTGCAGCTACAGGCAGTTGCCACAGACTTGCTATTTTTCCGGCATTAGCAAACGGATTTCATCAATCTGACGAGCACTGCACAGAAAACATGCGGCGTGTCACAACTTACGATGGGTTATCCATCGTAAGTCGAGTTACGATGCATCGTAAGTCTTAGTGAAATCTACTCCAGTACACTTAACTTGCAGCTACAGGCAATTGCCACAGACTTGTTATTTTTCCGGCATTACAAACAGATTTCATCAATCTGACGAGCACTGCACAGAAAACATGCGGCGTGTCACAACTTACGATGGGTTATCCATCGTAAGTCGAGTTACGATGCATCGTAAGGCTCAGTGAAATCTACTCCAGCACACTTAACTTGCAGCTACAGGCAGTTGCCACAGACTTGTTTTTTTTCCGGCATTAGCAAACGGATTTCAGACAAGGTCAAAGCCACCCATCTTCTTCGTCATCAAGCAGTCAGTCTCTGTCGCCTTCCATGCACTGGCACTTTCTTTGCATCAGCTACTGGTTTAGGTGCAACTAACTGACAACTGCTCTGGTGGATTGCGAGGGAAATGCGGGCGGCGACGCCTGGCACATTGAGGCTAATCGGGTTTAATGGATGGAGCCCATCTGGAGTACACAGGCCCCCCCTTGAGTCCCTACACTTCCACCCGCTTACCTCTGCCAGTTTTGATATCAATTTGAATCTCGGGCTCGGGACCTGACGCGCCAAAAGACCTTTTTGAGAATCTGCCGAGGGTCGCCATATGGCGGACTTAATGGGCATCACTCAAGCGGTTTCAGTGTGAATTACTGTACAGTGGGCAGTGCTCAATTCACCAGCATACGGCAAGTCTGTTCCATTGAGTGCATGGATGATATGCAGAATGCCATTGCCTGCCTCAACAAATAAGGTCTACAGTCATCAGGCACAACCAGGAAATCAGAGCTATCTGAGATTAGAAAGCCACACATTTATTTCATTGAACATATTTGTGCGTCAAAGCAAAATTCTTCATTATATTACTTGACATCATATACAACCTCATATACTACACTTGAAAGATTTGATTGACATTTGAAAGGTTGAAATTTCGAGAAATGGGTTGAAGTCCCGGTCCAGTCAATGTTTTCTTGGCCATCTTTCAAAATAGTTCTTTGCATCTGAATGAAAGCGGGGGAGTGATCCCCGGAGATATACGGCCGTTAAGGGTTGAATTGCTTCTGACTGGTGCCCCCACCCAGTCAAAGACTAGTTGATTATTTGGGAAGGCCACCATCTAAGGACTGGATTGCTCAGACGGTAAGAGCACTAGTACGCAAATCCACAGGTCTTAGGTTCAAGTCCTGGTCCAGTCAAAGTTTTCTTTTATTCAGTTTTCTTTCAATCAGCCTTTCCATTATTTAGCCTTGTTTAAAAGTTCCCTGTCAGTTGTTCACTTTACACATTATTTGTTTTCCGTTATTTGTTTTAGTTTATAGATTTTAATCTCCTAAAATATTTTCAGCCAAAATACTCATCAAACTCTAGCACCATACAAAAATTTACAAATTTCACATCTATCAATTATATTCTTCAGCCTTCAAATTATTTGAGGAATGTTTTTTTTTTTTACAGGTTTAAAATGAATCTCCAATAGAATTCGTCTATGCCTAATCTAAAGGTATCTCGCGATCTCTCTCTCTAGTTGCATTATCATCATCATTGAACAGTTTCCCATTCCATTACAACATGTACAAATTCAAACACAGCCAACAGAGGCACTTCACTATTGACCAATTGCAAAACTACTTAGTACCCAAACAGCACCTGAAAGAAAACTATCTGAAGCAAGAAATTCCCATGACTAAAAAAAAAACCGTCACAATTTGCAGCCAAGTTGATTGGACATGACAGCTAAACCTTAATGCAATTGCTTGACACTTTCTTTCCTGTATTTTCCCACTCCACGCTTCATCCATCACTGAATGAGTTTAGAGAGTGTCTGTAGAGGTTTTCACACAAGACAATTGTTCCCCGGGGAATTCAGTAGGGTCCGTTCACACTACCAATGAAATTCCCTGAGGGGAAAAGCTTTTTCTCCCGGAGAATATCTACCCCTAATCCGGAGTACCGATAGGGTAGAAGGAGAAAACCCAGGGGTTTAACGTTTTTCCCGGGGAAAAAGGAACTAGTGTGAAAATCGGCAGGTTTTTACTTACCCCACCTTTATGGGTCCATTTGGGAACCTTTCAAAAGTGCGCTCTCCGTTTACACATTCTCTCGATCACATTGGTATATCTATACCTCCAATCACTCAAAAGAATATCAACTAAACCTTTTTTGCTTATTTCTGTTTAAGATCAAATTTCAAACAATCTGAAAATCCTTATAAAATCTGTAGTCAGACATTGGTCATTGCAATTAAATTTTTACAAATTCTGGACAAAAATATATGTTCATAAATTTATCAATTTACTTCTTCCATATCTCCAAGCCTCAAGAAACTACCTTTTCAAGAGTAAAAAAACACTTTATTACTAGCTACTTTTTAAAAAGTGTACGTCAAACAAAAAAAAGGAAAAACTTACAAGGAACCTCAGAATAATCTTTTAAAATGGCATAGAAAACTTTGACTGAGCCAGTCCAGTCAAAGTTTTCTTTGCCATTTTTTTGTTTTGTTTGTTTGATTTGAATTGAAACAGCTACATCCACCTTGTGTGATCCCCGAGCTGCTGTAGCCAGGTTGACAACAATTGGTTGTTTGCATCTGAATGAAAGCAGGGGTGTGATCCCTGGAGATATACGGCAGTTCATGGTTGAATGGCTTGACTGGTAAGCCAATAATAATTTACGAACCGCATGTGCGAACTGCTTCCCTGCCTGGTATGCAAACAAAATCTTTGCGTTGTCGTCTGCTAATTGCCGCGTATTTCGAATCAATTGCAGCGGAGGAGGTAAAGCCACACCGTAAGGGGTTGAAAACCATACCTCGCTTAAACCTGTGCTCACTGAATTTGCCCGAATTTGCGATTGCCGATGAAATTTAGGACGTCGAATTCAACGAACGACCTCTGTTGATGGGTAAGAACAGAAATTCTGTGCAAGCTCTTTAAGCGCCAAATCCTTGCTTACGTGATCCATGAAATTAACTCAGTACTTCCAGCATCCTGTAAGCGCAGAATTCTGCATTACGCAGAGCAATAACATTGGGCCCCAAGTACAGTGGAACGTCGCTATAACAAACGCCGATATACCCAACGTTCGGCTATAACGAACAAGCCCTTCGGCTCCCGATTTGTGTGTGCCAAATATGCGGCCATAACTGCTATAACGAACGACCGCTACACCAAATTTCATGGATACCGGGGATGTTCGTTATAGCGTCATTCCACTGTATAATCACACCTTAACCTCGCCCGAATCCCCCAAATTACCACAAACGTGTCTGATTTACAAACACGGTGTTATAGTGCTTTTCATTTATAGGTCCTGACGTTTCGATCCTAGCGGGACCTTCTCTCTCTCTCTCTCTCAAAAAAAGCAGAATTCGGGGACGCTCCCCTGCTAAGACTGGAGGGGGTCCTCCCGCTGCATGCGGGCAAAGTTGAGGAAGACCTGCTCCAGGGAGGTCTGGCTGACTGAGTAGTCCTGGATGTTGTAGGTGGCCTTGGCCCTCTCCATAGTGCCAAAGACCTGGGCCCAGCTCAGCTGACTGTTGGTGATGTGGTAGTGCACCATGCCTTGGTGCTCGTCCTTCAGCCGGCTCCCTGTTGGGTTGCAAATGGGGAGGAGAAGGGCGCTGCATTCAGTCAGGCTCGGCTTAGTGTCAGTAAATGCCTTCTATAGTCACACATAATCTCACCAAGGTCTATCCTCTTGGACTTGTCTAATCTTTTAGCTAGTCAATCTGTATCCAATATTGGGTTGCAAATGGGGAGCAGAAGGGCGCTGCATTCAGTCAGGTTCGGCTTAAGTCGAGTTTCAACTGGACTAAAATTTAACCAAGACGATGGTTACATTTCTAATTGTCAAATTTGACCGTCGTTCCCACTTGGACTTTTGAGTCGGTCAAATTTAACCAAGACGATGTTTAAATTTCTAATGGTCAAATTTGACCGTCGTTCCCACTTGGACTTTTGAGTCGGTCAAATTTTACCGAGACGATGGTTAAAGTAACCGAGCTGGCCATATAATGGCTCATGAAGGTCAAGTGTCAGCCGGATACACAGCGTACATATACATAGATGTACATAAGTATGTGTGCACATTTAGCGCACGTCACGAAGCAGACGTTGTGCACAGTGTGTTACGTCTTAGGCTGGATGTGTTTTTTTAACCGAGTCGTGTTTAACCGAGTGGTCATTTCCACTGGACTAATTGGCTCGGGTAAACTTACCTGGTCATTATTACCAGGCAGAGGTTGGCCGGTAAAAGTAACCATTCGGCTTGGTTAAATTAGCCAAGAGGAAATTTAACTAGGCCGTTTCCACTGGCCTTAAAATGGGAAAAGTAACCATCGTCTCGGGTAATTTGACCAAAATAAGTCCAGTGGAAACGCGGCTTTAGTGTCAGTAAATGCCTTCTAGTCACACAGAATCTCATCAAGGTCTATCCTCTTGGACCGGTGCAGCTCTAACCTTTGTGCGACTGCCTTTAATATTTTGTGATAGGCGGGATACAAGCACTCGCAATGACCAACACTGTCCATCCATGTCCGGTGGGGCAACTCTTCCATCGAGGTGGCTGAGTTATTGCAAGCGATCCCTCTTCAACTTCACTCCACAATATTGCTGTCATCATACTTATACTGTGCAACGATCAACCAAGCAATACTCAGAGACAGAGGTAGCGACAGATGGAGACAGACAGACACAATGGCAGAGACATTGATAAAGAAAGAGAGACAGAGTGACAGAGAGACAGAGACAGAGGCAGAGGCAGAGGCAGAGACAGAGGCAGAGGCAGAGACAGGGGCAGAGGCAGAGACAGAGGCAGAGACAGAGGCAAAGGCAGAGGCAGAGGCAGAGGCAGAGGCAGAGGCAGAGGCAGATACAGAGGCAGAGGCAGAGGCAGAGGCAGAGGCAGAGGCAGAGACAGGGGCAGAAGCAGAGGCAGAGGCAGAGGCAGAGACAGGGGCAGAGGCAGAGGCAGAGGCAGAGGCAGAGACAGAGACAGAGGCAGATACAGAGGCAGAGGCAGAGGCAGAGGCAGAGGCAGAGACAGGGGCAGAAGCAGAGGCAGAGGCAGAGGCAGAGACAGGGGCAGAGGCAGAGGCAGAGGCAGAGGCAGAGGCAGAGGCAGAGGCAGAGGCAGAGGCAGAGACAGAGGCAGATACAGAGGCAGAGACAGAGGCAGAGACAGAGACAGAGGCAGAGGCAGAGACAGGGGCAGAGGCAGAGGCAGAGACAGAGGCAGAGACAGAGACAGAGGTATAGGCAGAGGCAGAGGCAGAGACAAAGGCAGAGACAGAGGCAGAGGCAGAGATAGAGGCAGAGACAGAGGCAGAGGCAGAGACAGAGGCAGAGACAAAGGCAGAGACAGAGACAGAGTCAAAGGCAGAGGCAGAGACAGAGGCAGAGACAGAGGCAGAGGCAGAGGCAGAGACAGAGGAAGAGGCAGAGGCAGAGGCAGAGGCAGAGACAGAGACAGAGGCAGAGCCAGAGCCAGAGCCAGAGCCAGAGGCAGAGGCAGAGGCAGAGGCAGAGGCAGAGGCAGAGGCAGAGACAGAGACAGAGACAGAGGTATAGGCAGAGGCAGAGGCAAAGACAAAGGCAGAGACAGAGACAGAGACAGAGGCAGAGACAGAGACAGAGGCAGAGGCAGAGGCAGAGGCAGAGACAGAGGCAGAGCCAGAGACAGAAGCAGAGGCAGTGCCAGAGGCAGAGGCAGAGGCAGAGGCAGAGGCAGAGGCAGAGGCAGGGACAGAGGCAGAGGCAGAGGCAGAGACAGAGGCAGAGGCAGAGGCAGAGACAGAGACAGAGGCAGAGGCAGAGACAGAGGCAGAGGCAGAGGCAGAGGCAGAGGCAGAGGCAGAGGCAGAGACAGAGGCAGAGCCAGAGACAGAAGCAGAGGCAGAGCCAGAGGCAGTGGCAGAGCCAGAGGCGGAGGCGGAGGCGGAGGCGGGGGCAGAGGCAGAGACAGAGGCAGAGACAGAGGCAGAGGCAGAGGTAGACACAAAGGCAGAGACAGACACAGAGGCAGAGGCAGAGACAGAGGCAGGGGCAGAGGCAGAGACAGAGGAAGAGGCAGAGCCAGAGGCAGAGGCTCTAATGGTCAAATTTGACCGTCGTTCCCACTTGGACTTTTGAGTCGGTCAAATTTTACCGAGACGATGGTTAAAGTAACCGAGCTGGCCATATAATGGCTCATGAAGGTCAAGTGTCAGCCGGATACACAGCGTACATATACATAGATGTACATAAGTATGTGTGCACATTTAGCGCACGTCACGAAGCAGACGTTGTGCACAGTGTGTTACGTCTTAGGCTGGATGTGTTTTTTTAACCGAGTCGTGTTTAACCGAGTGGTCATTTCCACTGGACTAATTGGCTCGGGTAAACTTACCTGGTCATTATTACCAGGCAGAGGTTGGCCGGTAAAAGTAACCATTCGGCTTGGTTAAATTAGCCAAGAGGAAATTTAACTAGGCCGTTTCCACTGGCCTTAAAATGGGAAAAGTAACCATCGTCTCGGGTAATTTGACCAAAATAAGTCCAGTGGAAACGCGGCTTTAGTGTCAGTAAATGCCTTCTAGTCACACAGAATCTCATCAAGGTCTATCCTCTTGGACCGGTGCAGCTCTAACCTTTGTGCGACTGCCTTTAATATTTTGTGATAGGCGGGATACAAGCACTCGCAATGACCAACACTGTCCATCCATGTCCGGTGGGGCAACTCTTCCATCGAGGTGGCTGAGTTATTGCAAGCGATCCCTCTTCAACTTCACTCCACAATATTGCTGTCATCATACTTATACTGTGCAACGATCAACCAAGCAATACTCAGAGACAGAGGTAGCGACAGATGGAGACAGACAGACACAATGGCAGAGACATTGATAAAGAAAGAGAGACAGAGTGACAGAGAGACAGAGACAGAGGCAGAGGCAGAGGCAGAGACAGAGGCAGAGGCAGAGACAGAGGCAGAGGCAGAGACAGAGGCAGAGACAAAGGCAGAGACAGAGACAGAGTCAGAAGCAGAGGCAGAGCCAGAGGCAGTGGCAGAGCCAGAGGCGGAGGCGGAGGCGGAGGCGGAGGCGGAGGCGGGGGCAGAGGCAGAGACAGAGGCAGAGACAGAGGCAGAGGCAGAGGTAGACACAAAGGCAGAGACAGACACAGAGGCAGAGGCAGAGACAGAGGCAGGGGCAGAGGCAGAGACAGAGGAAGAGGCAGAGCCAGAGGCAGAGGCAGAGCCAGAGCCAGAGCCAGAGTCGGAGAGAGTGTGTTACCTGGGAACTGTGTCTGCATGAAGTGCTTGATGGGGCTCATATCGGGCACTCCCTCTGTGGCCGAGACCTTGGCCAGGACCGTGAAGCCCTCGCCGAAGCGGCCCTTCAGATGCTGCGTGCTCCCCAGGCACTTGATCTGTCCGTTCACCATGATGGCTAGGCGTGTGCACAGGGCCTCGCACTCATCCATGCTGACCACGGCAAAACCAGAAAAACCCAAATCAGTCCACTATAGAGGATCCGATGGTAAGAATCACCTTTAGTGCGCAATTCAACCATCTGAATCTGCATCTTGGGAAGACTAAGTAGTTGGGAAGACTAACTAGTTGGGAAAACTTAACTAGTTGGGAAGGCTTACTAGTTGGGAAGACTAAGTAGTTGGGAAGACTAACTAGTTTTGAAAACTTAACTAGTTGGGAAGGCTGACTAGTTGGGAAGGCTAACTAGTTGGGAAGGCGAATTAGTTGGGAAGACTAACTAGTTGGGAAGGCTAACCAGTTGGGAAGGCTAACTAGTTGGGAAGGCTAACTAGTTGGGAAGACTAACTAGTTGGGAAAACTTAACTAGTTGGGAAGGCTAACTAGTTGGGAAGGCGAACTAGTTGGGAAGACTAACTAGTTGGGAAGGCTAACTAGTTGGGAAGACTTAACTAGTTGGGAAGGCTAACTAGTTGTGAAGGCGAACTAGTTGGGAAGACTAACCAGTTGGGAAGGCTAACTAGTTGGGAAGACTTAACTAGTTGGGAAGGCTAACTAGTTGGGAAGGCTAACTAGTTGGGAAGACTAACTAGTTGTGAAGGCGAACTAGTTGGGAAGACTAACCAGTTGGGAAGGCTAACTAGTTGTGAAGGCGAACTAGTTGGGAAGACTAACCAGTTGGGAAGGCTAACTAGTTGGGAAGACTTAACTAGTTGGGAAGGCTAACTAGTTGGGAAGGCTAACTAGTTGGGAAGACTTAACTAGTTGGGACGGCTAATTAGTTGGAAAGGCTAACTAGTTAGGAAGACTAACTAGTTGGGAAAACTTAACTAGTTGGGAAGGCTAACTATTTGGAAAGGAAAACTAGTTGGGAAGGTTAGTTGCGAAGGCTAACTAGTTGGGAAGAGTGCTGGTACAAAGTGCGGACGGTCCAAGTGTGGACTCCGGTAACATTTACCAATTGGAATGTTACCCACGGTCTCTGTTAGAAAATAAAGCCAGTGTGAACACGGCTTTTGGACGTCTTTGTTTATTGCAACGCCGACTGCCTACCTGTGGGACGTGAGCACGATGCAGCGGCCCTCGTTGCGCACTCGGCACAGGGCCTTCCAGAGCAGTCTGCGGGTGGCCGGGTCCATGCCCGTGGAGGGCTCGTCCAGGAAGACCACAGGGGGGTCACCTATCAGGGCAATGGTGGTGCTCAGCTTACGCTTGTTACCGCCGCTAGAGAGTGGGGAAAAAGACGAAACATGTCATACAAGGAATCCATACGACCTATAGCTTTTTCACTTTGGCAGCTGCTATTGTCATCGAGCAACTCCTGGCCATCCAAACTGCAAACTGAGAGAGATCTCTTAGCCAGGTTTTCGATGCCTGTCTTGTACTACTAGATATCCCACAGTACGGCATGTATCTGTGGAGCTGCTCAGAAGCTCTACCTCACTCAACATTGTCAAGTTTTAAAGGCCCTATACAACATTAGTAAAGGTCAAAAGATTGTCACAGTTTGTGTGTTAAACCATTAAACATACCAAAAAAAGGAATACTGCAAAGGTTTTAGCTCAAATGGCAATTTGAGAAAGTAGAAAAATGCACGTTGAAAGTAGAAAGTAGACAAACGGGTTTACGTACCAGCCTGCAGTGTAAGAAATAGTTGTATTACTGTACTTACGAGTAATATACTAATGTTTGAGTGAAGATTTCTCGAGAAGTACAGCTACCCAGACCGTACATGAGGATTCAACATGAAGATTCTATCAAGACCATCTACAAACTGTGTAAATTAGAAGGAAATCTGTGGACATCGATGTTTTCTGTTCTTCTCAATGTTGTATTGGGCCTTTAACCACTTGGTGCCGGGACCTCTGAATCCGGAGGTCAATTGGATTGCCTTTGCAACGGGGCCCTCCGAATCCGGGCACCACTATTGTCCACATTTTAAACAAAGACTCTTTTCAGCTTAGAACCAAGCACTATGAATCAGTACAAAGACCCTTTTTGACGCAAGTTGCCACATGAATTGCAAGATTAGCAGCAGTAATTGTGCAATTGTGGGACTTTTACTGTGGAGGATCGAGGGATACCACGCTGCAGCTGAAAGCACGCGGGGGACATAGTCTTTGCATGCCACACAGCCCAACGGTCGTCGGTCTGGCATTGGAATTCCCCCCACATTCTTTACCGTAATCTGTACGCTCGTTTGTGGCCGACCAACTCAAAGATTTGACTGCCTTGAGTGGAGGCTGGAGTCTGCGGTCAGGGATTGTCAGCAGCGTACACGCACCCACACACACACGTCCGTTACGGTCCATTGACGACGCACAAAGGGCCCTTTTTCGAACGGATAATCTCTTGACAAAGGCCACAACGACGTCCGAATTGTGCCAGGTTTTACTCTCTTATACCCATAGTATACCCTTATCGATTTATTTCACAGAAATATATTGTTCCGATTGTTTTAGCAAGATTTTAAAATGATGCATTGTTCAAAAACCCCCGTATGGCGGTCATCGGCGCTGAAAAAAAACCCGGCGCGAAGTGGTTAAGCTCAAAACCTACTGAGGTGTGAATAATGTAGCTGAATCAGCCGGCCAGCCTCCCCCCTCCCCTCACCTGTAGGTCTTGGCCTGCTTGTCGGCGTGCTCGCTGAGGTTGAACATGACCAGGAGCTCCTCCACCTTGGCCTCGATCAGGGGCTCCTTCATGCCGCGCAGCCGGGCGTACAGGCGCAGGGTCTCCCGCCCCGTCAGCTGGTCTATCAGGGCGTCAAACTGCGGACAGTATCCAATCCGCTGCTGGACCTATCCACGTTGCACAACGGTGACCATCAGATGAGGTACATACATTATGATATGGGTTGCAAATCTGTCAGTTATCCCACTCCCTTCCCTTTTTTGTCCTTCCTCTGTCGTGTGCATCAGGGCTTTCCTTCCCCCCCACTCCGACTGTCTGTATTTGTCCTTGGGTGGATTTCACAAAGCCTTACGATGCATCGTAACTCAACTTACGATGGATAACCCATCGTAAGTTGTGATAGGCTGTATGGTTTCTGTGCATTGCTCATTGACTTGCGATTGATCGTAAGTTACGATGAGTTTGGTGAAATCGACTGCTTGTCACTTTGCCCTTTGGGAAAGGTCCTGCTAGGATCGAAACGTCAGGCCCACTAAATTTGGAGGTAATAAGCGACTATTCGAATCTGCCACACGACCTCGACCAGCTCGGTGGTCAACTGGCTAAAGATGTCCGCACTAGAAAGCAGGAGTTGTAGGTTAGAATTCCAACAGTTTTTGGTAGGAAAACAGGCAAGCTAAAGAATCAGCATCTGATAGGTTTAATTTCGGGTTTTTACAACGACGTTGACCTTTTTAAGAGTAGATATATTCAAAACTGGTTTATTAAAAGGCAAAGAATTTTTTTTTTACTGCCGTCTGGTTTCAGTTTCTGAAGGTGGAACTATTCCAGAACTGTCAGCTAGCATGGGGGCACCGGACAAAGTTTTCTTTAGCACTAACTGCTGTGCATCTCCAAGAATCTCAACTCATTTGTATCATTCCTGATGCTGAACCCATCCACCAATCCATCCCATACAAGACTCCACCTAACCTGCTTGATGTCGTTCCTGATGCTGAACCCATCCACCAATCCATCCCATACAAGACCCCACCTAACCTGCTTGATGTCATTCCTGATGCTGAACCCATCCACCAATCCATCCCATACAAGACTCCACCTAACCTGCTTGATGTCATTCTTGATGCTGAATCCATCCACCAATCCATCCCATACAAGACTCCACCTAACCTGCTTGATGTCGTTCCTGATGCTGAACCCATCCACCAATCCATCCCATACAAGACTCCACCTAACCTGCTTGATGTCGTTCCTGATGCTGAACCCATCCACCAATCCATCCCATACAAGACTCCACCTAACCTGTTTGATGTCATTCTTGATGCTGAACCCATTCACCAATCCATCCCATACAAGACTCCACCTAACCTGCTTGATGTCGTTCCTGATGCTGAACCCATCCACCAATCCATCCCATACAAGACACCACCTAACCTGCTTGATGTCATTCTTGATGCTGAACCCATCCACCAATCCATCCCATACAAGACTCCACCTAACCTGCTTGATGTCATTCTTGATGCTGAACCCGTCCACCAATCCATCCCATACAAGACTCCACCTAACCTGCTTGATGTCGTTCTTGATGCTGAACCCATCCACCAATCCATCCCATACAAGACTCCACCTAACCTGCTTGATGTCGTTCCTGATGCTGAACCCATCCACCAATCCATCCCATACAAGACTCCACCTAACCTGCTTGATGTCATTCTTGATGCTGAACCCATCCACCAATCCATCCCATACAAGACTCCACCTAACCTGCTTGATGTCATTCTTGATGCTGAACCCATCCACCAATCCATCCCATACAAGACTCCACCTAACCTGCTTGATGTCATTCTTGATGCTGAACCCATCCACCAATCCATCCCATACAAGACTCCACCTAACCTGCTTGATGTCATTCTTGATGCTGAACCCGTCCACCAATCCATCCCATACAAGACTCCACCTAACCTGCTTGATGTCGTTCTTGATGCTGAACCCTTCCACCAATCCATCCCATACAAGACTCCACCTAACCTGCTTGATGTCGTTCCTGATGCTGAACCCATCCACCAATCCATCCCATACAAGACTCCACCTAACCTGCTTGATGTCATTCTTGATGCTGAACCCATCCACCAATCCATCCCATACAAGACTCAACCTAACCTGCTTGATGTCATTCTTGATGCTGAACCCATCCACCAATCCATCCCATACAAGACTCCACCTAACCTGCTTGATGTCATCCCTGATGCTGAACCCATCCACCAATCCATCCCATACAAGACTCCACCTAACCTGCTTGATGTCGTTCCTGATGCTGAACCCATCCACCAATCCATCCCATACAAGACTCCACCTAACCTGCTTGATGTCGTTCCTGATGCTGAACCCATCCACCAATCCATCCCATACAAGACTCCACCTAACCTGCTTGATGTCGTTCCTGATGCAGAACCCATCCACCAATCCATCCCATACAAGACTCCACCTAACCTGCTTGATGTCGTTCCTGATGCTGAACCCATCCACCAATCCATCCCATACAAGACTCCACCTAACCTGCTTGGTGTCGTTCTTGATGCTGAACCCATCCACCAATCCATCCCATACAAGACTCCACCTAACCTGCTTGATGTCGTTCTTGATGCTGAACCCATCCACCAATCCATCCCATACAAGACTCCACCTAACCTGCTTGATGTCGTTCTTGATGCTGAACCCATCCACCAATCCATCCCATACAAGACTCCACCTAACCTGCTTGATGTCGTACTTGATGCTGAACCCATACAAGACTCCACCTAACCTGCTTGATGTCGTTCCTGATGCTGAACCCATCCACCAATCCATCCCATACAAGACTCCACCTAACCTGCTTGATGTCGTTCCTGATGCTGAACCCATCCACCAATCCATCCCATACAAGACTCCACCTAACCTGCTTGGTGTCGTTCTTGATGCTGAACCCATCCACCAATCCATCCCATACAAGACTCCACCTAACCTGCTTGATGTCATCCCTGATGCTGAATCCATCCACCAATCCATCCCATACAAGACTCCACCTAACCTGCTTTATGTCATTCCCGATGCTGAACCCATCCACCAATCCATCCCATACAAGACTGCACCTAACCTGCTTGATGTCGTTCCTGATGCTGAACCCATCCACCAATCCATCCCATACAAGACCCCACCTAACCTGCTTGATGTCGTTCTTGATGCTGAACCCATCCACCAATCCATCCCATACAAGACCCCACCTAACCTGCTTGATGTCGTTCCTGATGCTGAACCCATCCACCAATCCATCCCATACAAGACTCCACCTAACCTGCTTGATGTCATTCCTGATGCTGAACCCATCCACCAATCCATTCCATACAAGAATCCACCTACCTGCTTGATGTCATCCCTGATGCTGAACCCGTCCACTGAGGCGTCCCCGCCGGTCACGTCCTCGTCACCGGTCAGCATCTTGAAGGTGGTGGTCTTGCCGGCTCCGTTCACCCCTAGGAGGCCGAAGCACTCCCCGGCGCTGATGCCCAGGGAGGTCCCCTGCACGGCCACCAGCGAGGGACTGCCGGGGCTGGAGTAGACCTTGCGCAGGTTCCTCAGGACCAGGGTGTCCGTCGTCGACCGGCCGTCCAGAATCCGCGACTGCTCGGCAAGCACATCATCGTCCTTATAACATAGGAGAATTTTGAGTGATAAGTACTATTAACAGAATTGTTAAAAAAAAAAAGTCAGAGAATAATTAATCTCAAATTTAAACTCTGCCTTTGAGAAAGGTCTTGTTAGGATCGAAACGTCAGGCCAACTAAATTTTTAGATTAAATTTAAACATTAAAAAAAAATTTAAAATTAAATGTTAAACAATATTATAATGTTAAGTATGTGTTGGGAACATTAAAGATCTTGATTGATTGATTGACTGATTGATTGATTGATTGATTGATCGATTGATTGAATGACAAGAGAAGCTTGGGATCAGAAAAAGCAGTGGATCAGTTGCCAGTTGATATTGCTTTAATTTGTCTGCTGCCCTCATTGACGGATTTCAACGAATTTTTGCGAAGAGCCCAGGCAGAGGGTTAAAACAGTACTCGGAAAACGGCTTTAAAAAAAATAATAGGTTAATGACATGAAAAGTGAGTTTTATCCAACACTCAGACAGTTGGAAACCGTGACTCCTACTTTCTGGTGCAAATGTCTTAACCACTTGACTAGTGACCACTAAACTAATCGCGGTTGTGCGGCGGATTCCAATAGGATTAGCGGCGGGGGTACCGCGTAGGATCAGAAGATGAGCTTCCCAGGATAATCGGATATTTCGATGATAGTTTTGACGAGCTTACCAGGATGTTCTCCAGTTCCGCGCCGGTCGGCTGGGCCGGCTCGGAGCAGAAGAGATCGCAGAGGCAGTAGCGCAGCGAGCGCAGCCAGCCCTCCTCAAGGAGGAGTACCAGGGAGAAGTACAGGACGCCGGTGGCCGCCATGAAGACCAGCTCCGAGCCGATGCCTGGGGCCTTCAGGCCCAGGTAGTTGTTGTTGAACTTGAAGAAGGGATCTGGGGTTCGTGGGCAGAGAGAGCACTTTTAAGTGTGGGCTCAGGCGACTTTTGATCAATCGATTGATTGATCAACCAATTGATTGATCAACTAATGGATTGATCAACCAATGGATTGATCAACCAATGGATTGATCAACCAATGGATTGATCAACCAAAGGATTGATCAACCAATGATTGATCAACCAATTGATTGATCAACCAATTGATTGATCAACCAATTGATTGATCAATCAATTGATTGATCAACCAATGGATTGATCAACCAATGGATTGATCAACCAATTGATTGATCAACCAATTGATTGATCAACCAATGGATTGATCAACCAATGGATTGATCAACCAAAGGATTGATCAACCAATGATTGATCAACCAATTGATTGATCAACCAATTGATTGATCAACCAATGGATTGATCAACCAATGGATTGATCAACAAATTGAGTGATCAACAAATTGAGTGATCAACCAATTAACACTTTTAGCACTCACTAATGCCAGTGTACACCAAAAACAACAACCAAATAGTTAAAATGATGCAGAAAATGGTACACATTGCTTGCGGACTTCAAAATAAACCAAGTTCAGAAATTCAGTTTTCAAACAAACAAAGGAAAAACTGTCTGGGAACTTTTGAAAAAAAGAATTGGCAAAGAAAACTTTGACTGGACCAGGACTTGAACCCGAGACCTCTGGATTAACATACCAGTGCTCTTCCATCTGAGCTATCCAGCCCTTAGATGGTGACCCTTCCCCAATAGTCAACTAGTCTTTGGCCGGGGTTGGGGGTGCCAGTCAGATAGTTGAATTGATTCTGACTGGCGGCCCCCACCCCGGCAAAGACTACTTGACTATTAGGGAAGGCCGCCGTCTATGGGCTGGATAGCTCAGATGGAAGAGCACTGGTACGTTAACCCAGAGGTCTCGGGTTCAAGTCCTGCATCCAGTCAAAGTTTTCTTTGCCAATTTTTCAATCTTTTAAAAAAAAATGGATTTTTTGATAGACTGTTTCATCCACGCAAATTTTCAGTTACCCTTTGCGCAGAATGGGGGCTGTGCCAGAAGAGCACATGACTGTAAGCGCATGACTGTAAGCACAGGGGACTGCACTAAACTGGCTGCGAAAAAAAAAAAAAAAAAAAATGCCAAAGAGTGCACTTACTCGTCGCAGTGACATTGGGTATATTACAGTAGGCTCGGATCTCCGGGCTGGAGTTGCAGATCTTCAGGACGCCGTAGTTGGCGTAGAAGTCGGACAGGCCCTTGCCCAGACAGTAGGAGGGGGAGAAGGAGAAGACCCAGGACAGGGCGTCGGCCACCGCCTGGAGCTTGAGCGTGGGCAGCTCCAGGATGTTGACCACCATGAAGGCGGTGATGCCAATCAGGATGTTCAGCATGGTCAGGCGGACAAAGGCCGTGGAGGGGACGGTGAAGAGGAAGGAGAAGAGGTACATGAGCGGGATGACGGACCAGCCGTGGAGGAAGAGGAGCAGGAAGATGTCCAGGAAGCGGCCGCCGCCGGAGTAGGCCTCCAGGCCGAAGGCCGCGAAGGCCGCCACGATCAGGAGGCAGGGCACGGCGTAGTTGACCAGGTCCCAGGCGAAGGTGGAGGCCCAGAAGTTCAGGGAGTGGACGCCGCTGACGAACTGGACGTGCTTGGCCCGGACGGCCCGCTCCTTGACCAGGAAGAGGACGAAGCTGCTGGCCAGGAAGGACATGCCGAAGAGCATGTTGAAGGCGATGCTGAAGCCGGTGAAGAGCTGGCTCTCCAGGTCGTCGTTGGCCTTCTCGTGGACGGTGCGGGGCAGCGGGTGGTTCAGGGTGGTTATGGCGTGCCGGCCGCCCAGCGCGTGGGCCAGCAGGGCGTTGTCCAAGGCGCCCAGCGCCGCCGGCGCGGCGTGGTAGGGCTGGTTGTTGAAAAAGGCCAGGGCCTCCACGGTCCCCTTCTCCCGGTCCTCGGCCAGGGCCGTCCCCACCAGATCGTCCCGGTTGAAGGTCACCAGCTCCCTCCCGGCCGCGTCCACGAGGAAGCCGACCATGCTGGTGCGGTTGGCGTCGCTGGCGTTGTTGACGTAGATGGGCTCCTGGCGCAGGCGGCCCATGTAGTCCACGTAGCGGCCGGCCACCGACTGCAGCAGCTCCGAGGTGTTGTCGGCCAGGAAGTACGGCACCTTGGTCCGGCCGTAGGCGGCGATGTCCACGGCCAGCGCCGGCGACTCGCCGATGGGCGGGAAGGTCTTCTCGGCGATCAGCGCCACGGCCGTCATAAAGAGCGGGATGAGGAGCTGGACCAGCATGACTAAGAGGTTGCGCCAGGTGTGGTACATGCGCTTCTGGATCATGGCGCGGAATTGCTGCCTGTACAGGGCCAGGCCCACGTTGCGATCGGGCACTTCGACCAGGCCTGCACAAACAAGGATGGACCCCCCCAAAAAAAACACCAAAACCAAAACGATAACAACACATTGCGAGTGGAATACAAAGTTCAAGCGATTGTGATTATAATCGTTGCACATTGTTTTGGGTTCAATTTTTTTTCTTCCAAATTTTCAAAGCTTGCTTAACAATAGGGAAATACATGTGACATAAATTAATGAGTACACTATTTTTGATTTTTTTTTTAAATGCAAAATCGCCCAAAACAAGGTTAAAAAGCCCCTCAAGGTTAACTCTTTCACTACGGAATTAATGTGCATGTCTGTACGGAATAAATTTGGTAATATATTAGAAACAATGGGACACGCGAGCCGATGTATCGGCTTTCCGTCAACAGAGAGCGGTTTACAGAGCCGATGTATCGGCGCGCCGTACGGAAAGAGTTAAGGGCTAGAGAAAGAAGGAGATAGAGAGGGACTCAGGAAGGCCGGAGATAGGAATTGACATTCCTTTTAAAAAAAAGGGCAAGATCTTAGTGTGGGTCAACAAGAAATGGATGCTGAAGGTTTTTGCTTAGATTTCGAGCCACCGATGCTCACACTCTGTATCCGATGAGCCTTGCTCGACGTCGGGCAAGGAGACGGAGAACTTCTTGACCTCGGTGTCGCTGATCTGCTCCTCGGGGCCGGAGCTGGAGTGCGACACACTGCCCTGGATGCTTCGCTCCTCCCTGCACTCCTCCTCCATCTCCTCCTTGTCCACCCTGAGAAAACCACAGAATCGTAGAATCATCACAGAAATTCTAATCCTAGAGTAGGTTTGCCATTGAGGAGGAGGTGATTTCAATGAGGGTTTGCCCTACCCGATGCAATTAGCGAACGACTTTATAAAGTGAACCACACCTCTTCTTTAAGAGACCTTATTATACATGGTGTCAACGCAAACCCTCCTACATTGCTTCACCCACCATGCAAAGCCTTAAGTCTTATTTAAATACAAATACAACAGGAACAGTTAAATGACCCTAAAAACTATTGGTACAGAGCTAGTAAAACGTAGTAAAAATCTCAAAATTTAGTGGGCCTGACGTTTTGATCCTAGCAGGCCCTTTCTCAAAGGCAAAGTGACATGGACAAAACAGAGTCAGGGGAAGGAAAGCCCTGACACACATGGCAAAGGAAGGACAAAAGGGAAGGGAGTGGGATGCAGATGTGCACCAAGGGAGGGGAGATTAAGGGAAAACAAACAAAAGGGTGGGAGGATCAAAGGGACTGGAGGGAGGTGGGAGACCACAGGAGAATGCCCTTTGATCTCACCCTACCAGCTTTCCTCTTTGTCCTTTGTTTCTTATCCGTGTCCTATTCACTCTCTTCCCCCTTCCTTCGTGTACATGTATCTGTTTTGTCCTTGTCACTCTGCCTTTGAGAAAGCTCCTGCTAGGATGGAAACGTCAGGCCCACTAAATTTGGAGGTAATAAGCGACTATTCAAATCTGCCACACGACCTCGACCAGCTCGGTGGTCAACTGGCTAAAGATGTCCGTACTAGAAAGCAGGAGTTGTAGGTTCGAATTCCGCCCGAGATGCCTGTATTTTTTGTTTCAGCAGGTAATAGGGCAAAGCACTGAGTACACAGTGCTTATTACGCCGAGTTGGGCAAATCCTCATTGAAACCTGATGCAATCATTTGTGGCAATGCATGCAAACAATGCAAGGAGTTTACAACAATTGGTTGCTTGCATCTGAATGAAAGCAGGGGACGTGATTCGTCACACTAGTTAGTCTTCCCAACTAGTTAGTCTTCCCAGCTAGTTAGTCTTCCCAACTAGTTAGCCTTCCCAACTAGTTAGTCTACCAACTAGTTAGCCTTCCCAACGAGTTACTCTTCCCAAACTAGTTAGTCTTCCCAACTAGGAGTCTTCCCAACTAGTTAGTCTTCCCAACTAGCCTTCCCAACTAGTTAGTCTTCCCAGCTAGTTAGCCTTCCCAACTAGTTAGTCCTCCCAGCTAGTTAGCCTTCCCAACTAGTTAGCCTTCCCAACTAGTTAGCCTCCCAATCTAGATAGTCTTCCCAACTAGTTAACCATCCCAACTACCGGTAGTTAGTCTTCCCAACTAGTTAGTCTTCCCAACTAGTTAGCCTCCCCATCTAGATAGTCTTCCCAACTAGTTAGCCTTCCCAACTACCGGTAGTTAGTCTTCCCAACTAGTTAGTCTTCCCAAACTAGTTAGCCTTCCCATCTAGATAGTCTTCCCAACTAGTTAACCATCCCAGCTTGTTAGCCATCCCAACTAGTTACTCTTCCCAACTAGTTAGTCTTCCCAAACTAGTTAGTCTTCCCAACTAGTTACTCTTCCCAACTAGTTTACTCTCCCAACTAGCTCCTCTTCCCGACTAGTTTACTCTCCCAACTAGTTAGTTTTCCCAACTAGTAAGTCTTGGAGTGCCGTTTTGTAGCTGCTATCAATTCATCGGTTAGACTTGCGCGAGCTAACTCGTCCTAGGAGTTGGGACTCACTTGAGGAAGACCTCTTCCATGGTGGTGACGGAGGCTCCATAGCTGGTGATGCCCATGGCCTCCTTGCCGGCCTCCAGAGCGTTGAACAGCGGCTCAAAGCTGCCGACCGACTCCTCGGGCAGGAGGCAGGACAGCTCCGTGCCGATGTCGCTCTCCACCTGCATGCCGGGGACGTTCTGCGCAATCAGGCTGGTCACGCGGCCCACGTCGCAGTGGGGCGCCTTGGCGATGGTCATGTGATAGCCGACACCTTGACAACCACAACCATAACAACAACAACAACAACAACAGGGGAAAACTGTCAGTCACTTGCTGTTTCTCCTGATAATCCATCCGAGTCTCCCCCTTGTCAAACCTGATGTAATCGTAGATCTAACATGTTTGCGTCGAGGAGAATGTGATTCAATGAGGGTTTGCCCCGCTCGACGTAATATGTACAGAGTGAGAAGGACAAAATAGATACATGCCCTTCCCTTTGATCTCACCCTACCAGCTTTCCTCTTTGTCCTTTGTTTCTCATCCGTGTCCTATTCACTCTCTTCCCCCCTTCCTTCGTGTACATGCATCTGTTTTGTCCTTGTCACTCTGCCTTTGAGAAAGGTCCTGCTAGGATCGAAACGTCAGGCCCACTAGCAGGGCAAACCCTCATTGAATCACATTCTCCTCGACGCAAACATCAGGCCTACTGAATGCTTTGTCCGACAAAAAACTTTCAGGCAGCTCGGGCGGGATTGGAACACGCGACTCTGCCATTACAAAAGAGGTCAACTTCAGCTCAAAGTGCCCGGATATCACTAGCAATCGCGTGTAATATGAATGGGGAAAGGTATAGCCGAAAGGTTGTGAATGCGGAAACTAAAATGTTATAGAAATGTTTTTTTTTTAGTAATGAAAGGAAAGGCCATCAATACCTCTCAAGGGATTGTGCGAATTTTAATGTGTACTTTCTTTTGTAAGAATTGGGATTAGTTTGCCCCATAGAGATCCATGCATTTGCCCTCTTTGGTAATGGTGTCGCAGTCCCCTTGTCGGCACGCATCACGCAATGAGTGCGCACTCTAGTTTATAGAGCTCTATGGCTGTACATGACTAGATTTCCTCCGTACAACTGGATTTCTTGCCAACAATTGGATTACTGGCTTACAACTAGACCTTCTGGCGTACAAGACGAAAAGTTACATTCCCAAAAAAATCTTGAAAAATGCCTGAGTTTCAAATCATACTGTTCAGATGCACATTCAGAGAGCAACCACGAACATTGTGGCGATCTCTTCACAGGGGTTTGAAATTTGAAACAACTGTGTGCACAGCGGGTATTGGTGGGGACTAGACACCATGAAAATCTAAACCGTGAAAAAGGGTTGAAAAATGTAATGCATTTGCCCTCTTTGGTAATGGCGTCGCAGTCCCCTTGTCGGCACGTGATGAGCGCCCACTCTAGTTTATTCACAGAGCTCTGTGTTGGCTTACCGTATTTCTTCTTGAGGAAGAGTGAGCTGCCCACACACTGGAGCTCCCCTCTGGCCATGATGGCAATGCGGTCTCCCAGGAGGTCAGCCTCGTCCATGTGGTGGGTGGTCAGCAGGATGGTGCGGCCGCTGCGGTGGCGCTGCAGCAGGTCCCAGGTGAAGCGGCGGGCAGAGGGATCCATGCCGGACGTCGGCTCATCCAGCATGACCACCTTCAAGCCCAAAAAAGGGGAAGCGATTTAAGTGGAAAGCACTTCTCTTTCAAGGAGGTGTGTGGCTCTGAAAAGAGCCAGTAACTCAGATAAGACTTGATGGTTTGCATGGTGGAAATACCAAGTGGAAGGTTTGCGGTGACACCGTGTTGCACTTCTCTTTCAAGGAGGAGTGTGGCTCTGAAAAGAGCCAGTAACTCAGATAAGACTTGATGGTTTGCATGGTGGAAATACCAAGTGGAAGGTTTGCAGTGACACTGTGTAGCACTTCTCTTACACGAAGGAGTGTGGCTCTGAGAAGAGCCATGTTTCGAGCAGTGTGTACTCTGCAGTGTGTACCTTTCGGGTAGTGTATACTCTGCCCGTCGTGATGAGACTTGAAGGTTTGCATGGTGGAAATACCAAGTGGAAGGTTTGCGGTGACACAATGTAGCACAAGAGCCGGTAACTCAACTTTTTGGGTAGTGCGTACTTTGCCCGTCGTCGTAAGTGGAAGGTTTACGGTGACAGTCTTATCTGAGTTACCGGCTCTTTTCAGAGCCACATTCCTCCTTGAAAGAGAAGTGCTGCATGGTGTCACTGCAAACCTTCCACTTGGTATTTCCACCATGCAAACCTTCAAGTCTTATCTGAGATACCGGCTCTTTTCAGAGCCGCACTCCTCCTTGATAGAGAAGTGCTACATGGTGTCACCGCAAACCTTCCACTTAGTATTTCCACCATGCAAACCTTCAGAGTCTCATCTTACTTCGCTCATCTTTGCGTCGCGTCTTACAACTCTCGCGCCTCGGGGCACCCCTCACCTTGGAGTCGTAAATGAGAGCGATTCCTACGCAGAGTTTCCGCCGCATGCCCCCGGAGAGCGCCCTCGCCTGAGCATCGGCCTTATCCTGCAGCTCCAGGGAGACGATGTAGTTCTCCACCTCCTCCGCCACTTTGGAAGACGGGCAACCCTTCAGCTGAGAACGGATTAAAAACAAAAAAGGAAGTGACCTAAAGATAAGTCGATATATGTTCTATATTCTAAAAGAAATAAAAATCTAAAAAAAAAAAGAAGAAGAAAAATTGGCAAAGAAAACTTTGAATGGACTGGGACTTGAACCCCAGACCTCTGGATTAACGTACCAGTGCTCTTCCATCTGAGCTATCCAGCCCTTAGACGGTGGCCTTCCCTAATAGTCAACTAGTCTTTGCCGGGGTGGGGTGCCAGTCAGAAGAAATTCAACCATTTAACTGCCGTATATTTAATTGGGATCACAACCCCACTTCTGACTGGCGCCCCCATTTTGTAAGAAGTTTCCGCGAGACACTGTTAACATTCCATTGCGGTAACTCTTACGGGCGTCCGCACTGGATTAATTTTGGTAAGTCATAAACTCTGCACTGGTAGTCTCATGAGGGCGCTCTATTGTTGACCTTTTAACCCGACAACGGATGTTGATGACATTGCGAGTGGCGCAAAATCACCTCTAGATGTGAGTGTGATGCGACTCGCACGCGTGAATAGTACCATACTGTAGGTCACTTGGATCTGACACGGTGGATGTCACGTGACTACATTGTAAGTTTTACTTGACAATACCCGTCCGCACTAGACTTTTCAGCGACGTAAAACTAACAACGTAACTCTTCAGCTACCCAGTTGGCCCTGTAAGACTTACCGCTGCGGAGGGTAAAACTTACAATCGACGTCCGACACTTGACAATTTGGGAAGTCTTCCGGCCGTCCGCATTGGACTTAATTTGGTAAAACTGACAAGAGTCTCCGTAAGAGTTATCAAAGTAAGTCCAATGCGGACAGGGCTTTACAAGGTGTAACTGCAATCTTATTGGGACTTGAACCCGAGATCTCTGGATTAATGCACCAGTGCTCATACACTCTGAGCTATCCAGCCCTTAGACGGTGGCCTTCCCTAATAGTCAACTAGTCTTTGCCGGGACGGGGGTGCCAGTCAGAAGCAATTCAAGCATTAACTGCCATATTATCTCCAGGGATCACAACCCCCCCCCCCCCCACTTTGATTCAGATGCAAACAACTAGCTGTTGTAAACGCGGATACAGTGGGGATCGTACGAAGCTGAACAGTCAAACAAAGCACGGAAAAACTGACTGGGAATTTTTTTTTGAACTTCTCAAAAGAGAAGCAACGGCTTTACAAGGTGTAACTGCAATCTTCCGCCATGCAAACCTCCGAATCTCGGCGGTAGTTTTCCTGTTGCACTTTTACCGACTCCATCTCCCGTCCCCCCCCCCCACCACGTACCTTGGCGAAGAAGTAGAGGTGCTCCCTGACCGTCAGCCGGTCAAACAGGACGTCGTGCTGGGGGCAGAGGCCCAGGCTGCGCCGCACCTCGTCGATCTCCGTCCGGACGTCGTAGCCGTTGACCAGCGCCGTGCCGGCCGTGGGCGGGAAGAGGCCGGTCAGCACCGAGAGGCTGGTGGTCTTGCCGGCCCCGTTGTGGCCCAGGAGGGCCGTGATCTGGCCCTCGTACAGGGTCAGGCTCAGGCCGTTGACCGCCGCCTTGTCCTTGTTGAAAACCTTGCCGAACGGGAAAAAAAAAAAAAAAAAGGCGAGTGGGAAGGAGTCGGACAATGTTGCATCCTACAGTACCGAGTGGTAGCGATTCCAATTTGCCGAAGCCCCCCAAAAAAGTCAAGCTTCATAAGATCAGCTTGCCAACAGAAAACTTCCCTTTTCTTTCATGCTAGGTGTAGACGAGTGGAATACAAGTCGCAAGCCCACCCTAACCATGCATAAATTGCTCATTTACTAATGGAGGAATGACAGTGGAGCCGAGATTAAGACACTCATTTGCTCACTGCTTCACTGCAGAGAAAAGGGTCACAGAATTCTCCCCCGACATCCTCCCTAATGGAGCCCCTGCAACACTTTCGTGACACAGCAGGCCTCTCCATCGTACACCAGGCAGCCCATGGAAATTGTCCTACCCTTGCGACTAACACCATCCACAGACATGGTTTGCACCAACACACAGGGTCACTGCGCAGTTCTGTATATACGGGATCATCCCTTTACTATAGACCCTTCTTACTGACGTCACGTTGCTACTAGAAACAGCGAGATCCGCCATCTTGGAGTACACACATACACTTTCGCTCGCACGTTTGTGTTCGTTTAACGTTACGTTGGTCATCATGGCGAATTCGAATGCTGCACTGTCGGCTTATTACAGTTCTCTCGACATTCTCGGCTTTATTGCTGGAATAGATCCGTACACAATTAACCCGCGACAACCATTTCGTCCATGTTTTTAGCGAAAGTGTACGAGTTGCGTCACCTTCTCTTGTCAGTACAGCGGGTAAACGATAAAAATATTTCTTATCACGATCCCCCTGCTTCCACAGCCAAGGACAGCGCAAACGTTAATCATCTTTCAACAAAACAAATACCTCCAATCCATGGTACAACCACGGAGGAATAAAAAGAGATTCCTCCATGGCACAACTAGAAAATAATGCTAGTAAAAAGTAGCAGTAGTAGTAGTACAACTACGACGAGTTCAAAACTTGCCGCCGTGCATGTGGAATTGTTTGTATGCACAGCTTACTAAGTAACGGCGGTGACGTGCTCATGTGTGTAATCCAAGATGGCCGATAAACAAAACCGTGACGTCATCGAAGACGGGTCTATAAGACAGACTGTATCCAGAACTGCAAGTCACCAGTGATTCTTCACACCATACTATACACACACGACTTGGGACCTCTCTCACTGAGACTATCGTGGGGATTAAACAACTTGGAAGAAAGGTCCTGCTAGGATCGAAACGTCAGACCTTCTAACTTTTGAGACGAATGATGAAAGAGATCATCAAATGCCAGAAGCAATACATTGTTTGCTATACAGTGGGAACTCACGGATAGTTGGTAGGACTTACCTTTTTCAGACCCTGTATTTTGATGCCGGCATGCAGGCCTTTGGGGTCCGGCTCAAAGAAAGACACGGAATTCCGTCGGTTGACGGACATCAGCGGTTGCTCGGATGACAACGCGTCCTCCTCGTCATCGCGTTGAGCGGCCCCGCACCAATATGAAGCCTGAGAGGAATCGCAAAGATATGGCTTGGTCGTTAACTCGCATCCGCAAAGTGGAATGACCAGGGGCCAAGTTCATAGAGTTGCTTAAGCACCGGAATTCTTGACCCCTTGTGATTTTCGTGATCCTTCAAGCCATGGACATTGAACTGTTCAAATTATCGTACGTTATATACTTGTAAATGTTTATATGTTTTTTTCTTGCTGCTTGCGTCGATTGAGAATTTAGGTGCCCCCTTTGAGTAACTACTCAGAAGTGATTAATTGCTAGTGTTCAATTAAGAAAATCATTTGCTCATTCCTTGACATACTGTAAGTGGCGACATTTACCTGGAACGGGAAGTACCACCGCCTGGGCACCCCAAAGCTTCCGGGAAAGACGGCTTCCACGTACCACATGAAGACCAGGTACCAGACGATATCGATGAGGAACATGAAGAGGACATCCAGGAAGGTCAAGTTATCGTCCACCGACACAGGCCGGTTGATGTTGGACCACTGGATCCCTTCCCCTAATCAAACACACACACACATACAACGATGACGTTAATACAAAAACTGTTGCAAACAGTTCAAACAAGCACACTGGAGCTGCATAAACCCAAGATTGTCGATGATCACAGACAAGGTTAACTCCAGACACATTCACAAATGATATACAAAAATGGTGCAAACTGCTTACTGACTAAACTTACCCAAATGCAAATCTAAACATTTAGTGGGCCTGACGTTTCGATCCTAGCAGGACCTTTCACAAAGGCAGAGTGACAAGGACAAAACAGATACATGTACACGAAGGAAGGGGGAAGAGAGTGAATAGTACACAGATGAGAAACAAAGGACAAAGAGTAAAGCTGGTAGGGTGAGATCAAAGGGAAGGGCAAGAAACAAAGGATAAAGAGTAAAGCTGGTAGGGTGAGATCAAAGGGAAGGGCAAGGAACAAAGGACAAAGAGTAAGCTGGTAGGGTGAGATCAAAGGGAAGGGCAAGGAACAAAGGACAAAGAGTAAGCTGGTAGGGTGAGATCAAAGGGAAGGGCAAGGAACAAAGGATAAAGAGTAAAGCTGGTAGAGTGAGATCAAAGGGAAGGGCAAGGAACAAAGGACAAAGAGTAAAGCTGGTAGGGTGAGATCAAAGGGAAGGGCAAGGAACAAAGGACAAAGAGTAAAGCTGGTAGAGTGAGATCAAAGGGAAGGACAAGGAACAAAGTACAAAGAGTCAAGCTGGTAGGGTGAGATCAAAGGAAGGGCAAGGAACAAAGGACAAAGAGTAAGCTGGTAGGGTGAGATCAAAGGAAGGGCAAGGAACAAAGGACAAAGAGTCAAGCTGGTAGGGTGAGATCAATGGGAAGGGCAATCAGAAATGGCTTGCTCTCCGCCAGGTAGTGGCAGCTCTCCTACCAGATTTCACTCATAAAGGTCGAGGAAGATCGTGGCGCGGACATCAATCGTTCCTGATTACTGTGGCGATGCAACTTCACTGGTTTCGACCCTCTCCTACCTGTTCCTTCAAACAAGCCGATGAGGTAGGCTCCCATGGACATCCCCGTGTTGGCCAAGATGCAAGGCAGCATCTTGAGGCCCCTGGACATGGTCTCATAGCGGGGGATGATGAAGAAGTACGGAATGTAGGAGAAGAACCAGATCAGACCCATGAAGACTGCTGCTGTGTTCGCTGAAAGACAAGATACAAGAAGCAACAGGAGAAGGTAAGTCCATTGATCAATCAATTTGTTGATCAATCAATTTGTTGATCAATCAATTTGTTGATCAATCAATTTGTTGATCAATCAATTTGTTGATCAGTCAATTGGTTGATCAGTCAATTGGTTGATCAATCAATTTGTTGATCAATCAATTTGTTGATCAATCAATTTGTTGATCAATCAATTTGTTGATCAATCAATTGTTTGATCAATCTATTGGTTGATCAATCAATCAATCAGGTTAACAATCGATTGGTTTATCATTCAATCAGTTGTTGCCAGCCAGCCAGCCAGTCATCCAGCCAGCCAGCCAGTCAGCCGACCAACCAGCCAGCCAGCCAGCCAGCCAGCTAACCAGCCAGCAAGCCAGCCAGCAAGCCAGCCAGCCAGTTAGCCAACCAGCCATCCAGCCAGCCAGCCAGCCAGCCAGCCAGCCAGCCAGCCAGCCAGCCAGCCAGCCAGCCAGCCAGCCAGCCAGCCAGCCAGCCAGCCAGCCAGCCAGCCAGCCAGTCAGCCAGCCAACCAGCCAGCCAGCCGGCCAGCCAGCCAGCCAACCAGCCAGCCAGCCAGTCAGCCAGTCAGCCAACCAGCCAGGAGGAGGCTACATAAATAATGGATGGAATCGACCGCAGGGCTCAGACTCACCAGTGGAGAAGAGCACGCTGACGGCAAAGCACTGGGCGATGATGGTCAGCGAGTAGACGAAGAAGAAGACCAGGAGGACCGAGGCGTCGGTGTTGTTGATGACGGCCCCGTGGTCGCCGACCGGGACCTTGTAGAGGAGCGTGATGAAGGCCACCGAGATGAAGAGGAAGAGCGTGTACTTGAGGTACCAGGCCGTCCAGTGCAGCCAGTTGCTCAGGCCCATGATCTTCATGGACTCCTGGGGGGTGGGGGACACAGACAGACAGATGGTGAGGCTACCAAGACTCCTCAATCAAACTGCAAATGGTTTCTGAAGTGTTAGGGTTAACCATTTCGCGCCGGGTGGTTTTACAGCGTCCATGGCCGCCATACGGGGGTTTCTGAACAATGCATCATTTTCAATGCATCGCTAAAACAATCGGAACAATATATTTCTGTGAAATAAATCGATAAGGGTATACTATGGGTGCAAGAGAGTAAAACCTGGCACGATTCGGATGTCGTTGTGGCTTTTGTCAAGAGATTATCCGTTCGAAAAAGGGCCCATTGTGCGTCGTCAACGGACTTGTGTGTGTGTGTGTGTGTGTCCGTGTACGGTACTGTCGATCCCTGACCGCAGACTAGCCTCCACTCCAGGCAGTCAAATCTTCGGGTTGGTCGGCCCCAACCGAGCGAACAGATTGTTGTCAAGAATGTGGGTGGAATTCCACTGCCTGACCAAACGACCTTTGGGCTGTGTGGCATGCCAACACAATGTCCCCCGCGTGCTTTCAGCGGCAGCGCAGTATCCCTCGATCATCCACAGTAAAGGTCCCACAATTGCACAGTTACTGCTGCTAATCTTGCAATTCATGTGGCAACTTGCTTCAAAAAGGGTCTTTGTACTGATTCATATTGCTTTGTTTTAAGCTGAAAAGAGTCTTTGTTTAGAATGTGGACGATAGTGCAGCCCGGATTCGGAGGGCCCCGTTGCATAGTCAAGCCATGAAGTGGTTAAGTCTTATTCAATGTCGAGTAGGGCAAAACACTAATTGAGTTACCTCCGCCTTGACCACAGCACTAATAGCGGTCGGAAAAAAAGGGATGCATTGATTATTCATCACCTTCAGCTTGCGCTCCTTCTCTAGCACCACGTCCTTGGTGATGCTGATTGCCGTGACAACGAAGCTGCTGAGGATGAGGAAGGGCAACTGCATCTGGATGACGAGGATGAAGAAGTCGTCGAAGTAGGGCGGGTAGGGGTAGCGCTGCATGCGGACGGAGAAGCCCTGGGTGCTGACGTTGCGGGACTGGATCAGGGCCCGGTCAATGGCGTGCTGGAGGGGAAGGAAGCCCTCTCTCATGTAGCCTGGAGGGCAGGGAGAGAGGACAAACGCAGACAGCACTTCTTCTTAACATAATGTGACTGGCTCTGCCAACAAAAAGGCCCTTAAGTCTAAAAGGGAGGGAGGGAGGGAGGGAGGAAGGGAGGGATGGAGGCAGGGAGGGAGGGAGGCAGGGAGGGAGGCAGGGAGGGAGGGAAGGAGGGAGGGAAGGAGGGGGGGGCAGGGAGGGAGGGAGGGAGGGAGGGAGGGAGGCAGGGAGGGAGGCAGGGAGGGAGGGAGGGAGGGAGGGAGGCAGGGAGGGAGGCAGGGAGGGAGGGAAGGAGGGGGGGGGGCAGGGAGGGAGGGAGGGAGGGAGGGAGGCAGGGAGGGAGGGAGGGAGGGAGGGAGGGAAGGAGGGAGGGAGGGAGGGAGGGAGGGAGGCAGGGAGGGAAGGAGGGAGGGAGGGAGGGAGGCAGGGAGGGAGGGAGGCAGGGAGGGAGGCAGGGAGGGAGGCAGGGAGGGAGGCAGGGAGGGAGGGAGGGAGGGAGGGAGGGAGGGAGGGAAGGAGGGAGGGAGGCAGGGAGGGAGGCAGGGAGGGAGGGAGGGAGGGAGGGAGGGAGGGATGGAAGGAGGGAGGGAGGCAGGGAGGGAGGGAGGGAGGGAGGGAGGGAGGGAGGGAAGGAGGGAGGGAGGCAGGGAGGGAGGGAGGGAAGGAGGGAGGGAAGGAGGGAGGGAGGGAGGGAGGGAGGGAGGGAGGGAGGGAGGGAGGGAAGGAGGGAGGGAGGCAGGGAGGGAGGGAGGGAGGGAGGCAGGGAGGGAGGCAGGGAGGGAGGGAGGGAGGGAGGGAGGGAGGGAGGGAAGGAGGGAGGGAGGCAGGGAGGGAGGGAGGGAGGGAGGGAAGGAGGGAGGGAAGGAGGGAGGGAGGGAGGGAGGGAGGGAGGGAGGGAGGGAGGGAAGGAGGGAGGGAGGCAGGGAGGGAGGGAGGGAGGGAGGGAAGGAGGGAGGGAGGGAGGGAGGCAGGGAGGGAGGGAGGCAGGGAGGGAGGCAGGGAGGGAGGCAGGGAGGGAGGCAGGGAGGCAGGGAAGGAGGGAGGGAGGGAGGCAGTGAGGAAGGGAGGGAGGGAGGGAGGGAGGGAGTGAGGGGGAGGGAGGCATGGAGGGAGGCAGGGAGGGAGGGAAGGAGGGAGGGAAGGAGGGAGGGAGGGAGGGAGGGAGGGAGGGAGGGAGGGAGGGAGGGAGGGAGGGAGGGAGGGAGGGAGGGAGGGAGGGAGGGAGGGAGGGAGGGAGGCAGGCAGGGAGGGAGGGAGGGAGGGAGGGAGGGAGGGAAGGAGGGAGGGAGGGAGGGAGGGAGGCAGGGAGGGAGGGAGGGAGGGAAGGAGGGAGGGAAGGAGGGAGGGAGGGAGGGAGGGAGGGAGGGAGGGAGGGAGGGAGGGAGGGAGGGAGGGAGGGAAGGAGGGAGGGAGGCAGGGAGGGAGGGAGGGAGGGAGGCAGGGAGGGAGGCAGGGAGGGAGGGAGGGAGGGAGGGAGGGAAGGAGGGAGGGAAGGAGGGAGGGAGGGAGGGAGGGAGGGAGGCAGGGAGGGAGGCAGGGAGGGAGGGAGGCAGGGAGGGAGGCAGGGAGGGAGGCAGGGAGGCAGGGAGGGAGGCAGGGAGGGAGGCAGGGAGGCAGGCAGGGAGGCAGGGAAGGAGGGAGGGAGGCAGTGAGGAAGGGAGGGAGGGAGGGAGGGAGGGAGTGAGGGGGAGGGAGGCATGGAGGGAGGCAGGGAGGGAGGGAAGGAGGGAGGGAAGGAGGGAGAGAGGGAGGGAGGCAGGAAGGGAGGGAGGGAGGCAGGGAGGCAGTGAGGGAGGGAGGGAGGGAGGGAGGGAGGGAGGGGGAGGGAGGCATGGAGGGAGGGAAGGAGGGAGGGAAGGAGGGAGGGAGGGAGGGAGGGAGGGAGGCAGGGAGGCAGGGAGGGAGGGAGGGAGGCAGGGAGGCAGGGAGGGAGGGAGGGAGGGAGGGAGGCAGGGAAGGAGGGAGGCAGGGAGGCAGGGAGGCAGGGAGGGAGGGAGGGAGGGAGGGAAGGAGGGAGGCAGGGAGAGAGGCAGGGAGGTAGGCAGGCAGGGAGGGAGGCAGGGAGGCAGGGATGGAGGGAGGGAGGCAGGGAGGCAGGGAGGCAGGGAGGGAGGCAGGCAGGGAGGCAGGGAGGCAGGGAGGCAGGGAGGCGGGGAAGGAGGGAGGCAAGGAGGGAGGCAGGGAGGGAGGCAGGCAGGGAGGCAGAGAGGCAGGGAGGGAGGGAAGGAGGGAGGCAGGCAGGGAGGCAGGCAGAAAGGCAGGGAGGGAGGCAAGGAGGGAGGTGACGACCAAAGAGGACATGGAAGAAGCGAGCAGAGGAGGGTTGGGCTGAAGAGGGAGGATGCCCTGAATCGAGGCGGAGGGACAGCATAAGAGACATTGCTCTGAGTGTGAGGTGAATCCAGCCCCCACCATCAATGGGGACAAAGACCCTAATTCGATGATAGTTGGAATACTCTTGCAGTCTCTTGCAGCAGTCGGAATCCAGCAGTCTCTTTTTCCACCATGCGATCCAAGCAAACCTTCGAGTCTTATTCCAACTGTACCTGGCTTTCCGCCCCACGGCTGACCCTTCTCCCGGGGCCCCGGCGTGCTGGGCTGCTGGAACAGGTCGTCCGTGTGCCAGCGGCTGGTGGTGCCCGTGATGTTGGACAGCTGGCTCTGGGGGTAGTTGCGCTGGCTGGCCTTCAGCCGCAGGCTGTAGGTGATGTTGGACGGCAGGGGGCCGTCGGCGGGGAGGGGGTTGTGGAAGGTGACGGCCCCCAGGTACTCGGCCACGTCGCTGTCGTTGGTCCGGGCCAGGAACTCCAGCATCTTGGCCTCCGTCGCAAAGCCGCGCCCTGGTGAGGATTGCCGGTACGCGAATGAAATGACTTTTGGGAACAACACAGATATAACGTGATGTTTTGCGTCGAGGAGAATGTAATTCAATGAGGTCTTGCCCTTTTGACTCGACACGATCAACGCCGAGTGCTCAGTGCTTTGCCCGGTGCCTGATGAAAAAAATATTTCAGGCAGCTCGGGCGGGATTCGAACCGTACTGGAATTCGGGAGTCGCGGGTTATGAAATTTTTTTTTTTTTCATCAGGCATCAGGCAAAGCACTGAGCATTCAGTGTTTATCACGTCGAGCAAGGGCAAAACCTCATTGAATGACTTTGGAACAAATAGACTGATCGAGTGCAGACGTCTTCACCACTTGACCACCGAGCTGGTCGAGGTCGTGTGGTGGATTCGAATATTGCATAGCAGCAGGTACTGCATTGCCTCATAGATACATATTATAACATATATGATGATGTTAGCATTAAGGAGAATGATGTAATTCAAGGAGAGTTTGCCCTGCTCGACGTGATAAGCACTGATTGCTCAGTGATTTGCCCGATGCCTGATGACAAAAATTCAGGCAGCTCGGGCGGGATTCGAACCCGCGACTCCCGCTTTCTAGTGCAGACGTCTCTTACCCACTTGACCACCGAGCCGGTCCAGGTCGTGTGGCGGATTTGAATATTGTATAGCGGCGGGTATCGCGTTGCATCATAGATGTAGATATAACACGATGAAGGAGAATGTAAGCGTGTGAGACGTCAGCTTTTTTTAACGCCCATCCTGTCAGCGGCGCTTTTCTGAAACTCACCCGCCGCCAAGTACGAGTGGCCACTCTTCAGGTTGTCGACGGCCAAGTCCATCACCCGGCTCTCCCCCGGCCCGTTGGGCGTGTAGGCCATCCGCCACCTGCTGGGGAAGATGGGCAGGGCCTCATGGCTCAGGTTGTTGGGCAGCCGGTCCAGGGAGTAGCCGACGTACAGCGTGGGGTCCTTGTAGTCAAAGTAGTCCACTTTGGTGCGCAGCCATATCAGCAGGACGGAGACCAGGATGGGCAGGCCAATCTCAAAGAGAGTCCGGACCCAGTGCCGCTTCTGCAGGACGTAGTTCTTCCAGGTCAGGAGGAGAAGCTGCTGGAGTTGGCGACCCATGCTTCACCGGGTCTGACGGCCTACGCGGTGTCTGATTTCACAGAGGATCAACATTCACCTAGAGACACCGGATTCTGCTCCTTTTTTTGGGGGGGGGGAGAAATGTCCAGCAGGATCAAAACGTCAGCGTCTCCGCATTTACTGTGAAAAAAAAACAAAGAATACTTTGAGAAAGGTCCTGCTAGGATAAAAACGTCAGGCCCTCTTACTTTTTGAGATTCATGTACTGCAGGTCATTCTAGTCAGTGAGCAGTTTGCGACAGTTTTTGTATTCACTTCCAAAAAAAAAAAAGACCCAAAAGTCTCAAAATCTAGTGGGCCTGACGTTTTGATCCTAGCTGGCAGGAGCTTTCTCAAAGGCAGAGTGACCAGAAAAGACAGAAAAAGTAGTAAAATCACTAGCCCGAGTAACTTGGACCCTACACTGGACGCTACATGTCCCTCAAAATTTCAAAATTCGATAAAAAAAGGGTGACTTGTCGAGTCCAAGTTACTCGGACTATAAAATCACCAACTTGAGAGTGTATAATCACAAACTTCAGAGTGTTCTAACTTCTATGCAGTCAGGGTTGGTTGTTATGTACTACTAGGCTTAAGTTAAGTACTAGTAAAGACAAAGTGCTAGTATTTAGTAATAATAGTAGTATGATACTTACTTTTAATACTAATATTAAATAAAAGTTTTTTACTTTACTCTTTACTTTAGTAGCCTACTGTAGTACTAGTAGTAGTCTGAGTAACTACACTTAGTACAGTCAACCGACCCTCCAAACTCCAAATTTCGATACGAAAAGGGTGACTTGTTAGTTGTCACTGTCACTTGTCAGTTTTAAGTTACTCGGACTAATACTTGAGACAGTATGAGTAATTTTATGCTGACAAAAAGTGACACTACTGACAGCTTAGGCCTACTTAGTTTAATCAGCATGGAGGTAGTAACACTAGTCACTACACTACACTGATAGTGACTGATACTGAGAGTACAGTGCAAGTAACATATTTAACAACAAAGGAAGGAGTTACGAGTTCGAGTAGACGGAGTACGACCACTGAAGTCCATCGATCGTACAGCTTCAAATATTGAATAAATAGATGGTTGAATTGTTAAAAATCCAGTTTTAACTTCGAGTTTTTCGTTAAGAACATGTCGGCATTTAGTATTTACGTAATGTGTAACAATACATCATAAAGTGTTCATGCATGTATCGTATGACTTCCTACCTCCATGGACTTACCAAGTACAGAAGTAGTTTATGGCGACTGCACGCTTTTATAGCTCACGTGCATGATGCGGTCAGCTGGGTTTTATCACGAGACACGGCCTGGGTCAGCTGATAAGTGTCATGGCCTGGGTGCATTCCACTAAACAATTCCAACATGGCGGCCGGAAGTTATTTATCATAATACTAGTTAATAAATTAATGATTGGCTTCCCTGGGTCTTCCCCGATCAGCCCCGGCGTAATTTGACGTAATCACTGCATCCCTAACTTACTCAGTGTGTGAGGGAAGCTGCTGGCACGGTTACACTTACTCGCCCCCTGTATGTGCACAACCTGGACAACTCGCCCCACTAGACAACTCGCCCCACTTGCCAACCTTCCCCACTCTCCAACTGGCCCACTTGCCAACTCGCCCCACTTGCTAACTCGCCCCACTCGCCAACTCGCCCCACTTGCCAACCTTCCCCACTCTCCAATTGGCCCACTTGCCAACTCGCCCCACTTGCCAACTCGCCCCACTCGCCAACTCGCCCCACTTGCTATTAAATTCGCCCCTCGCGCCAACTCGCCCCACTTGCTAACTCACCCAACGTCCGACTCGCCCCCCTCTTCAGACCGTCCAACTAGCAGGACGCCCTCTGGCAACTTGTAACTTACGGAGGCTGTAAAAGGACATCCAACAATTTTGTTTATCTCGTTCTAACGCGACTGTTATTGTTTTTGTCTCTCCTTTGCCCATCTTCATCTTGTATGTGTTGTAAATTGAATGGCATGAATAGATAATAATAATGATAATAATAATGATATGAAGTAAATACACAAAAACTGTTGCAAACTGGACACTGACTAAAAATGACCTGTATTTTATTTTTGTGTTAATCTCAAAAAATGGCCTGAGGTTCGGTATGAGGGACAACTATAGTGATAAAGACCACAAAATGTGATACATGCTGTAAGTATAGTGTAATTTATCATGACACCACTTATCTATAATCATATAGATCAGTGTGTGACACACCCACGAGACATTGAACTCTGAACATGTACACACAACCAACCACGCCCCCCTTGACTGAGCAATATTGGACATTTTTCTAGCGAGCTAGGTGGCCCGCTCCTGATATTGCCAGCGTGGACTAACCAACATGGCAGCCAGGGTGAGCGTAGGTGACGAAGTCGTTTCGTCTTCAGCTTCCATTCCCAACCACGTTCCCGCCGGCCCGGACCCTCCCAGGACACCTGCGAGAGTGGAAACCGGTGCCCCAAAGGTATGTGTCGGTGAATTATCCGTGCCACTACTAGGACGGGGCCTTCGTTTTGGGCCTTGCGAACATTAAATGCCGGTATTGTGAACTGTGCAGTGTATGTACCGTGTACACGTTAATACTAATAGAGAAAGTCACACGTCAAATGGTGGGCGGGGCTAGTGATTGGATTCGGGGGGCGTAATAAGATGGCTAAACTAGTATTTTCACGATCTTAATCCATCTTATTTTCTGTTGTTGCTGTTTTAATATTTACTACTACTACAAGAATAGTGAATCCCTTTTCAATCTTTATTTAATTTGATATGGGTTAGAATTAGATAAGGTAAACTACCGTAAAGTTAAGTAAGTTGTAACCCTCATCCTCCGAGTTCGAAGCCAAAGGTCTCCGACCCTCAGGAGGATGAGTGTTACGGTTACCGCAACTAGGTTCTTAAGATAAAATCCACTTAAAAATTTTAAAATTTTAAAGTTTATTTTGTTAAGATCTTGATTTGAACTTCGACGAACGTCCATTAAATATTAATCATAATTAATTAATTAAGTATAAGACATTCATTTGACATACTGCCCCCTCCAATACTCCCAATAGATTAATTAAATAAAGTACTGGGCATTGGGCATGAAATCTCACCTACTGTAGTGTTACTGTTGTACATATTCACAAATTAAGGTTGGAAGGATGACCTTTTTTCTTAATTCAGAAGTTAGGAATATTTCAGTTGATTTCTGTCTGGCCTTTTCACAAAGTCATTAAAATCTTAAAATTTAGTGGGCCTGACGTTTCGATCCTAGCAGGACCTTTCTCAAAGGCAGAGGAAGGTCCTCTGCCTTTGAGAAAGGTCCTGCTAGGATCGAAACGTCAGGCCCACAAAATTTTAAGATTTGCATTTTGGTAATTTTAGTCAGTAAGCAGTTTGCAACATTTTTGTATAGTTAAAGTCATTAAAAGTTAGATAGACTGTGTGGCAAGATTTAACTTTAGTATCTGCACCATAAAAGTATGGACAAAAAGCCCTAAATCTTCAATCAACCACCTACATGTATTAATTTGTAGATGACAGCCATCATCTGACACAACCACTTGCCGGGAAAAAATGGTCTTACACTTACAGTTTTCCCCCAGGCAAGATTTTAGTTTAATACCCTCAATGATGAAAGTCTGGTGGAAAAAACCTTAACCAAAATTAAACCACCATTTTGTTATGTGGACAACATCCATGGTCTGGCACAACCACTTGCCGCCACAAAATTGGACAGTTTTCCCAAAAGTCATATGATTTTGTGGCGCGTATGTGTGGTGCGTATGTAGGAATAGTGAAGTGCATGTTCTGTACACAGAGACTGCTGTCACTGCTGACCGTCGTCTGGTTGATAAATACGCGATAATTTGGGGGAATACTGCAAGTCCATTTCATTTGCCAGACAGTGTCGTTAAGCTCTACATAATATTAGTTGGTCTGTTGTGGATTTAGGGGTTTTCCACCCTTTTACGGTGAGGGTATTAAACCAAAATCTTTCCTTCCCCAAAAACATGATTTTGCCAATGTGTCAGTCAGACGATGATCAGTATGTGGCTGTGTACAAAACATGCACTTCACTACGTACACACCACACATACCATGTACGACTGTACGTATCACAAAATCCTGATTTGGGGGAAAACTGTAAGTCCAATTTTTTGGGGGGCAAGTGGTTGTGCCAGACAATGGATATTGTCTACATACTGTATAGAACAATATGTGGTCTATTGTGAATTTGTTTTTTTTTCGTCTTTTACAGTGTAGGTACTGAATTAAAATCTTGTGCTGGTAAACATTTATATGTAAAATATATCAATCTTAGTTTAATCAAGCGTGCAAGCATGTTGCAATACATGTACAAATAATATGTATACATGTACTGTACTTTCAATTTTGTTGATGGCATTCCCCAAATAATTTTAAATTAATTACATGGTCTAAAATGCTGGAAATTCTCAGTTCAGTTCTGCTGGAAATTCTCAGTCATGTATATTTGATGAACAAAGACGATGGACCTTTTGTACATTTCGGACCAATTTTAAAATGACGTCATCTCCCATATCCTGTGCATGTGGCTGAACACACCAGGTGAACTGCCTGCAGAGATGGAAGAAGCCAATTGAGCAGTGTCATTTCGTTGCTTCCATTTGTTTCATTGCAAATATTTGGGAATTCATAAAAGAAAGATGTGCATATTTGCAATGGCCAGTGTGCCGGTAGTTTACATCAGACCACATGTTGTTAGGTGCGTATTCGTTGTGGAGAATCAATATCCAATATTGAATTTGTCCTGTGTAAACAGATGTTCATTGAGCCTTCGCTGAGGGAGATGGCTGGTGCACTGAGTGAAGTCATGGAAGAGATGGAGGAATATAGCAGGTTAGTATGCAGTTAAGGAGTGGCTACTGGGTATAAGGACCGGGCACTGGATGCAAGGACTTTGGACTATTTGTAAGGAGTGAGGACTTTGGAGTGTGTGTAAGGACTAGGTACTGGGTTTAATGACTGGGTACTGGGTATAAGGACCGGGCACTGGGTGCAAGGACTTCGGACTATGTGTAAGGAGTGAGGACTGGGGAGTGTGTTTAAGGACTGGGTACTGGGTTTAACAACTGGGTACTGGTTTGAAGACTGGGTACTGGGTATAGGGACTGGGTACTGAGTGTATGCACTAGGCACAAGGCCTGGGAACTAGGTATAAAGACTGAGTACTGGGTATGAGGACTTGGTAATACTGGGTGTGAGGACTGGGTACTGGGCTTAAAGACAAGGCACTTGATATAAGGACAAGGCACTGTGTGTAAGGACTGGGCCCTAAGTATGAGGACTGGGTACTCAGTTTGAGTTGTGGGTATTGGGCACAAGGCCCGGGAACTAGGTATAATGACTGAGGACTTGGCACTGGGTGTAACTTGTAAGGACAAGGCACTGGGTGTAAGGACAAGGCACTGGGTGTAAGGACAAGGCACTGGGTGTAAGGGCAAGGCACTTGGTGTAAGGACAAGGCACTGGGTGTAAGGACAAGGTACTGGGTGTGAGGACAAGGCACTGGGTATAAGGACTGGGTACTGAGTATGATTACTTGGTACTGGGTGTGATGGTGAGGGGTGGGTACTGGGTGTGACTGAGGAGTGGGCACTGTGTGTTAGGATAAGGCACTGGGTGTAAAGACAAGGCACTGGGTATAAGGACAAGGCACTGGGTATAAGGACAAGGCACTGGGTGTGTATGGACAAGGCACTGGATGTAAGAAGGTGTAAGTGACATTTCAGATTTATGGCACATGATAATCTTTGTGTTTCACATTGTTTGGGTCCTTTGCACCAACCACAAGCCAATGATTCTCTCCATTGGACCTGTCCCTACATGTATGCCCACAGGACGTCACCCCTAGGCACAGCGGTGACAAGTAGAAGGTACATGTATAAGGACATGTACAGTGACAGGAAGCCAGTTGTCAGTGTCACGCTTACTAACAGGTTGGAAACTCCATCCCTCCCTTCCGTTCCCATGATGCCCCGGTGGAGGGATCCCTGGAAATGGTTGTTGTGTGTATTGCTCCAGGGCTGCATGTCAGAGTGAAATACATTGTGGTGGTTTTTGTTTTCGATCCTTTTTTTTTCTAACCCTTCCAATCCTGCATGGGTGATTATATCACTGAATTCGCTGACATACCACAACCCGGATTTTCCGGTTTTGTCAGACGGAGACGAAGCCTGAGCCCGAGCTTGATCCATGATTTTATCAATGTTCCTAGAGTCATGTCATTGGTAGAAGGGTGTTTTTGCATGTGCATGATTATTTGATCAGGAAAAGTACTTAGTCATGCCTATAAATACCAAAGGTATCTTGAAACCTTTTTTGTTTTTTCATTGATTTGTTTGACTTGAAAAAGAGCTTCATCCACTTTGTGTGATCCCCGAGCTGCTGTAGCCAGGTTGGTTTGCATCAGAAATGAAAAGCAGGCTTGTGATCCCTGGAGATATACGGCAGTTAATGGTTGAATTGCTTCTGACTAGCACCCCCCACCCCGGCAAAGACTAGTTGACTATTTGGGAAGGCCACCATCTAAGGGCTGGAAAGCTTAGATGGAAGAGTGCCAGGCACACCAAACCTAAGGTCTCGGGTTCAAATCCCGGTCGAGTCAAAGTTTTCTTTGCCATGTTTTTTCAATTTGTCTAAAAGTTCCCAGTCAATTTTTCATTGATTAGTTTGACATTTTCTTTTAAATTTTGTCTGTGTTTGGGGGGGATTTTCTTTGTTCTTTTCCTGATTTTTCTTTTCATTTGGTTTTGGTCTGCAGTGGTCAGCGACTGCAAGAGATTATTGGCAAGTTGGAGGAGATCATCTTGCAGTCCCCAACAGATGGACAGTCATCAGCAGGGTGAGTGGACATAGATGACCACTGACTGGTCAGTGCCATGGCTGGATGGGCGTAAGGACTGGGTACAGGGTGCAAGGACTGGGTACTGGGTGTAAGGACTTGGTACTGAGTGTATACACTGGGCACAAGGCCCGGGAACTAGGTATAAAGACTGAGGACTTGGCACTGGGTGTAAGGATAAAGCACTGGGTGTAAGGACAAGGCACTGGGTGTAAGGACATGGCACTGGGTGTAAGGGCAAGGCACTAGGTGTAAGGACTTGGCACTTGGTGTAAGGACTTGGCACTGGGTGTAAGGGCAAGGCACTGGGTGTAAGGACAAGGCACTGGGTGCAAGGACAAGGCACTGGGTGTAAGGACAAGGCACTGAATGTAAGGACAAGGCACTGGGTGTAAGGACAAGGCACTGGGTGTAAGGACAAGGCACTGGGTGTAAGGACTGGGCACTTGGTATGTGTCATGTGTGTCAGGGCTTTCCTTTCCCCCAACTGTCTGTGTATGTCCTTGTCACTTTGCCATTGAGAAAGGTCCTGCTACTAGGATCAAAACGTCAGGCCCTCTGTTCTTTTGAGATTTGCAGTTTGCAACAATTTTGCATATCAATCAAGGGCCGTGTCCGAAACGGGCTTCCAGAGCTAAGGCTAGGGCTATTGTCTTCGCATCTCCGTGTATTTCCAATAGGGGGGGGGGAGACCTAGACCTAGCTCTAGACGCCCATTTCGGACACGGCCTGATTATGGATTTGCTCTTTTGATGCTGCCAAAACATTGACAGGCGTGTCTTGGACCTATCCGGTTTTAGATCCCTCAGCCCGATCCTGGATAAGGCGGCCCAAGTAGCCATGCTGGGCCAGAGCATTGCCGCCTACTTCAACACCCTTGACCGTGGCCACCTGCGGAGGCTGACCCGCATCACCTCGGACACGACCCTGTGGCTCTCCAGGATCTTCAGGTGAGTCCGTTGCCAGACTGTCATCTTGAAAGTTCAGTCAGGCACTAGGGGACCAGTCTCATAGAGCCGCATAAGCACCAAAATTTGAACGAACAAAGGAATGAACAAAGGAAGGAACAAACGAACAAAGGAAGGAAGGAAGGAATGAATGAACGAACAAACGAACAAACAAACGAACAAACGAACAAACGAACAAACGAACAAACGAACAAACGAACAAACGAACAAACGAACAAACGAACAAACGAACAAACGAACAAACAAACAAACGAACAAACAAGCAAACAAACACAATAACAAATGAACAAACGAACAAATGAACAAACAAACAAACGAACAAACAAACAAACAAACAAACAAACAAACAAACAAACAAACAAACACAATAACAAACAAACAAACGAACAAATGAACAAACGAACAAACGAACAAACGAACAAACGAATGAATGAATGAATGAATGAATGAACAAACAAAACAAGGCTGCTTGCGCAGGATTCAAACCTTACTCAAATTTGAATCTATTACAGGAATTGGATTGAGTTTTATTTTCACAAATGTGCAAATGAATGACTGAACAAACGAACGAACAAATTTGCCAATGAATGAACAAATGAATGCACAAATGAACAAACATAGGAATGAACAAACAAACGAAGGAGAGAACAAATGAACGTATGAAGGAAGGAACCAACAAACAAACAAACAAAAGAGAGAACAAATGAACATATGAAGGAAGGAACCAACAAAAGAACAAACAAACAAATGAACAACCAAACAAACAAATGAGTGAAAGAATAAACAAACCAAACAAGGCAGCCTTGGCAGGATTCAAAGCGTGCTCCAATCCGAATCTATGACAAGAATTGGATTGGTCTTTCATTGTTGCAGATTTGACGATTCCTCGGCATACTTCCACTCTGACAGCCGGGATGGGCTGTTGAGGGTGTGTCGCCTGGCACTGAGCAGTAAGTACGACAAGTACGGCACAGACGGGTTCAACGCACTCTACACCAAGCCGCCGATCATCTACATCAGTGCGGCGGCCAACCCTGGTCTGGGCCAGTACATCTGCACCCAGGTACTGAGATATATGAAGGCTTAACCCTAATGTCCTAGACCCTTTTTGCGAGGAACCTACCTGAATCCTTTGAAATCCTCTGATTTTGAGTATGAATTTTGGGCGACCAGCCTCAATCCTCTGAAATCCTCTGAAATTTGCCACTGTACACAAAAACTGTGGCGCCCACTGCCTCAATCCTCTGAAATCCTCATAGCCAGGGAATGGGAATGGCCAGCAGCTCATGGGTGAGTTTGCCCATGAGACTATAAATGTGTTGTTTGGAACCAAGCATAACTACAGACCCCAATGCAGTTTGAGAATCAATCCTCTGAAATCCTCATTTCAGTCGAACCCCATGCAGCCTAAATCCTCCCAAATCCTTCTCCAGTAGTTTGCCCATTCAGCCTCAATCCTCAGAAATCCTTCCAAACTTCACAACCTATTCAGCCTCAATCCTCTGAAATCCTTGGAACCTTCATAACCTATTCAGCCTCAATCGTCTGGAGTCCTTTGCTTTAGCCCAGAGGATTTCTGAGGATCTAGGAAGGTAAGGGTTTTAATACAGTCAACCTTAACCAGCTCTGTGTCCTCTCCTCTGCTTGCCAATTGCAGGCAGCTTTGAGGCAGCCAACTGCGCAGCATGTGGGGGAGAAAAAAAAAAGGTGCACGCTCAACAACCCCAGTGAAACAGGGGAAAGAATGTTTGAGAGTGACCAAATTTCTTCTCGGAGATTGCGGTGAACTGTTTGCCTGTGAATTGCCTAGTGTGGCGCGTGGCCTTTACATTTTGTAGAGGGCCCGACAACCCTAGCAGGAGGAGCTTCTTTGGCAAAGGCACGGTGATGCTTTTTGAGTGTGGTCCCGCCAGTGGCAAAATGTCAGGCCCTCTTTATACAAACCCAAGTAGCACCGGAGGCCGAGTTTTAGCCTGAAAGAAAGTTCTCTTTGCACGCTCCCAGACGTTGGAATTGCAGGCTGAATATTCTGACAACATTCTGAACACTCCAAGTGCGATCCGACGTACATTCACTCGGGAGCTAACTCACCAGCAGGAAAGGGCAAGACTAATTCAAATCGACAAATTGGCAAGGAAAACTTTGACTGGACCGGGACTTGAACCCGAGACCTCTGGATTAACGTACCAGTTCTCTTCCATCTGAGCAATCCAGCCCTTAGATGGTGGCCTTCCCAAATAGTCAACTAGTCTTTGCCGGGGTGGGGGTGCCAGTCAGAAGCCATTAAACCATTAACTGCCGTACATGTGTGTATATCTCCAGGGATCACACCAAGATGCAAACGACCTGGCTATGGCAGCTCAGGGATCACACAAAGTGGATGCAGCTCTTTCCAATTCAAGTCAAGCAATCGATCAGGAAAAACTGACTGGGAACTTTTGAACAAATTGAAAAATTGGAAAAAGGAAACTTGAACTTGAACCCGAGACCCAAGAATATTTTGAAGCGTATTTGACCGGCATTTTGACAACTCCTCATTGCAGATGGTTCTGCTTGATTCCTGGACAGTCTGAATAAGTGTGACGAGGGACTTATATTCATTCTCATCAGTAAGCCGTTTTTCAGCATGTTTTGTCTTTTCTTTCTGCCGATCAACTTCGCTGAGATGTTTGTTCATTTTTCTCTTTCATAGTTGGGCCTGCCACTGTCCAGCCTTTGCACGGTTCCCTGCAACACTGTCTTTGGATCACAACATACCATGGTGAGCTTTCATTCAATCTGGTCTTAGATTAGCACTAACGATTTGCGCCTGTTTACCACAATTTAGCACAGTGCCCTCAGGGGTGCAGGCCCACATACCACAGCATACCACACTATGGTATATTGTGGTATATGGGCCTTATCCTACCATGCACAGCACTGCACAGGCAGTGCCTGATGACAGCCTACAGTATCTACCACAAAAAACACACATCAGACGGGTCATTGTCCTTCAATGAGGATTTGCCCTGATCGGCGTGTTAAGCACTGAATGCCCAGAGCTTTGCCCGATGCCTGATGAAAACATTTCAGGCAGCTCGGGCGGGATTCAAACCCATGACTCCTGCTTTCTAGTGCAGACCGTCTTAACCACTTGACCACCGTACTGGTCGAGGTCGTGTGGCAGATTCGAATATTGTATAGCGTCCGGTCCCGAATTGTCAGGTCCTATTATGTCATAGACATAACATGATGTTCACGTCAAACACCATTTCATGTCTATGCTGATCATTGTCGTGCTCCTCTGTGATCGCAGGACATAGCCACATTGGAGAGACTGATCCGTGATGACGAGGGCTCCTCCAAGAGCCCGCTGCTGGTGGTCGCTAACGCCGGCACGCCCCTGGCTGGCCACACCGACAACCTGAACCGCCTGCGCACCATCTGTGATGAGTACGGGGTGTGGCTGCATGTCCAAGGGTAAGCCACGCCTGGGTTAGAAGACTGTTGGGTTTGGTCATTCTGTATCAATCATTGATTGATCAATTAATCAATTGATCAATTAATCAATTGATCAATTGATCGATCGATCAATCAATTGATCGATCAATCAATTGATCGATCAATCAATTGATCGATCAATCAATTGATCGATCAATCAATTGATCGATCAATCAATTGATCGATCAATCAATTGATCGATCAATCAATCAATCAATTGATCGATCAATCAATCAATCAATTGATCGATCAATCAATCAATCAATTGATCAATCAATCATCAATCGATTAACTAACCAACCAATCAATCAATCAATCGATCGATCAACTAACCAACCAATCAATCAGTCAATCGATCGATCAACTAACCAACCAATCAATCAGTCAATCAATCAATCGATCAACTAACCAACCAATCATTAATCGATCGATCAACTAACCAACCAATCAATCAATCAAGCGATCGATCAACTAACCAACCGATCAATCAGTCAATTGATCAATCGATCAACAAACTAATCAATCAATCAATCAATTTCCACTTTGTATAATTTTTCCTTTTTTTTCCCAATTTGTTCATAAGTTCCCAGTCAGTTTTTCCTTTGTTTATTAGACTTGAATTGAAAAAAGCTGCGTCCACTTTGTGGGATCCCCGAGCTGCCGTAGCCAGGTTTACAATAATTGGTTGTTTGCATGGTGCCCCCACCCTAGCAAAGACTAGTTGACTATTAGGGAAGGCCACCATCTAAGGGCTGGATGGCTCAGATGGGAAGAGCACTGGTGCGTTAATCCAGAGGTCTCGGGTTCAAGTCCTGGTCCAGTCAAAGTTTTATTTGCCATTTTTGTTTAATTTGCAGAAATATTTATGAAAACTTTTGTCAACTTCCTTGTCTCATCTTTCTCTCCTTGCAGACACAACCTAGCTGCTTTGGCAATGGCCAAAGTGCCTACCTCAATTCTGGTAAGACCCAGTTGATTGTACAGAACGACAAGCGAAGAACATTTACCTGAACTAGGATTTGAATCCAAGATGAAGCTATCTAACTCAACGTTATTAACCCTAATGTCCTAGACCCTTTTTGCGAGGAACCTACCTGAATCCTTTGAAATCCTCTGATTTTGAGTATGAAATTTGGGCTACCAGCCTCAATCCTCTGAAATCCTCTGAAATTTGCCACCGTACACAAAAACTGTGGTGCCCACTGCCTCAATCCTCTGAAATCTTCATAGCCAGGGAATGGGAATGGCCAGCAGCTCGTGGGTGAGTTTGCCCATGGGATGACTATAAATGTGTGGTTTGGAACCAAGCATAACTACAGACCCCAATGCAGTTTGAGAATCAATCCTCTGAAATCCTCATTTCAGTCGAACCCCATGCAGCCTAAATCCTCCCAAATCCTTCTCCAGTAGTTTGCCCATTCAGCCTCAATCCTCAGAAATCCTTCCAAACTTCACAACCTATTCAGCCTCAATCCTCTGAAATCCTTGGAACCTTCATAACCTATTCAGCCTCAATCCTCTGAAGTCCTTTGCTTTAGCCCAGAGGATTTCTGAGGATTTAGGAAGGTAAGGGTTAATAGGACAGGATTTTAACTGCCCGTAGATCTCCAGGGATCACACCCCCATATTTATTTCAGCAACATGTTGCTATAACGAACGCCGATATACTGAACATTCGGCTATAACGAACATGCCTTTTGGCTCACCGATATATCTGTGCAAAATATGTGGCCGCAACTGCTATAACGAATGACTGCTATACCGAAAAAAAAATTCATGGTTCCTGGGATGTTTGTTATAGCGACGTTCTACTGCATTTGTAAACCAAGTTTATGGCAGTTCTACTGCATTTGTAAACCAAGTTTACAAAAATGCCATTATGGCGTTCAGGCATATAGATACAGCCATTTCCATAGCTGTGGGTTGGAATGGCTGCTTTGAGCAAAAACCACAAAGCAGTGAGCATTGATTGGATAGTCTGGTTCCGTTGTAATGTCAGCATCTTGTCTGCCTCTCCTCCCTGCAGGCAGCCAAGAGAGTCAACAGCTTGACCCTGCAGCCCGGTGTCTGGCTAGGTCTTCCTGGTATTCCCTTTGTCGTATCCTTTCCCTCTAGAGGGCGCCCCGTAAAAAAAAGCTTGTTGTTAAATCGCAAATAATTTTTAAAAATATTTTATTGAACTTTCGCACTGCTTGAATGAGTTGTTTTTAAAAATTATCTTGCTAAGAATTGAATTTTTGGGATCATCTTGTTCAAATTAGGAGTTTTTCGATAATCTGCCCAAAATTTCGAGGCCTCAATTTTGTTTATCCTAGCAGGACCTTTCTCTGCCTTTGAGAATGGTAAGTTTGAAACGCTGTGCACTCTAAATAGTTGAAATTTTCCTTTTTGGTAATTGAACCCAGCATGTAATATGCAGCATTTGTTACTTTTGATTGTGATTTTATTTTTTGTAACCAATTCATGTTGATGTTTAGAATAATGATTTGAAATCCTGAGCTTCTTGAAAACATGCAGACACTCTACAAGACTGCTGATCCAGCCATGGTAAGTCTGCCAATTATGAACTTTGTTCAACTGGAGGCCTATTTCGCACAGCTGCTTAACCACTTCGCGCTGGGTTTTTTTCAGCGCCGATGACCGCCATACAGGGGTTTTTGAACAATGCATCATTTTTAAATCTCCCTATAACAATCGGAACAATATAATTATTTCTGTGATATATATCGATAAGTGTATACTATGGGTACAAGAGAGTAAAACCTGGCACAATTCGGACTTTTGTGTGTGTGCATGTACGGTGCTGTCAATCCCTGACCGCAGACTCCAGCCTCCACTCCAGGCAGTCAAATCTTTGAGTTGGTCAGCCACAACCGAGCGTACAGATTACAGTATAGGATATGGGGGGGAATTCCAATGCCAGACCGACGACCGTTGGGTTGTGTGGCATGCAAAGACAATGTCCCCCGCATGCTTTCAGCGGCAGCGCGGTATCCCTTGATCCTCCACAGTAAAAGTCCCACAATTGCACAATTACTGCTGCTAATCTTGCAATTCATGTGGCAACTTGCGCCAAAAAGGGTCTTTGTACTATTCATATTGCTTTGTTCTAAGCTGAAAAGAGTCTTTGTTTAGAATGTGGACAATAGTGGTGCCCGGAATCGGACAGCCCCGTCGCCTAGTAAAGCCAATGGAGCTCCGGATTCGAAGGTCCCGGCGTTAAGTGGTTAAGCACCCAAAATAGGCTTAAAAAATTGCCACGATTCACAAGACCACTTTGCCAACCAAAAAATCACTTTTGCTTCATGCTAAGTAAAGAAGAGTGGAATACAAGTCAGAAGCAATTGATATCACATCGTAATGTGCTTTGTAATCCTGTTTACACAGGGAAGACTTTCCATCCTTAGCAGATTTTCATGCTTAAGAGGCTCTATAAATTTGGGCGCTGGTTTCTTCTTTAAGAAAATGGTACTACTAAGACTTCAGTAGTGAGTTGGGCTGTTCCAGGAAGTTTTTATCATGATTGGTCAGTGAGCAGTTTGGAATTGTTTGTTTTTGTATTTACTTCAGAAGGTTTTATATAATAGATTGCCGTCTCTGGCAATTGTGGCAATAGTGAGTTGGGCTGTTCCAGGAAGTTTTTATCATTATTGGTCAGTGAGCAGTTTGCAATTTTTTTGGTATTTACTTCAAAAGGTTTTATATAATAGATTGCCGTCTCTGGCAATTGTGGCAGTAGTGAGTTGGGCTGTTCCAGAAAGTTTTTATCATTATTGGTCAGTGAGCAGTTTGGAATTTTGTTTTGTATTTACTTCAAAAGGTTTTATATAATAGATTGCCGTCTCTGGCAATTGTGGCAATAGTGAGTTGGGCTGTTCCAGGAAGTTTTTATCATCATTGGTCAATGAGCAGTTTGCAAATTATTTGGGTTTTTACTTCAAAAGGTTTTTATAGATTGCCGTCTCTGCCAATGGTGGCAATAGTGAGTTGGGCTGTTCCAGGAAGTTTTTATCATCATTGGTCAATGAGCAGTTTGCAAATTATTTGGGTTTTTACTTCAAAAGGTTTTTATAGATTGCCGTCTCTGCCAATGGTGGCAATAGTGAGTTGGGCTGTTCCAGGAAGTTTTTATCATCATTGGTCAGTGAGCAGTTTGCAAATTATTTGGGTTTTTACTTCAAAAGGTTTTTATAGATTGCCGTCTCTGCCAATGGTGGCAATGTGCGATTGGTGAAATCTCCGACAGTCCGTCCCATCTGGTTTTGGTGTGGTTTTTTTTTTTACAGAGTCTGGCGGCTGGCTTTGGTTCCTCGCAGCTTCAGGATCGTCTGAGTGCCTTACCGCTCTGGCTCAGCTTGCAGTGCCTGGGCCATGACGGCGTCGTGGACAAGCTCAAGCATGCTGCCGATCTGGTGAGTGCGTGCGTGCATAGAAACCCCCGCCGCCCGCGGACCGACAGACACGACCCGTAATTTAGCAGCGACGGACTGCCGATCTAGTCCTGCTGTGTTCAATTCAATTCAATTCAATTCAATAACATTTATTTTCATACTTCCACAAGGATACACATCAGAATGGATAACGTGAAATAAATAACTATATACATGTATATAGTAACAATATAACAAAGTCTTAAAATTTAGTGGGCCTGACGTTTCGATCCTAGCAGGACCCTTCTCAAAGGCAGAGTGACAAGGACAAAACAGATACATGTACAGGTATCTGTTTTGTCCTTTTTGTCCTTTTTGTCCTTGTCACTCTGCCTTTGAGAAAGGTCCTGCTAGGATCGAATCGTCAGGCCCACTAAATTTTAAGATTTACATTTTTGTAATTTTAGTCAGTAAGCAGTTTGCAACATTTTTGTATATCAATATAACAAATTGTTAAACACGAAATTGAAAAGAAGGTGGGAAGTATAGGGGCTGTTCGTATAAGCCAAGGCTTGTAGAGAACAGCCTTTACAGACAAATTAGACGTAAATACGGGAACAAACAGACAAGGGAACACAAACAAGATGATTAGACTGGGTAATGAAGACGAAACAAATTAAACCAAAATAAATACGAGGAGCGATGACAATGAGAGAAACAATATCGAATAGAAAGTTACGAAAGGTTACGAAAGTAACTTGAAGAACGAAGGATGAGTGTATCTAAGCCTAAGGAGAGAAAGCTATTTCCCAGTTCACGAGTGAACCAACACCACACCAAACCGCACAGTGCACAAGCGCAAAGACCGAATAGTAATGCTAACATTGCTAGTTGCTACGCGGCTTGTTTTCACAAATTTGTACGCCGACGACTCGCAGCTAACTGTTATTTATTAGTCCCGCCATGTGCGTGTAGAACAGCGGAGTAAATTCACGGTAAATTCACCTTTACATTCCTGGCTACAGAAGCCGCCGCCGTATGTATCGTAATCTTATTGTAACTCATGCATGCATCGATTTTGGTCAAAACTTTGTGCCCTTTGACCTCCTGACTCCATTTTGTTGCCAAGTCGTGAACTGGAGACAAGATTTCTGCCTCCAGTTCACGACTGGTGACCACGAGTTACCAGACGATTGCAACGCCTCTTCACGACTAGGGAACTCGTGAACACGGTCATCACGACGCGATTGAAACGCGGCATATGTCACGATCTAGCTCCGGCTCTGGAGCCCCCGCGTCTCTCCCGTCGCTCTGCAGCCTCATTGAGCCTCTTGTGCGGAGATCATTGTGGGCAGGCGCTCAAATAGACACTCACTGGTTGTTCCACCCAACCGTAACGGTACCTTTGGTCGCACCGCAAGTTCATTCGTTCATTTACATCCGTACATGTCTGATCATTGTGGGATCAAGTCCCCAACTCTATCCTGTACGGCACCCTCCAGCCTGTCACTACCACCATCAGACAGTGTTGCATGTGGCTAGCCGGTCATGTGTACCGTCATAATGAACCAGCTAGTCGAGTCCTCCTCTGAATGCCAGATGTTCCTTGGTGCAGAGGTGGTCCCACCATCAGACTGCATTGCCTGCGGCCAGCCGGTCATGTGTACCGTCACAATGAACCAGCTAGTCCAGTCCTCCTCTGAAAGCCGTCACAATGAACCAGCTGTTCAAGTCCTCCTCTGAATGCCAGATGCTCCTTGGTGCAGAGGTGGTCCCACCATCAGACAGCGTCACCTGCGGCTAGCTGGTCATGTGTACCGTCACAATGAACCAGCTAGTCGAGTCCCCCTCTGAATGTTAGATGCTCCTTGGCACAGAGGTGGTCCCACCATCAGACAGCGTTGCCTGCGGCTAGCTGGTCATGTGTACCGTCACAATGAACCAGCTAGTCGGGTCCTCCTCTGAAAGCCAGATGCTCCTCCTCTGAGCAGAGGTGGTCCCACCATCACCCTCCAATCTTCCATCGAGATGGAGTCTGGTCCGTGTGGACCCTCACTGTCCAAGGCGATGCTGGACAGGGTATGCTGAAGAAAAAAAAACTTGTCATGTCATCACGGTGAAAGATTAATTGATTTGAAAAACGTTTCGATATCATTTCGGACGAGCGCCATTGTGGGGCACCTCGATGTGTAGCTCGTGCAGACCATATGTATTTCGTCATTCTCTAATCATTGCATATTTTTATTTGTTTTTTCTTTTCTTTCAGAGCCAACACATGCAACAGAGGCTGAACTCGCTGGGGTCCATTAATATTGCAGTAAGTTTCTCAATCTACAGATGATTGTGGGAGTGAATATTGACAATAAAACTGAAATGTTTATTGCGGTTATATTAATACTTTTTAACTCGGGGTACTGTTAAAGTAGTACTATGATTCAAGCCAAACAAAGGAACTTTTGAAGAAATTTTAAAATTTGGCGATTTTTCAATTTGTTCTAAAAGTTCCCAGTCAGTTTTTCCTTGGTTTGTTTGACTTGATTCGAAAAAGCTGCATCCACTTTGTGTGATCCCCGAGCTGCCGTAGCCAGGTTTACAACAATTGGTTGTTTGCATCTGAATGAAAGTGGGGGTGTGATCCCTGGAGATATATAGGGCAGTTAATGGTTGAATGGCTTCTGACTGGTGCCCACACCCCGGCAAAGACTAGTTGACTGTTAGGGCAGGCCAGCATCTAAGGGCTGGATAGCTCAGATGGAAGAGCACTGGTACATTAATCCAGAGGTCTCAGGTTCAAATCCTGGTCCAAGCAAAGTTTTCTTTGCCAATTTTTCAATTTAATACTGAAATTGTAAACAAGCAAATGTAGGCAGCCTTCACAAAGACGAGAATGATACAAACTGGTCACTGACTTCAATGATTTGAGGGCCCGACGTTTCGATCCTAGCAGGACCTTTCTCAAAGGTCCTGCTAGGATCGAAACGTCGGGCCCCCTCTGTGGATTTTTTTTGCTTGTTTCTGTGGTAATTTTGGCTGTTGATTCTCAGCAACTTGTTTATAATTGAGTATGTTTGAAAAAAAATTAAATAACTTGAAAAAAATATCAAATTTTAAATGAAAAAAGAAAATCAAATTTTAAATGAAAAAAGAAAATCAAATTTTAAAATGAAAAAAGAAAATCAAATTATGTAAGCAAAAAGACTCCTGCTTACCCTTGCAATGTTTCAAGCTAAAACGAACCTGTTTTGACATTTTTTCCTTTTTTTCCTTCTCAATCTCAAAGGATAAATCGGCAAAAGGTGGCACCCAGCTGACTATAGAGGGCTCCATCAAAGAGATCTTCACCAAAACGATACAAGTGTTGGTGCGTCTCTTAACTGTCTCTCATTATTTTGATAAAATTCCAAATATGCTTCCAATTGCTGATTGAATTAAATGACGGAAATTAGCAAATCTTCCAAATTCAGAGGGACTGAGGTTTTGATCCTAGCAGGACCTTTCTCAAAGGCAAAGTGACAAGGACAAAACAGATAGTCAGGGGAAGGAAAGCCCTGACACACATGACAGGAAGGACAAAAGGGAAGGGAGTGGAATGCAGATTTCTCCCATCCCTTTCTGTGTACATCTGCATCCCACTCCCTTCCCTTTTGTCCTTCCTCTGTCATGTGTCAGGGCTTTCCTTCCCCTGACTGTCTGTGTATGTCCTTGTCACTTTGCCTTTGAGAAAGGTCCTGCTAGGATCGAAACGTCAGGCCCTCTAACCTTTGAGATTTATGTATTGCAGGTCATTTTAGTCGGTAAACAGTTTTTGGTATTTACTTCGTTTATTTCTCATCATGATGTTGTAATGTAAACAAGGTAGTCTTTGAGTTAGGGCCCGTTAGGATTGAAACATCAGGGTGTGAATTTCACAAAGACTTTAAGATCTTAAATCAACTTACAGTAGAAAGTTTGCAGTGACACCATGTAACACTTCTCTTTTGATATGCAGTGTGGCTCTGAAAAGAACCGGTAACTCAACGTTTCGGGTAGTGTGTACTCTGCCCGTCGTCATGAATTTGTCTCCTGACGACGGGCAGAGTACACACTACCCGAAAGGTTGAGTTACCGGCTCTTTTCAGAGCCACACTCCTTCTCGAAAGAGATGTGTTACATGGTGTCACTGCAAACTTTCCACTTAGTACTGCCACCATGCAAACCTTCAAGTCTTATCTAACTTACAACTGATAACCCATCGTAAGTTGTGATAGGCTGTATGGTTTCTGTGCATCGCTCATCGTCTTGCGATTGATTGTAAGTTAAGATGAGTTTGGTGGAATTGACTACAAGCCTTAACAAATTTCCGAAATTTTAGAAATGTCATCAATTGGGAAGACTTCCATTAAATTCTTTTGTATGTTACTTAGGCAGATATGTGCGATTTAACTCTCAATTTAATTTTGTTTTTGTTTTGTTTTCTTCAAATTTTGTTCTTCTTAGGGCCAGGCTGATGTAGTATCCACAGTGGTTGTATTCAAGTATGGCGACAGGCAGGAGAGTCCGGACCCAGACGATGGTGCCTTCACCACAGACAGCAACGGGGACCAGCCTGTCAGCAGTCTGCCCCTCCCTCTGCTCAATGCTTTCAACTCATGGGTAAGTGGGACGTTGCAAACAGTGTCAAAGGGTTTTTTGTCAACCGAGGCTTGTCTCCGCCACTTCGCGCCGTAAACTCCGCGAATTTTGGAGCCTCTGGTGTTTGCTAGGTGTCGGGGGAATGTCTGAATCCATACATCGCTGTTGTCCACATTTTCAAATAAGCACTCCTTTTACAGCCTGCTGTACCTCCAGAGCAATACCTAGCCTTGCGCACACCTTTTTTTGTGACGTCGATTGCCGGCTGAGTTGCCAGATATTTAGCGGCAACATTGAAGCTATTTGTGGGAGTGTCGTTGTGGTCGAGCGAAGGACATAAGCCTTGCAGAGATTCAATTTGTGCCAAGTCTTCACTATCTGGTAAATGTGATGTACTGTTGTTGATTTATTTCACAGAAAGATATTGTTTCCCCGATTGTTAAGTGGGTTTTATGGAAATTGTCCGTGAAGGATAAACTAGAGTCGGGCCCCTGGTTTTGCCTGTCTCTCCTGAAGCATGAGTCAAAGCTTCTGAATGAAAAGCAGGGCCGTGATCCCCGGAGATATACGGCAGTTAATGGTTGAATTGGTTCTGACTGGCGCCCACCACCCCGGCAAAGACTAGTTGACTATTAGGGAAGGCCACCATCTAAGGGCAGGATGGCTCAGACACTAAGAGCGCTGGCTTGCAAAATCAGCGGTCTCGGATTCAAGTCCTGGTTCAGTCTAATTTTTTTTAATTTTTTTTTTCAAAAGTTCCCTGTCAGTTGTTTGTTTGACTCTCTTTTTTCGGTTAGGTATAGGGCCTTTACAGATCCATGGATCAGACTCGGACAAAACCTGAGGATACTGATTGTGGTTTATCACTGAATTCAAATTTTTTTTGGCACAGTGTAGTCGCCAAGAAAATGGGGCCAAACACTTGTTTCTAGATGCCCGTTACATTTAAACACAGAAATATGACCAAAGTATGCACCCCCGAGCCTAAGCCTTCATGTTGTAAACGGCCGTAAAGAGATTGCAGATGTGTGGTAGATACTAAAATGCCATGTAAATGTAGAATGATATTCATTGATTGTTTGATTAACCCCCGACGCCCCCTTCCCCACTCTCCGATCCCAACCCGGACCCGTCTCCTCGCGTCGTTTTTCCAACAGCTTGGTGCCGAGTTGAGCCGGCAGAATACTCACGTGGCCGTGGACGTGGTCAATCTGGATAAGGCCGGCACGTGCATTCGGTTCAGCCCTCTGCAGTCTGCGCCGTGTGAGTCCCTCTTTTCCCCCATCTCTCTCTCTCTCTCCTGTGACTTTGCGGCCCGGTGCTGTTGATGATGTGCAGTGTGATCGCTGGGAGGGCCTGTCCACCCTCCTGATATTCAGCCAGTTGATCGGTCCTGGAAAACATCATTCAATCGTCCTTTATGAGCAAAGAAATCACTTGGTTATTGTGGCGATGCTGTCCGTTTGACCCGGGAGAAAATGTGGATGAAGCGTCTTCGGATAATTCAACCACGTGGCCTCAACATCCATGAGGGGAATGATTTAACACCTTGCCTGTTCACCTATAATCCCTCTTTTGTGTTCACTCACTTAACCCACTTCTCTCTTTCACTCTTTCTCTTTGATGTTTCCACCTCTTCTCACTTATCCCTACCCTACCCCTTGCCCTTCCCTTTGATCTCACCCTACCAGCTTTCCCCTTTGTCCTCTGTCTGTCATCCATGTCCCTGTTGCTCTCCCCCTATTTGTCTAAAATGTTAGAGGGCCTGACCTTTCAAACCCAGCAGGAGCTTTGCCTTTGAGAAAGGTCCTGCTAGGATCGAAACGTCAGGCCCTCTAACTTTTAAGGTTCATGTATTTCTTATTGTAGTTCTTATTCACCAGTTTCCAAACACTGGTCCCGTCTAATTCTCGCCCTCCCACTTTGCTTTTTTTCAATTTGCAGACAGGGGAACAAATGCCGATGATATCGACAACTTCATCGAGTGCCTGAAAATTCTCATTGTAAGTCAGAGAAATGTGTGCCACAAAGTCGATAATGACAAAGGATTCTTTTGTAACATTCATCCTGCCTTTGAGAAGGTCTTGATCAGATCAAAACGTCAAACAAACTTTTGAACAAATTTGGCAAAGAAAACTTTGACCGGACCGGGACTTGAACCCGAGACCTCTGGATTAATGTACCAGTGCTCTTCCATCTGAGCTATCCAGCCCTTAGTTGGTGGCCTTCCCTAATAGTCAACTAGTCTTTGTTGGGGTGGGGTGTCAGTCAGAAGCAAATCAACCATTAACTGCCGTATATCTCCAGGGATCGCACCCCCGCTTCTAACTGGCACCCCCACCCCGGCAAAGACTAGTTCACTATTAGGGAAGGCCACCATCTAAGGGTTGGATAGCTCAGATTGAAGAGCACTGGTACATACGTTAATCCAGAGGTCTCAGGTTCAAGTTCCAGTCCAGTCAAAGTTTTCTATGCCAATTTTTTTCAATTTTTTTACATTTCATTACATTCGTTCATAATGCCAATCCAAAGTCAGATTTTTTGATGGCTATAGGATTGTTATTCGACTTTAGATTCTATACTCAACAGCATTTTGGTCTCACAAGTTTTTATCAAGACTTGAGATTGTTCTACAGATGCTTGAAAGATAACCAGAAGACTTCTTAAGAATAAAGTTTAACTTGCCTATTCTTCTGCTCAAAAGTGCTGAAACCCGAAGGTCTTAGATTTGAATTCTGATACAGTAGATTTCTGGGTTTCCGCTTTGAGAATGTGCCAAGGATCTGAATGATCCAATCTTTTGTGGGTGGTCTATTCTTCCAGTTTGGGTCATTCTTGAACATCCCCACTCTTCAAAGCTTCGATTTTTTTTTTTTAACCCTGCATTGTCTTAGGACCATCTCAATTTCACCTGTGAGCATCGTCTGGAGTTCCAAGAGGCAGTAGAATCCAGAGAGAATCTGGAGTTTGTGGATTTGCTTTCTCATGGAGGTCTTGGGGTTGTGCAGTAAGTTCCTCTAATAGGGATGGAGGCTCATGTCTTGCTTCAGATTAGTAACTTTCTACCAAATATTTTTGTCAGCCTTGGTTTGCGGTCTGCCACCAATTGGGATGGGGGCTGATGCCTTGCTTTAGACTAGTCACTCCTTCCAGTTATATTTGTCAGCCTTGGCTGGCAGTCTTCCACCACTTGGGATGGAGGCTTATGCATTGCTTCAGATTAGTCACCCCTCCTAGTTCTATTTGTAGGCCTTGGTTTGGGGTCTACCACCAATAGGGATGGAGGCTCATGCCTTGCTTCAGATTAGTCACCCCTCCCAGTTCTATTTGTCAGCCTTGGCTGGCATGCTACCACCAATAGAGATGGAGGCTTATGCCTTGCTTCAGACTACCGGTAGTCACCCCTCCTAGTTCTATGTGTCAGCCTTGGCTGGCATGCTACCACCAATAGGGATGAAGGCTCATGCCTTGCTTCAGACTAGTCACTCCCTCCCAGTTCTATTTGTCAGCCTTGGCTGGCAGTCTACCACCAATAGAGATGGAGGCTCATGCCTTGCTTCAGACTAGTCACCCCCTCCCAGTTCTATTTGTCAGCCTTGGCTGGCAGTCTACCACCAATAGGGATGGAGGCTCATGTCTTGCTTCAGACTAGTCACCCCCTCCCAGTTCTATGTGTCAGCCTTGGCTGGCAGTCTACCACCAATAGGGATGGAGGCTCATGTCTTGCTTCAGACTAGTCACCCCCTCCCAGTTCTATTTGTCAGCCTTGGCTGGCAGTCTACCACCAATAGGGATGGAGGCTCTCGCCTTGCTTCAGACCAGTCACCCCCTCCCAGTTCTATTTGTCAGCCTTGGCTGGCAGTCTACCACCAACAGGGATGGAGGCTCATGCCTTGCTTCAGACTAGTCACCCCCTCCCAGTTCTATTTGTCAGCCTTGGCTGGCAGTCTACCACCAATAGGGATGGAGGCTCATGTCTTGCTTCAGACTAGTCACCCCTCCCAGTTCTATGTGTCAGCCTTGGCTGGCAGGCTACCACCAATAGGGATGGAGGCTCATGTCTTGCTTCAGACTAGTCACTCCTTCCAGTTATATTTGTCAGCCTTGGCTGGCAGTCTACCACCAATAGGGATGGAGGCTCATGTCTTGCTTCAGACTAGTCACCCCTTCCAGTTATATTTGTCAGCCTTGGCTGGCAGTCTACCACCAATAGGGATGGAGGCTCATGCCTTGCTTCAGACCAGTCACCCCCTCCCAGTTCTATTTGTCAGCCTTGGCTGGCAGTCTACCATCAATAGGGATGGAGGCTCATGCCTTGCTTCAGACTAGTCACCCCCTCCCAGTTCTATTTGTCAGCCTTGGCTGGCAGTCTACCACCAATAGGGATGGAGGCTCATGCCTTGCTTCAGACTAGTCACCCCCTCCCAGTTCTATTTGTCAGCCATGGATGGCAGTCTACCACCAATAGGGATGGAGGCTCATGCCTTGCTTCAAACTTGTCACTCCCTTCCAGTTCTATTTGTCGGCCTTGGCTGGCAGGCTACCACCAATTGGGATGGATGCTCATGCCTTGCTTCAGACTAGTCACCCCTCCTAGTTCTATTTGTAGGTCTTGGTTTGGGGTCTCCCACCAATTGGGATGGAGGCTCATGCCTTGCTTCAGACTAGTCACCCCTCCCAGTTCTATTTGTCAGCCTTGGCTGGCAGTCTACCACCAATAGGGATGGAGGCTCATGCCTTGCTTCAGACTTGTCACCCCTCCCAGTTCTATTTGTCAGCCTTGGCTGGCAGTCTACCACCAATAGGGATGGAGGCTGATGCCTTGCTTCAGACTAGTCACCCCTTCCAGTTACATGTATATTTGTCAGCCTTGGCTGGCAGTCTACCACCAATAGGGATGGAGGCTGATGCCTTGCTTTAGACTAGTCACCTCTCCCAGTTCTATTTGTCAGCCTTGGCTGGCAGTCTACCACCAATAGGGATGGAGGCTCATGCCTTGCTTCAGACTAGTCACCTCTCCCAGTTCTATTTGTCAGCCTTGGCTGGCAGTCTACCACCAATAGGGATGGAGACTTATGCCTTGCTTCAGACTAGTCACCCCTTCCAGTTATATTTGTCAGCCTTGGCTGGCAGGCTACCACCAATAGGGATGGAGGCTTATGCCTTGCTTCAGACTAGTCACCCCTCCCAGTACTCTTTGTCAGCCTTGGGTGGCATGCTACCACCAATACAGATGGAGGCTCATGCCTTGCTTCAGACTAGTCACCCCCTCCCAGTTCTATTTGTTGCCTTGGCTGGCAGTCTTCCACCACTAGGGATGGAGGCTTATGCATTGCTTCAGACTAGTCACCCCTCCTAGTTCTATTTGTAGGTCTTGGTTTGGGGTCTACCACCAATAGGGATGGAGGCTCATGCCTTGCTTCAGACTAGTCACCCCCTCCCAGTTCTATTTGTTGCCTTGGTTTGCAGTCTACCGCCAATAGGGATGGAGGCTCATGCCTTGCTTCAGACTAGTCACCCCCTCCCAGTTCTATTTGTCAGCCTTGGCTGGCAGTCTACCACCAATAGGGATGGAGGATCATGCCTTGCTTCAGACTAGTCACCCCTCCCAGTTCTATTTGTCAGCCTTGGCTGGCAGTCTACCACCAATAGGGGATGGAGGCTTATGCCTTGCTTCAGACTAGTCACCCTTCCCAGTTCTATTTGTCAGCCTTGGCTGGCAGTCTACCACCAATAGGGATGGAGGTTCATGCCTTGCTTCAGACTAGTCACCCCTCCCAGTTCTATTTGTCAGCCTTTGCTGGCAGTCTACCACCAATAGGGATGGAGGCTCATGCCTTGCTTCAGACTAGTCACCCCTCTCATATCTATTTGTCAGCCCTGGCTGGCAGTCTACCACCAATAGGGATGGAGGCTCATGTCTTGCTTCAGACTAGTCACCCCTCCCAGTTCTATTTGTCAGCCTTGGCTGGCAGTCTACCACCAATAGGGATGGAGGCTCATGCCTTGCTTCAGACTAGTCACCCCTCTCATATCTATTTGTCAGCCTTGGCTGGCAGTCTACCACCAATAGGGATGGAGGCTCATGTCTTGCTTCAGACTAGTCACCCCTCCCAGTTCTATTTGTCAGCCTTGGCTGGCAGTCTACCACCAATAGGGATGGAGGCTGATGCCTTGCTTCAGACTAGTCACCCCTTCCAGTTACATGTATATTTGTCAGCCTTGGCTGGCAGTTTACCACCAATATGGATGGAGGCTCATGTCTTGCTTCAGACTAGTCACCCCCTCCCAGTTCTATTTGTCAGCCTTGGCTGGCAGTCTACCACCAATAGGGATGGAGGCTCATGCCTTGCTTCAGACTAGTCACCCCTCCCAGTTCTGTTTGTCAGCCTTGGCTGGCAGTCTACCACCAATAGGGATGGAGGCTCATGCCTTGCTTCAGACTTATCACCTCCTTCCCAGTTCTATCTGTCGGCCTTGGCTGGCAGTCTACCAACCAATAGGGATGGAGGCTCATGCCTTGCTTCAGACTAGTCACCCCTCCCAGTTCTATTTGTTGCCTTGGCTGGCAGTCTACCACCAAAAGGGATGGAGGCTCATGCCTTGCTTCAGACTAGTCACCCCTCCCAGTTCTATTTGTCAGCCTTGGCTGGCAGTCTACCACCAATAGGGATGGAGGCTCATGCCTTGCTTCAGACTAGTCACCCCCTCCCAGTTCTATTTGTCGGCCTTGGTTGGCAGTCTACCACCAATAGGGATGGAGGCTCATGCCTTGCTTCAGACTAGTCACCCCTTCCAGTTCTATCTGTCAGCCTTGGCTGGCAGTCTACCACCAATAGGGATGGAGGCTCATGCCTTGCTTCAGACTAGTCACCCCCTCCCAGTTCTATTTGTCATCCTTGGCTGGCAGTCTACCACGAACAGGGATGGAGGCTCATGCCTTGCTTCAGACTAGTCACCCCTCCTAATTTTATGTGTCAGCCTTGGCTGGCAGGCTACCACCAATAGGGATGGAGGCTTATGCCGTGCTTCAGACTAGTCACCCCCTCCCAGTTCTATTTGTCAGCCTTGGCTGGCAGTCTACCACCAATAGGGATGGAGGCTCATGCCTTGCTTCAGACTAGTCACCCCTCCCAGTTCTATTTGTCAGCCTTGGCTGGCAGTCTACCACCAATAGGGATGGAGGCTCTACCTTGCTTCAGACTAGTCACCCCACCCAGTACTATTTGTCAGCCTTGGCTGGCAGTCTACCACCAATAGGGATGGAGGCTCATGTCTTGCTTCAGACTAGTCACCCCTCCCAGTTCTATTTGTCAGCCTTGGCTGGCAGTCTACCACCAATAGGGATGGAGGCTGATGCCTTGCTTCAGACTAGTCACCCCTTCCAGTTACATGTATATTTGTCAGCCTTGGCTGGCAGTTTACCACCAATATGGATGGAGGCTCATGTCTTGCTTCAGACTAGTCACCCCCTCCCAGTTCTATTTGTCAGCCTTGGCTGGCAGTCTACCACCAATAGAGATGGAGGCTGATGCCTTGCTTCAGACTTGTCACCTCCTTCCCAGTTCTATTTGTCAGCATTGGCTGGCAGTCTACCACCAATAGGGATGGAGGCTTATGCCTTGCTTCAGACTAGTTGCTCCCTCCCAGTTCTATTTGTCAGCCTTGGCTGGCAGGCTACCACCAATAGGGATGGAGGCTCATGCCTTGCTTCAGACTAGTCACTCCCTCCTAGTTCTATGTGTCAGCCTTGGCTGGCAGGCTACCACCAATAGGGATGTAGGCTGATGCCTTGCTTCAGTCTAGTCACCCCTTCCAGTTATATTTGTCAGCCTTGGCTGGCAGTCTACCACCAATTGGGATGGAGGCTCTACCTTGCTTCAGACTAGTCACCCCTCCCAGTACTATTTGTCAGCCTTGGGTGGCATGCTACCACCAATACAGATGGAGGCTCATGCCTTGCTTCAGACTAGTCACCCCCTCCCAGTTCTATTTGTTGCCTTGGCTGGCAGTCTTCCACCACTAGGGATGGAGGCTTATGCATTGCTTCAGACTAGTCACCCCTCCTAGTTCTATTTGTAGGTCTTGGTTTGGGGTCTACCACCAATTGGGATGGAGGCTCATGCCTTGCTTCAGACTAGTCACCCCTCCCAGTTATATTTGTCAGCCTTGGCTGGCAGTCTACCACCAATTGGGATGGAGGCTCATGCCTTGCTTCAGACTAGTCACCCCTCCCAGTTCTATTTGTTGCCTTGGCTGGCAGTCTACCACCAAAAGGGATGGAGGCTCATGCCTTGCTTCAGACTAGTCACCCCTCCCAGTTCTATTTGTCAGCCTTGGCTGGCAGTCTACCACCAATAGGGATGGAGGCTCATGCCTTGCTTCAGACTAGTCACCCCCTCCCAGTTCTATTTGTCGGCCTTGGTTGGCAGTCTACCACCAATAGGGATGGAGGCTCATGCCTTGCTTCAGACTAGTCACCCCTTCCAGTTCTATCTGTCAGCCTTGGCTGGCAGTCTACCACCAATAGGGATGGAGGCTCATGCCTTGCTTCAGACTAGTCACCCCCTCCCAGTTCTATTTGTCATCCTTGGCTGGCAGTCTACCACGAACAGGGATGGAGGCTCATGCCTTGCTTCAGACTAGTCACCCCTCCTAATTTTATGTGTCAGCCTTGGCTGGCAGGCTACCACCAATAGGGATGGAGGCTTATGCCGTGCTTCAGACTAGTCACCCCCTCCCAGTTCTATTTGTCAGCCTTGGCTGGCAGTCTACCACCAATAGGGATGGAGGCTCATGCCTTGCTTCAGACTAGTCACCCCTCCCAGTTCTATTTGTCAGCCTTGGCTGGCAGTCTACCACCAATAGGGATGGAGGCTCTACCTTGCTTCAGACTAGTCACCCCACCCAGTACTATTTGTCAGCCTTGGCTGGCAGTCTACCACCAATAGGGATGGAGGCTCATGTCTTGCTTCAGACTAGTCACCCCTCCCAGTTCTATTTGTCAGCCTTGGCTGGCAGTCTACCACCAATAGGGATGGAGGCTGATGCCTTGCTTCAGACTAGTCACCCCTTCCAGTTACATGTATATTTGTCAGCCTTGGCTGGCAGTTTACCACCAATATGGATGGAGGCTCATGTCTTGCTTCAGACTAGTCACCCCCTCCCAGTTCTATTTGTCAGCCTTGGCTGGCAGTCTACCACCAATAGAGATGGAGGCTGATGCCTTGCTTCAGACTTGTCACCTCCTTCCCAGTTCTATTTGTCAGCATTGGCTGGCAGTCTACCACCAATAGGGATGGAGGCTTATGCCTTGCTTCAGACTAGTTGCTCCCTCCCAGTTCTATTTGTCAGCCTTGGCTGGCAGTCTACCACCAATTGGGATGGAGGCTCTACCTTGCTTCAGACTAGTCACCCCTCCCAGTACTATTTGTCAGCCTTGGGTGGCATGCTACCACCAATACAGATGGAGGCTCATGCCTTGCTTCAGACTAGTCACCCCCTCCCAGTTCTATTTGTTGCCTTGGCTGGCAGTCTTCCACCACTAGGGATGGAGGCTTATGCATTGCTTCAGACTAGTCACCCCTCCTAGTTCTATTTGTAGGTCTTGGTTTGGGGTCTACCACCAATTGGGATGGAGGCTCATGCCTTGCTTCAGACTAGTCACCCCTCCCAGTTATATTTGTCAGCCTTGGCTGGCAGTCTACCACCAATTGGGATGGAGGCTCATGCCTTGCTTCAGACTAGTCACCCCTCCCAGTTCTATTTGTCAGCCATGGCTGGCAGTCTACCACCAATAGGGATGGAGGCTCATGCCTTGCTTCAAACTTGTCACTCCCTTCCAGTTCTATTTGTCGGCCTTGGCTGGCAGGCTACCACCAATTGGGATGGATGCTCATGCCTTGCTTCAGACTAGTCACCCCTCCTAGTTCTATTTGTAGGTCTTGGTTTGGGGTCTCCCACCAATTGGGATGGAGGCTCATGCCTTGCTTCAGACTAGTCACCCCTCCCAGTTCTATTTGTCAGCCTTGGCTGGCAGTCTACCACCAATAGGGATGGAGGCTCATGCCTTGCTTCAGACTTGTCACCCCTCCCAGTTCTATTTGTCAGCCTTGGCTGGCAGTCTACCACCAATAGGGATGGAGGCTGATGCCTTGCTTCAGACTAGTCACCCCTTCCAGTTACATGTATATTTGTCAGCCTTGGCTGGCAGTCTACCACCAATAGGGATGGAGGCTGATGCCTTGCTTTAGACTAGTCACCTCTCCCAGTTCTATTTGTCAGCCTTGGCTGGCAGTCTACCACCAATAGGGATGGAGGCTCATGCCTTGCTTCAGACTAGTCACCTCTCCCAGTTCTATTTGTCAGCCTTGGCTGGCAGTCTACCACCAATAGGGATGGAGACTTATGCCTTGCTTCAGACTAGTCACTCCTTCCAGTTATATTTGTCAGCCTTGGCTGGCAGTCTACCACCAATAGGGATGGAGGCTCATGTCTTGCTTCAGACTAGTCACCCCTTCCAGTTATATTTGTCAGCCTTGGCTGGCAGTCTACCACCAATAGGGATGGAGGCTCATGCCTTGCTTCAGACCAGTCACCCCCTCCCAGTTCTATTTGTCAGCCTTGGCTGGCAGTCTACCATCAATAGGGATGGAGGCTCATGCCTTGCTTCAGACTAGTCACCCCCTCCCAGTTCTATTTGTCAGCCTTGGCTGGCAGTCTACCACCAATAGGGATGGAGGCTCATGCCTTGCTTCAGACTAGTCACCCCCTCCCAGTTCTATTTGTCAGCCATGGATGGCAGTCTACCACCAATAGGGATGGAGGCTCATGCCTTGCTTCAAACTTGTCACTCCCTTCCAGTTCTATTTGTCGGCCTTGGCTGGCAGGCTACCACCAATTGGGATGGATGCTCATGCCTTGCTTCAGACTAGTCACCCCTCCTAGTTCTATTTGTAGGTCTTGGTTTGGGGTCTCCCACCAATTGGGATGGAGGCTCATGCCTTGCTTCAGACTAGTCACCCCTCCCAGTTCTATTTGTCAGCCTTGGCTGGCAGTCTACCACCAATAGGGATGGAGGCTCATGCCTTGCTTCAGACTTGTCACCCCTCCCAGTTCTATTTGTCAGCCTTGGCTGGCAGTCTACCACCAATAGGGATGGAGGCTGATGCCTTGCTTCAGACTAGTCACCCCTTCCAGTTACATGTATATTTGTCAGCCTTGGCTGGCAGTCTACCACCAATAGGGATGGAGGCTGATGCCTTGCTTTAGACTAGTCACCTCTCCCAGTTCTATTTGTCAGCCTTGGCTGGCAGTCTACCACCAATAGGGATGGAGGCTCATGCCTTGCTTCAGACTAGTCACCTCTCCCAGTTCTATTTGTCAGCCTTGGCTGGCAGTCTACCACCAATAGGGATGGAGACTTATGCCTTGCTTCAGACTAGTCACCCCTTCCAGTTATATTTGTCAGCCTTGGCTGGCAGGCTACCACCAATAGGGATGGAGGCTTATGCCTTGCTTCAGACTAGTCACCCCTCCCAGTACTCTTTGTCAGCCTTGGGTGGCATGCTACCACCAATACAGATGGAGGCTCATGCCTTGCTTCAGACTAGTCACCCCCTCCCAGTTCTATTTGTTGCCTTGGCTGGCAGTCTTCCACCACTAGGGATGGAGGCTTATGCATTGCTTCAGACTAGTCACCCCTCCTAGTTCTATTTGTAGGTCTTGGTTTGGGGTCTACCACCAATAGGGATGGAGGCTCATGCCTTGCTTCAGACTAGTCACCCCCTCCCAGTTCTATTTGTTGCCTTGGTTTGCAGTCTACCGCCAATAGGGATGGAGGCTCATGCCTTGCTTCAGACTAGTCACCCCCTCCCAGTTCTATTTGTCAGCCTTGGCTGGCAGTCTACCACCAATAGGGATGGAGGATCATGCCTTGCTTCAGACTAGTCACCCCTCCCAGTTCTATTTGTCAGCCTTGGCTGGCAGTCTACCACCAATAGGGGATGGAGGCTTATGCCTTGCTTCAGACTAGTCACCCTTCCCAGTTCTATTTGTCAGCCTTGGCTGGCAGTCTACCACCAATAGGGATGGAGGTTCATGCCTTGCTTCAGACTAGTCACCCCTCCCAGTTCTATTTGTCAGCCTTTGCTGGCAGTCTACCACCAATAGGGATGGAGGCTCATGCCTTGCTTCAGACTAGTCACCCCTCTCATATCTATTTGTCAGCCCTGGCTGGCAGTCTACCACCAATAGGGATGGAGGCTCATGTCTTGCTTCAGACTAGTCACCCCTCCCAGTTCTATTTGTCAGCCTTGGCTGGCAGTCTACCACCAATAGGGATGGAGGCTCATGCCTTGCTTCAGACTAGTCACCCCTCTCATATCTATTTGTCAGCCTTGGCTGGCAGTCTACCACCAATAGGGATGGAGGCTCATGTCTTGCTTCAGACTAGTCACCCCTCCCAGTTCTATTTGTCAGCCTTGGCTGGCAGTCTACCACCAATAGGGATGGAGGCTGATGCCTTGCTTCAGACTAGTCACCCCTTCCAGTTACATGTATATTTGTCAGCCTTGGCTGGCAGTTTACCACCAATATGGATGGAGGCTCATGTCTTGCTTCAGACTAGTCACCCCTCCCAGTTCTGTTTGTCAGCCTTGGCTGGCAGTCTACCACCAATAGGGATGGAGGCTCATGCCTTGCTTCAGACTTATCACCTCCTTCCCAGTTCTATCTGTCGGCCTTGGCTGGCAGTCTACCAACCAATAGGGATGGAGGCTCATGCCTTGCTTCAGACTAGTCACCCCTCCCAGTTCTATTTGTTGCCTTGGCTGGCAGTCTACCACCAAAAGGGATGGAGGCTCATGCCTTGCTTCAGACTAGTCACCCCTCCCAGTTCTATTTGTCAGCCTTGGCTGGCAGTCTACCACCAATAGGGATGGAGGCTCATGCCTTGCTTCAGACTAGTCACCCCCTCCCAGTTCTATTTGTCGGCCTTGGTTGGCAGTCTACCACCAATAGGGATGGAGGCTCATGCCTTGCTTCAGACTAGTCACCCCTTCCAGTTCTATCTGTCAGCCTTGGCTGGCAGTCTACCACCAATAGGGATGGAGGCTCATGCCTTGCTTCAGACTAGTCACCCCCTCCCAGTTCTATTTGTCATCCTTGGCTGGCAGTCTACCACGAACAGGGATGGAGGCTCATGCCTTGCTTCAGACTAGTCACCCCTCCTAATTTTATGTGTCAGCCTTGGCTGGCAGGCTACCACCAATAGGGATGGAGGCTTATGCCGTGCTTCAGACTAGTCACCCCCTCCCAGTTCTATTTGTCAGCCTTGGCTGGCAGTCTACCACCAATAGGGATGGAGGCTCATGCCTTGCTTCAGACTAGTCACCCCTCCCAGTTCTATTTGTCAGCCTTGGCTGGCAGTCTACCACCAATAGGGATGGAGGCTCTACCTTGCTTCAGACTAGTCACCCCACCCAGTACTATTTGTCAGCCTTGGCTGGCAGTCTACCACCAATAGGGATGGAGGCTCATGTCTTGCTTCAGACTTGTCACCCCTCCCAGTTCTATTTGTCAGCCTTGGCTGGCAGTCTACCACCAATAGGGATGGAGGCTGATGCCTTGCTTCAGACTAGTCACCCCTTCCAGTTACATGTATATTTGTCAGCCTTGGCTGGCAGTTTACCACCAATATGGATGGAGGCTCATGTCTTGCTTCAGACTAGTCACCCCCTCCCAGTTCTATTTGTCAGCCTTGGCTGGCAGTCTACCACCAATAGAGATGGAGGCTGATGCCTTGCTTCAGACTTGTCACCTCCTTCCCAGTTCTATTTGTCAGCATTGGCTGGCAGTCTACCACCAATAGGGATGGAGGCTTATGCCTTGCTTCAGACTAGTTGCTCCCTCCCAGTTCTATTTGTCAGCCTTGGCTGGCAGGCTACCACCAATAGGGATGGAGGCTCATGCCTTGCTTCAGACTAGTCACCCCTCCCAGTTCTATGTGTCAGCCTTGGCTGGCAGGCTACCACCAATAGGGATGTAGGCTGATGCCTTGCTTCAGTCTAGTCACCCCTTCCAGTTATATTTGTCAGCCTTGGCTGGCAGTCTACCACCAATTGGGATGGAGGCTCTACCTTGCTTCAGACTAGTCACCCCTCCCAGTACTATTTGTCAGCCTTGGGTGGCATGCTACCACCAATACAGATGGAGGCTCATGCCTTGCTTCAGACTAGTCACCCCCTCCCAGTTCTATTTGTTGCCTTGGCTGGCAGTCTTCCACCACTAGGGATGGAGGCTTATGCATTGCTTCAGACTAGTCACCCCTCCTAGTTCTATTTGTAGGTCTTGGTTTGGGGTCTACCACCAATTGGGATGGAGGCTCATGCCTTGCTTCAGACTAGTCACCCCTCCCAGTTATATTTGTCAGCCTTGGCTGGCAGTCTACCACCAATTGGGATGGAGGCTCATGCCTTGCTTCAGACTAGTCACCCCTCCCAGTTCTATTTGTCAGCCATGGCTGGCAGTCTACCACCAATAGGGATGGAGGCTCATGCCTTGCTTCAAACTTGTCACTCCCTTCCAGTTCTATTTGTCGGCCTTGGCTGGCAGGCTACCACCAATTGGGATGGATGCTCATGCCTTGCTTCAGACTAGTCACCCCTCCTAGTTCTATTTGTAGGTCTTGGTTTGGGGTCTCCCACCAATTGGGATGGAGGCTCATGCCTTGCTTCAGACTAGTCACCCCTCCCAGTTCTATTTGTCAGCCTTGGCTGGCAGTCTACCACCAATAGGGATGGAGGCTCATGCCTTGCTTCAGACTTGTCACCCCTCCCAGTTCTATTTGTCAGCCTTGGCTGGCAGTCTACCACCAATAGGGATGGAGGCTGATGCCTTGCTTCAGACTAGTCACCCCTTCCAGTTACATGTATATTTGTCAGCCTTGGCTGGCAGTCTACCACCAATAGGGATGGAGGCTGATGCCTTGCTTTAGACTAGTCACCTCTCCCAGTTCTATTTGTCAGCCTTGGCTGGCAGTCTACCACCAATAGGGATGGAGGCTCATGCCTTGCTTCAGACTAGTCACCTCTCCCAGTTCTATTTGTCAGCCTTGGCTGGCAGTCTACCACCAATAGGGATGGAGACTTATGCCTTGCTTCAGACTAGTCACCCCTTCCAGTTATATTTGTCAGCCTTGGCTGGCAGGCTACCACCAATAGGGATGGAGGCTTATGCCTTGCTTCAGACTAGTCACCCCTCCCAGTACTCTTTGTCAGCCTTGGGTGGCATGCTACCACCAATACAGATGGAGGCTCATGCCTTGCTTCAGACTAGTCACCCCCTCCCAGTTCTATTTGTTGCCTTGGCTGGCAGTCTTCCACCACTAGGGATGGAGGCTTATGCATTGCTTCAGACTAGTCACCCCTCCTAGTTCTATTTGTAGGTCTTGGTTTGGGGTCTACCACCAATAGGGATGGAGGCTCATGCCTTGCTTCAGACTAGTCACCCCCTCCCAGTTCTATTTGTTGCCTTGGTTTGCAGTCTACCGCCAATAGGGATGGAGGCTCATGCCTTGCTTCAGACTAGTCACCCCCTCCCAGTTCTATTTGTCAGCCTTGGCTGGCAGTCTACCACCAATAGGGATGGAGGATCATGCCTTGCTTCAGACTAGTCACCCCTCCCAGTTCTATTTGTCAGCCTTGGCTGGCAGTCTACCACCAATAGGGGATGGAGGCTTATGCCTTGCTTCAGACTAGTCACCCTTCCCAGTTCTATTTGTCAGCCTTGGCTGGCAGTCTACCACCAATAGGGATGGAGGTTCATGCCTTGCTTCAGACTAGTCACCCCTCCCAGTTCTATTTGTCAGCCTTTGCTGGCAGTCTACCACCAATAGGGATGGAGGCTCATGCCTTGCTTCAGACTAGTCACCCCTCTCATATCTATTTGTCAGCCCTGGCTGGCAGTCTACCACCAATAGGGATGGAGGCTCATGTCTTGCTTCAGACTAGTCACCCCTCCCAGTTCTATTTGTCAGCCTTGGCTGGCAGTCTACCACCAATAGGGATGGAGGCTCATGCCTTGCTTCAGACTAGTCACCCCTCTCATATCTATTTGTCAGCCTTGGCTGGCAGTCTACCACCAATAGGGATGGAGGCTCATGTCTTGCTTCAGACTAGTCACCCCTCCCAGTTCTATTTGTCAGCCTTGGCTGGCAGTCTACCACCAATAGGGATGGAGGCTGATGCCTTGCTTCAGACTAGTCACCCCTTCCAGTTACATGTATATTTGTCAGCCTTGGCTGGCAGTTTACCACCAATATGGATGGAGGCTCATGTCTTGCTTCAGACTAGTCACCCCCTCCCAGTTCTATTTGTCAGCCTTGGCTGGCAGTCTACCACCAATAGGGATGGAGGCTCATGCCTTGCTTCAGACTAGTCACCCCTCCCAGTTCTGTTTGTCAGCCTTGGCTGGCAGTCTACCACCAATAGGGATGGAGGCTCATGCCTTGCTTCAGACTTATCACCTCCTTCCCAGTTCTATCTGTCGGCCTTGGCTGGCAGTCTACCAACCAATAGGGATGGAGGCTCATGCCTTGCTTCAGACTAGTCACCCCTCCCAGTTCTATTTGTTGCCTTGGCTGGCAGTCTACCACCAAAAGGGATGGAGGCTCATGCCTTGCTTCAGACTAGTCACCCCTCCCAGTTCTATTTGTCAGCCTTGGCTGGCAGTCTACCACCAATAGGGATGGAGGCTCATGCCTTGCTTCAGACTAGTCACCCCCTCCCAGTTCTATTTGTCGGCCTTGGTTGGCAGTCTACCACCAATAGGGATGGAGGCTCATGCCTTGCTTCAGACTAGTCACCCCTTCCAGTTCTATCTGTCAGCCTTGGCTGGCAGTCTACCACCAATAGGGATGGAGGCTCATGCCTTGCTTCAGACTAGTCACCCCCTCCCAGTTCTATTTGTCATCCTTGGCTGGCAGTCTACCACCAACAGGGATGGAGGCTCATGCCTTGCTTCAGACTAGTCACCCCTCCTAATTTTATGTGTCAGCCTTGGCTGGCAGGCTACCACCAATAGGGATGGAGGCTTATGCCGTGCTTCAGACTAGTCACCCCCTCCCAGTTCTATTTGTCAGCCTTGGCTGGCAGTCTACCACCAATAGGGATGGAGGCTCATGCCTTGCTTCAGACTAGTCACCCCTCCCAGTTCTATTTGTCAGCCTTGGCTGGCAGTCTACCACCAATATGGGATGGAGGCTTATGCCTTGCTTCAGATTAGTCACCCCTCCCAGTTCTATTTGTCAGCCTTGGCTGGCAGTCTACCAACAATAGGGATGGAGGCTCATGCCTTGCTTCAGACTAGTCACCCCCTCCCAGTTCTATCTGTCAGCCTTGGCTGGCAGTCTACCACCAATAGGGATGGAGGCTAATGCCTTGCTTCAGACTAGTCACCCCTTCCAGTTCTATTTGTCAGCCTTGGCTGGCAGTCTACCACCAATAGGGATGGAGGCTGATGCCTTGCTTCAGACTAGTCACCCCCTCCTAGTTCTTTTTGTCAGCCTTGGCTGGCAGTCTACCACCAATAGGGGATGGAGGCTTATGCCTTGCTTCAGACTAGTCACCTCTCCCAGTTCTATTTGTCAGCCTTGGCTGGCAGTCTACCACCAATAGGGATGGAGGCTCATGCCTTGCTTCAGACTAGTCACCCCTCCCAGTTCTATTTGTCAGCCTTGGCTGGCAGTCTACCACCAATAGGGATGGAGGCTCATGCCTTGCTTCAGACTAGTCACCCCCTCCCAGTTCTATCTGTCAGCCTTGGCTGGCAGTCTACCACCAATAGGGATGGAGGCTAATGCCTTGCTTCAGACTAGTCACCCCTTCCAGTTCTATTTGTCAGCCTTGGCTGGCAGTCTACCACCAATAGGGATGGAGGCTGATGCCTTGCTTCAGACTAGTCACCCCCTCCTAGTTCTTTTTGTCAGCCTTGGCTGGCAGTCTACCACCAATAGGGGATGGAGGCTTATGCCTTGCTTCAGACTAGTCACCTCTCCCAGTTCTATTTGTCAGCCTTGGCTGGCAGTCTACCACCAATAGGGATGGAGGCTCATGCCTTGCTTCAGACTAGTCACCCCTCCCAGTTCTATTTGTCAGCCTTGGCTGGCAGTCTACCACCAATAGGGATGGAGGCTCATGCCTTGCTTCAGACTAGTCACCCCCTCCCAGTTCTATCTGTCAGCCTTGGCTGGCAGTCTACCACCAATAGGGATGGAGGCTAATGCCTTGCTTCAGACTAGTCACCCCTTCCAGTTCTATTTGTCAGCCTTGGCTGGCAGTCTACCACCAATAGGGATGGAGGCTGATGCCTTGCTTCAGACTAGTCACCCCCTCCTAGTTCTTTTTGTCAGCCTTGGCTGGCAGTCTACCACCAATAGGGGATGGAGGCTTATGCCTTGCTTCAGACTAGTCACCTCTCCCAGTTCTATTTGTCAGCCTTGGCTGGCAGTCTACCACCAATAGGGATGGAGGCTCATGCCTTGCTTCAGACTAGTCACCCCTCCCAGTTCTATTTGTCAGCCTTGGCTGGCAGTCTACCACCAATAGGGATGGAGGCTCATGCCTTGCTTCAGACTTATCACCTCCTTCCCAGTTCTATCTGTCGGCCTTGGCTGGCAGTCTACCAACCAATAGGGATGGAGGCTCATGCCTTGCTTCAGACTAGTCACCCCTCCCAGTTCTATTTGTCAGCCTTGGCTGGCAGTCTACCACCAATAGGGATGGAGGCTCATGCCTTGCTTCAGACTAGTCACCCCCTCCTAGTTCTTTTTGTCAGCCTTGGCTGGCAGTCTACCACCAATAGGGATGGAGGCTGATGCCTTGCTTCAGACTAGTCACCCCCTCCCAGTTCTATCTGTCAGCCTTGGCTGGCAGTCTACCACCAATAGGGATGGAGGCTAATGCCTTGCTTCAGACTAGTCACCCCTTCCAGTTCTATTTGTCAGCCTTGGCTGGCAGTCTACCACCAATAGGGATGGAGGCTGATGCCTTGCTTCAGACTAGTCACCCCCTCCTAGTTCTTTTTGTCAGCCTTGGCTGGCAGTCTACCACCAATAGGGATGGAGGCTGATGCCTTGCTTCAGACTAGTCACCCCCTCCTAGTTCTTTTTGTCAGCCTTGGCTGGCAGTCTACCACCAATAGGGATGGAGGCTGATGCCTTGCTTCAGATTAGTCACCCCTAGATCTTTGCTGGCAATGGCTGAGAAATTCCCGACTTTTATAGTGAGTTTATTAAACCAAAAACCTGCCATTTCGGTTGATGTGATTGCCTCCAATATTTCTATTCGCCAGTCAACATTATTTTTTTTACCCCAGTAGACGGCCTGTAAGCATACATTTCTGTAGGATTCTTCAGACTTGAATGTGTAAGAGTAATGCAAATGTAAAAGTGATGTATAAAGGGCATCTTAATGGAGATGCAAAATTGCCATAGGCCTACCCCGGTGCTTCCAGGGAATTTGCACCCTGGAGTCCCCCCTAAGGAGTTACCCCTGGACCACCGCCCATTAGTGCCTGTGCCGGTCTCTATTCGTGATGTGTTTTGCGTAGGTACCCTCTGACTTTCCAATGATGGCAGGTATGGGAGAGTGACGTGAATGCGACCCCTAAGGTAACCCGTACAAACCGTCTCCACTCTTTAGATTCATCCCCGAGTATCTGAACAGCACCAAGAACAAAGAAACGGCCAACAAGGAGCTGGATAAGATCAATGCTGAGATAGTCCAACGTCTTCAAGCCAACGAGAACGGCAGCTGCATCTACGAGGTCAAGACGGAGGGAGGAACGTCGGCCATCGGGGTAGGGGTGGTCACAGAGGGCGTCAGCATCGACGATGTCGTCGATCTGGTCTGGTCGACCGGGAAGGAGCTCGAGGACTCGTCTAAGGTATGCTCCGAGTCCAGGGTCTCAGCAGAATGCGGGGATGAGGTTGACTTGGTATGTGAGTGAGGCTTTGGGAAGAGCTTGTGACTCAATGTCGTGTGAGTGAGTGTGGCTTTGAGAAGAGCTTGTAACCCAATGTTGAGTGGGTGAGTGAGTGTGGTTCTGAGAAGAGCTTGTAACTCAACGTTAAGTGGGTGAGTGAGTGTGGGTCTGAGAAGAGCTTGTTACTCAAATGCTGTGTGAGTGAGTGTGGGTCTGAGAAGAGCTTGTAACCAATGTTGAGTGAGTGAGTGTGGCTTTGAGAAGAGCTGGTAACCCAACGTTAAGTGGGTGAGTGAGTGTGGGTCTGAGAAGAGCTTGTTACTCAAATGCTGTGTGAGTGAGTGTGGGTCTGAGAAGAGCTTGTAACCAATGTTGAGTGGGTGAGTGAGTTTGGTTCTGAGAAGAGCTTGTAACCAATGTTGAGTGAGTGAGTGTGGCTCTTAGAAGAGCTGGTAACTCAATGTTGTGTGAGTGAGTGTGGCTTTGAGAAGAGCTTGTAACCCAATGTCGTGTGAGTGAGTGTGGCTCTTAGAAGAGCTGGTAACTCAATGTTGTGTGAGTGAGTGTGGCTTTGAGAAGAGCTTGTAACCCAATGTTGAGTGGGTGAGTGAGTGTGGTTCTGAGAAGAGCTTGTAACTCAACGTTAAGTGGGTGAGTGAGTGTGGGTCTGAGAAGAGCTTGTTACTCAATGTTGAGTGGGTGAGTGAGTGTGGTTCTGAGAAGAGCTTGTAACTCAACGTTAAGTGGGTGAGTGAGTGTGGGTCTGAGAAGAGCTTGTAACCCAATGTTGAGTGGGTGAGTGAGTGTGGGTCTGAGAAGAGCTTGTTACTCAAATGCTGTGTGAGTGAGTGTGGGTCTGAGAAGAGCTGGTAACTAAATGTTGTGTGAGTGAGTGTGGCTGTGAGAAGAGCTGGTAACTCAATGTTGTGTGGGTGAGTGTGGCTCTGAGAAGAGCTGGTAACTCAATGTTGAGTGAGTGAGTGTGGCTCTGAGAAGAGCTGGTAACTAAATGTTGTGTGAGTGAGTGTGGCTGTGAGAAGAGCTTGTTACTCAATGTCTTGTGAGTGAGTGTGGTTCTGAGAAGAGCTGGTAACTAAATGTTGTGTGAGTGAGTGTGGGTCTGAGAAGAGCTTGTAACCCAAAGTTTGGTTATGTGAGTGAGTGTGGCTCTGAGAAGAGCTTGTTACTCAATGTTGTGTGAGTGAGTGTGGTTCTGAGAAGAGCTTGTTACTCAATGTTGTATGAGTGAGTGTGGCTTTGAGAAGAGCTGGTAACCCAACGTTAAGTGGGTGAGTGAGTGTGGTTCTGAGAAGAGCTTGTTACTCAATGTCTTGTGAGTGAGTGTGGTTCTGAGAAGAGCTTGTAACTCAATGTTGAGTGGGTGAGTGAGTTTGGCTCCGAGAAGAGCTGGTAACTCAATAGTGTGTGAGTGAGTGTGGCTCTGAGAAGAGCTGGTAACTCAATGTTGTGTGAGTGAGTGTGGCTGTGAGAAGAGCTGGTAACTCAATGTTGTGTGAGTGAGTGTGGTTCTGAGAAGAGCTTGTAACTCAATGTTGAGTGGGTGAGTGAGTTTGGCTCAGAGAAGAGCTGGTAACTCAATAGTGTGTGAGTGAGTGTGGCTCTTAGAAGAGCTGGTAACTCAATGTTGTGTGAGTGAGTGTGGCTGTGAGAAGAGCTGGTAACTCAATGTTGTGTGAGTGAGTGTGGCTCTGAGAAGAGCTGGTAACTCAATGTTGAGTGAGTGAGTGTGGCTCTGAGAAGAGCTGGTAACTAAATGTTGTGTGAGTGAGTGTGGCTGTGAGAAGAGCTTGTTACTCAATGTCTTGTGAGTGAGTGTGGTTCTGAGAAGAGCTGGTAACTAAATGTTGTGTGAGTGAGTGTGGGTCTGAGAAGAGCTTGTAACTCAATGAGTGAGTGTGGCTCTGAGAAGAGCTGGTAACTCAATGTTGTGGGAGTGAGTGTGGGTCTGAGAAGAGCTGGTAACTAAATGTTGTGTGAGTGAGTGTGGCTCTGAGAAGAGCTTGTAACTAAATGTTGTGTGAGTGAGTGTGGCTGTGGGAAGAGCTGGTAACTCAGTGCTGTGTGAGTGAGTGTGGGTCTGAGAAGAGCTGGTAACTCAATGTTGTGTGAGTGAGTGTGGGTCTGAGAAGAGCTTGTAACTCAATGAGTGAGTGTGGCTCTGAGAAGAGCTGGTAACTCAATGTTGTGGGAGTGAGTGTGGCTCTGAGAAGAGCTGGTAACTAAATGTTGTGTGAGTGAGTGTGGCTCTGAGAAGAGCTGGTAACTAAATGTTGTGTGAGTGAGTGTGGCTCTGAGAAGAGCTGGTAACTAAATGTTGTGTGAGTGAGTGTGGCTGTGAGAAGAGCTGGTAACTCAGTGCTGTGTGAGTGAGTGTGGGTCTGAGAAGAGCTGGTAACTCAATGTTGTGTGAGTGAGTGTGGGTCTGAGAAGAGCTGGTAACTCAATGAGTGAGTGTAGCTCTGAGAAGAGTGTGTAACTCAGTGTTGTGTGAGTGAGGCTTCAAAGAGAGCTGTTTCAGGCAGCATGTCCTCTGTCCGTCATCAGACGACCGAGGGTTTCTAAAGGTCCAATCACCGCTGTCTTTACTGCCACTGCGTTCACCAACTCATGAACCCCGATCTGCTTTGGTCTAGTTCCTGGACTCCATGGCTGATGTTGTACTGAAAGGCATCATCGATGCTCAGAGGGAACTGGAAAAGGAGAACGAGAACAAACTAATAGAGGAGGTAAGGGCGGTCTGTTGTACAACTATCCAGTATGGAGTTGAATTCATTTGTCACTGATTTCAGCTTTAGAGTAATACTATACAAAAATGTTGCAAACTGCTTTACTGACTAAATTTACCAAAATGCAAATCTCAAAATTTAGTGGGCCTGACGTTTCGATCCAAGCAGGTCCTTTCCCAATGGTCTTGGAGAAAGGTCCTGCTAGGATCGAAACGTCAGGCCCACTAACTAATTAAATTTTTAGCGGGCCTGACGTTTCGATCCTAGCAGGCCTTTCCCAATTCCCAAAGATCTTTGGGAAAGTTCCTGCTTGGAATGAAACGTCAGGCCCCCTAACTTACTAAATTTAGTGGGCCTGACATTACGACCCTAGCAGGACCTTTCCCAAAGGTCTTGGAGAAAGGTCGTGCTAGGATCAAAACGTCAGGCCCACTAAATTTTGAGATTTCAGTGTTAGACTGTTCAAATATTTCACTTCATCTCATCACCAGACGGCTGGACTCATTACTGTATGTCTCTCTTCTCCTGTCTGTTTGTCTGTTGGTTCTCAGGGCGTGCTGCGGCAAGTTCCCATCGTCTCCTCCCTCTTGAACTGGTGGTCTCCGCCCCCCAAGGAGGCAACCATCAAAGGCAGGTCCCTCAATCTGACCTCAGGTGAGGAAAGCTCTGGAAAAGTTTGGACGATTGATTTTTTTCCCTTCCGATTGATTGTCAATGATTGATTTTCAATCGTTCACTATCGGAAGTTGATGATTGGTGATTAAATGGTGATTGATCAATTGATCAACTTCTGGCTAATATATTTAATATATATTTAATATATTGTCTAAAATTGATTTTGATCATTGATCATTTTTCATGATCTCTTATTGTGTATTGATCATAGGCCACCAGCTAACCCTAATATTGATGAATGGTTGAATATTGATTTGCAATTATCAGTGATTGGTGGTCAATTATTGGTCCTCTGTTTTTGCTGATTATAATGTATACATCTGTGGATAAGCGGCGGCAACTGCTATTTTTGGGGATGTTAGGGTTTTAACACAAAACTGTGGCAATCTGTTGACCTTTACCAATGTTGTATAGGGCCTTAAATGTACATCTCACTATTTTCCCTGATCACCTGCAGGCTCCCTGGAGAGCACGGAGACCACCTACAAGCTGCACATGCAAGTGCAGAAGGACGCCGCCACCACGCCCACCCGGAAATTGGCCCCTCGTAAGATACTCACCACCCCTACGCCCAGCACGCCCACCTCGCCCGTCAGCGTCCCCGCCGCCGACGCCGCGCCCTTTGGCGACGCCCACTCTGAGGAGGCGCCGTCGGGCAAGGGGGCGGAGGAGGGCGGGCCGAGGCCCGTACAGAAGGGCGACCTGGAGACCATCCCGCCCGGCCCAGGGGTGGAGACCGTGGGAAGCGGCAGCAGCACAGACACTACCACCAGGTGAGGAGAGGGCCGCCCGTTCCAACCCAAATTGAAAAAAAGAAAAAAGTCTTCATTGAAACTAAATAAATAAGACTTAAAGGCCCAATACAACATTGGTAAAGGTGAAAAGATTGCCACAGTTTTGTGTGTTAAACCATTAAACATCCCCCAAAAAGCAATCCTGTGAAGGTTTTAGCTCAAATGGTGATCTGAGTAAGCAGAAAAAGGTAGAAAAAACGTCACGGTTTTTGCACCATTCTGTAGTGCAAGAAATAGTTTATGACTTGCGAGTAATAAACCATTTGTCGATGTTTGAGTGAAGATTTCTAGGGAGGTACAGCATCCCGGACCGTAAGATTTCAACATGAGGATTCTATCATGACCATCTATGCAAACTGTGTAAATTAGAAGGAAATCTGTGGACATCGATGGTTTCCGATCTTCCCAATGTTGTATTGGGCCTTTAAAGGTCTACAGAAATAGGATTTGAAAAAGAGCTAAAAACTCTTCTTAGGTAATGTTCACAATATAATCAATTCAGGATTGATTTTTGACATTTTTGTTAGCGTCTAATTTCGCCAAAACACATTGAAAAAAGTCCATGTTCGCCCCGCCCCAAAAAATTCCCCCTGTGAGCATGTGATGTCACATACAGACCAAAAGCAGCCGAGCGAGGCGATCAAAATGCTGAGATGATAAAGTGCGCTACTGCGTATGCGACAGTGTGGTATATTTACGGCTGATAGACAATAGAGACAATGCAGGGCCAGTGCAAAGCGCACGACCTCAAGGCTGACCACAATTTCTGTATTTGTCGTAGTACGTTCGTCTGTGTGGGGGGCACAATTTTCGGACCAAAACATATCGAAGAAAATACACACCATATATTCTTAGATTTTCTGAATTGGTGTAAAGGCACAAGTTTTAATCTCACGATTTTGCCCAATTGACAAGTAGCATCTAGCTAGTAATCAGGTAGTGATGTACTAGCAAAAGATACATACATGTAGATTCATATAAGATATACAGAGATACATAGATTCATATAAGATATACAGAGATACAAAGATTCATGTAAGATATACAGAGATACATAGATTCGTATAAGATATACAGAGATACATAGATTCATTTAAGATATACAGAGATACATAGATTCATATAAGATATACAGAGATACATAGATTCATATAAGATATACAGAGATACATAGATTCATATAAGATATACAGAGATACATAGATTCATATAAGATATACAGAGATACATAGATTCATATAAGATATACAGAGATACATAGATTCATATAAGATATACAGAGATACATAGATTCATATAAGATATACAGAGATACATAGATTCATATAAGATATACAGAGATACATAGATTCATATAAGATATACAGAGATACATAGATTCATATAAGATATACAGAGATACATAGATTCATATAAGATATACAGAGATACATAGATTCATATAAGTTATACAGAGATACATAGATTCATATAAGATATACAGAGATACATAGATTCATATAAGATATACAGAGATACATAGATTCATATAAGATATACAGAGATACATAGATTCATATAAGATATACAGAGATACATAGATTCATATAAGATATACAGAGATACATAGATTCATTTAAGATATACAGAGATACATAGATTCATATAAGATATACAGAGATACATAGATTCATATAAGATATACAGAGATACATAGATTCATTTAAGATATACATAGATACATAGATTCATATAAGATATACAGAGATACATGGATTCATATAAGATATACAGAGATACATAGATTCATATAAGATATACAGAGATACATAGATTCATTTAAGATATACAAAGATACAAAGATTCATTTAAGATATACAAAGATACATAGATTCATATAAGATATACAGAGATACATAGATTCATATAAGATATACAGAGATACATAGATTCATATAAGATATACAGAGATACATAGATTCATATAAGATATACAGAGATACATAGATTCATATAAGATATACAGAGATACATAGATTCATATAAGATATACAGAGATACATAGATTCGTATAAGATATACAGAGATACATAGATTCATATAAGTTATACAGAGATACATAGATTCATATAAGATATACAGAGATACATAGATTCATATAAGATATACAGAGATACATAGATTCACATAAGATATACAGAGATACATAGATTCATATAAGATATACAGAGATACATAGATTCATATAAGATATACAGAGATACATAGATTCATATAAGATATACAGAGATACATAGATTCATTTAAGATATACAGAGATACATAGATTCATATAAGATATACAGAGATACATAGATTCATATAAGATATACAGAGATACATAGATTCATTTAAGATATACATAGATACATAGATTCATATAAGATATACAGAGATACATGGATTCATATAAGATATACAGAGATACATAGATTCATATAAGATATACAGAGATACATAGATTCATTTAAGATATACAAAGATACAAAGATTCATTTAAGATATACAAAGATACATAGATTCATATAAGATATACAGAGATACATAGATTCATATAAGATATACAGAGATACATAGATTCATATAAGATATACAGATATACATAGATTCATATAAGATATACAGAGATACATAGATTCACATAAGATATACAGAGATACATAGATTCATATAAGATATACAGAGATACATAGATTCGTATAAGATATACAGAGATACATAGATTCATATAAGTTATACAGAGATACATAGATTCATATAAGATATACAGAGATACATAGATTCATATAAGATATACAGAGATACATAGATTCATATAAGATATACAGAGATACATAGATTCATATAAGTTATACAGAGATACATAGATTCATATAAGATATACAGAGATACATAGATTCATATAAGATATACAGAGATACATAGATTCATATAAGATATACAGAGATACATAGATTCATATAAGATATACAGAGACAGAGATATGTACATAGATTCATATAAGATATACAGAGATACATAGATTCATATAAGATATACAGAGACAGAGATATGTACATAGATTCATATAAGATATACAGAGATACATAGATTCATATAAGATATACAGAGATACAATTATTGCAATTATTCTATTTGAAGTAAATACAAGAAACTGTTGCCAACTGCTCACTGACTAAAATGACCTGCAATACATCAATCTCCAAAAGTTAGAGGGCCTGACGTTTCGATCGTAGCAGGACCTTTCTCAAAGGCAAAGGTCCTGCTAGATTCCAAAAGTCAGACCCTCTAACTCTTGAGACAAATAGGAAGGGGAGAATAACTGGGACAATAAGTATGTTATAGCCATGAGTATAATTGGTTATACTCATGGCTATAACATACAAATGTACTTGTACTTGGTACTCATAGTCATGTCCCAGTTATTCTCCCCTTCCTATTTGTCTCAAGAGTTGAGTACCAAGTACAAGTATGTTATAGCCATGAGTATAATTGGTTGTGAGTACTGTACTCGTACTGTACGAGTGCCACGTACAAGGACATTATAGGCATGGGTATGAGTGCCTTGTGAGTATTTTGACATTTTTCCCCCTGCCTTTTACCCTCTGCAGTGGTAGTAGCTTCCAGGAAGTATCTCACGCAGACATGGCGGATGTCATCGAATCCGTCGCAGAGGATGAAACGGAAGAGGACCCGAAATGAACGAGGACATCGTGCCAACTCTAAATTCCCAAAGATGAGGGCGTTTGGGAAATCTCCATTCCTGTAAAATTTGGAAGAATATTTTACGATTCGGAAGTTTTGTTTTTGTTTTTTGGGGGGGTTGTATAGTCAGCGCTTGTGAAACATCGAAAATTAGGATTAATGTTGAGGTGTAAATGGGAACTACAAGCGGTTGTGTTACATTGAAGAAATAGTGCATTGCTTTCCACTCTTGTAAGTTGATGACGTTTGGAGCCGGAAGTACAGTGTAAAGGATTGTGCGCATGCTGTGATTGATGTCAAGGCTGTCCATAGACTCCTGTGTGCTTTGACCCAGAGGAAATTGTACTTACGTTGAGTAGAGTGAGTAGTGCACTTCACAACCATGCAGCAGTTAGTTACTACAACAATTCATGGTTTATTTGACTAACCGTGGTGCGACATAGCAAGCGACGTAACAATAGCTTTAAGGGTGTACAACATTGTTTTGTGGAAAGAAAATCTGATTTGATTTTGGGTATGGAAAGGGTTGGTAGATAATGGGTTTTAAAGCATGAACATAATATTATAATGATTAAACAAAGTAGCGCTTTGTATCTGAACATTCCTTATCGAGTTGATAGAGGGTGCTATTTCCTTGGTCCATATTCAGATGGATTGAGTTGTGACAGTCCTTGGGTTATAAGTGGCTGCTCATGCTGGCTTAGATTTGTCCGGAATTTGTTGGCTGTGGCTAGAAATGATTCACATGTCTTTGCGCATTGGCCATAGCCACTAGCTAGTGGCCTCTATCGACTTGCGTGCAATCTGAAGCCACAGCCAAACATGTCTGTGTGCATTGGCCATAGCCACTAGCTAGTGGCTTCTATCGACTTGCGTGCAAACTGAAGCCGCAGCCAAACATGTCTGTGTGCATTGGCCATAGCCACTAGCTAGTGGCCTCTATCGACTTGCGTGCAAACTGAAGCCGCAGCCAAACATGTCTGTGTGCATTGGCCATAGCCACTAGCTAGTGACCTCTATCGACTTGCGTGCAAACTGAAGCCGCAGCCAAACATGTCTGTGCCGATGGCCCATAGTCGGTTGCTTGGGGCTTCCATTGACTCGTGTGTGACTTGAAGACGTAGCCGATAATTAGACAAAGCCTTATGTGGATGAACAGTGAGGCATGCTGTCTTGTACGTTTGGGACTTTTTGTTGTCACAGCTGGCCCTCTACATTGTAATCAAACACGTATAACCCTTAATTGTCAGAACATCTTTCACAAGACAGAATTTTCGACGTAATTGGGTGGACTAGAAATATCCGGAAGATAAAAAAAAAAAAAAACTAATCTAAATTGCAATGTACTTACAATTCATTCAACGGTAAGACTTAAACATTCTTTAAGACAAATTTCTGTTTAATTTACTGTAGAAAGTAGCCTAGCATACACATTTTTTGTACAAATTCTAATTACATTGGTAATCAATTGTATATGTACAATTTGATGGGAGCTCTTTGGGTTTTAAAAAAAGGAAAAGAAATGTGCATTGGGACTCTTCTACTGATTGCATTATTTATTCTGTAAACTACTTGTAAAAAGTTTGGGTAAAGCGCGCGAGAGACCGATAATGGGTGGCAGCCTTTGCCTGTATTCTTCTAGAGATTGAAAATTGTCCAGTCTTCAGTCTTCAGTGTTCCTCAGTTAGCCAGGAGGACTTGGACGAAAGGGAAGTGTTATAAACCAACAACTCATTCAGTAATGAATCAGACTTGAAGATTTGCACGGTGGAATCGCAACGTGGGAAAGTCTGCAGTGACACCATGCAAGTTGCATCTCTTTCTAGAGTGCGGGTCTAAGGGGGAGCCGGTAACTCAATGTTGTTGACTGTGTGTATATTGCCATGTTTTCAGGAGACTGCTGTATTATTACTACTACTACTACTACTACTACAGTGGAACAAGGCTATAACGAATGCCGATATACTGAACATTTGGCTATAACGAACATGCCCATTGGCTCCCAATTTTTGTGTACACAATATGTGGCCGCAAGTGCTATAACGAACGACCGCTATACCAAACAATTTTCATGGATTCCGGGATGTTCATTAAAGCGACGTTCCAATGTACTACTAATAAGTCGAGAGCATAGACATCTTAATAGCCGATGCCTACTCGGGAGTCACGAAGGAATCCCCTCCACACTAATCTGTCCAGCATGGCAGTCCTCAGCTTTTCAACTCTGTCCAAGTCCTGTGTCTCCCTTCCTAACCCCTTTTTTTCTCCCATTGCCATGTGATGGTGCCCACAGTGCAAGAGGACTAGCCAAGAGCTCTGAATGACATACGCAATACCCTGTTAACCAACCTTGTATAAATTACAACTGATGATGGTACTTATTTGCATTCCAAATTGCTTATCACGTCGAGCAGGGCAAACCCTTACTGGATTATATTCTCCTTGACGCCGCAAACATCATGCGTTTTTGATTCCAGAGATTGTCGGAATCCAGCAGTCTCCTGAAGACATGCAGACCACACTTCCTGAAATGTTAGATCGCCTGCTCTTCTCGGAGTCGCACTCAATTCTCAAAAGGGATGACATACGTGGCGTCAGCACAAACTTTGCTCATCATTCACTTGTACTTGTCTCCACTAAGCATGCGAGTAGCATGACGCCAGCCCTTGAAGAACCAAGTTCTTAAAATGCAGTGGCTGTTGTTACGGCAGTCGTCCGTGTGGTTCCCTGACTTCAAAGTATTTGTCAGGATGTTTAGCTCTTGGAACCAGACTATCAGCTAATAGACTGGTTCAACCAGTCTGCAATGCTGACGAAATACAATCAAGTCAGGGAACCACACGGACGACTGCCAAAACAACAGCTACTGCGTTCTTATAAACATCACCGACGGTTGAATGTAACGAGAGAAGAAAAAAACCCAGTTCAGAAAGGCTCGTCATTGCAATGTTTCATCTTTAAAAGTTAGTGAGCCAATTCTAGCAGCAGCTGATTTCAAGAGAAGTTGCGTAAGTTACGCAACGTACAAATGCTGCGTAAGTCTTGTGCCACAATGGGTCCTTTTAACTGCAGTATTTAGCAAAGGCAGCAAAATGATGCGTAAGTTAGGCAACAAATTTGAAGTTTTGCGAAATTGACTGCTTGAACTTTCTCTTTCTAGCCCTGAGGAAGACCCTGCCATGATCAAAGCATCAGACCCCCTAACTGTTAAAGATTTGTATATTTCTAATCTGTGTAGTCTATAAGCAGTTCTCAGCACACGTGTATTTGTATTCCTTTTAAGTTGAATCCTGGCACAGGAATGGCATAACAGCCCACTGAAATCAGAACAAGGGTTCTTCATCAAACCTGGGCCCAGTTTCATAGAGCCGCTTAAAGCCCCTACACAACATTGGTCGAGGTCAAAGAATAGCATCCATACGTTGTCTGATCCAACATATGCATGAAATAGCACACCTGTGAAAATTTCAGCTCAATCTGCCAACCGAGTCTCGAGAAAATCTTCATTTGTTTCGCAAAAATCATTGCAGCATTCAACGCCATACTGTTCCGAAAAATAGTTTAGATCTCAGTGAGATGTAAATGATATCTTTTACTCTTTTCTCCCAAAATACAACATTTCACGCAGAAATATTTCAGTGAGAGGTTTCTACTATACCCATCTTCAAACACTATGAGTTTCATGTAAATCTGTGAACATTTCTGTTTTTCGATCTTACCAATGTTGTGTAGGGGCTTAAGATAGAAATCCCTGCTTTGCATGGAAATTCATCCTTGTATAATTCAAGACGGCAAGCCGTATTTCACTTGATGCTTGCTGCCCTCAACTTGTGGAATTGAAATAATTGATTGCTTAGGGGCTACTCAAAATGTTCAATGTTTTTAAATTTAGATTTTTCCAAATTTGATTTGACCAAAAAAGAGTGATTTTTTCTCTTGAGCAAATTGCATTTGATATACATGTAAATTCAAATACATGTACAAATCTATTAGAATGCAACACAGTATGACAAGATGATGGCCGAGTATTGATTTTGGAAAAGCTGGCGATGTGTAAAAAAGCAAGCCAGAAAGGTAAATATTTTTTTCCGGATTTTGATATGAAAAGTGAATTTCGATTTTCAATTTTTTTTTTTTGACCCTCCCACCCACTATTTCGTAAAAAATTGGAAATTTTGAGTGGCCCCTTAGCTAGACCCTTTGGCTAGCAACCTGATTTCATTCAATATAGTAGGGTTTGCGATGACACCATGTATAAGGTCTCTTAAAGAAGAAGTGTGGTTCTGAAAAGAACCTGAGTGGTAACTTGACGTTCCGACCAGTATGCTCTGGCCGTCATCAAGAGATTTAATTCGGCGAGACTTTTCATGCTGAATCAAATTTTGATGCTTAAGCAGCTCCATTAAATCGGTCCCTGCAAGTAAGCATAAAAGCATTCCTACCAAGCAAATTTTATCAAATCACTGGGTGTTTGCTATCTACTAAAGCTTATTTCTGTTACTAGTTCTTTCAAGTTTTTGTTGTCTTGCATAGAGTACGTTTTGTTTTATTGTCCGTCTGGGAGGTGAATCGACCGAATTTCATTGCATAATACTATTTCCTATCACCATTTGCATCGGGTGAAGACGTTGTGCTACAAAAGCTCATGCACTCTCACCAATTGTACTAACACAGCTATCTTTACACATTTCATTCAGTAATAGTTTTAGAGTTATCAAAACTCTCACCACAATGTGACCATTCTGAGCAAAGAAATGAAGAGTTCATTTTCGCAAGCAGATAACTCACCGTGACAATTTTCAGTAATCGTGAGAATACTTTTCTATTCCGAGTTTGAAAAAAACCAAAACCCACTGCAGTACAGTATAAATACTGGAAACACATGGAGGTTATTTCACACTTTACAACAGAATATAGATGTCTAAAAAGAAGATATGTGAAACAGTGAAATTTTAGATGCAACATTTTGGCCAATACCAGTTGTTTATGAATTGCCTTTATAACTGCTTTTGCAAATGAACTCCTCAAATGTTTCTTTAAGCTGTTACTTTGTTAGCCATCAAATGTTATCTCCTGTAGTATATTTTTTTTGGGGGGGGAGTGAAGTCCTGTCTTTTTGTCTTTTGTAGTTGCTTGTCTGACAAGCGTTTTTGATGCATGTATAGGCAGATGTGCAATGATATCTGGTTTGATTTGAAATTCATTCCACTATTTCCGACTGTCACTTTACAACTGATAAAAAAAGAAGAAGAAGACAGTTTAAAAGTGCTTACGAGTTTTGGAATGAGAGGGTGAATAGGAATCCTTGCCTTTCAATCAGTAAGAGCATTCTGCTGCACCATGTGTGATAGATAAATTGGTTTTAATATACATGTGTATTTTCATTATTTGTCAGTACATGTAGTGGGGTAACACTAAGAGGGACTTTTGAAAACTTTTAAAATAAAATGAGTTATTTTTTTCTTTCAAAATATGTTTTGTTCAATTATATAACGGTGATTTTTGAATTTGATTTTCTTACAATTTTCCCATCTTGTATTTAATTTTTCCCAATCCGTTATGATTTCTGTTGATCATGTGCAGATTTCATTGAAATCACCCCCTTGGGAATTAGCTTTTGTAACACAAAACGGAATTTTCTAGTGGGTGAAATGTATATTGATTTTTAGACTTTGCGTACCTGGGGTTATTTAGTGGGAATGCTGTTAGGCTGTTGACTGTAAATGAAGACTCGAGTTCAAATCTCGACAAGGAAAGCTCGAGAGATGCTTTGAGGAATTTCTTACAAATGGAGTGAACGGTTGTGCCAAACTGAGTAGTGTTTCTCCTTGATAAAGAATACCCAACAGTTTTACACCAGTTAATTAGACAGATGACTCCCATTATAACGAGGTCTGCCGCGATTTTGTCGTTATAACCCGAACCTTGCTATAACCTGAGCCGCAGTTATCCCCATTGGTTATATGCAGAGACGACGTTGACAGCTGTATGACAGTTGGCAGTTGTATGACAGTTGACAGTTGTATGACAGTTGACAGTTGTATGAGTTGATAGTTGTACGACAGTTGTATGACAGTTGGCAGTTGTATGACAGTTGACAGTTGTATGACAGTTGTATGACAGTTGACAGTTGTATGACAGTTTTGTGATAGTTGGCAGTTGTATGACAGTTGACAGTTGTATGACAGTTGTATGATAGTTGAGTTTTATGACAGTTGTATGATAGTTGGCAGTTGTATGACAGTTGACAGTTGTATGACAGTTGTATGACAGTTGAGTTGTATGTGAACATGTTAACATGGGTATTGCAATCATGTAATGTACGTTATAAATGGGTTGAGAGCAGTGCTTTTGCTTGGGTTGGGTCTGACAATAATGTGTGTAATGTGTGTGCTCGTAATACACAAACATTTCCTCATACAAGTGTGCGCAAATTGATCGGGACTTTGGAAAATTGGCTCGTTATAACTGAGTTGTCGTTTTAACCGACCTCGTGATAATAGGAGTCGACTGTGCATCACGGTCCTGGATGTGAGTTTTCCTTGCGTTGTATTCTATTTGAACATTCTTCAGCAAAGTTATGATGGTTTTTAATACCAAGGAAAACGCCAATAGGTAGGCTTTAGATTCTTCGCTGCTTAAAGTATTCAGGTTATGGACCAGTTGTAACCAGCAAGAGATCAATTTGGTTGGACTGCTGAAAAGTTTGTTCTAGTAGACTGACTGTAAGAACAATACTAGTGTGGGGAACCTCGCAAATGAGCAATCAACCAATGTCATGATGCTTGTAAGAGTTTTCTAGATATAACATGATGTTTTTTGTTGAGGAGAATGTGATTCAATGAGGGTTTGCCCTGCTCGACGTGATAAGCACTGAGTGCCCAGTGCTTTGCCCGATGCCTGATAACAATATTTCAGGCGGGATTCGAACCCGCGACTCCTGCTTTATACCGCAGACGCCTTAACCACTTGACAGCTGAGCTGGTCGAGGTTGAGACGTCTGCACTAGAAAAGCGGGAGTCGCTGGTTCGGATCCCGCCCGAACTGCCTGCAATGTTTTCATCAGGCAAAGTGCTGAGCATTCAGTGCTTAGTACCGGTACGTCGAGCTGGGCAAACCCTCCATTGAAAAAAAAATTAAAAATTCTGGGGACTGACAATTGCCTGAGTGACATGCTCTTGCAAATGCTAGGCAACTTAAGGACACTTGATGTTGTAGCACATTAATGCTTGCTGTATTTGAGAGGGTATACTTTCAAAGATAATTCAGTTGACACCTTATGAGCATAGGGGACATTGTGTGTGTGTACTTAACCAATGCTTTGGCTCCATTGATGTACTTTTTCCCACACTAGTCTGTCCAGCATGGCTGATTCCAGGTCATTCAGACCAAGTGATTCTATGCATTGAACACCTAGCACTCCCTTGAGACGGCTGCCAAATAATGAATCTGCACGTCATGGCTAAGGTACCTTCATGTATGTTCAAATAGTGGTTCAAAAATGTAGAATGTATAGCATGTGTGACAGAGCACTTCTTCACTTGGTCATGCTGATAGCTATGACGTGGACAGTTTGCGGTGACACCATGTAGCACTTCTCTTTCAAGGAGTGTGGCTCTGAAAAGAGCTGGTTTGTAACGAACGTTACGGGTAGTGTGTACTCTGCCCATCGTCAGGAGAAAATGTTGAGTTACCAGCTCTTATCAGAGCCACACTCCTTCTTGAAAGAGAAGTGCTACATGATGTCACTGCAAACCTTCCACTCAGTATTTCCACCATGCAAACCTTATCTGATAGTCTTATCTGATAGCTATGGTTTTTGCGTCTAAGAGAAATAATGTATCATATCTATGATGCCACGCTACTGTGCAGATACCAATCCACGAAGTGGTTAGGATGGCTGCACTAGAAAGCAGGAGTCGCGGGTTTGAATCCCACCCAAGCTGCTCGTATCATTTCAGCAGGCAATGCGGCGAAGCACTGAGTGTGCAGTGCTAATTATACAATGAGTATAAAGGCAAAACCTTATTGAATATGTCATACTTCAGTTCCTAAAAACGCGACGCAGGATTCCGCTAAAACCATCACGAAATAAGACAAACCATCACGAAATCAGACAAACAAATGCCAACAAAGTTAAGTTTCATGGTCTCTTTATTTGCCTGAGCAAATTGTCAAGTGCTCTGCTCGACTTTCTCGCCTCGTCGTAATCAGCGGTTCTGGAAAACGTGACCAAATTATTGTCAACCTACACCCCCCCCTCCCCCCTCTATGAGGTCTTAAAAACAAGTGCAGACAAGTTTTTGCCGTTTTTATTTCACTTCAGATGAAAAACGTAACTGGGAACTCTTTAACAAATTGAAAGAAAAATTGGCAAAGAAAACTTTGACTTTGAATTTTTCAATCATGTATTAGGTTTCAAACTTTCAAAAAAAGTTAGTTTTGTATTTTGTTGCGCTTTTCTAAAATTAAAGTTTCTTCTTCAATAGGTTAGGAAGGTTTTGCGGCCTGATCCATGCCGGAGATTCAAGGATTGCGAGACGGGAGGCACCAAGGAAGGCACCCTGCATGACTCTTTGAGGTAACTTTGAGATAGGGGGCTGGAAGGGAAGGGAAGGGAAGGGGGGTGTTATCCGTCGAAGGAGAGGCCTAGTTCCAGTCCTGGTTGCCGGAGCCACCCCAGTCGCCGGTGTTGGTGGTGGCTGCTGCAGCCGGGGCGGCGGTGCCGGTCCACTCCTTGTTGGCCGTGGCGGCCGCGGCGGTTGTGGCAGCGGCGGGCGCGGCGGCAGTCTCGGTGTTCCAGTCCTCGCTGGCCTGGAAGGCCTGGTTGACGGGCACGCTGGGCACGGTGGTCATGGACTCGGCAGCCCACTGTCGGGGGGAGAGAAGAGACACAAAGTCAACGGCGGCAACGTTTAGCCTCGCGCTCATGTGCATGAATCCCGCTTTCACAAACGCCTTGCAAATCGTCGCAAATGCCAAAATCGATCGCCAAGTCAGAAGTCAATCGCAACTTTTGCGGTAACACCAATCGCCAGCTGCGATGGATTTCAGACGCGGCGATCGATTTTGGTCCTTTGCGATGATCGCAAAGCGTTAGTGGAACCGGTCCCTGTAGTCATATGGATTTGGTGCTTTCTGTTTTCCTCCCAAACTCGAGCCGGGAAGACTGTCTGTGCTACTCACATCGGTGACCTTGACTCCGGTCTGGTCCTGGGTGGCGGTGGCGGCCGGGATGGCAGCTACCTCCCCGGGTCCACTCCACTGCTCCTGATAAGGAGCCTGAGGTTCCTCCTTGGCCTGGGCCTTCTCCAGGGCCTCCTTCTCCTCCTTCTCGGCCTAGAGATTGAGGGGCGAGAGGGGTTTGGTGGGGGGGTAAGACCATGAACTGAATTCAATAGGGGCCCCTTTATGAAACGACTTCTTAGGCTCTCGTTGGGTATTAAACCCTGACCTTCCTCAATCCTCCATAACCCTCAGGGTTGTGTTGGAGGATTGAGGCAAGTATGAACAATTCTCCAGGTGAAGGATTACGGAGGATTGAGGAAGGTTGTCAAATTTACACTGGAGAATTGTGGAGTATTGTGGAGGATTGAGGAAGGTTGTCATATTTACAGTGGAGGACTGGGGAGTATTGTGTAGGATTGAGGAAGGTTGTAAAAATTACACTGGAGGATTAAGGAGGGTTCCAAGGAAACAGTGCTAGGGGGTTAGGGTTTGAACCAGCTTTTAGACTCGTGAATACTCTTTGCTGATCAGGAAAACCCAATTCTGAATGAAGCTACAGCTTCCTTTTTTGGATCCCCTTCCCCGCTGCTTGGCTTTCCCTTCCATCTCCTTTCTCGTCCGTCTTCCAACCTCCGTTGCCAGTCATCTTTTGCCTTGCCAGGTTTGAAGCACAAACCCTCTAACTTCTCACGCCATAGGGAAAGGTCCTGCTGGGATTGTACTGTTCAACCCTACAACTTCTCACGCTTTCGGAATAATGTCAGGCCCGGATTGAAATGTCCGACCCTCTTTAACTTAGTGGGCCTTTGGGAAAGGTCGTACTAGATTCAATCAGAGCATGCCCGTGGGGACCGTCCTTACCTCCTCGGGGTCCCTGTAGAAGTAGAGATCCACCATGATGTCCCAGGGGATATCACGGCTGATGGTGCCGCGCAGACGGAGCACCTCACGGGACAGCAGGTACCACATCAGACCGATGGATTGAGGACCCTGCCAAGAACATCAAAGACAATCGTTTACAATCGGGGATTTCAATTGTTGAGTAATTCTTTTCAATCTGATTTCCCTTCTCTCCCCCCCCCCAGTTCCAAGATACCTTGAGCGACAGTATTCGGTGGACTTTGGCACTAGGTAAGATTTGAAAGTCTGCAAGGTGGGAAGTTTGCGGTGACACCCTGTCATGCATCTCCCTTGACCAACCTGTGGACCTACAGCCCATTCACCGTATGAAGAGCTTGAGCATTCGGTGGACTTTGGCACTAGGTAAGATTTGAAAGTTTGCATGGTGGAAAGTTTGCGTTGACACCGTGTCATGCATCTCCCTTGACCAACCTGTGGACCTACAGCCCATTCACCGTATGAAGAGCTTGAGCATTCGGTGGACTTTGGCACTAGGTAAGATTTGAAAGTTTGCATGGTGGGAAGTTTGCGTTGACACCGTGTCATGCATCTCCCTTGACCAACCTGTGGACCTACAGCCCATTCACCGTATGAAGAGCTTGAGCATTCGGTGGACTTTGGCACTAGGTAAGATTTGAAAGTTTGCATGGTGGGAAGTTTGCGGTGACACCCTGTCATGCATCTATCTTGACCAACCTGTGGACCTACAGCCCATTCACCGTATGAAGAGCTTGAGCATTCGGTGGACTTTGGCACTAGGTAAGATTTGAAAGTTTGCATGGTGGGAAGTTTGCGGTGACACCCTGTCATGCATCTATCTTGACCAACCTGTGGACCTACAGCCCATTCACCGTATGAAGAGCTTGAGCATTAAATGCAAAGACACCAGTTTGGGTCTGTGCACCGTTTGGTTGTTTGAATTTGATTGCCACTTTTGACTAACAGGATGATAATGACTTTTGATAAGCCTGTTGTGGGTTGGCTGGAGGCGAAGGGGAAGGGGGGTATGCCGTAGCCTTTTAGTGAGGCTAAGATTGAGCTCAACGGACTCTACTTGGAGACCGTGTCCGCAACGGGCTTCCAGAGCTACGGCTAGGGGCTATTTTCTTCGCATCACCCGTGCGAAGAGCCAGACCTAGCTCTAGACGCCCGTTTTGGACACGGCCTAATTTCCATTTTTTTTTTTTTATTTAATTTTTTTTTTTAAACAGGCTCCGTTTCGTCCTACCTTGTTGTTGCAAGGGATGGCGATGTCGATGAAGCACAGCGGGGAGTCGGTGTTGCACAGGGCAATGACGGGGATGTTGACGTACGAGGCCTCCAGGATGGGCTGCTGGTCGGTGCGCGGGTCGGTCACCACCAGGAGACGGGGCTCGCGGTAGGCGGCCTGAATCTGGTTGGTGAAGGTGCCGGGCGTGAAGCGGCCAGCGATGGGGGTGGCCCCGGTGTGGCTGGCAAACTTCAGGATGGCACGCTGAGACAACCCAAACCAAAAGTAATCCAATCAAAACCACCAAATCTTGATTCATAAATCACACAAGTTAGAGAGCTCGACGTTTCGATCCTTGCAGGACCTTTCTCAAAGGCCAAGAAAGGTCCTGCTAGGATCGAAACGTCGGGCCCTCTAATTGTTTAGATTAATGTATTGCAGGTCATTTTAGTCAGTGAGCCAGTTCAAAAGTAATTCATAAAAGGTTTTCCAATCTGCTCACCGACCCAAAAATTCTGACATTTTGATCCTAGCAGGACCTTTCTTCATTGTGCCTCTGCGAGAGGTCCCATCATCTTCTTCAGCCGTGTCCGCACTGGACTTTTAGGAGAAAGTTTCAGCGAGACGATGGTAAAATGGAATGTAACCACTGTTCGCACTGAGAATTAACCGAGAGGAAACATCCAAGGCAGTCCGCACTGGACTTAAAATGGGAAATAAAAAGTCCAGTGTGGACAGGCTTCTGGCTTGACTTCACAACACAAGCTGGCATGGTTGTCTTTCTTGGACTTGGAGGTTTTGTGTTTTTTTTCTTCTTTCTTGAAGTGTAAAATTCACCAAGAAACGGCAGAATGCCGTCGCCGGGTTAATATAACCTCCCCATTAGAAGTGATGTTCACCCGACAACGGCATTCTTCCTGGAGGTCATTCCTGCTGATGTTATGCATATATTCATGAACACTCTCTACTCCGATTGGCCAACGGTCAGAGTACAGAGTGTACATGAATATGCATAAAAACAATGATGTGATGGCAATTGGCCAAACAGACTAAGGGACCGGGAGAATAGCGTTTGTGTGAAGCATGCCTTTGCCGGATGAATATGACCTGGTTTTTTTTCGTCTTCTTTTACAAGGGACTGACCTGTCCGTAGGGGCGAGCGGAGATGACGCAGACGTCGGCCGGGTTCTCAATGGCCACGATGCAGCGAGCTGCCAGCATCAGCTTCTCCCAGGTCTTGCGGAGATTGATGATATGGGTACCTGCAACGTCACCAATAGAAACAAAAACTCAACCCGAGAGAAGTTTTTTTCCCCCGACTGGAACGGTACACTAAAGCCGCGTTTCCACTGGACTAAAAATTAACCGAGACGATCGTTAAATTTCGAATAATCAAATTTGATCATCGTTTCCCTTTGGACTTTTTGAGTCGGTCAATTTAACCAAGACGATCGTTAAATTTCTAATAATCAAATTTGATCATCGTTCCCACTTGGACTTTTCGAGTCAGTCAATTTAACCTAGAAGATGGTTAAATTTCCAATGGTCAAATTTGATCGTCGTTCCCACTTGGACTTTTTGAGTAGGTCAATTTGACCGAGACGATGGTTAGAGTAACTGAGCTGGTTATATAACGGCTCATGAAGGTCAAGTGCCAGCCGGATACACCGCACTATAGATCAATTAATGAATTAGGTCAACGTACAGTAAATGTACATGTGTACATTTAGCAGACGCTGTGCACAGTGCATGTACGTGTTACGTCATAGGCCGGTTATGTTTTTTTACAGAGTCGCATTTTACCGAGTGGTGCATTTCCACTGGACTAATCGGCTCGGTTAAACTTACCTATTCACTTTTACTGGGCAGAGGTTGGCCGGTAAAAGTAACCATTCGGCTCGGTTAAAGTAACCGAGAAGGAAATTTAACTGTGGCCATTTCCACTGGACTTAAAATGGGTAACCATTGTCTCGGTTACTCTGACCAAAGAAATAAGTCCAGCGCAAACGCGGCGTCGTTTGCATGCGAGTGGAAATGGGAGGAGGGATTGGGGGGCAGGTTAGGATCGTTGGGGGGTCCACATGGCAGTGCAGGCTTCTTACCATCGGACTTGCACTTGTAGACGTACTGCTGCATCTGAAAGTCCACATTGTTGGCGCCCAGGTGGGTTCCGCAGGCCAAGAACTTGGTCACGTCCTCCTGCTTGAGAGCGAGCTTGTCCGTACCTCCCGACATTCTGCTGTTGAGTCAGTTCAGTGATGGGAAACAACCTGCAGGGTACCGGGGGAAAAAAACCGAACGAGTCTGATGATGAGGAGCAATGCGGGAAGAGCTGGGGGGTGTGATCCCTTGAGATATACGGCAGTTAATGGTTGAATTGCTTCTGACTGGTGCCCCCACCCCGGCAAAGACTAGTTGACTATTTGGGAAGGCCACCATCTAAGGGCTGTTTAGCTCAGATGGGAAGAGCGCTGGTACGTTAATCCAGAGGTCTCGGGTTCAACTCCCAGTCCAGCTCAAGTTTTCTTTGCCAATTTTTGCTCGTTTTTGAAAGAGATTATCCTCCGATGGTGTCACCACAAAGTTCCCAGTCAGTTTCTCCTTCGTTTGTTTTGACATTATTCAGTGTTATTTGAAACCTTTATTTTTTTGGATAAGGCAGAAATACCTCCCCAAAAACATATGCAACAACTAGCTAGTCACCAAGTGGTTGCAACAAACCACTAAAACATATCAATTTTTTCCCAACTTGAAGTTGAATTAGTTAACGCAGTGGCTGTTGTTACGGCAGTCGTCCTAGTTGTGGTTCCCTGACTTCACAGTATTTGTCAGGATGTTTAGCTCTTGTCTTGGAACCAGACTATCAGCTAATAGACTGGTTCAACCAGCCTGCAATGCTGACGAAATAAAATCAAGTCAGGGAACCACACGGACGACTGCCGTAACAACAGCCACTGCGATAAGCAAACCTAATTAATTAAAAGAAAAACTAATTACTAAATTAGGGAGCTTGATTATCAAATCCAGCTTTCTGTAAGACTGTCAACTGCTTTAAAGAATCCCTAATGTGGAGGATTAAGGGTAGATTAACCATGGTCGCCACAATTTTATTTTTTAATGATGAAAATTGTCCCCGTATGTGGCCTATTGCAAAATTTTACAGAGGGCGCCCTAATTCGATGCCAACTTCGTACGTGGACATCAGAGTGTTTTTAAAACTTAATCATTCCCGGACGGCAAAAAGACCCGATTGCGCTGAAAACAGATCACACTTGATCTCTGTTTTCCCGAGTTCATGAATATTTAGACACCGAATCTCTTAGATTGGGATCAATGGCGGAAAAACGGCCATCAAAAGGCCACCGAAACTCACACGTGCAAACGCCAATTGGGAGGCTGTTGAAAAAGGACTGCGCTGGGATTTCATCGGTCCCAGTGCATGCCGTCCGTGACACGCGCAGCGTTAGGGCGGGTACCAGTGAAATGGATAAAGTGCGTCGGTAGAGGGCGCTAAATAAGCACTCCACTGCGGCGCTGAATTTGGAAAAAATGTCCGAACGAAATGGAATCCTTTGACAGGTAAAATATGATATTTTTTATAGATTTTTTAGCGATGATATTCGTTGTTGTCTTATTGAATGAATGTAGGGAGTGAGTGTAGGTGTTGTTTTGGAGGAGAAAGTTAAATTTTATAGGTTGAATGGACACAGTGAAGAGTTCAGGAATGGAGTAAAATTTCGACTGAAATTCGAGTGGTATGATGAATGTAAATTGTGATTAATGACATTGACAATGACACAGTATTCAGTAATGACATCATTGACACCATGGGTTCGAACCTGCGACATTTAGAAAAAGAACTAAGCTATCCAGTCACACGAGGGTCAGGTTTCCTATCCCTGTCACATTTTTGTTGCTGGGACTTTCAGTTTTTCAGGGAGTGTTGAATATATAGTTTTGAATGATTGATATTTGTGAATATTATAAACCTTTTCGACGTTCGCAAAAAATCGTGGATCTACATGACAAACTCGCTGCATTTTTATCATTGGTGACAAATATGCGATGCACGCATTGTACTTGCCGCTACCTGCATGGGCACACCATGTTTGCCATCCAGTCACCAACGGAAATACGGAATCTACACTCCCACTCCCAGTCCAAAACTACCCACTCAACGTTTCAACGGTATCTAGACGAAAGTTCTGCGGAGTTTCATTTCTGAACTCCATCTAGTTTATGGAGGAAAAAAAAAATCACGAAGTTGAGTGCTTTGCCATAGAGCTTGTCATCTATATACCCATGATGCTTTGCAAACGTCGAAAAGGTTGATTGAAAAGAATTGTGAAATCTTAGCTGAAATATAAAAATCATTGTCCATTCACTGCTGTCCATGGAGGTTCACTCCAAGACCAGTCCAAGTTGAGTTCTGCTCTCTGCCTCAGTGAATGCTGTGGCATGCCCCCCTTACTCCAGTCCACCCACAGCTGGCCTATCTAGTTGAGGTAACTGTAACCCTCATCCTCCTGAATGCGACCTTTGGGAGGATGAGGGTTACGGTTACCACAACTACTGGCCTCTCAAGCTCTTCTTAATCTTAGTCTTACTGTAAATGGGCTGTAGATCCACATTTACTGTAGCTAGTTGCTATACAACCGCGGTGCAACTCACTGTCAAAAGTGTTACAACGCTTTCGTACTTTTCACCCAAGGATTGAGAAATTCATCCACGATGTCAACCATTGCGTCGCAGCGAGCAGAGACCTGTGCCAATACGTCTGCCAAGACCTACGCCAACTCCTCCACCAGCCCTGGCCACCGAAAGAGAGGAAATTGTCAAAGCCGACCGCCACTCCAGCCGATGAGAAGGCCGGTAACCATGGTGACGGAACATCCTCCGAGGAGGCGGAGACACTGGCCAAGGTGGAGCGGATCCTGGCCAAGGCTCAGAGAGCGAGGGCGCTACACGGGAAGGTGATTCAACGGTTCACCCATAGACATGCGCTGTATATAACCTATAGACGGTCGAAAGCGGGCGCCAGACTAGGCCTGGGTTTGTTAAAATAAAATTGGGAACTGGGTACCCAAATGTTGAAATCAACCCGGATACCCACAATAAGATGTTGCAGTTTGGTTTCATGCTTAGTAAAGAATAGTGGAACACAAGTCAAAAGCAATTGACATTACATCGCAGTCTGATTTGTAATCCTGTGTATGCAAGGAAGACTTTCAAACTCAACGAATTTTCCCTGCTTTAGTGTCTCCATGAAATTTGGCCAAGGAGGGTAATCACCAACACGATGGTTGCTTTATCCAGCTGTGTTGACCGCAGGTCCAACGTGTTGGTGAGCAGTTAGCAACAGATTTCCATTTTTTTGTTTTGTTCTGCTTGTTTTGCAGTTAAACCCCACGGGAGAAGGTGTCGCAGCAGATGAAGTCGACGAGTCTGAGACGAGTCAAGCCGCCGATGAGAGTCCGACCCCAAAGCCACCCACCCAAGTCATCGACGGCCAGGAGTTTGCCGTCATCTCTGCGTCCTCGCTTCAGAAGATCTTTGCCGACGCCCAGCCGCTGTCGTCCGGCCTGCTGGGGCGGGGGAAAGCACCATTGGCCCCTATAAAGCCCAGGCCCGGGACGGCCAAGGCGAGGGCTGCCTACGACGCCAAGCTCCAACGCCCTCGCCCGGCGGCCAAGCCGCAGTACCGGACGTCCTCCTCGGAGATCGGGAGGAGCCTCATCGCCGGCAAACCTCGGGGAAAGCTAGCCAGCAGCAGGAACTCGGCGCCCGGAGTGGATCGTGCCGGCCCCAAGACGCAAAGAACTTCCGGGAAGATTGTCGGCCGCCCGCCGACCGACCCCGCCGCCCTGCAGGGAAAGCCAGCCGCTGTCAACAACAGGCGGCCGGACTCCATACCAAAGACGGGGGGCGAGCGTCACAATGCGAAACCGAAGCCCGAATCGCAGCGGAGGAGATCCGGCGGTGGCGCTCCGGTCGGCGAGAAAGAGTCGCGCGTTTCCCCGAATGACAAAGCGGAGAAGCCGGCTCAGAAAGCTGCAGGACTGAGGCTCGGCGAGGTAACAAGTCACAAGCAGGGAGGCTCCGGTGAGAGCAATGACGGTGGAGGTGATGTCCCAGAGGAGGGACCATTCATGCTGAGGAAGGATGGGTAAGTACAATGAGACCCCATTACTGATAATTATTTACTGTAATCACAACTTACAGACAGCTACGTGAAGGCTAACCCGTTCGAAAGAGTGCATACTATTTCGTACAAACAACTACCTGTTGCAATTTTGCCAAAACTACTTGCCATGCATTGATGAAGTAGTTGTTGCAATTGAAGCATGTGCAAACTGGTTAGTTATGTGTCAAGCAAACAAAGGAAAAACTGACTGGGAACTAAATTGAAGAAACTGATCAATTGGCAAAGAAAACTTTGACTGGACCGGGACTTGAACCCGAGACCTTTGGATTAACGTACTGGCACTCTTACCATCTGAGCTATCCAGCCCTTAGATGGTGGCCTTCCCTAATACCGGTAGTCAACTAGTCTTTGCCGGGGTAGGGGCACCACAAACACCACAAACAGTCCACCTTATAAAAGAACAGTACTATTACACCAGTGTCAGTTAATTTCATTATTTTTCTTCTGCGACTTCAGGGCTGATCTGAAAGTGCCAGTCAAGTTGAAGAGGCTTCACGCCGACATTTCCAAGCTCAGGCAGAAGCTGACTATGCTCTCCGCTTCAGACAGAGCGTCGGGACCATCTCAGCATTTCCTCCGACGACTGGAGGCCAAAGTAGGTCAGACAGGCTGCCTTCAGCAGGGAGACCTGTGAGTTTTTCCTTTCCAGGACAATCTCGATTTAAGTCAAACTCTAGGGGAATGGATGACAAATTTGAGTCATCCGGCGTTCGAGTGATTCAGAATAACCCGATTTGTGTCCATGCCTACATGCCTCAGTGCAGATGCAACCTTAGGTACTAGAATGTAATTCAATGAGGGTTCGCCCTACTCGATGTAATAAGCACTGGGTGCTGGGTGCTTTGCCCAATCGCCTGCTGAACCAAAAAATTCAGGCAGCTCAGACAAAGCACCGAGTACTCAATGCTTAATACGTCGACTATAAAGGCAAACCCTTGCATTACACTTTTGAACAAATTGAGAAATTGGCAAAGAAAGCTTTGACCAGTTTGGGACTTGAACTTGAGACCTCTTGGTTGATGTACCAGTGCTCCTCCATCTGAGCTATCCAGCCCTTAGATGGTGGCTTAGTTCCCACTCCCAGATGTCTGCAAAATCTAAGAGAATCTAGCCATGCCCTTCAGTTGTGAGATTTTCATTTGCAATCCCGCAGAATCCAAATGGTGTCATATATTGAGCTGTTGGCTCAGCAAGAAATACTGCCAAAGGCACGACTAAAATCTGCACAAGTTTCAGAAGAAGTTTCAGGAGAAAAAAAGATCTAATCTAAAAGAATCTAATCATGCTTTTCATATCTGGGATTTCATTTCGAAGCCCCCCCCCCAAAAAAAATACCAAAAAATACAAATTGTGACCTGTGTTTAGCTGCCAAATAATTGACGAAAATTGTTCAAATGTTTTTGAAACGATTCAACCGTTTAGAGTTAGGGTTGATATTTATTGTAAGAGGAGGCGTTGCCTTGATTAAAACTCCTCTCTTTTTTTGGGGCCGCAGATTCATCCAGTCTCATCGTCTTCATCATCCCCGTCACCGGAGGAGTTACAAGATTGCATCGATGAGCAGGCAGCAAGGTGCAGACATTTGATCCAGGTCACCGATGCAGCTGTACGCTCCTGCCAGCATGCTGGTAATTTGCATTCGGCGTAGAGGCGGCATCAACGTTTCGGGCTGACGGCGAGGGTGTCTCCCTATGACGGGCAGCGCACACACTGCCCGAAACATTGAGTTTACCGGCTCTCTTCAAAGCCCCACACTCCTTCTCAAAAGAGATTTGTTACACGAAGGCCTTTCTACTTCACCAAATGAAATTTTTTTTGCGTGTGTGGACATAATAGATGCGAATATTAGTGGGATTTGAATTGCGATTCGTGTAATGGCCCCCGTCGGGGTTGGAACGGTGGACTGTAAGGGAAGGGCAGAAAGGAGAACCTGGACTTGAGTAAATGTACCGGTACACCTGTCAGAGGCTCTGCCACAAGTGACCAGCACAACCACCCAAGGCAGCCTCTCCCCTGTCCCCTGTCAGCATAGGCATCTCCCGCTTCCTGAGTGGAGGTGTTCCATTAGTTGACCATTCAAATTTTAGGGGGGTGTCTCATTTTCCCTATCCTCTACATTCGGACTCCACTATTAGTGAGACTTTTTCAAATAATCATGTTTAATTGCGATGGTGTGGGAACGCACCACTGAATCACACTGGTTTGTTTAATCCCATTTTCAGGAAATGACTTTGTCGGTCACCAATACATCCCTGTATTATTGGCTCTGCTTGTAACCGCTTTGATCTTTCTCTCCCTCAGATTCATCTTGGGAAAGTCGCTACCGGACCAAAGTTCTGGCTAAGGCACTCAGGACAAACCTGGAGGAGCTACGACTGGAGACTGGCAGTATCCTTGCAGGTATATCAAGTAAACCCTAAACCCTTCCCAAGAACTCCTTGTCATCCACTCGGTGTGACTCGGTCACCCCCCACACCAGCAGATGACATCTGGTCCTGTTGGGACGATCAAAGGCACACACAGGCTTGCTATAGTAAACTACAAGATGTGCAAAGATACCAGTGTTAGTCTAACTGATGAATGATGCGGACAGCACTTAAAGACTATCAGTTGAGAAGAGTGCATGAGCTTTCCTAGCAACAACTACTTGCAAACTGCAAGACAAAATACACTGTCAAGCAACCATAGGGAAATAAAGGTTTATCATTGCTAAGTGTAAAGATAGCCGTGTTAGTCTAACAGATAACTTATAACAATTTAAGGGTTGTATATAAAGACTACCGGTAGCTACCGTAGTTGAGAAAAGTGCATGCTGTTGTAGCAGTAACCACCTGACTAGATTTAGTGAAGTGGTTGTTGCTACGACAGCTTTAAGCCGTTAAAGCTTGACTACTTGCTTATCTAAATCTGTATAAGAAGTAAATGCAAACAAACTGTTGCAAACTGCTCACTTAATGACCTGCAATACATCAATCTCCAAAGTTAGAGGGCCTGACGTTTCGATCCTAGCAGGACCTTTCTCAATGGTCTTTTGAAGAAAGGTCCTGGTAGGATCGAAATGTCGGGCCCTCTAATTTTGGAGATAAATCTGTGTAGTCAGTCAGTCAGTAGTTTGCAACATTTCTCTATCACTTCTTACTAAAAGATCTTTTCTTGCTATTTCTGAACATGGAATGAATGTCCTGTTTTTCCATTGGAGGTGAGAGGAAGCGACCGTCTGGTGGCTCTCTGAGACCAGCAAGTACGATGCCACCCAGTCCCTCAAGGTGCATCTCTTGTGAGGGCCGTTCCGCCAATCCCTCCACTGCGATCTTCCTGCCTGCCCATGAAGGTACGCAGGCAGTGTAGCGTCTCCGTTATCAATGACGAGCCCATGGGACACTGCAGGACACTCTTACGGAAGCCTCGAACGGGATGAGTTTTTTAGGCCGCATGCAGTCAAATCCAGAGGTCACTTCTTGCGGTCTCACTCATTCATGTCACTGGTGCCGGTTCACACTGCCTTAGGAGCCCAGTCATTGACATGTCATTTGAGTGCATTTAAACGCTCCTTAACCCTAACGCTTTACACCTCCCGCACAGGACGCACACTGTATACCGCAATTTACCACAGTGCCCTCAGGGGTGTAGGCTCACATACCACAGGACACCAAAAAAAACCGCTGTGGAATGTGCATGGCCCTTATCCTCCCACAGGAAAAACCATGTGTGGTTAATTGTGGTTTTAATGCCGGTTAGGGTTAAAGCCCTACACAACATTGGTAAGATGGGTAACAGAAATGTTCACAGATTTATATGAAACTTATACAGTTTGAAGATGGTTATAGTAGAAACCTCTCACTGAAATATTTCTGGCTGAAATGTTGTATTTTGGGAGAAAAGAGTAAAAGAAATAGTTTACATCTCACCGAGATGCTGCATTGTCGCAAAACAGATGAAGCGGTTTTCACGATTTTCTCGAGACTCGGTCGGCGGATGGAGCTGAAATGTTCACAGGTGTGCTATTTCATGCATATGTTGGATCAGACAACGTATGGATGCTATTCTTTGACCTCGACCAATGTTGTGTAGGGGCTTTAAGTAAAGATTGGAAACTTTGCATGTTGGACGTGATAAGATTTTTTTTCATCAGGCATTAGTCAAAGCACTGAGCATTCAGGGCAAAAACCTCATTGAAATACATTCTCCTCGACACAAAACATCATGTTATATCCGAGAAGACCATATACCTCTCAGGCTCACAAGTTTCCGGGGTAAAACCCTGACGAATGTGATGGATTGATGATAACCCAGTTTTGATTTGAGGAATTGTAGAGCCTCCTAGCTGAGGATACGAGGCACCATTTTGCATGTATGCATATGTCCGTCTTGCATGCCATCATGTGCAATCTTATCCTTTTTTAAAAATTTCATCTAGGATTAGCCACAAGGGCCTTCAGTCTGCAACCCACCAGTTGCGACTACCACTACAGCAATCTGCAAGAGCTGCAGCAGCTGACAGCGTTGCAGCACGACGCACAGCAGCTTGCGATACAAATCCATCTGGAGAAGGCAAGCGCTGACTCTGTCTCGGAAATCCTGCTGAAAACCAGTCACTGATCAAAATCTATGAATTAACATTCTCACCAACATGTCACCAGGCAGTCGGGCAAAGCACTGAGCATACAGTGCTAACCGCTCTTTGGGGTAGGGCAAACCCTCATCGAATTAACTTTCTCACCAACATGTGACCAGGCAGTCACGCAAAGCTCTGAGCATAAAATGCTAACTGCTCTTTGAAGTAGGGCAAACCCTCATCGAATTAACATTCTCACCAACATGTGACCAGGCAGTCGGGCAAAGCACTGAGCATACAGTGCAAACCTTTCTTTGGGGTAGGGCAAACCCTCATCGAATTAACATTCTCACCAACATGTCACCAGGCAGTCAGGCAAAGCACTGAGCATACAGTGCTAACCACTCTTTGGGGTAGGGCAAACCCTCATTGAATTAACATTCTCACCAGGCAGTCGGGCAAAGCACTGAGCATACAGTGCTAACCACTCTTTGGGGTAGGGCAAACCCTCATCAAATTAACATTCTCACCAACATGTCACCAGGCAGTCGGGCAAAGCACTGAGCATACAGTGCTAACCACTCTTTGGGGTAGGGCAAACCCTCATCAAATTAACATTCTCACCAACATGTCACCAGGCAGTTGGGCAAAGCACTGAGTATACAGTGCTAACCACTCTTTGAGGAAGGGCAAACCCTCATTGAATTAACATTCTCACCAACATGTCACCAGGCAGTCAGGCAAAGCACTGAGCATACAGTGCTAACCACTCTTTGGGGTAGGGCAAACCCTCATTGAATTAACATTCTCATCAATATGTGACCAGGCAGTCAGGCAAAGCACTGAGCATACAGTGCTAACTACTCTTTCGGGTAGGGCAAACCCTCATCGAATTAACATTCTCACCAACATGTCACCAGGCAGTCGGGCAAAGCACTGAGCATACAGTGCTAAATACTCTTTGGGGTAGGGCAAACCCTCATCGAATTAACATTCTCGCCAACATGTCACCAGGCAGTCAGGCAAAGCACTGAGCATACAGTGCTAACCACTCTTTGGGGTAGGGCAAACCCTCATCGAATTTACATTCTCACCAATATGTGACCAGGCAGTCGGGCAAAGCACTGAGCATACAGTGCTAAGCATATAGTGCTAACCACTCTTTGAGGAAGGGCAAACCCTCATCGAATTAACATTCTCACCAACATGTCACCAGGCAGTCAGGCAAAGCACTGAGCATACAGTGCTAAGCATACAGGGGGCAAACCCTACCGTACTGTACGTCAAGTAGGTCCAACCCTCATTCAAGTGCTTCTCTATAATTCTCCGTCATTTTACAGTTGATTGGGAGCGAGATGATTCCCATCTTAGAAGCCACAGACCCGACGGATGCCAGCTTCATACCGCTGTACAGATCCTTGTATGGCTTACTGTGTCACGGAGGACAACTCTACCCGTCCATTGTCGGCGATAGCATCGGGAACGACAGTACGCTGGAGCCAAGTTGATGATTGACATCTCGATAAGTCAAACTCGGATCACTCAAAACGGTCTCTTAAGTCAAACAAGGATTCTATTCCCTTCAGAAGTAAAGCATTGGTACAACTTCTCCTAACTCAACACTCTGCTTAACACACAGCTAAGAGCCTATTCACATGAGATTTGACTTATCGAGATTTTCGCTGTATTTCACACAGTAAAGGAAAACCGACTGTTTTCAAAGAAATTGCAAAGAAAATTTGACTGGATCAGGGCCTGAGCTGGAGACCTCTGGTTTAATGCATTGGTGCTCTAACCACTAGAGCTATATATGGGAGGGGGAGGCTTGTCAAATAGTCAATTACATTTGCTGGGATGGCACCACCAATCAGAAGCATTTAACCATCGCAGGTACATTAATCTACAGGTCTCCATTTTAAATCTCAGTCCGGTCAAATTCTCTTTATTTGTCTCAAAAGTTAGAGGGCCTGACGTTTCGATCCTAGCAGGAGCTTTCTCAAAGACTTTGATCAGTTTAGTCAGTGAGCAGTTTGCAACAGTTTTTGTATTAACTTCTCTTTATTTGTCATAATTTTCACAAATGAAATCATTGCAATAAGTGTATTTCTATAAATCTTATATAAATCTAGGTATCATTTACCTGATTACCACCTAGAAAAAAAAATCAGGAGATAAAAACTTGTGCCGTAATAAAATTTCAGAAAATCTATGAATACATGTACATATTGTGTAATATCAGGTCAATTCTGTCTTTGCTATTAAATTGATGGAGATGCAGTCATTATTTGCACAGGAATAATGTTTCATTGGTCTCATCATGTAGCTTTCTTTACTATTGGAGAAAAACAAATATTAATTTTTGTTATCTCCAAAAAGGCACCCTGCCTTTGAGAAAGGTCCTGCTAGGATCAAAACGTCAGGCCCACTAAATTTCTGAGATTTGCATTTTGGTAATTTTAGTCAGTAAGCAGTTGGCAACATTTTGTTTAATCATTATTTTCAAATCATAATTACACATTCACTCATTTATGTGTTTACATTATCGTGTTCGCTGTTCATGGTGGGCAAGTTTTGTTTTTCAAGGAGCACTTACAGATGTGCTAGATTATGTCACTACGAATAATTATGTTAATGATATAAATAATATGAATATCAATTTCTTATTAATTTTGACAATGTATTTACTCTAGATACATTTTTTTAGCTGAATAAGATTCAAATCTGCAAAGATAGACTCTGCCAGAATTTTGTTTTATCAATAAATGAACTTTGAATTAGAACCAGATAATACTGTCTATATTTTGTGCTTTATTTATTATTATTTTGTGGAATAATTAATTTTGGAATTAAATTGTTTTCTCCTCAAAATAAACACATGCCAAATATCACCGTCTAGAATTGATAATATGATAATAAAAAAGACGAGCACATCTGTATGTATGCGCACTGTCATGTGAGAATGGTATTATGTACAGGGGAAACAAATAAAAAGAGTAAAATTGATCGGTTTTTACTTTCTCAAAACTTCTGAAAGTTAAGTTGTCAGACCCAGAGGTTATTGAACTTGGCTGTGTATCGCCGGGATACCAGCCACACTGGGCGTGCGCGTATACAATCGTGTACAACGTGAACGCGCACGGTATAATGGGAAGGATATAGATTGCCGGCAACCAGCGAAAAGGGGAGGCAACATGGCGGACGACTTATCTTACGGTGAGTCCGGCAAGTAATCAGCCCAGAAACACTCGGTTTTCCCCCCGTTCCACAAGTTGATTTTCAAAGCTCGAAGAAGTTTTTGGTGGGGATGGGATAGAGGTATTCACTTGAGCTGTCTGTTTCGTGTTTCAGGGACGGTGCCGGCATATTATCGAGAGGTCTACGACATCGTCTGCCCGGCCCCTGGTGACGGCAAAGTTGACAAGGACCTGTTAATCAAGATTCTCGTCAAAAGTAGTCTGCCCAAATCCACCCTAAGCACGGTAAGCTAACCAGTAATGGTCACTATCCATCTACACACTCATTGCAATGCATACCATTCATTTTAATTAACAGTATCACTACATTAATGAGTATTTTTTTTTTTAAGTTCAAGTTTATTCAAATTCATTGACTGGAGAATTTTAGAATGACACAATACTCAATGAGGGTTTGCATGGTTCGCCCTACAAAATCTAAGTCTAACTTAGACTAAGCAGTAAGCACTGTGTGCTTGTCGAGCGCAAACCTGGGTTCTTGAGCAAACCTCGGATTGACGCAGTGAGTGCCAACCTCGCAGACCATTTCAAGTTTGCGTGCGCATGATTTATAGGTTTGTGCTGGCAACCTCCCGCAAACTAGTCCGAGTAACTTGGACCCGACAAGTCACCCTTTTTTTATCGAATTTTGAAATTTTGAGTTTCTTTTGACTGTGTAGTCACCCGAAACTCAAAATTTCAAAATTCGATAAAAAAAGGGTGACTTGTCGGGTCCAAGTTACTCGGACTACCCGCAAACCTGGCCCAGGGTCCTTGCGTGAAGCTACACGTAGAAGATGGTCATGGATACAGGTTTGTTAATGAACCATGCTTAAACTGATCGACTCAAAAGTCCAAGTGGGATCGACGGTCAAATTTGACCATTAGAAATTTAACCATCGTCTCGGTTAAATTTCAGTCCAGTGGAAACGCGGCTTTAGATTTGCGGAGTTCAATTATCCTGGAAACATCAAGCCTACAGTTTTTCAATATATTTATGGATTTGGTAAACTTGTATTGATGTATGTGTTGGACTGGCACTAGTACACATATGTAATATATTCAAAGCCACTTCCCTTTGGGTTTTTGTTTGCAATGCGAAGAATGTGCAGTTGAACATCCTGTTAGGAAGTCAGGAACACTGAATCAATTGTTGTTATATAATACTTCTCTTTGCGCCATGCTAGAACAAACCATCAAGGTTCTGATATATTGGTATCTTGCGCATTGCACTGGTCTCCAAAACCCCAGCAATATATTCAACAAAGCCCCTTGTGAAATTCTCTATCCTAAACAAATGAACTCCATTTAATTCTAAAGCTCTTTGCTTCAGATTCTCTGCATACTTTACTTACTTACAAATTGTATACTCTAAAATTTAGTGGGCCTGACGTTTCGATCCTAGCAGGACCTTTCTCAAAGGCAGAGTGACAAGGACAAAACAGATACATGTACACGAAGGCAGGGGGAGAGAGTGAATAGGACACGGATGAGAAACAGAGGACAAAGAGTGAAGCTGGTAGGGAGAGATCAAAGGGAAGGGCAAGGGGTAGGGTAGGGATTAGTGAGAGGAGGGGGAAAGATCAAAGAGAAGGGCAAGGAGTGGGGTAGGGATTAGTGACAATAGGGGGAAAAGATCAAAGAGAAAAGTGTGAAAGACTGAACACAAAAGAAGGATTATCAGAAAGCTGCATGGTGTTAGTCATTACCCTCCTGGATGTTGAGACCATGTGGTTGAATAGTCCGAAGACGCTTCATCCACATTTTCTCACGGCTAAGACGGACAGCATTACTACGGTGACCAAGTGATTCTATGCCCAGTACACTCATATCTGATATCGAATGATCAGGGAGATTGAAGTGATACCCAAGAGGGGTGTCCATTTTACCGGTTTTGATGGTAGACCTATGGCCATAGATTCGTTTTTTGAGGGTGTTTTTTGTCTCGCCAACATACTGAATATTACAAACTCTACAAGAGATGAGGTATATGATGTTTGAGGTAGTGCACGTGATAGAGCCATAGGTCGTGTGGGTAGTTCCAGAAGAATGTCCATTGAAAGAGTCTATTTCCTTGACATGTGTCTTGCAAACAATGCATTTCGAGGTACACTTAAATGTACCAAATTTGGTTGGAGGTGAAGAGTCCAAAGGGGGAACCTCTGCTCGGACAATTAAGTCACGCAGGTTACGGGGGCGCCTGAAAGCCAAAACAGGCGAATTAGGAATGGCTTCAGCCAGACGATCTGAAGTGTGGAGAATATGGTGGTTTTCCTTAGTTATCTTCCTGAGAGGAGGAAGAGAAGGGTGGTAGGAAGTAACTAAGGGAACTTTGGGCTTGTCCTTGGGACCTGGAGGCTTTTGTTTTAGTGCCGAACTTCTGGGAATGGAATAGACTTTAGCAATGGAGTTCTTCACTTGGCGAGAACTATAGCCTCTAGCAACCAAGTTACTGGCCAATACACGTGTATGGCGGCGAAAGTCGGACTCATTGGAACATATACGCCTCAATCTGAGGGCCTGGCTGTAAGCTATACCAGTCTTACAGTGTCTAGGGTGACAACTGGAGGAATGGAGATATTGATGAGTGTCGGTGGGCTTAGAATACAAGTCAGTAGTTAGTGTATTGAGGTCTTTCCGGACGGTGACGTCCAGAAAGTGGGTCTGTTGAAGAGACTGCTCCCAAGTGAATTTGATGGTCCTATGGAAGGAATTGGATGACATGCGATCACGTGATCATTTGAGTAAAAAAGCTCACAGATTTCTATCACCTATCAATTGTAGAACTGCCAGATTCTACCTTCTCCCGAAAATTCACAAGGCCAACAACCCAGGTAGACCCATCATCTCTGGCAATGGTTCACCTACGGAACACATATCTCTTTTCATTGACTCTTTTCTCAAACCCCTGGTTCCCCAAATCCCCTCATACGTCCATGACACTCCCGACTTTCTGCGAAAGTTGGAAAGTGTCAAGGATCAAATCCCTGCCACTGCCATAATTGGTACTATTGACGTCTCCTCTCTATACACTAACATCCCCCAGGAAGAAGGCATTCAAGCTTGCTCCTCGGCCCTGGCCAAGGGAAAACAGTCTTCTCCACCCATCTCCGACATAACCACCCTCATGAGGTTAGTGCTGGCCAAGAATAATTTCTCCTTTCTTGGCAAGCACTATCTTCAAGTGCATGGCACTGCCATGGGCACGCGCATGGCTCCTTCCTTTGCATGCCTCTTCATGGGTGACCTTGAGGAACGCATGCTCAGTGAGGCTCCATGCCGTCCCTGGATTTGGTGGAGATACATAGATGACGTGTTCTTCATTTGGACTAGGGACGGTAGCAGCTTGAATGCGTTCTTTGACCACATCAATTCCTTCCATAGGACCATCAAATTCACTTGGGAGCAGTCTCTTCAACAGACCCACTTTCTGGACGTCACCGTCCGGAAAGACCTCAATACACTAACTACTGACTTGTATTCTAAGCCCACCGACACTCATCAATATCTCCATTCCTCCAGTTGTCACCCTAGACACTGTAAGACTGGTATAGCTTACAGCCAGGCCCTCAGATTGAGGCGTATATGTTCCAATGAGTCCGACTTTCGCCGCCATACACGTGTATTGGCCAGTAACTTGGTTGCTAGAGGCTATAGTTCTCGCCAAGTGAAGAACTCCATTGCTAAAGTCTATTCCATTCCCAGAAGTTCGGCACTAAAACAAAAGCCTCCAGGTCCCAAGGACAAGCCCAAAGTTCCCTTAGTTACTTCCTACCACCCTTCTCTTCCTCCTCTCAGGAAGATAACTAAGGAAAACCACCATATTCTCCACACTTCAGATCGTCTGGCTGAAGCCATTCCTAATTCGCCTGTTTTGGCTTTCAGGCGCCCCCGTAACCTGCGTGACTTAATTGTCCGAGCAGAGGTTCCCCCTTTGGACTCTTCACCTCCAACCAAATTTGGTACATTTAAGTGTACCTCGAAATGCATTGTTTGCAAGACACATGTCAAGGAAATAGACTCTTTCAATGGACATTCTTCTGGAACTACCCACACGACCTATGGCTCTATCACGTGCACTACCTCAAACATCATATACCTCATCTCTTGTAGAGTTTGTAATATTCAGTATGTTGGCGAGACAAAAAACACCCTCAAAAAACGAATCTATGGCCATAGGTCTACCATCAAAACCGGTAAAATGGACACCCCTGTTGGGTATCACTTCAATCTCCCTGATCATTCGATATCAGATATGAGTGTACTGGGCATAGAATCACTTGGTCACCGTAGTAATGCTGTCCGTCTTAGCCGTGAGAAAATGTGGATGAAGCGTCTTCGGACTATTCAACCACATGGTCTCAACATCCAGGAGGGTAATGACTAACACCATGCAGCTTTCTGATAATCCTTCTTTTGTGTTCAGTCTTTCACACTTCTCTCTTTGATCTTTTCCCCCTATTGTCACTAATCCCTACCCCACTCCTTGCCCTTCTCTTTGATCTTTCCCCCTCCTCTCACTAATCCCTACCCTACCCCTTGCCCTTCCCTTTGATCTCTCCCTACCAGCTTCACTCTTTGTCCTCTGTTTCTCATCCGTGTCCTATTCACTCTCTCCCCCTGCCTTCGTGTACATGTATCTGTTTTGTCCTTGTCACTCTGCCTTTGAGAAAGGTCCTGCTAGGATCGAAACGTCAGGCCCACTAAATTTTAGATTTACTTTTTGGTAATTTTAGTCAGTAAGCAGTTTGCAACATTTTTGTATATCACAAATTGTATACTCATTATAATCATTATTATTATATTATTATACTCATTATAATTATAATTAGGCCCTATAATACTAGATTAGATTCAGTTGGTTCATAGAGATACAGTAGCATGGACAATAAACAATACCCCAGGTTCAAAACACACTCAAGTACAAGAATACAGTATTGACAAGTACAGGTAGAAAGGGTGATCAAAGTCACGCGATGTGTCGTTGCTGGTGGCGACGTTTCGGTTGCTAACTGCTAACCTTCATCAGGCAACTGATGAAGGTTAGCAGTTAGCATGAACCGCGATGAACAACCCCTTCATTTCTATTGAATACAGTATTTAAGGTGATATACAAAAATGTTGCAAACTGCTTACTGACTAAAATTACCAAAATGTAAATCTTAAAATTTAGTGGGCCTGACGTTTCGATCCTAGCAGGACCTTTCTCAAAGGCAGAGTGACAAGGACAAAACAGATACATGTACACGGAGGAAGGGGGGGAGTGAATATTCACTTCCCCCCCTTCCTCCGTGTACATGTATCTGTTTTGTCCTTGTCACTCTGCCTTTGAGAAAGGTCCTGCTAGGATCGAAACGTCAGGCCCACTAAATTTTAAGGAATACAGTATTTGCTTAGTATTACTATTAACATGACTGAAATGGTCACTGTGCTGTAGGCTATGGTCGTCAGTGTTGCGTTGTATCATAGATATTATAACATGATGTTTGTCTCCAGGCATGCCAGGAGAATGTAATTAATTGAGTTTTGCCCTGCTTGACGTAATAAGCACTCAGGCATCAGGCAAAGCACTGGGCATTGGGCACAAAGCACTTGGCATTCGGTGCTTATTACATCGAGCAGGGCAAACCTCATGGAAGTGTTGCGTTGCACTTTTGTGCTGGTACCTAATTCCTTCACCAGTCTAAAGGTATTGGTAAGCCTGGCTTATATAAAGATTAATTTTGTGAATAGCAAACACGTTTGGCACAAAAGTAATCACAATATGTATTCAATTGAATTTCAGTCCCTTTAAAGTGTAAATGTTTGACACCAATTTTTTGATAGAAGTTGAAATTTCTTGAAAAAAATGTTGAGGGCTTCATATGGTGAGCTGTCCTGAAGAAAAAACTGCCCATAGAAAAGGTCCTGCTAAGATTAAAACATGACGTCCTCATCATTTCAATAGATTGGCATATTGGTCGTTTTAAGTAAAGCAAGCAGTTTTGTAGTTTTGTAATGTGTTAACTCCTCCACACTTCTCTCTTTGATCTTTCCCCCTCTTCTCACTAATCCCTACCCTACTCCTTGCCCTTCCCTTTGATCTCTCCCTACCAGCTTTACTCTTTGTCCTTTGTTTCTCATCCGTGTCCTATTCACTCTCTTCCCCCTTCCTTCGTGTGCATGTATATCTGTTTTGTCCTTGTCACTCTGCCTTTGAGAAAGGTCCTGCTAGGATCGAAACGTCAGGCCCACTAAATTTTAAGTTTTGTATGTTACCCAGAAACATTGAAATCTCATTGATTGCATCTTCAGATATGGGAAGCAGCCGACAACAAGCAGGGCTACCTGACACGGAATGGCCTGTACAAGGCACTGGCACTCACGGCTCTGGCTCAGCAGGGCAAGCCAGTCAGCGAGAAAATCCTGGAGAACTTTGGCAAAGAAGGCAAGTGGAAACGTCACAGCCGACAACCTGTGGGCTGTGGCTGCGGCTGGAACCACTTTGCCAGCCACACCTTTATTCCCATTCCCCACTATGACATCTCCGGGCTATCTCGGGGGGTAACGGCAAGCCTCAACCCCCGAGATACCCCGGGTTGGAGATGGTTGCCCGGAGGTTTCCCACTGCACTTTTCCAGCCCCGGGTTAAGACAAAAACAAAAATCGGCCGTAACCCCTGCGCTCATTAACCCTGCTCACGACCACGGTTAAGGATGGACATTTCGGGTTTAACGGCTGAAATGTGTGGAATCTTCCTTGCCCCGGGATTAGCAAAACTCAGGGTTGGTGCGACAGATGGGAACAGAACTCGGGGTTAACAAACCCTTGGGTAAGAGACGGTTAACCTGGGGTGGAAAATCTCAGGGTTAAGCAGATTGTAGTGGGAAAAGGGTAATACAAGTAGGGCTACGCCTGTGGCCGGTCCCAATGAGGTTCATAGAAAAGCCCCTATCCCTCGAGTTCGGAACTTGATCCCGAGGGCGGCCATAGCATCCTGGTCTTTACTCACCAGGTCCTCTCAGAACCACACCTTCTGAAGAGACTCCTTTCACACTGTATTAAACCCCCACCGAATCCACAACCTAGGCACGAGTGGATCACTGTGTACGGCCCCAAACCTAACGGGAAACGTTCTTTGCCCCGACAGAGTTGCCCAAGCCGCACCTCGGTGACCTGTCTGACCTGAAGACCCTCAGTGCCCAAGTCCGCCGCGAGAAGAACCCCAACGTCCTGAACTACACTTACAAGGACCTTGTGACCCTTGATTCCGTCACCATTGACTTAGTACCAGAGAAGAAGGGACTCCTACTCAAACATGTGGAATACGAGATCAAGAGCGAGGTAATTGCAGTCAGTTTTTGAAATTTGTATTAATCTGAATGATTTCAAGAAGTACATGCAAATATGGACTGCTATCCTGAAAGTTATGGTGGGCAATGGGATGTAGTATTTTGGGATGATTTGCGGCAAGCAGCAGTGGGTGCATTCTGTGGGGATTCTGTGGACCCTAACCCTGCTTGCACTTGACAAGATGCAGCAGTGGGTGCATTCTGTGGGGATTCTGTGGACCCTAACCCTGCTTGCACTTGACAAGATGCAGCAGTGGGTGCATTCTGTGGGGATTCTGTGGACCCTAACCCTGCTGCACTCGACACGATGCAGCAGTGGGTGCATTCTGTAGGATTCTGTGAACCCTAACCCTGCTTGCACTTGACAAGATGCAGCAGTGGGTGCATTCTGTGGGGATTCTGTGGACCCTAACCCTGCTGCACTCGACACGATGCAGCAGTGGGTGCATTCTGTAGGATTCTGTGGACCCTAATCCTGCTTGCACTCTACAAGATGCAGCAGTGGGTGCATTCTGTGGGATTCTGTCAACCCTTACCCTGCTGCACTCAACAAGATGCAGTAGTGGGTGCATTCTGTGGGATTATGTGGACCCTAAGTCTGCTTGCATTCAACAAGATGTAGCAGTGGGTGCATTCTGTGGGGATTCTGTGGACCCTAACCCTGCTGCACTCAACAAGATGCAGCAGTGGGTGCATTCTGTGGGATTCTGTGAACCCTAACCCTGCTTGCACTCAACAAGATGCAGCAGTGGGTGCATTCTGTGGGATTCTGTGGACCCTAACCCTGCTGCACTCAACAAGATGCAGCAGTGGGTGCATTCTGTGGACCCTAATCCTGCTTGCACTCTACAAGATGCAGCAGTGGGTGCATTCTGTGGGGATTCTGTGGACCCTAACCCTGCTTGCACTCAACAAGATGCAGCAGTGGGTGCATTCTGTGGGGATTCTGTGAACCCTAACCCTGCTTGCACTCGACAAGATGCAGCAGTGGGTGCTTTCTGTGGACCCTAATCCTGCTTGCACTCTACAAAATGCAGCAGTGGGTGCATTCTGTGGGATTCTGTGAACCCTAACTCTGCTTGCACTCAACATGATGCAGCAGTGGGTGCATTCTGTGGACCCTAATCCTGCTTGCACTCTACAAAATGCAGCAGTGGGTGCATTCTGTGGGATTCTGTGAACCCTAACCCTGCTGCACTCAACAAGATGCAGCAATGGGTGCATTCTGTGGGATTCTGTGGACCCTAACCCTGCTGCACTCGACAAGATGCAGCAGTGGGTGCATTCTGTGGGATTCTGTGGACCCTAACCCTGCTGCACTCCACAAGATGCAGCAGTGGGTGCATTCTGTGGACCCTAACCCTGCTGCACTCGACAAGATGCAGCAGTGGGTGCATTCTGTGGGATTCTGTGGACCCTAACCCTGCTGCACTCCACAGGATGCAGCAGTGGGTGCATTCTGTGGGATTCTGTGGACCCTAACCCTGCTTGCACTCAACACGATGCAGCAGTGGGTGCATTCTGTGAACCCTAATCCTGCTTGCACTCTACAAAATGCAGCAGTGGGTGCATTCTGTGGGATTCTGTGAACCCTAACCCTGCTGCACTCAACAAGATGCAGCAATGGGTGCATTCTGTGGGATTCTGTGGACCCTAACCCTGCTGCACTCGACAAGATGCAGCAGTGGGTGCATTCTGTGGGATTCTGTGGACCCTAACCCTGCTGCACTCCACAAGATGCAGCAGTGGGTGCATTCTGTGGACCCTAACCCTGCTGCACTCGACAAGATGCAGCAGTGGGTGCATTCTGTGGGATTCTGTGGACCCTAACCCTGCTGCACTCCACAGGATGCAGCAGTGGGTGCATTCTGTGGGATTCTGTGGACCCTAACCCTGCTTGCACTCAACAAGATGCAGCAGTGGGTGCATTCTGTGGGGATTCTGTGGACCCTAACCCTGCTGCACTCGACAAGACGCAGCAGTGGGTGCATTCTGTGGGAATTCTGTGGACCCTAACCCTGCCTGCACGCAACAAGATGCAGCAGTGGGTGCATTCTGTGGGATTCTGTGGACCCTAACCCTGCTGCACTACACAAGATGCAGCAGTGGGTGCATTCTGTGGGATTCTGTGAACCCTAACCCTGCCTGCACTCAACCATTGAAACCATTCCTTCCGTTCATTCATTTTAGTATTACAAGTCGTCAGTGATGCGAAGATACAGTGACTTTGACTCCCTCTACGACATGCTTATATCCCGCTTCCCGTACAGAATGGTGCCTAGACTTCCTCCCAAGAAAATGATTGGAGGTAAGACGGGGATTCAGACTCTAACCCCAATTTTTGTTGGTCAAAATCCAGGCCACATTTTCACAAATCTTAAAAGTTTACATCAGCTATAAAACGTTACAAGCCAGGCAATGTCAGTTTCTATATTGACCTTTCTTTTTGCTTACTAAATACAATTAAAATCAACACTTATTTACACATTTAACATCAGTCTCATATATTCTGTATTCTGTAATTGAACACAGGATTTTTTTTCAGATTGTGTATTATGCATTTTTGACCGATAGATGTTTAAACTTCTATGCATACTTAAAGTGATATACAAAAATGTTGCAAACTGCTTACTGACTAAAATTACCAAAATGCAAATCTTAAAATTTAGTGGGCCTGACGTTTCGATCCTAGCAGGACCTTTCTCAAAGGCCTTTGAGAAAGGTCCTGCTAGGATCGGAACGTCAGGCCCACTAAATTTTAAGATTCTATGCATACTTCTTTATTCATAAGTCTTTCCAAAATTGTCGATCCTTCCTTTTAGAATTACCCAAGTTTAGAACACCCTTACTACCTCATATAATGAACACAGTCTCCAGGTCTCTGTATTGCAAATTTCAGGTAGTGTTCAGGTTAAGATATACAAGTGAAATTGGTATTGATATGCGAACAATACTGAGAACATGATTATTTATCAAGTGGTCCTGTGACGAGCTATTCATTTTTTCCTTCAGTTCATACATGTAGTTCAAGGTTGTACTAGTGAGAGGCCAGTGCCGGTATATTTGTTTTCGCTTAAAAAACAGTGTACCAAAACAAAATGAAACCTTATATAGGATGCCCAAGATGCAGAATCTACACACAGCACATTTAAACAAAATAAATTAAGAAGAGATAAAAAACCAGCTAAGTTTGATTAAACTAAATTCACCCATTGTTTGAAATGTTATGTCAACATGTTCAACGAGAGTGATTTCAAATGATTTTTAAAACCTGTAGGCAAATGACTACTGTAGAACTCCTTGCATGTTGGTCCTGCATATGAGAAGGACCTGCCCCAGCATGTGTTCCCAAATAATGGAACTAATTATAATCCTGTTATCACAAGGGTCTAGCTGGGATGTACAGTACAGTACTGCATGTACACATGCACATGTAAATGACACGTAGTAGGGGCATAGCAGTCTCTAATGCACTGCCAATGTTGGCCTTGACGCTACATTAGAATTTCCTCTCGGACATTATCGTTCACTAATCATCTCCTGTCATAATTGCATCGACCTTGACAAGGCTGCCTCTTTTTAATTAACAATAAATAGTATTAAGGGTATTCGGTATTACATGTACAAACCCCAACCACTCCAAACCCTTTTTGCCTACTGTAGGCATTTGGAAGATTGAGGGCACTTGGGAGTCAATGCATTGTAGGAATTTGCAGGATTGAGGGCATGAGGGAGTTTTTGTCACTGGAGGAAAATGAAGGATTCCTTGCTACTGGGCCAAATGTGACGGGTGATGATTTTGGAGGCTTGAGGCTACTCGATAATAATAATAATTTGGAATTTATAGTGCAACCTTTCCATCGAGGTGATCAAAAGCATACTACAAAAACGGGTGTAAAACCAGGGAGGGTAACCAGTGAAAGAATTAAAAAAATATCCTCCTGTCATGATTGCATCGACCTTGAAAAGCCTGCCTCATTAATGACCCATGCATGCAGCACAACCCTGAACAATACAGGGTGTGCCCCTTGCAGCCTCAGAGCTTTGAATATTTCACGTCTTCCCGTCTGGGTCCTCTGTCCCATTGTGTGCCATTCATGTAGAACAAACAAACGATGTCTTGAGGCCTGCCGCAGAGACCGAAATTCCCACTGAATGCCCTTGATTGAATTATGCATCCTCAATAGTTGTGGTGGAGCCTGAAATAGATGCATTCCAGCCATATGCTGCTTTTGCCTTTTAGGCTGCGGCTGTGTCTGATAACGTGCATGTAATGTAATGTAATGGCTGTATTTGCACAGCCACAGCCGTAGCCTTAACACATCTAAAGAGCCAAGCAGAGCTGTGGCCATGCCATGGTTTGATATGCAGAAGGCCCAAGGGTTTTCCCAGCCATTATAGGGCAGCCTGGTCCATCTGGAAACTTGCCACATGCATATTAAAACTCTCTGAATTCCATCCTCTGTTAAGTTCTTATCCATTAACTGAAATGAATTATAAAGTGCGTGTACCATGTGTACACTGTACAGAATAACAGATGTGAAAATGTAATAGTTATTACTTATATCGTTAAGGATTTCCTCGTTTTGATATTAATAGGGAGGCTATGGATATGGTTTAAGCAGATGTGTGCAGTACACATACCGGTACATGTACAACAGTACACTGTACAAGTGCTTGTAACATTTCTCTGGTCACTTATGCCAATCTTCCTTTTTTTAACACAATCGCATGTGAACGACCGGGGCCAACTTTCATAGAGCTGCGTTAGCGTGAAAATCCGCTAAGCAAGAAATTCCTTCCCTGGTTAAAACGAGATTGCCAAGCATATTTCGCTTGATGCTTTCTGTACTTGTCTTGTATTATTGATTGCTTGGAAGTGGGCTGGCAACCTGATTATTTAGAGGAAGATTTGACACACTTCTAAAAAGCAAATTTTGGCACTTAAGTGGCTCTATGAAAGGGGCCCATTGCTGTTTGACTCCTCTCACCCATACACTCTGTCTCTTCCAAGATGTAGAAGAAGAAGGTATCAGAGTAACTTTTTACGATCGTTTGATGTTCTGCTTCTCTTTGGAATTCCCTTCCTAGTTCATCTCCTTCCTTCCTTAGCCCTTAACCTAGAGTGGCTGTAAAGCCTTGTTTTGGGTGAAATTGAATATAATGAAGCATCTGTTTTTTTGTTTTTTGGGGGGGTTGCAGCCAACCGTGAGTTTATTGAGGGGAGGCGGAGAGCCCTTGTAAGGTTTCTGACTCTGGTCGTCAGGCATCCTGTATTTCATGTCAGCGATGTCATCAGATACTTCCTCACCTTTCAAGGACCTGTAAGTTTCAGCTCTTCTCGTCATACATTTTTGTCTTTGACCAAGAAATCTGATTCATTTTTTCCTTTGTTCGTTAAATTTTGTTCATTCCTTCATTCCTCCATCCCTCCCTTCATCCCTTCGTCCCTTCTTCCGTTCCTCCATTCCTCCATTCCTCCATTCCTCCATTCCTCCATTCCTCCATTCCTCCATTCCTTCATTCCTTCATTCCTCCGTTCCTCCATTGGTCCATTCCTTCATTCCTCCGTCCCTCCCTTCATCCCTTCATCCCTTCGTCCCTTCTTCCGTTCCTCCATTCCTCCATCCCTCCATTCCTTCATTCCTTTATTCCTCCGTTCCTCCGTTCCTCCATTGGTCCATTCCTCCATTCCTCCGTCCCTCCCTTCATCCCTTCATCCCTTCGTCCCTTCTTCCGTTCCTCCATTCCTCCATTCCTTCATTCCTTCATTCCTCCGTTCCTCCATTGGTCCATTCCTTCATTCCTCCGTCCCTCCCTTCATCCCTTCTTCCCTTCCTCCATTCCTTCATTCCTCCATTCCTCCATTCCTCCATTCCTCCATTCCTTCATTCCTTTATTCCTCCGTTCCTCCATTGGTCCATTCCTCCATTCCTCCGTCCCTCCCTTCATCCCTTCATCCCTTCGTCCCTTCTTCCGTTCCTCCATTCCTCCATTCCTCCATTCCTTCATTCCTTCATTCCTCCGTTCCTCCATTGGTCCATTCCTTCATTCCTCCGTCCCTCCCTTCATCCCTTCATCCCTTCATCCCTTCCTCCATTCCTTCATTCCTCCATTCCTCCATTCCTCCATTCCTCCATTCCTCCATTCCTTCATTCCTTCATTCCTTTATTCCTCCGTTCCTCCATTGGTCCATTCCTCCATTCCTCCGTCCCTCCCTTCATCCCTTCCTCCATTCCTCCATTCCTCCATTCCTTCATTCCTTCATTCCTCCGTCCCTCCATTCCTCCATTCCTTCATTTGCCTGTTCTTTCGTTCCGCTATTCATTTTTTAATTCGTTGATTTATTCATTTATTCATTATTCACAGGACATGCAGCATAGGATCAAGGATCAATTCCGAGGCTTACCAGATGAGTACGTGACCAGCCCGTTGGCGCTTTCGGCCAAGGACCTGGTTCCCATGGACACGCAGACCCAGTACGGCAATGCCCGGGAACACATCAAGAGGTTATTCAACAGCATCTCTCAGCTAAAAACCATTGTAGACCAGATGACAATTAGATCCGCTGGTAAGTGAACTGCAGACATTTAATACCATGACTTGAAGATAGCGGTTTATAATCAGAGTCATGCAAAATGATCGTCTGACTAGAATCCAATGTTAGGGCTTCTAGTTGAATATTTCTATTCCCTCTAGTCAGCTAGCATTCTTTTGTGCTTTCAAATGCTATCTGACTAGAATTACCTCAAGTCTACAAATCAAACAAACAAAGGAAAGCCTGACGGACCTTTTTGAACAATGTGAAAATGGCAACAAAAACTTTGACTGCACTGGGACTTGAACCCGAGACCTCTGGTTTATCGCTGACCCAGATTTCTGTCCGTGTGTAATGTGACAGGTCCATCAATCTACTCACTGAACTTGATCATCCTGATACTGATCTGTGGTTGAGTTCACCAAACTCAGCGTTATTTACGATCTATGGCAAGACAATGAGCAATGCACAGACACCTCATGACCTATCAAAACTTACTATGGGTTACCAATTGAAGGTTGAGTTACGATGCATCGTATGGCTTTGTGAAATCCACCCCTGTTGTCGTACCTCACCGACTGCCTGTTTAGTGACCGTTGCTGTTAACCTCTTCACGCCGGGACCTCCGAAATCGGAGTGCCGTTGGTTTAACTGTGCAACGGGGCCCTCCGAATCCGGGCACCACTATTGTCCACATTTTAAACAAAGACTCTTTCCAGCCTAGAACAAATCAATACCAATATGACAAAGACCCATTTTGAGGCAAGTTGCCACATGAATTGCGAGATTAGTTGCAACAATTTGGCTATTGTGGGACCTTTACTGTGAATGATCAAGGGATAGTGCGCTTCCGCTAATAGCAAGCGGGAGACATTGTGTTGGCATGCCACACAGCCCAACGGTCGTCAGTCAGGCAGTGGAATTCCACCCACATTCTTCACCGCAACCTGTACGCTTGGTTGGGGCCGAAGATTTGACTGCCTGGAGTGGAGGCTTGTCTGCGGTTGGGGACCGTCGGTATCGCACATGCACAAATACACACAAGTCGCACTACGCTCTATTGACGATGCACAATGAGCCATTTTTCAAACGGATAATCTCTTGACAAAAGCCACATTGATATCCGAATTGTGCCAGGTTTTACGCTCTTGTACCCATAATATACCTTTATTGATTTATAAATAAAATGGTTCCAATTGTTTTAGCGAGATTGGGAAATCTCCAAATTTAGAGGGCCTGACATTTTGATCCTAGCAGGACCTTTCTCAAAGGCAAAGACATGAAGTAAATGCAAAAAACTGTTGCAAACTTTTGAAAAGAAGGAAGTTACCGGTTACCAGATCCTGCTAGGATCGAAACGTCGGGCCCACTAAATTTTGAGATTTGCATTTTGGTAATTTTAGTCAGTAAGCAGTTTGCACCATTTTGGTATATCACTTTGAGATTTGGAAATGACGCATTGTTCAAAGAAACCCCATATGGCGGTCATTGGCACTGGAAAAATGCCCGGCGAGAAGTGGATAGCGTACGGAATGATAGTAATTGTGATCGTTCTCCTTGACAGCAAGTGCCAGTGACATGCTTCTGATGGCCAAGGAGCTTAACAGCCTAGGCAGCGAGGGTCAGATCACGTCCTCCTGGGCCATGGGGGTCAACGAGTCCTGGCCACAGATCAAGAAGGGGATGAAGGCCATCTCCGTGGAGTTTGCCGCTCTCTCGGACAAGCACGCCACGCAGGTAATGGAAGATTGAAATAATGGATGATTTGAGTGCCAACGGGATTTGAAGGGTTTCACGGTGAGAATAGCAGGAGTAATAGGTTTGCGGCGGCACCACGCAAAGCTCTCTTTTGTGAGTATGTGTGGTTCTGAAAAGAACAGGAGGAACTCGATGTGTCGAACAGTGTGCTCTGTTCGTCTTAAGGAGACTGCTGGATTCTAACTGGGAGTGGGGCTTAAGTAGTGAGTATAGCTCTGAATTGAGCCGGTTCCTCAATGTTTTGGATGTCTGTTCGGTTATCTATGAGAAGGCCACATAGGTAAAGGAACAAAGAAATGAAGTATTACGTTTAATGATATGTGAAAAGTTTGCACGGATGAATCACAATAAAGAATGTTTGCGGAGACACCACATGAGACTGAATTATCCATCAGGGTGTTCAAGTGGCAGAATCTACGCTTAACATGAACCCGTGGCAAGTTCCTAAACTAGCCACTGATTGAGATTTGAAGGATTTCATGGTGAGGATAGCAGAAGGAGTAGGTTTCCGCCCGAGCAGAGTACACTGTTCGAAACGTCGAGTTCCTCCGGTTCTTTTCAGAACCACACGTGCTCACAAAAGAGAAACTTTACATGGTATCACTGCAAACCTACTCCTTCTAACCACTGATTCATTGAATTCACCAAGCTTACAGGGACAATTTCAAATGGGTTGGAAAGCTTCCCAGGAGAATGGATATTGCATATTAGGCAGCTAGTTCCACAGTGTAGGTCCTTGTATGTGAGAATGGCCCGTCTCCCAATATTTTCTAGCTGAACGGAGCCAGTAACAACCCGTTGTCCAAAGATTGCAGGGAATGATCTGGGGCACACTGTTGGAGCAGATTGTACTGTAGAGAAGCAGAGCCATACACACAATAAAGGCGTGACTAATATTGCTTGTCATCATATCCTTATCTTTACCAGTCGAAAAGAGAAGAAAGTAACGTTGCCGAGAAACTAGCCTTAATATTGGACCTGCTGCAAGCTTACAAGGTAAGACCATCAATAGAATTGCTCCTTAAACTAGTAGCCATTTGGGAGTGCCAACATGGCAGCCGCTGCCATCAGTTGCTCAGGTCACAGTTGCCATTTGGGAGTGCCAACATGGCAGCCACTGGCATCAGTTGCCCGCGTCACAGTAGCCATTTGGGAGTGCCAGTGCCAATGACCGCCATATGGGGTTTCTTTTAACAATGCGTCATTTCCAAATCTCAAAGTGATATACAAAAATGTTGCAAACTGCTTACTGACTAAAATTACCAAAATGCAAATCTCAAAATTTAGTGGGCCCGACGTTTCGATCCTAGCAGGATCTGGTAACCGGTAACTTCCTTCTTTTCAAAAGTTTGCAACAGTTTTTTGCATTTACTTCATGTCTTTGCCTTTGAGAAAGGTCCTGCTAGGATCGAAACGTCAGGCCCACTAAATTTTGAGATTTCCAAATCTCGCTAAAACAATTGGAACCATTTTATTTCTGCAAAATAAATCAATAAGGGTATACTGAGCCACAACACAAGGTGACTCCATAGATGTACGGTACTTGTGTCCCGCTAGGACCTAGGCGACCGTCTCGAGAAAGGTCTGCTGAAGGATCACCAGAACGCCTTGGCCAAGATGGGAAGCATCAAGAAAAAGAAGATGACAGCCACCGTCAAAGGAACCGATCACGTCGGCGAAGTAGAACAACTAGAATCCAGGATAATTGAGGTGAGCATCTTAACAAATCTCGCCAAATCTTCTTCTGAAGAGACACTTTTACATAGAATCGAATTTGCTTTTTAAAAGTTTTCACCAAGGAACTAGCTGTGATTGATAACAACGTGCCTGTTTTGAGTGAAGAAGAGATGACGAATGAGATATTGATGACATTAGTAAGTCACTAAGTTAACTGAATCCCACAGAATGTACTCACTGTTACATTTTGTTAAATGCAACAGGGTTAGGGTCATCAGGATCCCCACAGAATGCACCCACTGCTGCATCTTGTTGAGTGCAGCAGGGTTAGGGTCCACAGAATCCCCACAGAAAGCACCCACTGCTGCATCTTGTTGAGTGCAAGCAGAGTTAGGGTGCACAGAATCCCCACAGAATGCACCCACTGCTGCATCTTGTTGAGTGCAGCAGGGTTAGGGTGCACAGAATCCCACAGAATGCACCCACTGCTGCATCTTGTTGAGTGCAAGCAGAGTTAGGGTCCACATAATCCCCACAGAATGCACCCACTGATGCATCTTGTTGAGTGCAGCAGGGTTAGGGTGCACAGAATCCCACAGAATGCACCCACTGCTGCATCTTGTTGAGTGCAAGCAGAGTTAGGGTCCACATAATCCCCACAGAATGCACCCACTGCTGCATCTTGTTGAGTGCAAGCAGGTTAGGGTCCACAGAATCCCCACAGAATGCACCCACTGCTGCATCTTGTCGAGTGCAGCAGGGTTAGGGTGCACAGAATCCCACAGAATGCACCCACTGCTGCATCTTGTTGAGTGCAAGCAGAGTTAGGGTGCACAGAATCCCCACAGAATGCACCCACTGCTGCATCTTGTTGAGTGCAGCAGGGTTAGGGTCCACAGAATCCCCACAGAATGCACCCACTGCTGCATCTTGTTGAGTGCAGCAGGGTTAGGGTCCACAGAATCCCCACATAATGCTACCACTGCTGCATCTTGTTGAGTGCAGTAGGCTTAGGGTCCACAGAATCCCCACAGAATGCACCCACTGCTGCATCTTGTTGAGTGCAGCAGGGTTAGGGTCCACAGAATCCCCACACAATGCACCCACTGCTGCATCTTGTTGAGTGCAGCAGGGTTAGGGTGCACAGAATCCCACAGAATGCACCCACTGCTGCATCTTGTTGAGTGCAGCAGGGTTAGGGTGCACAGAATCCCACAGAATGCACCCACTGCTGCATCTTGTTGAGTGCAAGCAGGTTAGGGTCCACAGAATCCCCACAGAATGCACCCACTGCTGCATCTTGTCGAGTGCAGCAGGGTTAGGGTCCACAGAATCCTCACATATTGCAACCACTGCTGCATCTTGTTGAGTGCAGCAGAGTTAGGGTCCACAGAATCCCCACAGAATGCACCCACTACTGCATCTTGTTGAGTGCAGTAGGCTTAGGGTCCACAGAATCCCCACAGAATGCACCCACTGCTGCATCTTGTTGAGTGCAGCAGGGTTAGGGTCCACAGAATCCCCACAGAATGCACCCACTGCTGCATCTTGTTGAGTGCAGCAGGGTTAGGGTCCACAGAATCCCCACAGAATGCACCCACTGCTGCATCTTGTTGAGTGCAAGCAGAGTTAGGGTGCACAGAATCCCCACAGAATGCACCCACTGCTGCATCTTGTTGAGTGCAGCAGGGTTAGGGTGCACAGAATCCCACAGAATGCACCCACTGCTGCATCTTGTTGAGTGCAGCAGGGTTAGGGTGCACAGAATCCCACAGAATGCACCCACTGCTGCATCTTGTTGAGTGCAGCAGGGTTAGGGTCCACAGAATCCTCACATATTGCAACCACTGCTGCATCTTGTTGAGTGCAGCAGAGTTAGGGTCCACAGAATCCCCACAGAATGCACCCACTACTGCATCTTGTTGAGTGCAGCAGGGTTAGGGTCCACAGAATCCCCACAGAATGCACCCACTGCTGCATCTTGTTGAGTGCAGCAGAGTTAGGGTCCACAGAATCCCCACAGAATGCACCCACTGCTGCAGCTTGTTGAGTGCAGCAGGGTTAGGGTCCATAGAATCCCCACAGAATGCACCCACTGCTGCATCTTGTTGAGTGCAGCAGGGTTAGGGTCCACAGAATGCACCCAGTGCAGCATCGGGTGAAGCTGAGTTAACAGTTTTGTGATAGGCAAATCATCCCATATACTACATCCCATTGCCCACTTTAACTTTACAGGGTTAGGGTCCACATAATTCCACAGAAACTTCCAACACCGCATCTGAATATTTTAGATATTAACCTATTTTGTTTTCTTCTTTTCTTTCCACGCAGCAAGAGAGTCAAATCATGACGATGGAAAACCGAAACTACTTCTCCCTCCACTGCATCCAGATGGAGACGCAGCTAGTCCACGCCAACATTGACATCTTAGCCGAAGTGGTCCAGGCCTTGGCCAAGACGGAGCTTCACGGACACAAAGAGGTACGTAACCCGAGGACTGTAAGGAAGCTTCTTCTTAACCACTTCAAGGCTGGTGCCTGATAACCGTGGCTGTGGGGTGTCTATGTCTCAGGGTCTGGGCACCCATCCATCCATGCTATTCTTCCCTTTGAGAAGGATCCTCTAAGAAAGTTTCTTTAACCATTGCAAGGCTGGTGCCTGATAACCGTGACTCTGGGGTGTCTGTGTCTCAGGGTCTGGGCACCCATCCATCCGTGCTATTCTTCCCTTTGAGAAGGATCCTCTAAGAAAGTTTCTTTAACCATTTCAAGGCTGGTTCCTGATAACCGTGACTGTGGTGGGTCTATGTCTCAGGGTCTAGGCACCCATCCATCCAGGCTATCCTTCCCTTTTGAGAAAGGTCCTCTGAGAAAGTTTCTTTAACCATTGCAAGGCTGGTGCCTGATAACCGTGACTGTGTGGCTCTATGTCTTTGAGTCTGGGCACCCATCCATCCAGGCTATCCTTCCCTTTTGAGGAAGGTCCTCTAAAAAAGTTTCTTTAACCATTGCAAGGCTGGTTCCTGATAACCGTGACTGTGGTGGGTCTATGTCTCAGGGTCTGGGCCCCCATCCATCCATGCTATTCTTCCCTTTGAGAAGAATCCTCTAAGAAAGTTTCTTTAACCATGGCAAGGCTGGTGCCTGATAACCGTGACTGTGTGGCTCTATGTCTTTGAGTCTGGGCACCCATCCATCCAGGCTATCCTTCCCTTTTGAGGAAGGTCCTCTGATAGTTTCTTTAACCATTGCAAGGCTGGTGCCTGATAACCGTGACTGTGGGGGGTCTATGTCTTTGAGTCTGGGCACCCATCCATCAAGGCTATCCTTCCCTTTTGAGAAAGGTCCTCTAAAAAAGTTTCTTTAAAAATTGCAAGGCTGGTGCCTGATAACCGTGACTGTGGGGGGTCTATGTCTGGGAGTCTGGGCACCCATCCTTTGAGAAAGGTCCTGCTTGGATCCAAACATCTAGCCCTCATTTTCGATGCCATAAGCAAGCATGGCTTCCCCCTGTATATGAAACCTGCGAGTTGGCCCGCCTCACAACTTTGACTGGTCGCTTCAGGTAATTGTCCTCCAAAGTTGCCACCACAGCATGAACATGAAAGCAATGACGGATCGGCATGTGCAATGAGTTCAGGTTTTGTCCTGATTCCACATGCTGGACCCATTCCTTACCCAATCTGTGACCCATGCACCGTCAAGCTACCATGTCCACAAAATACCCAAAACATTTCTCAGGCACTCTTTCCGGTTGCCACTTGAGTCTCTTCCTCAACCCCCCCAGGTGGAAACTCTGATGTATAGCGTATTCTGATGATTCAATTCATCAGAACATTATGTTTGCGTCGAGGAGAATGTAATTCAATGAGGGCTTGCCCTTGCTCGACGTGATAAACACTGAGTGCTCAGTGCTTTGCCCGATGCCCGATAAAGTTATTTCAGGCAGCTCGGGCGGGATTCGAACCCACGACTCCCGCTTTCTAGTACGGACTTGTAGAAAAATATCTAGAAATGTGTTAATCAGGCATCAGGCAAAGCACTGAGCACTCGGTGTTTATCACGTCGAACAGGGCAAACCCTCATTGAATTACATTCTCCTCGACGCAAACATAATGTTCTGATGAATACAGCCACTAAGCTGTATGGTTGTATCAATCAGTAAGCTATCCAGTGTGTTGCAGTAATATCTGCTGCGGCCCAGACCAAGCCATAGCCTAGAGCTCTCGGTATCCGGCGCACCAGGTGTGAAGTGGTTTAATAAGAGCCAGAAAGATTTGCTCATCCAAGATTGTCCTTGCCAAACAAAATGAGGTTGCCAGTGTAAAGGCTTTGTTGGTTTTCTGCAATGCATAGTTTAACCCAATGGCAACATCATCAGAAAATCGGTTGCTGGTTCCATTTTCATAAAAGATCATTTTCTTCACGGTAAAAGATTTAGTGGGACTAGTAAATGTGAAGCTTTTTTTTCATTATCCTTTTAATCCCGTGCTGTTGGCATATCATTCTTGAGACCATGCCTTAAACTTCCCATCTGTTAGGCTGCAGCCAAATCAGTGACTACGACTATGGCTACTGTTGTCCATAGTCATAGCCTATTGGAATGCAGCCAGTTGACCTTTCCATTGAGGCTTGCACTTCCAATGGGCCCAGAGAGGATCGCTGGCATACATATACCTTGGGCCATTCATTGCCTGACGGTGTGATGGTCCACTGCTGTAGCAGCCTTCCCCGAAGGACCGTGTAAGACTTGATGGACAGGTCTGCAGGCTTCAGCAATGCTGCATTTCACTTATTTGGCTTAGCACACTCACCAGCTACAGTGTATAGGCACTCCCACACCTCCAGCTTACAGCACCCCCCTGCTCCACCGCGGGACACGCCCCATAGGCCAGGCTCACATGTATGGTACACCCACTTCACCCCCAAGAGATCATGTACATGTAGATGTACAGATACTGCACCCTAGGTACCACACCCAAGACACACCCAGATTGCACATCCGATGTACCACACACAAAATGCCCAGGCACTCCCAAGATACCACACCCTAGAAAACGCATTCCAGGTTACACATCCTATATACCACCCACAAGACACACCCAGACGCACCTATGATACCACCCACAAGACACACCCAGACACACCTATGATACCACACCCAAGACACACCCAGACACACCTATGATACCACCCACAAGACACACCCAGACACACCTATGATACCACCCACAAGACACACCCAGACACACCTATGATACCACACCCAAGACACACCCAGACACACCTATGATACCACTCACAAGACACACCCAGACACACCTATGATACCACACCCAGGACACACCCAGACGCACCTATGATACCATACCCAAGACACACCCAGACGCACCTATGATACCACACCCAAGACACCCCAGATATCCCACCCAATGCACACTCCGAACACAGACACTGACTTCCAAGATTCCACGCTCAAGACACCCTTGACACACCCCAGAAACCACGGCCACGGCGCACCGTAGCTGCACCCCAGACACACCCCAGACACCACACCCAGACACCACACCCAGGTGCCATACCCATGACAGACCCACCATGTAACACCCTGACACACCCAATAGCACCCATGCGTACCTCCCCACCTCTCATGAATCCTCATGGATTTTTTTGTGTTTCTGTTGCAGCTAACACAAGTGTGGGAAGACACTAACGCCAAAGTTGTCACTCACATGTCCATGGGGTCACCCTCACCTGACCCTTAACCTCTGCCCCCCCCCCACATTGACCTCTATCAAAGCCAATCACATCCTCTAAACCACCCATGCAAGATCCTGGTCGCAGCCAGTTCCATCTAGTTCCATCCAGTTGCATCCAGCTCGATCCAGCTTCCACATGGTACAAATATTCATCTCAGCCTAGGCAGACTGCATGTAAAAATGCCACGGTTAACACTGCATCAGTTGGCATTGTTTTCTATAAAACTTCTTTGTATATGTATAATGAAGGAAATATATTAATATTGCTTTTTTTTTTATTGATATCAAGGAACTCATCGATATTTTATTGTTTTAAATGTGTTGATATAAAGGTTCATGATTGATATACAGGTATGTACAGTGGAACGTCGCTATAACGAACATCCTGGGATCCATGAAATTTGTTCGGTATAGCCGTCGTTTGTTATAGCAGTTGCGGCCACATATTATTTATACAAAAATCAGGAGCCAAAAGGCATGTTTGGTATAGCCCAATGTTCGGTATAGCTGAATGTTCGGTAGATCGACATTCCACTGTATTGCACATTCATGTACATTCATTGAACCATTTATCATCTTATTTGGTGATGTTTTTTTAATTTTTTTTTATGAATGAATCCAACACGATACTGCCCCAACTATAAAGGGACCCAGGATCCAGGCTTTGCACAATTATTATCCCAGTATCACCGATAATCTCACAGATCAAGAGCAGAGAATCTAGAGTTTAATGTAAATAGCAGTTTATTCTTGCAATAGTCACCAAATATGATGAATTAGTCTGGTGTTTAAAAGCCAGCATTTTTCCACTGGATTCAGTCTGGGAGGTACGTGTATATTTGGATAGTTGTATAGCAAATTTCTTTATACAATGTTTGTACACTTGTCCTCATCGAGGCGATTTTTCACGGGCAAGGAAAATGGTCAGCTTTTCGGGGGACTTTTTCACAATGACATTTTGCCTTGGGAGTCCTCATTACCCCCTGACTTTATACCCAGTGTGACAGCAGAGTCACTTCAATGGGTGGGGAGGGGTGACAGGTCTACCCTGGTCAGTCCCTAGTTGGCTCTGAGTCCTTGGACGTCATTACCCCCTGACTTAATACCCAGTGTGACAGCAGAGTCACTTCAATGGGTGGGGAGGGGTGACAGGTCTACCCTGGTCAGTCCCCAGTTGGCTCTGAGTCCTCGGACGTCATTACCCCCTAACTTTATACCCAGTGTGACAGCAGAGTCACTTCAGTGGGTGGGGAGGGGTGACAGGTCTACCTTGGTCAGTCCCCAGTTGGCTCTGAGTCCTTGGACGTCATTACCCCTTGACTTTATACCCAGTGTGACAGCAGAGTCACTTCAGTGGGTGGGGAGGGGTGACAGGTCTACCCTGGTCAGTCCCCAGTTGGCTCTGAGTCCTTGGCCGTCATTACCCCCTGACTTTATACCCGGTGTGACAGCAGAGTCACTTCAAGGGTGGGGAGGGGTGACAGGTCTACCCTGGTCAGTCCCCAGTTGGCTCTGAGTCCTTGGACGTCATTACCCCCTGACTTTATACCCAGTGTGACAGCAGAGTCACTTCAATGGGTGGGGAGGGGTGACAGGTCTACCCTGGTCAGTCCCCAGTCGGCTCTGAGTCCTTGGCCGTCATTACCCCCTGACTTTATACCCAGTGTGACAGCAGAGTCACTTCAGTGGGTGGGGAGGGGTGACAGGTCTACCTTGGTCAGTCCCCAGTTGGCTCTGAGTCCTTGGACGTCATTACCCCCTGACTTTATACCCAGTGTGACAGCAGAGTCACTTCAATGGGTGGGGAGGGGTGACAGGTCTACCTTGGTCAGTCCCCAGTTGGCTCTGAGTCCTTGGACGTCATTACCCCCTGACTTTATACCCAGTGTGACAGCAGAGTCACTTCAGTGGGTGGGGAGGGGTGACAGGTCTACCCTGGTCAGTCCCTAGTTGGCTCTGAGTCCTTGGACGTCATTACCCCCTGACTTTATACCCAGTGTGACAGCAGAGTCACTTCAGTGGGTGGGGAGGGGTGACAGGTCTACCTTGGTCAGTCCCCAGTTGGCTCGAGTCCTTGGACGTCATTACCCCCTGACTTTATACCCAGTGTGACAGCAGAGTCACTTCAATGGGTGGGGAGGGGTGACAGGTCTACCCGGGGAAGCTATTCAAACGCACCTTGAACTTGAAGGAATCCCAACCTACAATGTATTATATTCTATTGTCGCAACTTTGTAGTTTCACGTCCGAGGGTCCTAGTGTGTTGTTCGAATGTGAACAGGGTTGCAATCTTAGGAAACTCAGTTTTAACTCACAGTTGTGCGTTTGTTTGATTTTTGATTTTATTTTTTTCTTATTTTTGGGGGAGGGGGGAGTTGCTAGATTGTTGTTGGATCTGAAAACACAGCATTAGGTATTAACTTGTACTCATTGTGTCAATCTGAGTCAGTTGCCTGCACACGTTAGTCAGAAATAAACGTTAAATATGTTCATGTCTTCATGCACCCATCATACTGTACTTTCTCCTTGACACAAACAGTTTATCCATGAGGCAACACGGTGCCGTGCAGATTCAAACCCACCACACAACCTCGACCAGCTCGGTGGTCAGGTGTGGTCAAGACAGTATAATGGTGGAAACTCGGATGATTCAATGAGGGTTTGCCCTACTCGGCAATCGGCATGATGAACACTGAATGCTCAGTGCTTTGCCCGGTTGCCTGATGAACCAATTTCAGGCACCTCAGGCGGGATTTAAACCCGGGTCTCCCACTTTACTAGTGCAGACGTCTTAACCACTTGACCTCTGAGCTGGTCCAGGTCGCGTGGTGGATTTACGTCGAGCACGGCCAAACCCCATTGAATTGCATTCTTCTCAATGCAAACATCATGCTACTATCTATAATGGGTGACTAATCGGACTTGTGGTGGTCTATGGAAAGCCATGAGGGAAAATGTGTTTGACTGGCCGACTGTCCTTGTATTTACAGTTGAAGGATCTATGGGAGGGGATCGTGCCTCAGACTCTTAAGTTAAACGGAGCCACCGACTCCTCCCTGCCTCCCACTCCAACCTCACCCACCTCACCGGCAAGCCTCTCCTTCTAACTGCCGTCAACTCCGAGACAAGACCTCCGTCCGATTACCCCGGTACTGTCCAGTCACTCCAAGTTGAGCTCGACCTCGGCCTCATTGAATGCCACTGCATGCTCCCCTGCCTTCCCCCCCCCCATTCTCAAAGGTCCTGAGAGGATCGAAAGGTCAGACCCTCTATTGCTTTGCAAGATTTGTATACTTCAGGGGTGGATTTCATGAAGCCTTACGATGCATCGTAACTCAACTTATGATGGACAACCCATCGTGAGAGTGATAGGCAATATGGTTTCTGTGCATCGCTCATCGTCTTGCGATTGATCGTGAGTAACAATGGGGTACATGAAATCGACCACGTCACTTAAGTCTTTGGACCAGCATTTTGATATGGCTTTCAGTCCATAATTTGTTAACTTGGAAATGTATCATTTTTGGGTTCAGTTTTGGACACCATACAAGTATATTATATCTACTTAAAGTAGGCACCACTCGCCCTTCAGTAAAAGTGAGTCTGCCAGTATTTTTAGAGACCCGTAAACGCTTATTATATTCGCCCTTCCTAAATTCTGTCTACTTGATTATGTCTCATAACAAAAAGCCTTTTCTTTTCTGTCAGATTTGCTCATGAGTTTGTCAATTTGGAACTGCTCTTTTGCTTGTGAAATGAAAATTAAAAAAAAAAATAACCCAGCAATTTAGTATGGGATTAATGTACGATAGACTAATCACCCCTTATAAGCTACCTGTAAATGCAGTTCATATTTGAACACAAATTGTTATCAAGAGGTGAATTTATATTTCTAAATATATTTTTTAGATTTTTTTTTTTTTTTTGGGGGGGTTGCTTTTATTTCGTAGTTGTAATGTCAATGACTGGCCATTACAGTTGAAACAACATTTCCAAGGTTCACTTTAATCGTTGGTTTGGCATCAAATGCGTATAATCACCCACATAATTTCTAATTACCAAGCTTCATTTTGGTAGAAAGGAGGGACTGAAAGTCTGAGGGGAAAAAAAATCTACTTTTCCTCTGGAATTAATCTGGTAAAGTAAGATTTATATTCATTGCTAAGATGGTCGATGAAAACTCTAAAACAGTATGGCATTAGCACAAGTGCTTTATTTTATTTCCTGATTTTGTTTTTCTGCAGTATTTTCTGTCCACTTTCCTTTGTGTTTTCTTTTGAATATATCAGCACTTGCCATTGTGAAAACCAGTGTTGAGGAAACATCCGGTTTAAATTCTTATTAAAATCAAAATTCACTTGATTTGATTGCTTCTGTTGATTTGTTTTCTTTTAATCCGAATAATGGCCTATCTGAACTACATTGTATGATGTTCTCTCCTTAATCTTAAACAAATTTTGACTTTTCCTATTAGTAATGGCAGCGATCGTTCACGAATAGAGGTATTCGAAGTCCCACCATAACAAGAAGTAAATTCTTGGTAGTAATTGCAAGAAATGATTGTGGATCTCCAAAATTGATGGAAGGGGTGGGGTTATAGAATTGTCAGCTATTGATTACAACCCTTTTGTCCCTTTTGCAAGCTTTCCGGTGTAACCATGTACACTTGTTTCATTATCTTTGAGAGAAAATGCATACATTGTTTGCACTGTCTTGTTTGTGCTGTATCAATTGCTAAATGGGAAGTTTATACAAAAACTGTTGCAAACTGCTCACTGACTAAAATGACCTGCAATACATCAATCTCAAAAGTTTGAGGGCCTGACGTTTCCATCCTAGCATCCTAGATCTTTGCCTTTGAGAAAGGTCCTGCTATGATCAAAATGTCAGGCCCTCTAACTTTGGAGGTTTATGTGTTGCTAATTGTCTTAGATTCTTGTTAAGGAAATTTGGAATTTGGCAGACTAGTATCCCGTGATGATAATCACATTGGATTTACTTTTAACCTTTACAAATACTACACTTGTCAGTGGTCAACCAGGTGTCTAAAGATTTGCATTTGCTTGTGATATTCCCAGTAGATCATGTAAATCTTAAAAAGAAAAAAATCTGAAATTCTTCACGATTGTGTTTGGGCCATGAAGCATTGTCTCCGCCACCTATTGTTTTACTGTATTTCACTCCACAGTTTATGTGAACTTTTTCCATCTCAATTCCATTCTTGTTTTGCCCCACCAGTATTCAAAGATCATTTTCGGAAAATATATGTATAGTATCCTGAACGGTATTGGGACAAAAAAGTTTCAGTGTTTTGATTTAATGAGATGAAATTTATGTCTTAGGGGGAAAAAATATAATTCCAGGGTTTTATTAAAGTTAATTTAGCCTTCATCTGCACCAAAGAAATGATGTGAAGTTCCCCAAGAAATGTATCTTGGCCATTAGATTGTCAGGTTTTCACAAGCTTCGAGGATTGATGGTAAAGCTATGAACTTTGCTGTTCAGACAGATATTGGAAGAAACAACAGCAAGAAGTGGAGGATTGGGGAAGATTAGAAGTCAAATTAGCTCTCGTCCATCACTTGACTTGCATCTGTACACTGTGTACATAGCTGGTAATCATGTTTTACATTGAAATTTGATATCTCGAAATTATATATGGAGGATAAAAAAAAGATTTGTGGAAACTTAGTACATTAAAAGATTTGAAATGGATAATCAATTTCTTGAATGGCATGCACTTAATTATAATTTGTGCTTCTGTTCATGTTTGAGAAACAAATTGTATTTCCATTGTATTAATAGCTATTTTTGCAGCCATTTTCCCTGTCTTCATAAGGCCTTTCCCTCTGCCTGAGAAAGGTCCTGCTTGGGGCGGTACATCCGACCCTGTAAATTTCGCAGGCTTTTCCCCATTGATTGGAAAGCACGGACACAAGCAGCTAAACAACCCAACAAATGAAGATTCTCAGGACATTACACAGGTGAGATTTACTGGTAACTTCCTTCTTTTCAGGCCTGACGTTTTGATCCTAGCAGGACCATTCTCAAAGACCTTTGAAAAAAAAAGGTCCTGCTATGATCGAAACGTCAGGCCCTCTAACTTTTGAGATTTATGTATTGCAGGCCATTTTAATCAGTGAGCAGTTTGCAACAGTTTTTTTGCATTTACGGTACTTCATGTCTTTGCCTTTGATAAAGGTTCTGCAAAGATCGAAACGTCAGGCACTCTAACTTTTGAGATTTATGTATTGCAGGCCAAAATGGCTCACTGATTAAAATAATCAGTGAGCAGTTTGCAACAGTTTTTTTGCATTTACTTCATGTCTTTGCCTTTGAGAAAGGTTCTGCTAGGATCGAAAGGTCAGGCCCTATAACTTTTCAGATTTATCTATTGCAGGTCATTTTAGTCAGTGAGCAGTTTGCAACAGTTTTTGTATTAACTTCCTTCTTTAACATTGCTTGTGTATAAAGCAGCATTTAGATTCCTCCTTTGCTTGTCTATGCTTGACGTTCTGTTTCTCTTGTCCTCCAGGTCAGGTTGGCTGCTTTCCACTTGTTCCCTTTGGACTGTTCACCATGTCGCTGGTGGGGAAGCTTGCGACTCGCAGTGACCCAAACAGCTATGCTGGCGGGAGTGAAGAAGCCTTAGCTGGCAGGCCCAACCAGGCCGCATTGGTCAACAGGTAGAGGGCAGGCTGAATGCAGTCCCTGGGCCTCCGGGTTGTGGGTTGGGTTATGAGGTCAACAGCCTCATTCTCTACTAGACAGAAACTGCAAAGAAGAATCCTAATACTGGCTTGTAACAATAATAACAGGCTCTTATAGCACGTCATGTCACAGAATCGACACTCCTGGCGCGATTTAGAGCTCTACAGAACAGCAGTGAAGGCATGACAACTCTGCAAAGTATGAAACACGTGAGGATGCGAAGAGGTAAGATTAAGTTGAGTTTTGAAGTGTGCACAGTTGTTTTCATTTCCGAGTCCAGTAGGGAGAGTAGGCCAAAAGTGATGGGCAAGATGTTGAGAACGATCAGCTTTCCTGGGAGGAAAGGGGGAGGGGAAAGGACGGAAAGGGAAAGGACAGGGAAGGAGAAAGGATTGGAAGGGAAAGGGGAAAAGAAAAGGAAAGGGGAAAGGACAAGGGAATGAGGGAATGGAAAGGACGGGGAGGGAAAGGGGAAAAGACAGGGAAAGGGGAAAGGACAAGGGAAGGGGAAAGACAGGAAGGGAAAGGAGGAAAAGACGGAAAGGGGAAAGGACGAGGGAATGGAAGGGAAAAGACAGGAAGGGAAAGGACATGAAGGGAAAGGGGGAAAAGACGGAAAGGGGAAAGGACAAGGGGATGAAAAGGACAGGGAAGAGGAAAGGACAGGAAAGGAAAAGGGAAAGGAAAAGACGGAAAGGAGAACGAACAAGGGAATGGAAAGAACAGGGAAGGGAAAAGGGAAAGGACAGAACCAGAAAAGACGAGGGAATGGAATGGAAAGGGAAGGGGAAAGGAAAGGGAAGGGAAAAGGACGGGAACGGGAAAGGATGGAAAAGGAAAGGGGAAATAACGGAGAAAGGGGAAAGGGGAAAAGACAGAATGGAAAGGACACAGTGAGTGTAAATTAAGAGTATATTGGTACACTGGTACACGGGGAAGTGTAAATTTCAACTATTTTTTTTCAAGAGACCATTATCAATCTTTTGTCAATGAATGAACAGAATCTGCATCACTTCCAGTATAATGAGTTAACTCTTAGTCTTATTTATTCAATCCTAAATGAATACACCACACATATTATTAAGTATACCTTTTTAAACCATTTTTATCTCAAAGTGCAAGTGAATGGCATCTTTTTTTTATATTACAAAGCAATACTGGACAGTTTCAGAAAAAAAATTAACCGAAATAATTTGCATATTTGACCTTCACTCACTGCATTGAGAACTATTTTGCACTGATAACTGCATTCTGATTGAACTGAATATCTATGTACATTAATTTGTTTTCATTTAAATGATAAAAACAGTAAAATTTAAAACATACTCCACATTATTTTTTTATTATTATTATTATTTTTTTTTTTGTGGGGGGGGGGGTTGGGCTCAATAGTTGAAACATTATGCTTTGGAGTAGAGGTTGAATTAAGTTGACAGATAATGCAAGCTCAATTGTGTGATACTAACATATTTCCAACAGTTGACTCAAAAAGACAAAATTTAAAATCTAAAAAGGAACATCAGGTCCTCTAATTTTGGAAAAAAACGTCTTGTGGCATTGTAAAATTTAAAAAAATGACAATCTGCATGAAGATAAGGAGTTTATCTTTGAAAGGGAACAAAAAAAATGCAAATTCGCAATAACTTGTAGAAAAATCTGTAATTCTTAATACAAAGTGAGTTACAAAGTCCTGTACATGTTGATGCATTGTTTCTATGGACGCTGTAATGTACATTAAACTGGATCACACAGTCTGTCTAATCTCTGGCTGGAAGAAAGGTCCCCAACTAGAATATTTCAGACAACTAGATGTAGACAAACGATCATCTATCTTAAATCTACCGACCGGTGAAGGATCGGAGGTTTATACAGGGAATACGGTAACGCGACGAGAGTTGCTATAAGCCAGGCACTCCATGCATGATGTCATCATAACCAATAAGCCACCATATCAGTTCCTATTTGCATAGTGCCAGTAAGACACCATGTGAAGAAGTTGATATGTGGCAGTGCAGTGTGTACACTAACCACTTTAGTTCCCAGTCAGTTTTTCCTTGGTTTGTTTGACTTGAATGTAAAAAGTTGCGTCCACTTTGTGTGATCCCTGAGCTGCTGTAGTCAGGTCTACAACAATTGGTTGTTTGCATCTGAATGAAAGCGGGGGTGTGATCCCTGGAGATATACGGCCGTTAATGGTCAAATTGCTTCTGACTGGCGCCCCCAACCCGGCAAAGACTAGTTGACAATTTAGAAAGGCCACCTTCTAAGGGCTGTTTAGCTCAGATGGAAGAGCACTGGTACATTAATCCAGAGGTCTCTGGTTCAAGTCTGAGCCCAGTCAAAGTTTTCTTTGCCAATTTTTCCATTTACTTTAGTTGTAACAATGTGGACTACTCTTTGTACATGGGCTTCATGGAGTGTCAGTACCACCAGCACAGAGTGCCTGGCTTATAGCCACACTCTATATATGCTATAAGTCAATCACTTATAGGTAGAGGAGACTGGTATTCCTGTCTTAATTTCAGTAGGATATGGCACTCGGAATAACAATAAGGACTGAATGAATCTCAGATGTCTAGGTGAAGTGTTACTCCTTCACTCCCAATATTACCTCAGCTTAGCTCATTAATCGTTTATTTCTTAACTCAATTTCAGGTGTAACATGATTTTTGCATCAGTGGGAAAGTAATTCAACGAGGGTTTGCCCTACTCAATGGACAACTGGCAGAATGCTGTGTTTTGCCCTACGGCTTACAGAAAAAAATACAGGCAGTTTAGGTGGGTTTGGGACCCGAGACTCCAACTTTCTAGTGCAGACATCTTAACCACTTCGCACCGGGACCTCCGAATCCAGAGCTCCACTATTGTCCACATTCTAAACAAAGACTCTTTTCAGCTTAGAACAAAGCAATATGAATCAGTACAAAGACCCTTTTAGACGCAAGTTGCCACATGAATTGCAAGATTAGCAGCAGTAATTGTGCAATTGTGGGACTTTTACTGTGGGGGACATTGTCTTTGCATGCCACACAGCCCAACGGTCGTCGGTCTGGCATTGGAATTCCCCCCACATTCTTTACCGTAATCGGTTGTGGCCGACCAACTCCAAGATTTGACTGCCTGGAGTGGAGGCTGGAGTCTGCGGTCAGGGATTGTCAGCAGCGTACACCCACGCACGCACACACGTCCATTACGGTCCATTGACGATGCACAAAGGGCCCTTTTTCGAACGGATAATCTCTTGACAAAAGCCACAACGACGTCCGAATTGTGCCAGGTTTTACTCTCTATACCCTTATCGATTTATTTCACAGAAATATATTGTTCCGATTGTTTTAGTGAGATTTGAAAATGATGCATTGTTCAACAACCCCCGTATGGCGGTCATCGGCGCTGAAAAACCCCCCGGCGCGAAGTGGCTAACCACTAGACCACTGTAGCTCGAGTAGAGTGAACCCTCGCTGAATAACCACTGGCGATCTGCTAAATGTTTATCGACAATGATTTTGAATACTCGCTGTGATCAATAGCGTTCATACTGGAGACGGCCGTCAAGAATGACCTCATCACCAGTGATTCTTCTCTCATTCACTCACTACCATTGAGAAATGCTCGTAACAAGGGTAGCATTCAGTTGGGAAGAGTGCATGAGCTTTTGGTAGCAACAACTGCTTCATCGGATGCAATGATGAAGTGGTCGGTGCATTGTAGAATGATACGTGTAGTCCGTTCACGCCAAGTTGAGCTCAACCTTGGCCTCATTGAATGCTTTGGCTTTCCTCACTCCAGTCCAAAACGTCCTAATAAAACTTGCTGAATTGTAAAACCCAGTATACCTCTGTGAAGTGGAAAACTTTGTAAATCATTGGTTTTTTTTAAACATCCGGAACACTTCTCTCTTTCCCCCTCTTCTCACTAATCCCTACCCCACTCATTGCTCTTCCCTTTGATCTCACCCTACCAGCTTTACTCTTTGTCCTTTGTTTCTCATCCGTGTCATATTCACTCTCTTCCCCCTTCCTTCGTGTACATGTATCTGTTTTGTTCTTGTCACTCTGCCTTTGAGAAAGGTCCCGCTAGGATCGTAACGTCAGGCCCACTAAAATTTGAGAATTAAGTTGGGTTAATTGCTTGCAAATGTATTGGATAGTATGTTTTGCCCAAGTTAACTTCAGTCCTACAGGCGCCAAATTCTAAAATGGCCATGTGAACAACAGTACATAGTCCTGACTGGTATTAAACTTGTGCTTGAGCTCTTCGTACAGTGAACGGACTGTACCAGTTGCTACTTACATGACTTAGGCCCTTTCCCAAAACCCGGCTTAGGCTTTGGCTCCGGCTTCGTCTCTTATCCAAACGCTGAACTCACAGGTTGGAATTCTCTGTTGAAGTTAAAGCTTTAGATTCTTTATTTTTTTCAAAATGCAGTATAACATCAGAAAATGAAGCCAAAATCTTCCTATTTTCATGCTTTGTACTTTAAAATGGATGAAAGAACTGGAGGCATAGCCGGAGCCTGAGCCTTAGCCTGGTTTTTGAAAAAAGGGCCATAGTGTCATGCACCCTTCCCAACTGGTTAGCCTTTGAGAGTTATCATTAACTTGTTATACGTGTTGTTCATCCGTTAGACTAAACACCACTATCTTTACACACAGTCATCACACTGAACGCATCCAGCGCTCGGCTTCTGCCGTCTCAGGGCTTGTGCAGGCTCAGGCTGGTGAAGTTGTTCAGGACGTCCTCGATTGCATCCACCTGTAATCAGGCCCAAGAAAAAGGACAAGTTGTCGGACTATTCCCAGAGTAAGCTTATACAAATTTCAAATGTAAACCACAACTCAATAAGGGTTTGCCCTGCTCGACGTACAGTAATAAGCACTGAATGCCCAGTGCATTCCCCGATGAATCATGAAAAAAAAAATTCAGGCAGCTCGGGCGGGATTTGAACCTGCGACTCCCGCCCGATCTGCCTGGATTTTTTTTTTCACCGGGCATCGGGCAAAGCATTAGGCATTCAGTGCTTAGTATGTCGAGCAGGGCAAACCCTCATTGAATTACATTCTCCTCGATCATGTTATATCGATGAAGTAAACCACAACATCACAATGCATTCAACACTGACCCCAAAATATAACTGAAAAAGAAACGGCAAAGTGTTTGCATCAACTCAAAAAAACCCTGGATTTAAAGCACTATTATATGAACTTCAAGAAGCATAATGCTGTATAGAACGCTTGACGTGTCTCTGTGTTATATGTACTGTATAAAAAATTGGACCTCTTCTGAAGTCTGGCCCGATTATGAAATGATATTCTAGCATCCTCATGAAAAGGTAGTCTTACTATTACATGTACGTATGTAAACCACATCACACAAGATTTTTTAAAAGTGCCAGTTTGTGAGGTAAGTCAGTACATCAGGATCATCACATCATTAAGAAATCGTGATATCACAGTTAATAAATCTATCTTTCAATCTTTAGGTCAGCATTCTGTGCTCGAAAGTACCTGTTCATTTGTGGTATTTTCTTGCACTTGTAAGGAGAGTTGGTCCAAGCAGTTCATGTGTTCTGATAGACCAATGCTGTTCATGTACACCTTCAGCATTGCGACAAGCTGCAAGAGAAGTGGATTAGATTAAATGGCTGCTGCTTAACCTTAGCCGGCAGTCAATAGGGATGGAGGCTCATGCCATGCTTCAAACTAGTCACACCTTCCAGTTTTATCTGCCAGCCTTGGCTGGCAGTCTACCACCAATAGGGATGGAGGCTCATGCCTTGCTTCAGAATAGTCACACCTTCCAGTAATATTTGTCAGCCTTGGCTGGCATTCTACCACCAACAGGGATGGAGGCTCATGCCTTGCTTCAAACTAGTCACACCTTCCAGTTTTATATGTCAGCCTTGGCTGGCAGGCTACCACCAATAGGGATGGAGGCTCATGCCTTGCTTCAGAATAGTCACCCCTCCCAGTTCTATTTGTCAGCCTTGGCTGGCAGTCTACCACCAATAGGGACGGAGGCTCACGCCTTGCTTCAATCTACATGTAGTCACCCCTTCCAGTTCTATTGTCTTCGGAGTATAAATCCTAGATGCCAAGCTTTTGAGTTGAAGCAGCGCTAGTAGACCAACTGCATTGTACACCAACTGCACCCCCCCCCCCAATTGCTTCTGAACTTTCTGACCTGTAGGACTTCGTTCTGCAGCTGGGCTGACGTGATTTTACAGGAGGAGTCCTTGATGTGTCGGAGTCTGGAGCGAGCCAGGCGTACGGGCGTGTGCCCGTCCCGGTCCAAGTCGTGCGGACTGGCTCCATTCTCCAGCAGAGTGGTCACCACCCCCATGTGGCTACTGAATACAGCTTTGGGCAGGTACGAATAAGACCAAAAACAAATCAATTGAAGGCAAAAACGGGAAATTCGGTAACCGACATTCCCGATCCTGAAAAGGAAAATGCCCAAAACGTCAGGACCTGTAACATTTAAAGTCAGGATCACGACACACAGCCAGCAGTTCGTGACCTTACTTCTTTATTCCTGACCTTTGAGAAAGGTCATCGTAGGATCGGGACACCAGCCCCTCTAAAAAATTGTCCAATTTCTGTATTGTTTTATGCCATTAGCATCTAGCCAGGTTTACCACAATTTGGTTGTGTGCATCTGAATGAAAGCAGAGGTGTGATCCCTGGAGATATACGACAGTTAATGGTTGAATTGCTTCCGACTGGTGTCCCCACCCCGGCAAAGACTAGTTGACTATTAGGGAAGGCCACCATCTAAGGGCTGAATAGCTCAGATGGAAGACCACTGGTACGTTAATCCAGAGGTCTCGGGTTCAAGTCCCAGTCCAGTCAAAGTTTTCTTTGCTAATTTTTCAATTTGTTCAAAAGTTCCATTCAGTTTTTCCTTTGATTGAAATTAGCATCCTTTTGCAAATATAAAATGTGTATACAAGGCAGTAATAACTTTGCCTTTGAGAACCATTCTGCCTTTGAGAAAGGTCCTGCTAGGATCGAAACGTCAGGCCCACTAAATTTTAAGACAGTAATAACTTTCACAGAAATTGCAGATGTCAAGTCATGCCTTTCCACAGTCAATTCTCTTTAATTCGGCCATTGAGAAAGATCCAGCTAGGGTTGGAATGTCATGACTTGCAAGTTATTGAGACTTTGGTATTGATTTAATCAGTATCTACTTGCATATGATAACTAACACACACGACAGGATTTTTGTTTTTATATATGTATATGCAAGTCATAAAGTGACACTTGATTTGAATGGCTGTTAGAAAGAGAGGGGGAAAAAAGGGTCCCTTCCCCCAAATCTCAGCTTGGACTCATGTTCAAGCTTTCATTCAATTTCTAACATCCGCTTCAAAGTGACAGGCATGAGATCAAATGCTTTGGGCGTCAATTTCCGACAAGATGCTCGGTTTTGGATGAGACGTGTCTTGAGCGCTTCAACTTTGCCGACTGAATTCAGAGTGAAAAGGGAAAGTTTTCAGAGATTAACATGATCTGTTCAGTCTTCAGTCGCAATTTGAGTAAAGGCTGTGGCCACGGTAGAATTTGAGTAGCACAGAGCCGAGGGGTAGGATTCTGGCTAATTCACTGATTTCCTTTTTGCGTTTGGCACGGTGAGACTGCAACAAAAGCCGGGCTTCATTGCTGCAACTTGTTGGCAAATATTTTTTTTTAAATGTATTACTCCAAGGTGTCTTGAGCAATTTCAGTTCCTTAATCATTTTGAGCAGTATTTTGAAGATTGTGAGTATTTTGGGTATTGTTTAGTTTGCGGAGAGTTCTGAGTTTCTGAGTTCTATTATTCCAGGAAGTATTGACAATTTTTTTTTTACTGGAGCCATTCTTACCAAGATGCAGAGGAGTATTTCCAATTCCATCCTTTTGGTTGACATTGGCACCTTTGTCCAACAACACTTGAACTAAAATAGCAAAAAATCAAAAACAGGACTAGGATCAGTTTTAATACCTGTAAATTCAATTTCACTACACTGCACCCTAACCCTGCTGCACTCATTAAGGTGCAGCAGTGGGTCCATTCTGTGGGGATTCTGTGGACCCTAACCCGGCTGCACTCGACAAGATACAGCAGTGGGTGCATTCTGTGGGGATTCTGTGGACCCTAACCCTGCTGCACTCAACAAGATACAGCAGTGGGTGCATTCTGTGGGGATTCTGTGTACCCTAACCCGGCTGCACTCGACAAGATACAGCAGTGGGTGCATTCTGTGGGGATTCTGTGGACCCTAACCCTGCTGCACTCAACAAGATACAGCAGTGGGTGCATTCTGTGGGGATTCTGTGGACCCTAACCCGGCTGCACTCGACAAGATACAGCAGTGGGTGCATTCTGTGGGGATTCTGTGGACCCTAACCCGGCTGCACTCGACAAGATACAGCAGTGGGTGCATTCTGTGGGGATTCTGTGGACCCTAACCCTGCTTGCACTCAACAAGATACAGCAGTGGGTGCATTCTGTGGGGATTCTGTGGACCCTAACCCTGCTTGCACTCAACAAGATACAGCAGTGGGTGCATTCTGTGGGGATTCTGTGGACCCTAACCCTGCTGCACTCAACAAGATACAGCAGTGGGTGCATTCTGTGGGGATTCTGTGGACCCTAACCCTGCTGCACTCAACAAGATACAGCAGTGGGTGCATTCTGTGGGGATTCTGTGGACCCTAACCCGGCTGCACTCGACAAGATACAGCAGTGGGTGCATTCTGTGGGGATTCTGTGGACCCTAACCCGGCTGCACTCGACAAGATACAGCAGTGGGTGCATTCTGTGGACCCTAACCCTGCTGCACTCTACAAGATGCAGCAGTGGATGCATTCTGTGGGGATTCTGTGCACCCTAACCCTGCTGCACTCAACAAGCTGCAGCAGTGGGTGCATTCTGTGGGGATTCTGTGGACCCTAACCCTGCTTGCACTCAACAAGATGCAGCAGTGGGTGCATTCTGTGGGGATTCTGTGGACCCTAACCCTGCTGCACTCAACAAGATGCAGCAGTGGGTGCATTCTGTGGGGATTCTGTGGACCCTAACCCTGCTTGCACTCGACAAGATGCAGCAGTGGGTGCATTCTGTGGGGATTCTGTGGACCCTAACCCTGCTGCACTCAACAAGATGCAGCAGTGGGTGCATTCTGTTGGGATTCTGTGGACCCTAACCCTGCTGCACTCAACAAGATGCAGCAGTGGGTGCATTCTGTTGGGATTCTGTGGACCCTAACCCTGCTGCACTCAACAAGATGCAGCAGTGGGTGCATTCTGTTGGGATTCTGTGGACCCTAACCCTGCTGCACTCAACAAGATGCAGCAGTGGGTGCATTCTGTTGGGATTCTGTGAACCCTAACCCTGCTTGCACTCAACAAGATGCAGCAGTGGGTGCATTCTGTTGGGATTCTGTGGACCCTCACCCTGCTGCACGCAACAAGATACAGCAGTGTATGCATTCTGTGGGACTTTGTCAATCCTAACCCTGCTGCACTCAGCAGTATGCAACACTGTTGACTTCACTTTTCTTGTCAACTAAAACTGACAAGTGACAGACCGTTTGTTAGGGCTGCTGGATTGGAGGTTTCTCGCTGACTTTTGATCGGCCGGCTGTCTACCATGCCACATTCACCAGACTCCATCCAGCCTTGTTAAACTGGATCGGAGGGGAGTCTGCCCGAGCGGGTGGGAAACCCCAAATTGTCCGCACCCATTTCTTGGTTGCCTTTGGTGACGGCAAAATGCAGTGCCGCTCGTCCTTTGTCATCCGCTCTATTTGGGTTGGCGCCATCGTCCAGCAACCTGCGGACTAAAAACAAACTAGGGCATAAGAGACTTGAGTACCAGAGCAACCTACTACTTCAATCTCAGGGAATTCAATCTCTGCTGCATTTGAGTATTGGTACACACATGTATGTCACACTTTCTAAAAAATTTCGGATAATCGAAATCAGTTTGTATTGTCAATTTCTTATGGCTACCATCATTGTTATCACAATCAGGACTTTCATAGTCTTCATAGAGATTTATATGATTTTAGCATCGGTGAGAATCGGTAATTTCATTGAAGGTTTTGTTGGCCCCTTTCTAAAAGCATAACTGGCACACGATGCTTTGCCCGACTGCCTGCAGAATACAATGCAGGCAGTTTGGGTGGCATTCAAACCCGCTGGTCCGCATTGTGTGGTGGATCAGAAGCATGTCATGGATTCAGTCATAGGCATACATGTATGATTGTCGGTATGAATGTAATTCAATGAGGGTCTTAATTCAATTAAAATCAGGACCCTGTGAGACTGTAAGTTTATAATTAAACTATTTCAGTTGAAATGAGAAGGAATTACACTTATGGCGAGAATTTTGTGTTCTTTAACTTTAAGGAAGAGCTTCCATGAACATGATGAATAGTAATTCATAGTGATATAGTTTATTACACTCTATTTAATATTCCCTGGTAATCTTTAGGTAGCACCAAGGACTATTTGTTCCATGATAACTGACGGCAAGAGCTTGAAAAAAAATGAAAACTAAGCTTCATTGGAATATTACCTTCTTGTACATCACCCTTACTGGCTGAACTACGAAGCTTTCTTTCCTCTGTATTAAAGGCAAGTTGAGAGAGTTAATACAAATTCTGCTTCTGCTGAAGTGAAGGTGTTAATCCGTTGGTCCATTATTAATTTGGGTCCTGAAATGTGGTTGATTATTAAGAGCAACCATGGGCACAGAAGGTTATTAATCAACAAAGGAAAGAAAATCTGACAACCCACATCCATTTTCAGTCCAAAATCCCAACACTTTAATTAATATAGGAAGGTTTGCGGTGACACCATGTATCAGGTCTCTTAAAGGAAGAGGTTTGGTTCTGAACCTGAGGGTAACTCGACGTTTCGACCAGTATGCTCTGGCCGTAATCAGGATAATGTCTTGGGATCGGTGGTGGAACTCCTTATGTATCGGTGGTCGCTGAGGCGGGAACGTGGGAAAGATAATCCTCTGGGGAGGATTATCCTAAGGGGACTTAGGTCACTGAGGTGGGAAGGTGGGAAAACCCTAAGGGGAGACTGGTGGGGGGGAACCTATAGGTGCTCACTGGGATGTGTCAGTAGGTGTTGGGGAGGCTGTGGATATAGGTGATCCATGAGTCGGCTAGGGAAGGGGGGCTTAGACTGGTGTGAGTATGGTTTAGGGTGACCAAGGATATAGAAGATCCATTGGTCGGGATGAGGGGGAGCCAAATGTCGCTGAGGTGGTAGCCGATGTCTTGGGGTACTGTGTCGTGCTTGCGGATTTCGATGGCCTCTCGGATCCGTCGGGAGTGCCATTGTTGAATGGGGACGAGTAGTTCCGCTGCCTGCCAGTTGACTAGGTGGTCCTCAGAGTGGGAGTGTTTGACTATGGATGACTTGTCAAAGTCACCCTGTCGGCCGTGTGCTTTGTGCTCCTTCAGTCGGGTTAATTAATTTACTACACATTCAAAATTCCTCTCTTTTGTTTGAAAATATCTAAACAGTAACCATCACAAACTGCTGTATACTATAATTAATTATAACTATAAAGAATCCATAACTTTAACCCCCAAAATAAAAATAAACAAAAACACGACAAATAATGGAAAGAGAGCCCAACTGGAAAATTTTGAACAATTGGTGAAAATTGCACAGAAAATTTAACTGGACAAAGTGCAACAGCAATCACAAATTGGACCAATTACTGAATTAGGTTTACTACTGTACTGTCACCTGCACTGCAGTAGTTGTACTTGTAAGGCCAAATAACTCTTTTAAAACTTGAAACAATAAAGATGCAAACAACTTGGAAATTCAAAAGGCCAAAAAGAAAATCCACCCCAATTTCAAAGATCTTGGCAAAGATCCTTGCAGTTGCAGGACCTTTCCCCAACTTTAGCTTAAACACTTTTTCAAGGATTTTTAATTTATATAATTTTTTATTTTCAATTTAAATAAGGGCTTTTAATTAATGCAGTTTTTAGTGTATGTAAACAGAGACTCAAAATGTTTACCCTTGATGTCTTTCCCGAGGGGATTTTTGCTGAGGACGACCGCCCCTCGACGGCAGCGAAGACGCGATTTGGGCCGGCGTATCTTGCCGACAAAGTCGTGGAGGGCTTCGCCGTTGTCGACGGCCGGGGAGTGGGCCTGGGCGGCGCCCGAAGACCCGCTGGGCCCCAGGCCGAGCGGCTGCGGCTGCTGCAGCTGCTGGTGGTGGTGGTGGTAGGGCAGGCCAAGCCCCCCTAGTCCTAGACCGGGCGGCACGTCGGGCGACCAGTTGCTCAGGTTGAAGTTGAGGTGGTGGTGGGGGCTGGGCTTGGCCTCAGTGCAGTCCATGCCGCCGCCGCCCGACGACGTCGTGGCTCCCAGCTTGTGCTTGTCAGGGCTGGTGCCCACGATACCGCAGGGCGGCCGAGGGTAGACATCGTCGCACTCTTCCGACGACATGATCGTCGTGCCGACAATCCTTGCTTCGTTCATCCTCGATTTGTTCCACGGCCTCTCTTTCTTTCTTAGTTTAAATTTTATTACACGAGTTTCTGATCTTTCTTCACCGGGACAGAATAAACAGGGATCGACTGCCTGCGATCCTCCGCTGGGGGTGATCCAGCGCTCTGACCCACCACCCGGAAGGGAACATTAGACTGTCTGAGCCGTGGGTAACGAGTATTTTCCTGTTAGGAGTCGCGTTGCTTTGAGACGAGAATTGTAACGCCCACCATGGGGGCCGCCATCTTGTCACTGGTGGATCATGGGATATGTTGTTGTGACTCCGAAGTGCCTCTTCGTACAAAATATTCAACAATTATCTGTTTTCGAACAGTGCCTTTGATCGTATTGACTGTTCTCCCAAAGGCATAAATCAAACTTAGAAAACGGGTTTTCTAAGAGCATCTAGCATCTCGAAGTCAGAAAAAAAACCAGAAAAATGAAAGGACTGTGCCCTGTGAAAAGGTCATTTGCGGTCAATTCATTGAAGTAGCCCGACTATTCCTTCAGTATTCAACGCCGTGCTGTGGCTAATGCGTCTGGGAACCGCTCTATCTGGGCTCGGACTCGATAAAAGGTGCGCGTTAATCACGCGTGACAATGCCCAACGCGTGTCGTCGAGACCAGACTAAAACTAGTAACGGAGCACGTAACACCAAAACTACGCGAAAGGAAATGAGCGGTTCTGCCACTGTGGTTCGATCCCTCAAAGTTCGCATATGGGAGCGGCTCCCCCAGCTCTGAATCCGACAAGAACGGACAGCGTATGCCCCCAGGAAATCCTGACATTCGAGAGAGATCGGAGAGGGGAAAATGGCAGCTGGCTGCTCCGATTTGCGCCACAAACTCGACCATTATCACCACCACCAGAACCAGAGCGAGTCCCTCAACGGCAGTCAGGGTCGGCGACCGTTCGACGAGAAGTATGACACCTCCACGAGGAGGCGGAGCTCGGAGGGGAGGGGAGGCGGGAGCTGGGAGAGGCGCCCCTCCTTCGAGGACGACATGGAGGAGGTGCAGTTGATCCACTCCGGCATCACCCAGCGTCAGCTCTTCTCAGATGCCGAGAGTCGTGAGATCGAGAAGAAGATCGACGAAGTCGTCCAAAAGGGTTCGGAGGGGAAGTATCGGCCGCACACCGTGGACCGAGCCCCGCTCCGGAACAAGTACTTTTTCGGCGAGGGTTACACGTACGGGGCGCAGCTGACCAAGCGGGGGCCGGGGCAGGAGCGACTCTACCCGAAGGGAGAGGTGGACGAGATACCGGACTGGATCAACGAACTCGTCGTCAAGAAACTGGAGACGAGTAACCTCATCCCGAAGGGGTTCATCAACAGCGCCGTCATCAACGACTACCAGCCGGGTGGCTGCATCGTCTCGCACGTGGACCCCATGCACATCTTTGACCGGCCCATCGTGTCGGCCTCGTTTCTGAGCGACGCCGCGCTGTGCTTTGGCTGCAAGTTCTCCTTCAAGCCGATTCGGGTCACCAAGCCTAAAGTCAGCCTCCCCATGGCCCGGGGATGTGTCACCTTACTCAGGTCTCTGACCTCTGTTGACCCTTCTAATGGGGTTTAAAAATAACCTTTGAGTGGACCGGGACTTGAACCTGATAGTGATACCTCCGGCTTAAAAGGATCAGCACTCTTACCACCTGAGCTATCCAGTTCTTAGGTGGCGGCTGTCAAGTCTTGGGTTCAAGTCCCTGCCCATTCACTGTTTTATTTATTGGATTTATCAACAAAAAAAGTGTGTAACTGCAAATTTTGGAAGTTGTCATTCGAGGGGGCCTGATGTTTTGATGATCATTTCTCAAAGGCAGATCTTAAAAGGTCTGAAAAAAAGAAAGGTCCTGCTAGGATCAAAATGTCAGGTCCTTCTAAATTTGTAAGATTTAGATTACGTATAAATACTACTTATATTTATTTTTACTAATATTTTTTTCAAATATTGTGTTATATCAAAATTTGGAGGGACTGACGTTTTGATCCTAGCAGGACCTTTCTCGAAGGCAGAGAAAGGTCCTGCTAGGATGGAAATGTCACTCATGTCAGGCCCTCTAAATAATGATATTCACCTTAAGTCAATAAGCAGTGTGCAACATTTTACTGTAATCAAATGTTTAAATGACACTTGATCAGTATAACACATGAAAAAAATGTTCTGTCAAAAGCAATTACTGATATACAAAAATGTTTCAAAATGGATATTGACTATATTCATCAAAATGCAAATTATCTCAAAATTTAGTAGGCATGACATTTCGATCATAGCAGGACCTTTCTCAAAGGCAGAGAGAAAGGTCTTGCTAGGATCGAAACGTCAGGCCCACTTATTTTTGAGAAAGCAATTTGTGTAAGGTAATTACTACATTTAAGTCTTTGAAATGTCCCCCTTCCACTATAAACTTACTTGTGTGTATCTTTTTGTAGTGGCTATGCAGCGGATGAGGTCACACACTGCATCCGTCCTCAGGACGTTAAAGCCCGACGAGCAGTAATCATCGTACGAAGGTGAGGATTGCCAGAAATATCATCAAAGTCCTGGATGGGAATGATGAACACCTTGCATGTGTACTACCAATTCTTTTTAGTGTGGGTTTACTTCACCCACCACACTCTTCTCTCTGATCTTTCCCTAGTGCTTGCCCCTCCCTGGTCTGTTTACCAGCTTTCCTCCTTTGATCCCTTCCCTACTGCTTGCCCTTCCCTTTGATCTCACCCTGGTCTGTCTACCAGCTTTCCTCCTTTGATCCCTTCCCTACTGCTTGCCCTTCCATTTGATCTCACCTTGGTCTGTCTACCAGCTTTCTTTCTTTGATCCCTTCCCTACTGCTTGCCCTTCCATTTGATCTCACCCTGGTCTGTCTACCAGCTTTCTTCCTTTGATCCCTTCCTTATTCCTTGCCCTTCCCTGTGATCTCACCCTAGTCTGTCTACCAGCTTTCCACCTTTGATCCCTTCCCTACTGCTTGCCCTTCCATTTGATCTCACCTTGGTCTGTCTACCAGCTTTCTTTCTTTGATCCCTTCCCTACTGCTTGCCCTTCCATTTGATCTCACCCTGGTCTGTCTACCAGCTTTCTTCCTTTGATCCCTTCCCTATTCCTTGCCCTTCCCTGTGATCTCACCCTAGTCTGTCTACCAGCTTTCCACCTTTGATCCCTTCCCTACTGCTTGCCCTTCCATTTGATCTCACCTTGGTCTGTCTACCAGCTTTCTTTCTTTGATCCCTTTCCTACTCCTTGCCCTTACATGTAATCTCACCCTAGTCTGTCTACCAGCTTTCTGTCTACCCTACTGCTTGCCATTTCCTTTTTCTACACGCAAAAAAAGTGGAGTTTGAATCGCGATTCAAATCGCGATCCAAATAATCGCGTTTGTTTGGTGTAGTGGGAACTGCCCTACTGTTGGAGTTTGTTGGATTAGGTACCAATGGTCAGTACACTGCCACACACTCCAACACCTGACCAGAAAATGACCAAGAGCTTGTGGGTAAACTCACCCACGAAAGCAGTGTCAGTACACTCCCACACACTCTAACACCTGACCACAAAAATGACCCAAGAGCTTGTGGGTAAACTCACCCACGAAAGCAGTGTCGGTACACTCCCACACACTCTAACACCTGACCACAAAAATGACCCAAGAGCTCATGGGTAAACTAATCTCACCCGCGAAAGCAGTGTAGTGCGCTGTTACACACTCCAACACCTGACCAGAACATGCCATTGCATACACATTGTGGCATTTTGTTGGGTTAAGGATAAACCCCCTGTAGTCATGCTACTTATGCAATAGTGCATAGATCTGTACCCAACCTAACAAAATCTAACATGTGCAGACTGTTGGATTCTGTGAGGTTAGATACCAATGGGTTCCTACTTTCTGCCCAAATGTTGGATTTTGCTGGGTTAGGTTCATGCTTCCTAGTGAAAGAGCCTAAGGGGTTACAAGGGTAGCATCGATAAATCTTTCCATCTGGGTTTTCCCTCGGCAGAGTGTTCGACCACGCGCCCCGCCTGCCTCCGCAGCCCTCCCTCAAGAGCCTGCCAGCCTCCCCCGGCGAGCGGAGACTCGGTCTCCGGGGCGGTCACCACGACAACCGGGGCGGCCACGGCAACGACAGATCCCGGGCCGCGGGCCTGCCCGCCGGCCCGCTGGAGAGCAAAGGAGCCAAAGTCCGCTCCACCGTCTCGGTCGTCGACGTCAGGGAAGCGGAGAAGTCGGACAGCAGGAGGGCGGTGTTGAAGAGACAGTCGCAGGACGGGCGCGGCAAGGCCGAGGAGCCCGCCCCGAAGTCCAAGGCCGAACCAGTGCCCCACAAGAAGGTGAAGATCAACAGACAGCAACCGTTCACATCGTAAGTCACCGCAGAAACATCTCTCAGTCCACCTTAGGTCATCATGTTATTATTTGTCCCCGCTTTTTTTTTTGGGGGGGGGAGTCTTTGTGTTCTGTTTGTATGAGGGTGACGTGACTTCTGTGACCGGTCCGGATTCCAGCCAGGCCTGAGTTTTAGACCGAGTTTCATTTGTGATTGTGACCCATACACGTACACATGGTGCGTACACCAGGGTGCTTGAGGAGCACTGCTCATCATGGAAGCTGTGTATATACACACAAGAAGAAAAAAGACACCCAGTTGACCAGCAGTCGACTGGAGGCGCCAGGGCAGTCAAACTCAGTCCATGTATTAGGTCATGACATAATTGAAACCCAAACACCGGGTTCGTTCGAGTAAAGCTTCCCTGGCTGGACCCAGGTCAATCTCCGGGTCGACCCATCCAGGTCAGTCCCTGGGTGGTCCCAGGTCAATCTCCGGTTCGACCCATCCAGGTCAGTCCCTGGGTGGTCCCAGGTCAATCTCCGGTCGACCCATCCAGGTCAGTCCCTGGGTGGTCCCAGGTCTGTTGGTTCGCGTATTCAACATTTTGCATGACCTCGTTCTGCCTGAGATGAGTTCTGCAAGAGTATACACAGGTATGCATACATGATGTATGCAAGTTTTCATGATACCCTACCACACTACATGTACCTATCTAATCCCACCCAACCCTAGCGAGATACCACCACCAGATTTTTTTTTCTCTCTGAAATGTTTGGTCTGTACAAAGTTTAAATACATATTGCATACTGTATATGTATATGCAAAACGCGGTATTGAGCACTTGTAAATACTTAAACTGTGCATGCATGTGGATCTTTTTCACATGCGAAATTCTACCTGCAATCATTTTGAGATCAATTTGCTACGAGATCTAACCACTTCGCACTGGGGAACGTTTCAGTGCCTATTGTATGACCCACCATATTGTTTATTTCTAAAAATGTGCCATTTTCATTTTTGTTCATGAATGCTTATCCCTGATTTTATCTGGATTCTATTATTGACCGGAAATACAGTAACTGAAGTAATAGGTTTGCTCTCCATTCCTCCTTGTTCCCTGCCACTCTCATGACCTCGCCCAGCCCCCATGCGTGTCCACCCTGTTTGGGTGCTATGGATGACCATGCAACCAGCTTTATCCAACCCTCCTTGTTCCCTGCCACTCTCATGACCTCACCCACCCCCATGCGTGTCCACCCTGTTTGTGTGCTATGGATGACCAATGACCATGCAACCAGCTTTATCCAACCCTCCTTGTTCCCTTTCACTCTCATGACCTCACCCACCCCCATGCGTGTCCACCCTGTTTGTGTGCTATGGATGACCAATGACCATGCAACCAGCTTTATCCAACCCTCCTTGTTCCCTGCCACTCTTATGACCTCGCCCAGCCCCCATGCCTGTCCACACTATTTGGGTGCTATGGATGATCATGCAACCAGCTTTATCCACTAATTCTTGTTCCCTGCCACTCTCATGACCTCGCCCAGCCCCCATGCCCGTCCTCCCTGTTTGGATGTCATGGCTGATGGGTGACCGTAGAACCAGCTCTCTCTATCCCTCCTTGTTCCCTGCCACTCTCATGGCCTCATCTACCATAGCCCCCATGCCCGTCCTCCCTGTTTGGATGTCATGGCTGATGGGTGACCGTAGAACCAGCTCTTTCTATCCCTCCTTGTTCCCTGCCACTCTCATGGCCTCATCTACCATAGCCCCCATGCCCGTCCTCCCTGTTTGGATGTCATGGCTGATGGGTGACCGTAGAACCAGCTCTTTCTATCCCTCCTTGTTCCCTGCCACTCTCATGGCCTCATCTACCATAGCCCCCATGCTCGTCCACCCTGTTTGGATGTCATGGCTGATGGGTGACCGTAGAACCAGCTCTCTCTATCCCTCCTTGTTCCCTGCCACTCTCATGGCCTCATCTACCATAGCCCCCATGCCCGTCCTCCCTGTTTGGATGTCATGGCTGATGGGTGACCGTAGAACCAGCTCTCTCTATCCCTCCTTGTTCCCTGCCACTCTCATGGCCTCATCTACCATAGCCCCCATGCTCGTCCACCCTGTTGGGGTGTCATGGATGACCGTACTACTTAACCAGCTCTCTCCATCCCTCCTTGTTCCCTGCCACTCTCATGGCCTCATCTACCATAGCCCCCATGCTCGTCCACCCTGTTGGGGTGTCATGGATGACCGTACTACTTAACCAGCTCTCTCCATCCCTCCTTGTTCCCTGCCACTCTCATGGCCTCATCTACCATAGCCCCCATGCTCGTCCACCCTGTTTGGGTGTCATGGATGACCGTACTACTTAACCAGCTCTCTCCATCCCTCCTTGTTCTCTGCCACTCTCATGGCCTCATCTACCATAGCCCCCATGCCCGTCCTCCCTGTTTGGGTGTCATGGATGACTGTACTACTTAACCAGCTCTCTCCATCCCTCCTTGTTCTCTGCCACTCTCATGGCCTCATATACCATAGCCCCCATGCTCGTCCACCCTGTTTGGGTGTCATGGATGACCGTACTACTTAACCAGCTCTCTCCATCCCTCCTTGTTCTCTGCCACTCTCATGGCCTCATCTACCATAGCCCCCATGCTCGTCCACCCTGTTTGGGTGTCATGGATGACCGTACTACTTAACCAGCTCTCTCCATCCCTCCTTGTTCCCTGCCACTCTCATGGCCTCATCTACCATAGCCCCCATGCTCGTCCACCCTGTTTGGGTGTCATGGATGACCGTACTACTTAACCAGCTCTCTCCATCCCTCCTTGTTCTCTGCCACTCTCATGGCCTCGCCCAGCAACCATGCCTGTCCACATTGTGATGCTGTTTTCCCAGCGCATGTTTTTACTACATACAGAATAGACCCAAATACACCATCCAAGATTGCCAGCACAGAGCATGCATGAGCACCCAAGGCTAACAGTGCCAAGATAAAAACAGAAAGCAATGATGAGAACTCGTTCATGCCTTGAAAGATGGCATTTACAGACTGTCGCCCAGTTTTACTTCAATCTTCTATCACCATGGCTGTGGAGAAGAGACTCATTCACGTAGTTGAAGGATAAATTGGTCATCTGAAGCGCCTACCATCTTGATAATAAGTGTCAAATGGGCATTCAGTGAGTGACATTTCTGTGCACTTTGTTATGATATCTGTTCAAGATAAGAAACTCTTAACAGTACCTCTGAGGCTCAGGCAAGACTGCGTGCAACATTGGATCGGTTCATCAGCCATGTCAGGAGCATGAGGAGAATTGAGCTACTGACCACTCCTGAAACTACATGTATACATCTCAACTTCCTAGGGGATTGTACAGCCATGGTTGTCGTGTGTACTGTATGTGATTGCACACAGCAGTAAATCCACCACACAAAACCATCTCTACCCTCAGAGGTAGACCTTTTCACTCATGGGGTGAAGAGAGGCAATAGGTTTCAGAGCCACCTGTGACCATGTCCCATGACACTCCCGAAACCATCTCAAATCCCTTGGGGAACATACAGTGTCATGTACATGTAAGCACTAAGCACACAGCGGCTAAATCAAGCACACAAAGCCACCTCTACCCTCATACAATGCCTTGCCCGATTGCCTAGAGATTTGCATTGGACATGTTGGAGGGAATGTAACTTTCAACAAGGGTTTGCCCTGCCCTACCCCCAATGTGCAGTAAGCACTGTATGATCAGTGCCTTGCCCAATTGCCTAGAGATTTGCATTGGACATGTTGGAGGGAATGTAACTTTCAACAAGGGTTTGCCCTGCCCTACCCCCAATGTGCAGTAAGCACTGTATGATCAGTGCCTTGCCCGATTGCCTAGAGATTTGCATTGGACATGTTGGAGGGAATGTAACTTTCATCAAGGGTTTGCCCTGCCCTACCCCCAATGTGCAGTAAGCACTGTATGATCAGTGCCTTGCCCGATTGCCTGGAGATTTGCATCGGAGGGAATGTAACTTTCAACAAGGGTTTGCCATGCCCCAGTGTGTAGTTAGCACTTTGTGCTCAGTGCTTTGACCGATTGAATGGTGATTCGCATCAGTGAAGCAGTGAGAATGTAATTCAATAAAGGGTTTGCCCTTTCCCAAAGTGCAGGTAGCACTGCTCAATGCTTTGCCTGATTGCCTGGTGATTTGTGTCGATGGAAATGTAATTCAGTAAAAGGTACCCCTTCTGTACATCAAATTATCACTGTTTGCTCATTGCTTTGCCCAATTTTGGTGGGAATCTAATCACTGCACTGAGCCAAGTAGTGAAACACTAAATGTAGGGTACATCATTTGCAACGGTCAAACAATTGCTTCTATACTTTGTCAAGCTCAACGACTCAATGTACACATAAAGTAACAGACCTTCGTATGCTTCAGCTCAATCCATCAACCATGTCATGAGAGAAACCGGGAAAGCAAAATTAAATGCTTACTTTTTTCAGACATAGGGGGCAGTATTTGTAAAAAAGGAGCTCTTCGTTCCAAGGAAAGTTCCAAGGAACGATCGTTGGAATTTGAACAAATTTCTGCTTTTCTCGAAAAGATTTTTTTTCCAACTGAAGTTTGCCCTTAATGCTAGCCTGTCTGTCGAATAAGGGTTACAAGCTACCGATCTTGTGTTTAAAATAACAACTAACACATTACATGCAGGTACACTGTAAATTAAACTTTCCTGGGTATTTTTTTCAAAGAAAAAGATTAGAACACCCTTACCTGTAAAATTATTTTGCAATTTTCTTTCCTGGGTTTCCTATTGTGAGTACAATTTTTATCTAAATCCATACAAATGCATGTGGCATAATTTGCTATTTTACACATTGTAACTCAGAACACATGCAATACGCATGTTAATATTGTGCTGAATCAATAATATTACTCCACACTGTACCATATTATGCCAACAGAGGGCGCTGTTCCATGCCCTTTCCTTGGATCAGGCTCTGGCTCAGGCTTCGTCTGTCTGTCAACACTTGAAAATACAGGTTGTGGTTTGTCACCAAATTTGTAGTTTTGTTGGCTTGTTGAGTACAGAGTATTCACCAAGAAACTGGGGCCAAATGCTGTTTCTAGATGCCTGTGACATTTTAATGTGTAAGAGAAATGTGACTGAAGCATGATTCTAAACCTTCATTTGGTAAACGGCTATAATATCTAAGCTAAAACAAATTGCATGCACTTATGTACATGTATTTATAACCAAACATTACCATAAAAGACTACATGAATTGCACGAATTGAGTTTGCACAGAGTTTGTATTATAAAAGTGTATTTATCTACATTTTGTATCTACTTGATCTTCCAAACTTCAAAAATAGTTTTTGATGAAATTTTGGCAAATCCCACCCCTTGCACCTTTTCAAAACCGATAAGGAACCATTCATATTCGATCCAATTGATATACATGTACTTGGTCTTCTATCATCTGAGTAGACGCCCATGCTCAGGTTTGATGGCCTTGAACTCTTAGTCAGTCCTTATCCATCCAAATCCTTTTTTAGACCTACAGACTGCATGTATCCGGTGGTCCGGTACTTGCAAATATCTCACTAGCAGATAAACCATGACTCTTCCAGTCGGGAAATATGGAAAACGCAAATGTATCAACTCAAATTTAGGTCAATAATGCCCTCAACTTTGAAGGTTATTCAGAGCTGTGTTTGTGTGTTGATGTTTTTTTTTCTTCATAAGCAGTGAGTTAGACGACGCTAGTGCCAAATTATCGCTCAGTAATCGGGATGTAACAAATGTGATTTGACCTTCAAAGCTAGGTACATTATGGGATGCTCGCTGTACATAGTCAAACCAAAGCAGTGTACATACATTGTACATGTACATGTATAGTTTATTTTTGTCCCAGTGTAGAAAGTAAACGTGCTCTAATGCACTGTGAGAAAAGGTTTTCTCAATAATTGAGGCATTCAAATGAATATGCAAATAAGGTGAAAGGTCACAGTTAAGTTGAACAATATACATGTACACTGTGTGTCTAATATTTCCCCCTTATATACCTATATTTCCTTTAAGCATGTGTATTTCAACAGTACTGATTTAAAAAAAAATATCTGATCTATTTTTTAAAAACTCTGGGTTTTGTTGTTGCTACAGTACATGTATGTTGAGGTCGCAATTATTTTGAAGTCTTTACCTTTTCCATTTTGTCTATAATTATTACTTTTCCTTTCTGTTTTGAAAATTTTATTTTACTTGATATGTATAAGCCATTAGTGTATCACTGTCACTTGGCAATGTGTAATATTTGTGCTGACACTTGTGACTGTGTAATTCATTTCTTTCGAGATGGAGTATGGCTCGGAGAAGATCCCGTGACCCTAGATATACCGGCTCTTCTCAGAGTTCCTCTCCACAAAAGAGATGGGTATCACGACTCTCATGGTGTCACCCCCAAACGTCCACATTGAGATCTCACCATGCAAAACCTTCAAATCTTTGTAATCATCGCATAATCCCAAATCTCCAAATACAACATTGGGAAGATTGGAAAACATCAAAGTCCACGGATTTCACTCTAATTTAATTTACACAGTTTGTAGATGGTCATGATGGAATCCTCATGTTAAAATCTTACAGCCTGGGATGCTGTACCTTTTGAGAAATCTTCACTCAAACATCATCAAATAGTTTATTACTCACGAATAACTATTTCTTACACTACAGGCTGGTGCGAAAACCGTGACTTTTTTGCATTTTTCTACTTTCTCAGATTACCATTTGAGCTAAAACCTTTGCAGTATTGCTTTTTTTAAATGTTTAATGGTTTAACACATAAACTGTGGCAATCTTTTGACCTTTACCAATGTTGTATAGGGCCTTTAAAGATAAAACTGCAAAATGATACAAGTTGCAATGAGATGGCTATGACAATAGGGAGGATTGCAGACAATACCGTAGGTTGCATAGCAGGTTCTTCATCAGCATAATCAATGTATATTATACACGCATATTTGGATCACGTTCCAGTTTAATACATGTAATTTTTCAGTCAGCAATTTCCATGAAAACCCTCCAAGTGCCTGTCTGCAACATTCTTGTGTATGTTTGTGTCGATGATTTGGATTTTCCTAGAAGAAGCTTGCAAGTGAAAAGGGCTAATTTTCTTTTTTAATCTGTGTCGGGTGCACAAGGAAATTTCAATTGCCACCAAAATTCACCAACAATTTTGTCCCAGTCAAATTTTTTTGGGGAGCCCCAAAAAAGACCGCAACAAAAACAACCAGACAGGATATCCATCCATTGCTCTTTTGATGCACATGCATTATGTAATTCTACAGGTTTAGAGAATTTAGAAACAACATTTTTAAAGGTTATTGATCATACATTGATTTGTTTTGGATATTGTGCCAATTTGAGGGCATAGGACATATTTTATCAGATTGCCGAAGAAATGTTTACAGGAAAAAAAAAACGTTCACAGTGTTTTGTGCTGTTAATCTTTGTTATAAATTATACTTAGCACTTTGATACTAAAATGAACAAGAATCATTGATACAGGGTAGTATCATATTGTTGATTAATCATCTCAGTTCAAATGACAAAAACATGATTCTTAAATAACAGTGTAGCTTGCATTTGAATGATAACCCATTATTTTGAATACTGGCGTTTGTCATTGCTGTTATATAGTAAACAGAAGGTGTACATATAAACGTCACATGGGACTAGAAACTGAAACAAAGAACAGAGAAGGAAAAAGGAAAGAGAAGGAAAACTCCTACATTTATTGCATGTTATGTCAATGGTTGTTACTAAAACTTAGAAAAAAAAATAAAAGGACAAGGTTAGATATTTTGCACTTTGCTTGTCATTGTTACTGTTTAAATGAGGGTGTTTGGTTGATTTCTTCTTTTTTTGCTTTTATTTCCATCATATGTCAAATATGCGACTGATAACAAGACTATTCGCAGTTTACGAAAAGTCTTGTACCCAGTGTCAACTGCACACTGATTGATATGCTTAGGCTAAGGCTCCGGCTTCAACTCTGTTACAGTATCCAAAATCTGAAAACACAGGTGGGAGTTGAAGTTGAAGCTTTGGATTCTTTTTTTAAAACAAAGTACAATATAACATTCAGAATGTTCATGCCTTCTTCTGTAAAATGCCTGAAAGAAATGGAGACAAAGCCAGTGATTTCGGCAAGCACACTTTTTTTTAGGACCTTACACAAATCTGTATACATTTCTATGCCTACAGTACAACCCCAACAAACTCTGCGTGTGTTCGATTATAGATATAACGTAGAGGAGAATGTAATTCAATGAGGGTTTGCCCTGCTCGACGTGATAAACACTGAATGCCCAATGCTTTGCCCCATGCCTGATAAAAAAAAAACTTCAGGCAGCTCGGGCAGGATTCGAACCCGCGACCCCTGCTTTAGGGGAAGCTAACCGAACGCGCAATCTACGACGCAGCTGGTACCCGGCCTGCCGGCAGTCCGATGCTTCCCATATCTTACGCGTGTATTTTACCCCTTCACTCGCTTCGCTGGTATCTGCATATACCCCTTCGCTCGTTTCGCTGGTGTCTGCATGAATTTTATATTTATCCACGTGCACTTCGTGGTAAGATTCACAAAACGCCTTTCTTGACACATCGATAACCTTCGTCTTTTACGCTTCTGAATTCCCCGCAGGAAAAAAACCTCCCAAAATCAACGTACGGGATTTTTCATCAAACACGTGTTCTGCTTCTCAATGCAGGGCAACTTTTGATGCATTTAGAACCCCAAAAAATGTCTTTTACAAGCTCCACGACTGACGTTAACGAGTCTGACATTAAAGAAAAAAAGCTAAGTACTTTGATGGCACAGTACTAGTATTACTAGTAGTAGTATTACTTATTAGTATAATAATGGAGTTAAGCAGCCGTTTATTTGACAACTCTTTACCGAAAAAAAACCACCGCGCAGCTATCGATAAGTTACTTTGGCAGAACCTTGGTATATTGACAAGGCACTCGACTGTTCGCAGCTCCGAGACGGCAAATCGTGTCAAAATCATGACTGAAGTGGAGCTCGGAGGGAGGAAGATGGCCTATTCCTTCGTTGCTCGGACAGTCATCCAAGACTCGGTTCTTGCAAATGCTGCAGCCTATGAGGCTCACGAGAGTTACTTGGACTAAGACAGCAATCGAGTCGTCTGATGTTGCTTTTATCGACCGTGCAGCAGCTGAACTGAAGTTAAATTTGACGTGAGTATAATTTTCTAATTTTTTTTACCAATTGTACTGTAACGCGACTGAGGGGCAGGTTACCCCCGCCCGGGAAATAGAACAGGCCGGCCAGCCGTTGGCTCCGCCCAGCGCGCCCTGATTGGTCATTGCGATCACGTGCTGAGGGTTGTGCTGCTGCGGGGAGCCTTTATAAAGAGCTGCGGATCGGTAGTCGGGGTCTTGTCGGCAATAGCGGACGAGCGTGGTAAGTCACCTTTCTGAGCGTGCCTGCTCCTGGCTGTTCAGGGCTACTGGTGGTGCGGTATAGGTCCCTCGTGAGGGGCCTGCGATTCGTATTGCTGTGAGGGGCTGCGGGATGTGCGGCGTGTTGGAGTGAGATCGCCTTCTCGGCGCTGATAAGCGTGAGGGGTGGTAGCAGTCCGACAACTATAGCCCCTCAAGCAAGGAGCCCTGGCGTCCGGAGTATGCCACGTTAGGTCTGTGCAGTATTAGCCGGTTGCACTGTTCCCGTTGTGGGCACTATGTTATGTTGTGCAGGGGTACACTGTCTGATGTCTCGGTGCTTGGTCCTCACGTTCATTTAAGCTTATAGAGGGTCCCCTAGGAGAGCCGAGTCAGATGCGATACGAATAAACCAGTTTGAAAGTGTTGTCCTGCAAACGGTAGTCCCCGCGTTTCTGTCCAACGACTGTTACGTGTTTGTCATGGGTCAAATGTCTCCGTCCCCCTTGTAAGTACACCAGACCGGAAGCGCACATCAATACTGGCGGTATATTTCCTCCCAACGGACCTGTCTCTAACCGCTCAGGGACTCTCCGGCGCGGTGCCGTCCGCGCGCGCGCTCCCAAGTGTGGGGCGCCCTCGCCGAACCCCCTTGCTGCCGAGGGGCGCGCGCGTTACAAATGGTGTCAGAAGTGGGATATGTATTGGACTGTTAACTTCTGGTTTGGTTATACAATGTGTTGGACATATTGAAATACGACGACTGTTGCATGATCGTTCCGCATGTACGAGGTTGACCTTATATTGCTGGCAGTTCTCTGGGTTTGTTTGGTTGCGCTGGTAATTTGGTTCTGCTTCCTGTGGCGCGCACACAATAGCAGTTGGGTCCAGTTGGATTGGACAAATAGTACACACACCGTCACGGGTCGTACTGTCGTAGAAACGGCAGTATGAGCGGGAAACAGTTAGAAGAAGATCTGCATAGGTCCCGGATGGAACTTCAATTGTCTCAGTGGGAGAAGGCTCAGTACTTGGAGCAGATTTCTAAGTTAAAGGCTGCTTTAAGGGAAACGAGTGCGTCCACTGGGACCGGAAGTGGTGTATCGGAATCTCCGGAACGGGTCAAAGTTGACCCGGAGATTGGCTTCCGGTACCGTGGCCAGGCATTGGCTAGTGCTGAAGAGATGACTTCTGGGTACACGCCCCGTGTACCACCACCGAGTGAAGTCAGTACTTTAAGATCCTGCCACTCCGAAAAGAGGGGCGAGGTTAGTTTGATTGATTGGACGCCCCCGGGGGCGGGTGAAGAGGTGTCCACTCCTGCTGTCTTTGCGGTGCATGAAGAGCACACGTCTCGGAATCCAGTCATGGAAGAAGCAAATGCACCTGGAGCAAAGAAGCTGCACAGTGGCTTGATGAGTTTTGCAACACGTCCGCCCAGTACGAAGGCTGAGGGCGTGGCCGCTGGAGATCCAGCTATAGATATCGCTGGTCCTTGTCAGCTGAGAAGAAATGCAAGATTCATTGAAGAAGATACACTGAGGAGGCGGAGGGAGTCAACTCCTTCGCGCCCAAGTATTGTTCCCGACCGGTTCAACGGCAAGGTACCGTGGAACGAGTACTACGGGCACTTTGAAAGTTGCCGACGGGTTAATCAGTGGAATGACGTACAAGCCGCCGAGTTTTTGGCTGCAAGTCTCCAGGGAGACGCTGTTCGTATCCTTGGAGATAAAGCTAATCGAGGATACAAATTAACGTACACAGAGCTAGTGAAAGCGTTAGCTGCAAGGTTTGGGCCTGGTCAGCAGGCTGAGAATTTTCTCGTTGAATTACGTCATCGAAGGCAAAAACATAAAGAAACTCTACAGGAGTTGGCCCAAGTAATTCATGAACTAGCAGTTAGGGCGTACCCCGAGATTCCCGATGAATCACGGGATCGCTTAGAGAAGATGCATTTTATTGATGCGGTGTCCGATCAGGCAGTGCGGGAAGGTATCTTCCGTGCTAGGCCAAAGAATCTATCAGAGGCGGTGCAAGCTGCATTAGAGACGGATAATTTCCAACAGGCGGAAGCTCACCGGAAGTTGGAGAGACCCGCTAAGTTTGCCCGGGCGGCTGACCCGGAAACAGAAGGACAGAGGAGGTCACTAGAAGCAGTACTAAGCAAGCAAACACAAAACCTAAGTGAGCTAAGCAAACAATTGGAGGCTGCGTTAAGGCTATTGGAGGGACGTCAGCCTTCGAACCAAGTGACTCATGCTGTGGTACCCAACGACTCTGGTAGCGCGCTACCCCCAAAGAGGCGAACTAAGGGGGATATGAAGTGCCATAATTGCGGTATTAAGGGGCATTTTGCCCGAGAATGTACCAAGCCTAAGCGGAAATGGTTCCCGGCTACGGGAAACGACCGGCAGCCCACCAAGGGACCCGCGGATGGGCTGGACAGCGTAAAGGGTCCACAAGAACAGGCATAAAGAGAAAGCTGGAGGACGAAGTCTCGCATAATGCCGTATCTGCGAGAGGACCGGCCCAAGGGTTGTTCGTTGAAGGCTCAGCCCGTTCGGCCAGGTTCCAACTGCTGATAGATACGGGGGCGACCGACACTTTGATAAGCATGACTGTTTACCATCAGATGTCGAAAGGACAACAACCCACATTAGAGGAATGCGAGACTGGGGTCAGACAAGTGGACGGAAGTCCATTGAAAGTATACGGGTCCGCTTGGGTGGACCTGAGGATCGGAAAGACAATACACCCGGTGAGGGCGGTGTTTGCTGACATCTCCCTCCCGGCTATGCTTGGAATGGATTGGTTATTGGCAACCAATGGAAGTCTAGATTTCCGAAGGCTAGAGCTGAACATCAACGGTGAAAGGATTAAGTGCACCGGAAGTACTGGGGATCCTTTCATTGGAAGAGTGGTGATCGCCGAAACTACGGTGATCCCACCAGGCCATGAGATCATTATTCCAGGAACAATTGTTGGCCAAAAAGAGGGACTGACGGGTCCCGCGATCATCGAGCCAATAGAGAATGGTGGACGGCTTGGTGAAAGGGGCCTAGTCCTAGCGAAAGCATTGATTAATACACCGGCTGAAGTGGTGCCCGTTAGAGTGCTGAACCCCAATAGGGAAAAGCGTGTCCTCCGGGCAGGAACCACCGCAGCCACAGTCGCAGCCATTGAGGTTGAGACGTTGCCAAGCAGTGACGGGCATGATGCGTGTTCTGGCAAACTGCCCGATCACCTGCATGATTTATACCAAAGGAGTAAGAAGAATCTAAGACAACCGGATCACGCCAAGTTGAAGGGATGCCTAATCGAATATCAAGATGTATTCTCTCGTGGCGACGGAGATATCGGACATACAAAAGAAATTAAACACTGTATCGATACTGGCAATGCCAGGCCGATTAAGCAGAGGCTTAGGCGCCATCCGGTTTGTAACCAAGAAGAGATTAACCGACAAGTCGAAGATCTACAGAATCGAGGGCTGATCGAAGCCTCGGATAGTCCATGGGCGGCGAATGTAGTCTTGGTTAAGAAGAAGGACGGTTCGAAACGACTTTGTATCGATTATCGGGGCTTGAACGCCGCAACCATTAAAGACGCATATCCTGTTCCAAGGATTGATGACACATTGGATGCTCTAGAGGGCGCCCAATGGTTTTCTACCTTAGACTTAGCGTCAGGGTACTGGCAGGTGGCTTTGGATAAGGATGCGCAGCAGAAGTCTAGTTTCGTCGTCCGCAACGGGTTGTACCGATGGACGGTGATGCCCTTTGGCTTGGCCAATGCACCCGCTACTTTTGAGCGTCTTATGGAGAAAGTGTTGTCAGGCCTACAGTGGGAAATCCTACTGGTCTATCTTGATGACGTCATTGTCTTTGGAAAGACAGTGAGCGATGAGTTAGAACGGCTACGTCAAGTGTTCGAGCGGCTGAGAAAGGCCGGGCTCAAACTAAAGCCGAGCAAATGTAATCTCTTCCAGCGATCCGTGACCTACCTGGGTCACGTGGTATCCGCGGAAGGAGTTTCAACGGACCCCGCCAAAGTGCAGACGGTAGCTGATTGGCCAACCCCGAAGTGCGTCAAGGAAGTGAGGAGCTTCCTTGGCCTCGCATCATACTACCGTAGGTTTATTGAAGGGTTTGCAACCATTGCAAGTCCCTTGCACTCGTTAACGTCAAAATCGAAGGACTTCGTTTGGGACAATGCTTGCGACCAGGCGTTTGGTAGACTCAAGAGGGCGCTAATAGAGGCCCCGATCTTAGTCTACCCGGTACCGAACGATGCATTTATCTTGGACACCGATGCCAGCAATGAGGGCATAGGGGGAGTGCTTTCCCAAGTACACAACGGTGTGGAGAAAGTAGTCGCCTATGCAAGCCGGAAGCTTGGCAAGGCGGAAAAGAATTACTGCGTAACCCGCAGGGAACTACTGGCAGTGGTTGCTTATTTGAAGTACTTCCGGCAGTACTTATATGGCCGGAAAGTCACGGTGCGAACAGACCACGCTTCCTTAAGGTGGCTGTTGAGTGGCAAGGAACCAGAGGGGCAACTCGCCAGGTGGTTGGAAGTCATAGCCGAATATGACATCACCATAGAACATCGCCCAGGGGCGAGGCATGGGAATGCTGATGGACTATCGAGACGGCCATGCAAGCAGTGTTCACATTGTAATGAGAGAAAAGGGGATGGTGAGGGGAGCAATGGGGACTCACCTGACCCGGAAGTGGATAACGGGCCGCGAGCAAGGATCGCAGTTCTGCAACCTTCGCTGGATTCAAGGAGGCTCCGGGAGGCTCAGTCGGCTGATCTATCCATGAGTTGGGTGTTGAAAGCCAAATGCGAAGGGAACGAGCGCCCTCTGTGGTCGGATGTTGCTTCACTGTCTTCGACCAACAAGGTATACTGGTCATACTGGGAACAGCTGGCAATCAGAGACGGTGTGTTACACCAACGATGGGAATCCAACGATGGAAGTCTCGTCAGATGGAGGCTCGTGGTACCGAAGAAGTACAGAGACGAGCTGATCCAGGAAATACATGGCGGGAAACTAGGGGGCCATCTTGGCTTGAAGAAGACCCTAGCAACTGTGCGACAGCGATACTTCTGGTCTGGGTTAGCCGCAGACGTAAGAAGCTGTCTCCGCCAGTGTGAGCTTTGCGCTAGAAGAAAACCCCCTCCGAAGAGGCGGTTGGCACCCTTACAGCAATACCACGTGGGAGGAGCTATGGACAGGGTTGCCATGGATCTGGTTGGTCCTCTTCCCAAGACGGACGAAGGAAACCAGTGGATTCTTGTGGTCGGAGACTATGCCACAAGATGGATAGAGGCGTATCCGCTTCCGAACGCAAAGGCTGAGACCGTTGCGGCTACGTTTGTCAGCGAGTTCGTCTGCCGGTTCGGAATACCGAGGGAGATACATTCGGATCGAGGTACTAATTTCGAATCCGAGTTATTCCGGGGAATGTGTCGGATCCTCGGAATCGATAAAACGCGGACGACGGCGTACAATCCAAAGTCTGACGGACTTATAGAAAGGTTCAATAGGACCCTCATCACCATTGTATCAGTGATGATCGATCCTCGGAAGAACCAACGCGATTGGGACAAATATCTCCCATTTGCGACCAGTGCGTATCGTTGTACGCCGCAAGAGAGTATTGGGGAATCCCCAAATATGATGATGTTGGGGCGGGAGGTATTGCTCCCAGTGGACCTGACAGTCGAACATCCTGATTCATGTCAGGAGGAGAATCAGGTGGACTATGCAAAACAATTAAGGAGCCGGATCCAAAAGGCTCACGAGAGGGCGCAACAGTGTGCCAAGACAAGTCTAAGGCGCCAGAAGAAGAATTACGATAGGAGGACAGCCGAGTCCACTATCCGGGAAGGCGACTTCGTTTGGCTATTTAACCCCGCAAGGCGGAAAGGAGTGTGCTCGAAGCTCCAACTAAGGTGGGAGGGGCCGTACCTTGTGCTCAAACGATTGTCAGATGTTGTCGTCCGGATACAAAGGTCAAAGAGTTCAAAGATGCGCGTAGTGCACGTTGACCGTTTGAAACCCTATCAGGGAAGACCAATCGAAACATGGAACCGATCGGAAGAGAGTCCAGTTGAAGCATTGGGAGGAGATGAACAGGGCACGGGTAAAGAAGACAGTTTGGATGTGGAGAGTAATAGTGGTGTAGAGGACACGCACCACTCTGACAGTGTACCCCATCCAGTTCAGGGTGATATGGAATCATCAAGAGTTAAGAGGTACCCCAGGAGGGAACATCGTTTGCCTTTAAGATATAGATAAACCCGTGTTGAACTCTCTGTAACAGTTATCATTCTTGTTATCTATAGATCCAGGTGATCCAGAACGAGATGGAGTCTGCGGAAGCAAAGCAGTTCAAGTGCTATCAGTGCCAGGGATCTTTCAGCCACCTACGAGGGCTGCTGAGACACAAGAAGTCTTCCCACGCGGATGCCCCGCCGAAGCTGTTGTACTGCCGGCAATGTCAGTACAGCAATAAGAGGAGAGACAACCTCAGAAGGCACTACCGCCAAATGCACCAAGAGCACCTGCCAGAGGCAGAAAGCATCCGATACGAAGCTAGGAGGAGCCAGGCCGGCAAGCCTCCCGTAGATGTGAGGCGAGTGACCACTACCATCACCAATGACGAAGCCAAGGCGAAGGCACAAGGGAGTCAGGAGGCCAAGAATGGGGAACCGTCACTGGAGCAACTCTGCTGGATACCTGCACCTCTCTCACCCCTTGCAGAAACCCCTCCGCCAGCATCACCTGCCGCCGAAGGCGCAGCCAAGCATCCGTCGGACAACAAGGGAGACACCCTGAGTATCGGGGGATCGATGCCTCCACTGGAGTCCATGACCGACAGCGAAGGGGAAGATGGCAACGCAAAGGCGCCCAACGTCCCGCCGAAGGAGGATGCTGCCCAGCCCAACGTCCCGCCGAAGGAGGATGCTGCCCAGCCCAACGTCCCGCCGAAGGAGGATGCTGCCCAGCCCAACAGGAGTCCCATCCCGAAGGCCAAGGACCGCAAGCCCGACCCAAGACCCATCCATGTACACCGCCTGAAGCCCCGAGTCCCGAAGCTCGCCACCATCGTGGAACAGGTCCACACCTTCACCTACGTCGATGGGGTGATGATTCATCGTGAGGATCGACAACGTACCTACTACCAGGACGTCTTCATCGATTGCACCCGAGCCTTCTCGCGAGATGACCCCGCGGCGACCTAGTAGAGCCTATATAAAGCCTTCCTAAGAGCCACATTCTAGCCGTCCAATCACTTGCCTTAATCATTGCAATATTTGTGTATATTTTTGATGATCCAAAGAAAATTCCAGTAATTATATAGCATATCCTAGGAATGGTAAGTTCTGCATCCTTCATGATTATTGATTAATGTTGTTTCTTTCCTTACAGCGTAGTTAGGTTTTATTTTTGTATAACTGTTTATTTTTGTATTAAATTTGTATTTCTTTTGCAGGAGTAAAAGTTTTGTAAAACGCAGTCGCGTTATCTTTCTTTGAAAGTCGGCTGTTCCTTAATGGGGACATTAGGGCCTGTCAGGAGGCCATGTAACGCGACTGAGGGGCAGGTTACCCCCGCCCGGGAAATAGAACAGGCCGGCCAGCCGTTGGCTCCGCCCAGCGCGCCCTGATTGGTCATTGCGATCACGTGCTGAGGGTTGTGCTGCTGCGGGGAGCCTTTATAAAGAGCTGCGGATCGGTAGTCGGGGTCTTGTCGGCAATAGCGGACGAGCGTGGTAAGTCACCTTTCTGAGCGTGACTGCTCCTGGCTGTTCAGGGCTACTGGTGGTGCGGTATAGGTCCCTCGTGAGGGGCCTGCGATTCGTATTGCTGTGAGGGGCTGCGGGATGTGCGGCGTGTTGGAGTGAGATCGCCTTCTCGGCGCTGATAAGCGTGAGGGGTGGTAGCAGTCCGACAACTATAGCCCCTCAAGCAAGGAGCCCTGGCGTCCGGAGTATGCCACGTTAGGTCTGTGCAGTATTAGCCGGTTGCACTGTTCCCGTTGTGGGCACTATGTTATGTTGTGCAGGGGTACACTGTCTGATGTCTCGGTGCTTGGTCCTCACGTTCATTTAAGCTTATAGAGGGTCCCCTAGGAGAGCCGAGTCAGATGCGATACGAATAAACCAGTTTGAAAGTGTTGTCCTGCAAACGGTAGTCCCCGCGTTTCTGTCCAACGACTGTTACGTGTTTGTCATGGGTCAAATGTCTCCGTCCCCCTTGTAAGTACACCAGACCGGAAGCGCACATCAATACTGGCGGTATATTTCCTCCCAACGGACCTGTCTCTAACCGCTCAGGGACTCTCCGGCGCGGTGCCGTCCGCGCGCGCGCTCCCAAGTGTGGGGCGCCCTCGCCGAACCCCCTTGCTGCCGAGGGGCGCGCGCGTTACAGTACTCAAAGACGAAGTATACAGATTGACTTTTGTATAGATTTGCACAACTTAAGTGGAAATAATACTGGTATGCTGACCTGGTTTTGAGTTCCCTTTGGTGTACCTATACATCTGCTAACTTATATAAGCGACAGCGTCCGATATTTCGACCTTTGGGGTTCAGAAACGAGATTTTTTGATTTTAAATATTTCATTTATGTAGTAAATTAATGTCTGTAACTAAACAAAAATGACACCTTAGGTTTAAGTAACTCACGCAAAGATAAATTATTAGCATGTTATCATTAGTTTATTTCTGCAATTTCCCAATTCCCCTTCACCACGAAAAATAGGCTAAAGCGTACGATAATATACTAATGATTTGTCGGGAAAAAAATCGGCGCCATCGTCAAAATGTTGCAGAATAAATTAAGGGATCCGGGTGTCCACAATGTGCTGAAATGTTGTTGGCAATAAAATACACATAAAATGACCAACATTGGACCAATCAGAATGCCCGAACTAACCGATATATTCACGAAACCTTAGAGCCCTTACACACCATTGGTAAATGTCTTAGAAACGCGTCCATACTTTGTCTAATCCAGCGTATGCATGAAATAACACACCTGTGGAAGTTTTAACTCAATCTGTCGACCATGTCACAAGAAAATAGTGAAAAACTGGCTAATTTTTTTCACCAAACTGTCAGCTTCCAGGATCGTAAAATGCACCTAGCAGAATTTCCAATAGCGCCACCATGCGTTTAAACCGGACAATTGCGAGTAAATCTAAAAACAGTCGTCGGCGAATGGACCATATTGAATTTGTGCAAAATGGTGTGTAGGGGAAGGATATTTTTTTTTCTCCAAAAGTCGTTTTAAAACGACCGTTGGAAATTCATGAAAATGGCAGCGTTCCAAGCGTTAAAAGTTCACAGCATGTCTGATACTGGTATTTACTTCCACTTGAGTGGGTACTTTAACATAATTCGTCAGGTCGAAATTTGGATTTGTGCAAATGGTGTGTAGGGGCTTTAATTCAGTTGCTTACTCTTGATTGCAATTTGGCATTTCTGATTTTTTTTCACAATACCTATCCTCCTTGGTCTTATCTTTATGAAGCTTGTGCTGAGCTTGTCTTGGTCATTGCACCCAATCAGGCTGTTAACTTTGCCTTGTCTAGTTGAATAACATGGTTGTCCTTATACACCTTTAACATTCGTCATGTCGTTAATTCTTCAGATATTCATCAGATATATTGGAATCTTCACTCTTACTAGAATTCGTAATCAATAGTTATGGCAATGCCAGTCATTAAGCGTTTAATCTCGACTCTACATTCATGCTTTAAATGTTTAATTTTTGTTCCCGATCATTTCCCAATTTTTTTTAAGGCGATGCCAAGTTCCAGGGGTCGGTGGCCTCGGCTGCCGCTGAGGGCGACAGACAAGGGGCCTCCACGCTGCCGGAACGCTGACCTAATCCTGCACGTCATGAGAGGAGGAAATGATATCACTTTAAGTCAAACTTCAGCGACCATCCCAGGAGGCACCTTTGAGGAGAATGATGGTATGTGAGTTTAATTATTTTCGTTTCAGTCTTACACACGGCCGGGTGTATAATTTTGTTATACATGTAGGCCTGTCTGTTGTACCCCACAAGGAAAGAAATGTTTGGTCTATACTGAGACGAAAGAGGATCAAGGGAGTGTCATAATTATATCAAGACAAGTTCTCGAAAGGATAACAACGGTGGACGGTTACCACAAGAGAGATTGTTGTTGCTTAGTAACAGCTGTTCGTGGAATTGCAGCGGGATAGGAATTCAGTTAATTGCCAATTTCCTTTAGAGGTTTATGCCTATTGTTTATAATAGAGCGTGCACCAGAACTAATTGTTTAGTCTTTCTTTTCAATCAACTGTGTATACTTACGCCGATTAAGACTGCTATTCAATGGGTACAGGATTGCCTGGAGAAATGATGATACAAATGGCAGGAAATGTCTTCGTTAAGATAGAGCACGCACCAGAGAGAATGTTCACATTATTTACTCTTCCCCGACTCCGTGTATTGCACTGTTGTGCGACATACACGAAGATGCAACAAAGTTCCTAACCTGCCCGAGGTTCCTATTTCAGGGAACTGCTCAATTTGATACCTCTTTTTATGCTTTTGAAATGATGGCATTCACGGTTAGTTCTTCTCGATCAGTGAAGAATTCAAGAAACTGTAACGCAAGTTCCAACAACGAGTAATGAGTTGCCTCAGATAGTATAGATCTTTCAGAAATATATTTCCTTATTATTTTGTCTTTTCTTGATTAGTTTTTGGTGCTCAAGAAAACATTTTGGACAAGGCCTCACCATAGAGAGATTGTATGCCTTTGATGTCATCCTTGCCTAGTTTCAGATCGCCGTCACTTGTTGGGTTGTACATCACGATCGGGTACATCACAGCAGTTATGTCAACGGAGTGTCCCAAGCCGAGTGCGTGTCCGACTTCATGCGTGAATATAGCCAGCAGATTGGTGCCTAGGAGGAAAGAGAAGGGCCCCCAAAAACGTCACTTTCTGTCGAGGTCAGACTAGTTTCCTTGCTTCACCCTACCGTCTGTATATAGGAGCGCAGTCATTTGTCTTGGGAGCGTATACGTGCCTGTTAGCGCCCTCTTTAGTTGGCTTCAGGACAGTTAGTTTGCCCACCCCCATGTTTTCATTGTACATGCAGCGCCCATCGAAATTAAACAAACGTTTGTGATATGTAAGCCGTTTTCGAAATGAAGGCTCAGGCTTAGGCTTCGGTCATATTTTACCTCATTCGAGTTGTAATATCACAGGCATCTAAAAACAAGCGTTTGGCCCCAGTCTCTTGGTTAAATACTCTGCACCTGTTAAGCCAACAAACCTTCAAATTCGGAAACGAACCACAACCTGGATGTTCAGGTTTTGTCAGACGGAGACGAAGCCTGAGCCCGAGCCTAAGCCTTCATTTCGAAAACGGCCATAGAGTGGGTTCAGTCAGGGTTATAGGGTTCACATTTAGTGTCAAGGGTTGGGGTTAGTGCTGCACCATGTACACCCCCAGCGAGAGCCGCCATTGTGGTCATTTGCAGGGTGATTATATAGGCTATCCATCGTAATTTGAGGTGCGATGGATATTAAGGCTCTGTCAAATCCACCCTAATTGGATGCGTTACACATTCGGCTCACCCGAAGCAACTCCATCCGTGAACTCTTCGTCATTGTCCAGATGGACATCCCCGGACAAGCCAGTGCTGCCTGGGGAAAAAGCGTGACCCGCCACACCACCGGGACCATCAAAAGGCCTGTCTTGGCCTATATTCTGGTCGGCCACGTGGTAACGGCTGACGGCAACGATCTTGATCTTGGCCTTTTCGTTGACTTCCTGGAAGGAGAGTTTACTGGCTGAGCCCCACAGGCTGAACGCCTTTCGGTAGATGCTGCGAACCTTATTTAGGCTCAATTTCCTGGGCGTGTTCTTGATCCTTTGAAAGTGAGGACCAGAAGTAAGGGAGATGAGCACACATAAATTACACCCAAAAATGTCTCCCACACACACCTTAAGGGACATTTGAAATTAATGGCAGTGTTGTTCGCCGATTCGAAAATCAGCATCACTGCTCAAAGACTCAAGACATTTCGTAGACCCTCTTGCGCTTGAGTTGATAGTGTCCGATGTGCCTGCGATCTAACGTATACAAAACTGAATGAAAGCTTGGGTTGATCCCTGGAGATATACGGCAGGTAATGGTTTAATTGCTTCTGACTGGCACCCCCACCCTGGCAAAGACTAGTTGATTATTTTGGTAAGGCCACCATCTAAGGGTTGGATGGCTTAGATAGAAGAGCACTGGTACGTTAATTCAGAGGTCTCTGATTCAAGCCCGGTCAAGTCCAAAAAAAAATTGCCAATTTTTCAATTTGTACACAAAATTGTCAGGGCCACTGAATATCTTCTATAAACTCTTCCAATGTTTACCATTATTTTAACTCACTCGTCAATGTTGCGTAATGAACACCGTAATGTGACTCGGGCTAATCACAAGTAAATAATCCTTGTTTAGGGAACGTGTGTATCAGGGCGTTCTCTGTTTCGGACGCATGATGTGGTTTTTGTTCGCATTAAGCGTTTTCCTACCAACCGAAAATCAATCATTGCAGACCCCTTGCGTTCTATAGGACACTCACATGTATGTTACGACCAAATCATCCCACTTGCAGGCAGGGTTACAGAAGCTACTGTAGCGTTCTTGGCGGGGCATGTCTCGGACGCCGCAGCGTGGCTTGACCATGGTCTCCGCCGTCTGCTCGTCGATTTCCCCGGTGACCGGTAGGCCCCAGAAGCGCTGCATTGACTCCACGGCCTCTCTCAGCTGCACCGCCGATGGGATAGGACCATCGTCAAGGTATCCGTATGTCGTAAGGTAATCCTGTAAAAAATGGAGAGAATAAGTCGACTCTAACGTAACCCAGGATATTTTCTCCTAGTCGTTGAGCCCTAATGACAGTCATTATTTGTTGGTATCTAAACCGCAACAAACATAATATTACCCGGTACGCCTACTGAAAGTCTCCACCATCATCATCACCATCACCATCGCCACCATCAACAATATTTTTGGGCGAAATAAAATGAAAAATTACCGATAATTATATCATTTTTTTTTCATTTTAGTGGGCCAGGGTTGGATTTCACGAAGTTTTACGATGCACCGAAACTCAACTTACGATGGATAACCCATCGTTGGTTGTAATAGGCCGTATAATTGTTTCTGTGCATCGCTCATCGTCTTGCGATTGATCCAAAGTTGCGATGAGTTTTATGAAATCTACCTCAAAGCTCTACCACAAGAGGGCGGCCTTCCAAAATAATCAAATTTTCCCTGGTGCGGTCCATTTTCAGGATAGATATCCTCCGTGTTTACATATAAAGGATCATTTCTACCCGCAAGAGTTGTCCAGACGATTACACGATATGGAACAAGATCGAACCATCCAATGCAATAACCTTATTTGGTCTTAGAGGCCATATACAACATTGGTAAAGGTCACAAGGTTGCCACAGTTTATGTGTTAAACCATCAAACACACCAGATATAGGTTTTAGCTCAAATGGTGATCTGAGAAAGTAGAAAAATGCAACAAATCGTCACGGTTTGCGCGCCGTCCTGTAGTGTAAGAAATAGTGTATTACTCGCGAGTAATAAACTATTTGTCGATGTTTGAGTGAAGATTTCTCGAAAGGTCCAGTATCCCAGACCGTAAGATTTCAACATGAGGATTCTATCATGACCATCTATATACAAACTGTAAATTAGAAGGAAATCTGTAGACATCGATGTTTTCCGATCTTCCCAATGTTGTATTGGGCCTTTAAACCCCCTACACAACACTGGTAAGATCGAAAAACAGAAATGTTCACAGATTTACATGAAACTTATACAGTTTAAAGATGGTTATAGTAGAGATGTAATTTCAGACTGCTCATGGTGGAGGTATAGTCCGTTTACGAAATGAAGGCTTAGGCTCGGGCTCAGGCTTCGTCTCCGTCTGACAAAACCTGAAAATTCAGGTTGTGGTTTGTTTCCGATTTTAAGGTTTGTTGGCTTTATATAGGTACAGAGTATTTCCCAAGAATCTCGGGCCAAAAGCTTGTCAGTTTTTAGATGCCTGTAATATTATAGCAAAAGCAAGTACTGACAAAAAATGACCGAAGCCTTCATTTCGTGAACGGCCATAGCTAAGGGTCACCGTGGTTTGCGGTGACGCCATGTTTGAAGATGTTCAGTGTCAGCATGTAAGCCTATGGTTTCTAGTCCGAAGAGAATGGCTGAACTCTTCGGTTCTTTAAAAAAAAACACATTACATGTACACGGTCAAGAAACTCAACGTGCATGGTGTCACCGCACGTCAACCTTCTGTTTATCTAATAGGATTTCAAACGGCAACTTACCACGTATTTCGACGTGGTTGGCAGACGGTTGCCCTCCGGAAGAATCGAGGCAGCGCCGGCGCCCAGCACGAGCAGGAACACGGTCAGCTTGGCGAGGGAGCGATTCATCTCGACTCGGTGAGTTGCGATGGCTGGCAATTGACTGCAAGCATGGCTCCTCTCCCCTTTTTATAGCATTTCGAAACACGAACATGCTCGCGGGCACAATGAGTCCGACTTTCACAACGCAAACAGACACATTGTGACACGCAAACGTCAGTGCATCATCAGATAGGACGAGCTGACACGTATTGTAAAACACTGAACTTATCTTGCATGAATGTCTAAACAAAAGAATTGTACAACAGAAAGCATGATAAGTCATCCCTTTGGTTCCCAGGTTTGAACTCGTCAACTTACCCGTGAGAGCGTGCACATGCCCGGTACATTGAAACTTGTTGCCAATGGTAAGCTCTGACGCCTTTGTGTAACTTTGTTGGTGTTTATTATTTTTTATTATTATCATTGAACACGCGACTGTGTGTGGGTGTATAAGAGCGCCAGCCTTCTCACACGCACGAACACTAGTCTTATCCCGACATCCGGTAGAAACGTGTTTGCGATAATGTCCCATGCCACTCTCGTGAATGCAATTCTCAGGACTGACTGGCCAACTCAAATAAGAGCACATGCACGAAATAGATGACTAGAACCAAAAAAAAAACACGAACAAAATACGTTAAAGGCCTATATAGCACGTAGAACATCTATTTGTTTGGATGAGAAAAAGCGTTCGAAGTTCACCGCCCCCTCCACCCACAAACATTGTCTGAAAGCCCGGGGTACACATGTTTGCTAGTGGTACGTTAGCGAGTTAGCACCTCATTCACTTCATAGTGAAGTTATCAACGGATAGTGAAACTCCCAGAGCGCCAGACGACAGCGCTATGATTCTACGGCCTAGGATCATATACTATACGGCCTGTACCAAAATAGGGATGCGCCGTAGGGCGACCCTGAGGCCGCCGCAGATTTTGTTTTTTCTGCGGCAGCCGCGCGTATTTCTCGATTTCGGATGCGTACGTCCGCCGTACGCTAGACGTAGAGCAAATGCGACTGCCGTATTACTAGCGCGCAGCGCGTAATGAAAACTCCGTGAACCGACTGACTCGCAATTTTACCACGTGATCTATCCATGGTATCTTTTCACCTTCAATACGTTAATGCTATTCGACTTCACACGAATGAATGGATACAGGCCGACATTATATAGTCTAGTAGCGTCTGGTTTTCGCCTCCACTAGTACAGTACCGCACTGTAAGGCTGTGTCGGACATACGCACTCGATCCACTAGCGCTCGCCGTGTGCGTGAAGTTGCAAGGTCGCTGTCTGGGTCTGTCTTGGAACATTGTATATGGCTATTAATTTTACGAACTTAAAAAAAAAACAAGTGAGTCGTCAGTTCGTATTATTTTCACCAATGACCCGATGATATCATGACTGTTTTACTTTTATTATCATTTCACCTCTGAACAAATAATTATACATGTATCCTTAAGATACAAAACCAGTTTAGGTGAAATTTCCTCGACTAATATGAACATAATTATATGAAACGTTGAAACATATGAAGCGTTATATTTTACCTAATTGTTAGAAATCCTAAATAGCATAAAATTCAGTAGGCGACTCTTAAATTGAATAAACTCAATCTTTTTCTTGATCATAATTTGACACTTGACTGCATAAGCAGTTAAATGAAGACATCGGAGGCAACATTGACGTGCAGATTCGGTTTCAGAAAGCAAAATAATGTGCGTAGGACTCGAGGAAGTCTATGAATGATTGCCGACGTTCAGAGGACTTTATAATACGCTGGACGTGCCGACTACATGCCACACGTTCAGCCTCAACGTACAGCGTGCGCAAAATCAAATGTCAATTTCTAAAACGAAACACTAGATATTTCACCTCCTGAAAAAATGATAACAGGCGATTTGACGGTTTTTTTTAAGGCAAAGTCGAAAGCAAATGTGACCCGGCACATCATAATGATGAATAACCCCACTTTTGAGATTTTGAGATTTTCTAATGAAGTGAAAGAGTGTACCATTAGCTTTCAAATGATATCAAAATTTCTTCCAATACATTAACTTTCCAAAAATACCCCCCCCAAAATAAAAATCGAATTGTAAAGATACTTTGACTTTAGGCGTTGTTTACTCAAAAAGTATTTTGGTGGGATATTCCTCATGTCGCTGTCCCAGGTCACAAATAAATTGCAAAAGAATATCGGACAAAACAGGTAAAACCGGTAAACCGCCCTTGCCTGAAGCAAAAATCTTTTTTAAGAAATGTCTCAAGCCAGCCATGCCCCTATTACTTTGTGTGCACAATTAGCCATTCACGATCTTAATCAATCTTCATCTTCTGTTCTCCGTTCATGCACTGCTGCTTTTTCAGCTGTGTGCATGCACCGGTTAAAGGGATAAGCACAATCGAAATTCGATTTTCTAATTTCTACTAATTCCGGTTGTAGTGAATTATTCTTTTGAAATGCACAAAAAACTGCCTCTTTTTCACTTGATTTCATGAACAACACCCACCGAAAACATTCAGAAAAACGTCGTCTGTGTTTTCATCCAAGCCATCGACCCACAAGCTTTGTATCATTATCATTCAACTATACTTTCCATTCGGAACTGATGAACAGTCAGATAGTCTGGTGCTTCGTCGTTGATGTATTAATGGTCCCTGTTCACCGCACTGGGGATACAGGCAGCTTGGCAAAGACGGCAGATAGTCTGGTGCTTCCTCGTTGACGTAGAAATGGTCCCTGCTCGCCGCACAGGGGATACAGGCAGCTTGGCAAAGATGGCAGATAGCCAGGGCCCTTTTTTGGTGACGTGGACATTGGCAATGGCTGCAGTCCGCGTGCTTTCACTTTGCACTCGGCCAAATCCTAGTAGATTTCAGACTCGTGTGACTCGTAACTCGGGACTCGAACTCGAATTACGATAACAAACGACTCAAATTCGCACATAATGACTCGGACTCACCTTGCGGGAGTCGATAAAAAGAAAAGAAACATACCGCAAATTAATTGGTCTTTGCAACATGCTTAGACAGACTGCATTTGTCATCTAGCTGTTTCGATATTTTTTGTGAACGTTTTGCTTGATCATTTTATTGATACGTATAGGTCTATAGGCCATACTTTGCGAGTATAGGCCTATTACTATAATGTGATTCTGAAAAAAACAACTTGTCAAAACTTAGGAAATGTCTTTCCAATAATATAGGGCTATTATATTATAATAGTAAATTTAACTACTGTGTACTACACATCTGTATACAAAATGGCTCGGGTTCGTAACTCAACCTGTGTGACTCGTGACTATGGGACTAGTGTATGACTCGTACTCGGACTCGGACTTTAGAGGTGTGGCTGCTGGGATTCGACGTGGATGGCCATACGGGCCTGGACTCCGACCTCTTCAGTTTGTGACTCGAACTCGAACAAGTCTGGGAAAGATTCCTCTTCGTGCGTGTGCCATGCAGCATCGTTTGCATCGTCATCTCCAGTGCATGCCTCTTGGCAGTTCGAAGCTGGGCGGGCGGGCGGGCAGCATATTCTAACCGGTCCCCTACCCTCGTAGGATTTCCGAACCCGCTCAGCCGGCAACCCGGCCTCGCGGGTAAGATCGCTTTGTGGCGAAACACGAGATGTAGACTGGAAGAGAGTACGTCCCGATGCTCGCAGTAATCAAACCGATCTTGACCTGTTTGGTTTTTTAAAGCATGGACGGAGACTTGAATTCATAAGAATATTTCCGAGGAGGCATAATCAAGTTGAAAAATTGCCAAATTAAACAAAGTAAATTAATAGAGCTGAAACCTCGTTAAGCCTGAGGTCAGTCGGGTTCAAGTCCCGATCCAGTCCACTTTTTCCTTTGCCATTCTCCAAATTACTTTGAAACAAAGAAGGGGACAAAAACTGGCCAGGAATTTAGTCTTGTTGACTATTTTATAGGGAGGCCACCATCTAAGGGCTGGATAGCTAGCACAGGCGGTAAGAGCGCTGGTACGCATAACCAGATGTCTCGGGTTCGAATCCCGGTCCAGTTTTCTTCTAATTATTTTTTTTTTACACTTCCCATTTCACATCTGAGTTTTCATACCCCATTTTCTTTTTAAAATACCAGAGATTGTTGTTCTACGGTACGGCACCTACCCAGAAATCGTTGTTGTCCAGTAGTGTCTGCGTGACTACGAACAGTGGGTACTGCAGTAGGCTGAACGCTGACGACATGACGACGAGTAGACCGTACAAGGTCCCGAAATGCTCCGTGGGGAAACTGGAAGGAGGAAACACACGCACTTGAAACTATTTGCAGGGAGACATCCTTGTCCGAACGAATGGTCCCATTATCCTGTCACGTTAATTTGATAGACTTCTCGATTTCCACTCTGAATGTATAATGTGCGTGGAAACCTTTTAAAAGGGTGAAATTGTTTTTATTGTGTGAAATGTGACAAGCGAACTGAGCATACGGTGTTGAGTTGAAGTCGAGGAGGGCAAATCTTCACTGGTTTGCATTCTCACCGATGCAAAGATCATCACTACTTCAAGTTCTATAGGCCTATAGAGGGTTTTCAGTCGCATGTTTTTGCCGGTCTGCGTTCAATTCACGCGGATGGATGTACGCGGAACGCGCTTTACTTCGAGTCATAATAATGTCCAATTGAGATACTCAGGTTGGATATTTGGCACGCGCTTCCACGGATTTGGACACTCTTGCGCACATGCTAATTAGCCTTTGGCGGTCAAGTGACGTCATGTGAAGAAAAAAAAACCTCTATAGGCTTATACCAATTCCTTCGTGTACATGTATCTGTTTTGTCCTTTGTGTCACTCTGCCTTTGAGAAAGGTCCTGCTAGGATCGAAACGTCAGGCCCGCTAAATTGTGACAATTTATAGATCCCCGTATGTTCTTGTACCACTGCATCACCGTTTCAGGCCAGTGCCATCGGCAGAGATCGTCCCGACTTACAAGAGGGAGACCCCGGAGGCGGTGGAGCTGTAGACGAAGGACCTGCCCAGGACGGAGAGAAGGAAGGTGGCGTACTGGGCCTCCAGGACAGGTACAACGGCGCAGAGGCAGAAGACGATGCAGATGGTGGTGGACACTGCGTACACCAGGGCCGAGTCTCTCAGGTCACTGTACGGACCGCGCACGCGCAGTCGTTCTGCAAGCCACCCAAACATTGCATTAGAATAAGACTATAAGCTGTAACCCATAATCTCTCAGACTGATAATTTACAGTGAACGAGAGGGAGGCAGAGAAAGAAAGGAGGGGAAAGACAGAGATAGAGAGAGACAGAGACAGAGACATATATATTTTTTTTTAAAGAGAGAGGGGGATCTGGATGGGGAGAGGGAAGGGGGGGGGGTATACAATTATATATATATATATAGAGAGAGGGGGGAGATAGAGATAGAGATTGAGAGAGAAAGAGAGAGGGAGGGACATAGAGAGAGCGAGAGCGACAGGGAGGGGGAGGCAGAGAGGGGGGGAGATAGAGAGAGAGAGGGAGAGAGACAGAGAGGGAGAAAGAGAGGGGAGGGAGATAGAGAGAGGGAGAGAGAGCGACAGAGAGGGGGAGGGGAGAGAGAAAGAGAGAGGGGGAGGGAGAGAGAAAGATAGAAGAGCGATAGCGACAGGGAGGCGGAGGGGGAGAGGGAGAGAAAGAAAGAGGGATACAGAGAGGGGGAGAGAGAGCGAGGGCGACGGGGGGAGAGAGAGAGAGAGAGAGAGAGAGAGAGAGAGAGAGAGAGAGAGAGAGAGAGAGAGAGAGAGAAAGGGAGACAGAAGCTCCATTCCTGACGACATTCCGATGAGGGTCTCACCCTTTTCCTTGTCTCTGTTTCTGCAGCGATGCTTTCGTTTGTTTCTGCTCAGCAGTAGGCCGCAGAGAGGTGAGCATACGATGCCTCCCAGTTGGATGAAGGCAAGGGCGTTGGTGTACTCACTAACTGTAAGTAAGAGAAGCATGGAACCAGTGGATATCTTGTCTGTTTAGACACTAGTATGCACGGCTCGGCCCCCGGGACACCAGTGACACATTGTGGTCTGAGGAGGATCTTTCCGAACCCCTCCCCAGCCAAATCCCTGCTGAGAATAAAATAGGGCACAAAGGGCACACCGTAGGCCGTAAGGGCCAAATGTGACACGGTACAACGAAATGAGAAATATCCCACCAAAACACTTTTTGAGTAAACAACGCCTGAAGTATCTTCACAATTCGATTACAAATCATTTTTCGTTTTTTAGTATTTTCGGAAATTTTAAGTATTAGAGGATATTATATTTTGATATCATTTGAAAGCTAATGGTATATTCTTTCACATCATTAGAAAATCTCAAAATCTCAAAAGTGGGAGTTATTCCTCATTATGCTGTGCCGGGTCATAAATACCAACCCATATACCACACACATACACACCCTAGATACACGATGAGTTCAGATCATTGCTTGCTAACCGGACCCGATCTTGAGGCAAAAGCTGTGTTCCCATTCTACTGGTCCTTTTTTTGTGGCCAAACTACCGCGGCTTTGCTGGAAAATATAATTTTATATATAAACAAAATCTTAATCCAGGGAATGCAAGTTATAAACTTGGTGGAAACTTCCCGCTCGGCCAAAATAATTGTGTGATTTTTGTCATTCAAGGCAAGTAAGCATTAAAACATTGCGAGTGCAGAAGAAAAAGTCGAATGGGAACACTGGTTCAATATTCTTCCGCTGGACTTGTTTGGGTTCATTTGGAGACAAATCGTTACTTGTAAGTCCAGTGGAAACTGCCCAGCCAGTGGAAACTGCCCAGCAAACTCGTTTCCGGTCGAGTCCGATGGTTACTTTTACCGGCCAACCTTGGCCTAGTCAAAGTAACCAGCGGTCGGTTTGACCAAACTCGTCGTAACTTGCGTTCAATCGCAAGACATTGAGCGATGCATGCACATAAACCAATACGGTTTACCACAACTAACGATTGGTTACCAATCGTAAGTTTGAGTAACGATGCATCGTATAGGGCTTTGTGAAATCCACCCCAGGTAACTTTTACAGGGTCAATAATTAGTTCAGTGGAAACTGCTACTCTGTTAAAAAGAAAACCGCAACAAAAAAATGCACCGACAACACGAATGTGTTCTGTATTCTTTCCCTTTCGTAATGGCAGCCGGAAGTGGGCATTATGTAACGGGCAAAGGTCAGGCATAGCTTCCTCGTGAGTCGTTGCACTACCAGCGCGGTTACTTTAACCATGCTTTATAACCACCGTGCCGGTTGAATTTCCCGACTCACAAAAAAAAAAGTGACATTTACCCATTCGAAATTTCAACCTCGTCTCGGTTAAATTTCCTTTTGTTTCAATGGAAACACGGCTTAAGCCATTCATTTTCCCATTTACCAATGGCTTCGTCGTTGTTGGCTAGCCTCGTCAGCACCGGGTTCAGTGTGCCGAGGAAGAAGAGGACATCCAGCTGCAGTATAGAGAACCAGATGTAGAAGAGGAGAAATATGGGCGACAGCACGCACGCCCTCAACGTCGGATGATCCCCGGCCGGGGCGTGGGGCGACCGTGGGCTCGGCTGGCCGTTGCTCGGCGACCGTGTCCTGGGCGGGGCGTCGCCGGCGCCTTCTGCGCCTGCGCGCGTCGGCCTTGGTGGAGTCATGCCGGTAGCGTGATCGCCGGAACCGTCTATATAATGCATTCAAGTAAAGCACTTTTTTTATAGAAAATTGCTTGCTTAAAGAAAATTATCTGAATAATACAAGTCTTTCATCAGGGAGGGTTTACGCACCATTTGGAAAAGTGCCCAATATCCGGACATTGGACATTATTTTGAGAAATTACCCGGGTACTCATCAGGAAGTTGGTAATGACATCAGCATTGCTCTTTGGTATCAGACATTCCGTGAAATGTTAGCGCTCGAAAATCGGCCGTTTCCGAGCAAAGAGGAAAATAATTGTTGCATTTTCAACGATCGCTCCGATGATTCATCCGCTGCATTTTTGGCGATCTAAAAAACAGAGCGATCCTTTTGCACTTGACCCGTCCGTCGGTTCCGTCATGCAAAACAAGTACAGCCTATTGAACTTGATTTGGCCCGTGGATTTCGACCGCTGTTTACATTCGCTCCGTTTTCACACTACTCACTGCAACACCGGCATTTGCTCGGCACGTGTCACGTTTCGAACCGCGTATTGGAATCGCTCTTTCAACACGGATATACAAATCCCCCATACATGTACTGCATTGCGGTGCATCTGTACAGCGTGACGCTGCCACGCATGCACTCGTTACACGGGTCACACTCAACCCAGAGACGTTCAACACCACGGCTCTCGATCAACACGTGTCAGACTTCTCGACCGCTCTCAACCCGCCACCTCCCGAGCAAGGTTTTGGTTTCAACACGTTTCGAGCTCTCTACACTGGTCGACGCCGAGTTGAAATCGTACAGTGTGAAAAAGGTCGTTCTAGTTTACACGCCGATCCGACCCGTGTATACAACACGGAGATTTTTCATCGTGTGAACAGGCCTAAATGTCAGTCTAGTTTACACGGGGTCCGACCCGTGTATACAACACGGAGATTTTTCGTCGTGTGAACAGGCCTAAAGGTCAGTCTAGTTTACACGGGGTCCGACCCGTGTATACAACACGCAGATTTTTCGTCGTGTGAACAGGCCTAAATGTCAGTCTAGTTTACACGCCGGTCCGACCCGTGTATACAACACGGAGATTTTTCATCGTGTGAACAGGCCTAAATGTCAGTCTAGTTTACACGCCGGTCCGACCCGTGTATACAACACGGAGATTTTTCGTCGTGTGAACAGGCCTAAATGTCAGTCTAGTTTACACGCCGGTCCGACCCGTGTATACAACACGCAGATTTTTCGTCGTGTGAACAGGCCAAAATGTCAGTCTAGTTTACACGGGGTCCGACCCGTGTATACAACATGAAGATTTTTCGTCGTGTGAACAGGCCTAAATATCAGTCTAGTTTACACGCCGGTCCGACCCGTGTATACAACACGCAGATTTTTGGTCGTGTGAACAGGCCTAAAGGTCAGTCTATAGTTTACACGGGGTCCGCTAACCGGCATTGTCGTGTGAAAAAGGCCTCATCTGTGTTACCTTGAATCGTCTTCATTTCTCTCGTGTCGTCGTCCTGGGGGTTGCCATCGCGAGTCCCGACACTCGTGAACTTCCCAGTGCCGTCGGCACCATTGTGGATGACGGCACTGGTGTGAAAGGGCCGGCCCTGCTGGCTGATCAGGCCGAGCACCCTGCGACTGCCCAGCGCGTAGCTGGCCGGCAGGGGCCAGGGAATGGCGCCTCGCTTCGGCAACAGGAGGGTGTTGACTGTGAGGACTAACATGGACGCCGTCAGGATATAGAAAGAGCTTGACAAGGACATACTTGTCATATCATGGACAACCTACCGAAAGAAAAAAGGAAAATAACTGGGTTTTGTTTAGTTTTCCACATCCTCTGAAAATGTACCTCTTCGGCTGTTAAAGTTGAAGTGATAAAACAACATTAATGTCAAACTATAACATGCCTGACGTTTGGCATGTACCGGGGCGGATTTCACTAAGTCTTACGATGCATCGTAACTCAACAGTACTTATGTACAACGCCGGATAACCCATCGTTGGGTGTGACACACCGTATACGGTGTATATGCTTTCTGTGCAGTGTATATGCTTTCTGTATACAGTGTAGGTGCTTATCTTGCGATTGATCGCAAGCTAAGATGAGTTGAGTGCAATCGACCACCGGAATGAGAAAAATCCGGCGCCCAAAGTTCAAAGGCATTCCTCCTAATGATGGGTCAGTGTAAGAATACAGCCAATGTAAGAACAAACACCCCAACAAACAATGACCCAAACTATCCAGGTTGTGCCGGCAAACTCTCTTCCTACCCCTCCTATATCTTGATTTGAGGTACATACTTATGCAGTCAGACGTATGAAGCTCATTTCGAGGGAACAAGCCCAGGTTGGAATACAGGACCACATGCACGGCGAGGATCTCTACTTTGCACGATCTTCAGGACCACGTTGCACACACAGTCATGCGCGGTGTGCGTTGGTTCTGTGTCCCCATTGAAACGTATGGGTTTGTCTTCCCTGCATCACATAATACGTCTGACTGCTTACATATCTCCTTTAATTTCCCCCTTCTTAGCTTCACTTGGCCGAAATACCATCACTCCCAAGACGTGTATTAAGCTCTCTCCTTTTTCCATGCTGCACCGGTATTACAGTAACACAATAATGTTATTGGAACTGCAGCCGAAAATCCCTTTTCCCAAGGAGATGAAACACAGAGGGAAGTGTATTGAATGCCACCCACACGTATTGTTCGTGTTCGGCTCTCTCGGTCCCCGAAGTGAACTTGGCTTTCGGCTATTTCGGCGTCAATTGTATACGATTGACGCGGTAGCTGAAATCCTTCTTTTCAAAAAAAGCAACCCTGCAGTTGATTTAAATGCGGTTTCAGGCATGTGCGGGTGTCAATTACACATTGTTTACAGGCGTTTGTTTCCCGTTTAGGGGATAACTTTCAGCGTTCGGTCGTGGGAGTTTTCCCGAATTTTTTTTTTTTCTCCCCTGCCAAGTGGCAAACTATTTCCAGCAAGCCAGCACACTCTAATAGGCCTATCCATTGTGACAGTGCACGACTCTAAGTAGGCCTATTATCTGTTATCATTATCAACCAATGTTAAAGGGGAAAACATCAACATATAAACAGTGACAGCAAATTCAGTTTGATGTATCAGGGTAGTAAAATGGACTATAGGCCTATATTTCCAAGCACCAACTTTAAGATTATGGCGTAAACTCAAGTACACTATAGGAAGGCCTATGCTAAGGGTTTTTTTTCGACAGAGCAAAATGAGAATAAGAAAGACAAGGCATTTGAAGCAAGAACTGACACGAACTTGAACTCGACCGACGTTTTGCTCGTAAATATGTACTCGTTATTAAGTGGGATAATCACGATGTACTGTTTGTTCGTGTGTGTGTTTGTTTGTTTGCTGGGATTCTGTTTGTTGTTTGGACAAACTGTTGGCGAAAACGTAGCAAACATGCCCTCCATGGAGAAGAATGGGGGAGACGTGGAGGGAGAGAAAGGGTAAACTCTTGAGCTATAGTATTAGAGTGAGCAAACATGCAGGAGTCTCTTGAGATAAGGGGAAGATAAGCCCAATTGCAGTTCGTGAACTTTGAAATACATGACGTATACCAGGGAGGGCCGTTAGCTTACAGTTACAGCGTTATAGAAGACAACGGCTGTTTTGATGAGAAAAACTTGATCGGTAAATCATGTATGTGTACCAGTATAGGCTCTGAATTGATGACTTTGCAGCAAAAAAAAAAGGAATTGGAAAGTCTATGAATGAATTTGACAATTATCACATCATGTCATTTTTTACAAGTAGGACTACCACTGAGATCGGTGGTTGATGCTTGTGTATTTTACCTTCACGACCAGAAATACCCAGGAGGACGAATCAAAGCAACCGCACAGTATCGCCATAATGATCCATTTGTATCGGCCGAACAGATTAGATATCTGGAAGAGAGAATTGAAAGTGTGATAACTTCTACTCGACTGGTGGAAGCAAATATTTGAAGTTTTTTTTTGTGGGGCGGGGGGAGGGGGGAAATCGGTGAAAGGTAGTTCTGATTGCAACACGACTTCAACAGTCACATTATGACTAGGTCATTATAGGCGAATACGAGTCAACAAATGCAAACACCCATAGCAGTCAATTTGAATTTACATGTGTGATAAGTGAATGCTTATTCACGAAAGAGAATGGCAGGCAGATCGTCGATAAGGCCTTTGATGATGCACGACAGGACTATCTGAATCTGAAAGACCGTATTCGTGGTAAGAATGCTTCAAACACGAATTCGAGTGACTTAGTTTTAAATTCAAACCCCCATAGGGACGAGCATTCATTTTAAAACGAATTTGAATTTTATTTTATTTCACACCAACTATAATAATCTTTATCTGTAAATTGCAAAAGTGATGCAAACTCGTTACTGACTTAAATGACCATAACGCAAATCCCCCAGGTTTTATGTTTATATTTAAATAATTATATTTTAAATATTTATTATTATATTATAAATATTTATATTTAAATATTTATATATCTTTTAATTTATATTTAGATCCTAGTAGGACCTTTCTCAAAAGCAGCAAAATTGAAACGTAAAATGTGGGCCAGACGCAGGACCTTCCCTGATTCGTATTCAGATTGTATATCGATAGTGCTTTCTGTTTGTTCCGTGTGGCATACTATAATTATGCAGTTATCATGTACTTGTATCTCAGTCCGAGAATATGAAAAACTGCGTTATTTTTTTTTTACTTTACCTGGAAATTGACGACAAGGAGTTGGACTCCGGCAATAGAGACAAGCACCGCTGCGGGGAACACTAGGATATGAGTGTGGGTGCTGAGCGCGAACAGCAGGCTACCTAGCACCATCAGAACGCTGTGAGTTGTCAACAAAATAGACCATGAATTGAAACACTTCCAAGAAGTAGACACTTGTAAAAGCAGTGGGTCATGATTCGACCAATATTTCACTAGCGTTGCTTAAAATTACCAACTTCATGAATTGTATCAACTTAATGAATTTTATCAGCTTAATGAATTTTATCAGCTTAATGAATTTTATCAGCTTAATTAATTTTATCAACTTATAAATTTTACCAACCTATATAGGCCTATAAGGATAGCACTAGGCCTACTGCATGTTACTGACTAACCGGTAGGGAAAAGAGCATAAGTTATTACTAGTGTACCTCTTCAAGTCTATAATTTATGATCGTGATGTGGAAAGTTTGTGTTGATGAACGTGTAATGCACCCCCTGGATCGTGGATGAGGTTTAGAGCATTCCTTGAAAGAAATGACTTAGGCCTAGGCCCTATATGAGTTTCAAGACAAACATTCCTCATTTTGGATTACACTGGATTGCACTGCGCAAAGTCTTAGCTATTATAACAAGCACCTTTTCTCATCTCCTATAGACTAAGGGCGCATATGCGTGATGACTTCTCACCTGATGAGAACCCTCATGAAGAGTGTCCCGTGTCTGTCGAAGAGAAGGCCGAGTGGAAGAGCGCAGCCGGACACGCAGAAGTTTGTAACCGTGAAGACGAGCTGGAGCTCGGCGTCCTGCTCCGCGCAGACCGCCACCCAGTCGTTCTCGTGGGTCGTGGTGGCCGGACTCGGAGGCGCTTCGCCCCCGGCGGGCCCGGTGCCGTTAGTGGCGTCGGTGCCGTTAGTGGCGTCGCCGCCGCCGCCGCCGCCGCCGCCCTGCCCGGGCGGGCACTTGCCGGCGAAGAAGCCCTCCCGCTTGAGGACGAAGACGAGAGAGGTCCAGCCGAAGATCCAGCCGCCGAAGCAGAGGCACTCCGCGGCCCCGAGAGCGAGCAAGGCGACTCGGTGAGCCGCCGGGACCATCGTGGCTATATAGTGCCGCCCGCGACCGATGATCAGGAAGGCCGTGTACCGCAGCTCTCGTGGTTGTCGACAGAGTCGAAGTTCGAAACTGCTCTATCGTCGAACTATCAATGCCGGTCGCCTTTTGGACTTGTGTCAACAAAAGCAACGCGGTCAAAGTTAAGATCACGCCATTCAGTAGGCGCCAAGCTCAAGGATACCAGTCCTTGCATTGATACGAAAACATAAACGCAGTTTTGGTACAAAGTCACTATCAATGTCAGTACCATTTCCTCAATTTGGTGAATGTAGTGGGCCTGACGTTTCGATCCTAGCAGGACCTTTCTCAAAGACAGAGATTTGCATTTTGGTAATTTTAGTCAGTAAGCATGCAGTTTGCAACATTTTTGTATATCACTTTAATTTGGTGAATGGTTAGATCAAGGCACCCATAGCCGAAACTGTCGTGTGATTGCTGAGTCCTTATTCGACATAGGATTCTGCATGCTTTGCGGGCCGGCCCAGTTGACGGATCGGCCAAAAACAATGTACGTGAAAGCTATTTGATTGGCACAAGCCATCAACTGTCCCACTGCATACATGCATGTATCACAGGGATTACCACACCCCCCCCATTTTCATTCAGATGCAAACAAGAACGTGTTGTTAGCCTATAGAACCATTATCGCGTCAAACCTTCGAATGGAAAGCCAGGTCAACAATTAACACTCTTCGTCAGTTTAGCTGTCCACATGATTGAACAAAAATAATTTGAAAACCTCTTGACCAACAAACGACCAAAAGGTCTTAACCGTGCGTTTATCTCTTGCCGCCTCTAAATCCTGTGCTAGACTGCATTCTAAGAGGAAGGTTTGCGGTGACACCTAAGCTTGTAGCACTTTTCTTTCTAGAAGGAATGTGGCTCTGAAAAGAGCCGGTATAACTCAACGTTTCGGGCAGTGTTTAGTCTGCCCGTCGTCAGGAGACATCGGGTGTCTCCAGGCTGACGACGGGCAGAGTACACACGGCCCGAAACGTTGAATTACCGGCTCTTTTCAGAGCCACATTCCTTCTCGAAAGAGAAGTGCTACACGTTGTAATCGCAAACCATCCACTTTGTATTCCCACCATGCAAACCTACAAGTCTTATCTAGACACAATTTCCAGCTATATATCCAGCACCATAATCGAAACTGATTATTTCTGATGGTCACTCTGGTTATTGATTATACGTAATTATGAATTTTAACCACTTGGTGTCTGCTTCTCTTTGTGGATCTCTTGGTAATAAAATAAGTTTACGTACACGTACGACTGGTATTATGCATAATAATCATACACGACCAGCGCGTCCATATCCCCCATAAGCATTGGGCAAACACATACCCACAAACCTTAATGCAGAATAGTACGGTGTCCCTAAGCGGCCAAGTACAATTACCCCAAAACAGCGAAGAAAATGAATTCCTTTTCTCACAAAGCTTTTTTTTTTCATCTGGGACGTGAATCCCAGCAAAGAGAGCAATACAGAAAATACTGTAGGTACCTGCACGGCTGGGGTGTACACAGCCATATCAGCCATTTGCATTGCATTTGCAATAGGACTAATAATGCGTTAATTGCAGACCAACAAACAACATTTGTTTTACAAAGAGTGACTGACAAACTAAGTGGTTTCACTACTCACTAGCAAAGCGGTCTCAACGTTCCAAACAAGGGACCTTCCAGAGCCGAATCCTTTGATCCCCCAAAACGGGGAACTTCCGTCTCAACTCTCGAGGGCCGTGAAAGCTCAACAGCTGGGCCTTTTCTCAGCTCAATGTCGGATGAGAAAGTTGGCCATTATTTTTATTTGAACGGGCGAACGCCAGCATGAATAGCGCCCCCAACGTCAGTCCCACTCAGAACCGACCGATTCCGCTCAATTTCCCCCTTCTAGTAGAAACCACGTGTGTTAAGAATAATCAAGAATGAACAAGGCCCGTTGAAACAGAACATAACTGCAGTGTAAAACATAGGTAATCACATGAACGTAAAACAAAGAACATTCTTGTGCGATAAAAATCCCCAGACTAAAAACTCAGACGACATCACCCCCAAAGTGCTTAGCGGTTTTTCGTCCTTTCTCGTCACTGCTAACAATGACTACTTTAATCAAGCAAAATTAATTATTTTGACGCAAGCATGACATTCTGTACATAGTACTTGTCGACTCACAAACAATATGAACCGCTCGACAAACCATCTTCAATTAAGAAACGTTGGTTCGAGGATGGTGTTTGCACGGGAAACATCCAGTTTCCTCCACAAGAGATCTCATGCTTCCACCATTCTCAATACCTTGCAATACTAGCTTACGTCAACTTTTATTCTCCGAGTTGGTCGGCTTGCCATACCAATGAGGAATCAGGCAAGATACCTGCTTGGCCAATCCCTTACCGTATACATTGCAGACAACTTGCCGGTGTACTACGGTGGTGTTAAAAGAACATCATAATTATACTTGATTAAAATTATTTACTCGCTAATCTGCATGTGTACCCATGTGCATGTATAATTATTATGTACGCATATACATGTATATTCGCACACACATGGGCACGTATAATTATTATGTGTGTATTTCTATATTTTTTGCACCCTAGAGTTATAACTCTATGATTTGTTCACATCTATAATTTATGACATGTCTTTTAGGGCCACCGTAGTACCTCTGCAAGATGCAGGCACTGCATAATGTAGTGTACTGTAGATCATGCCTGCGGGTATTTTATTTCAAAAGGCCCTTTAAAAAAATTATATAAAAAGCAAAACTGGTCAGTGTTTGTTTTCATACTATCCGGTGTTTCCGTCATTTTAATTAGACAGACGATTGCACGTTTGTAATTGTACGCAACCTCGTCCGGGTTGCTCCGTGACCTCTTGCTTGACCTCTTCACAAATAAAATGGCCGCCTCGTAGGTATCACAACAACAGTAAGTTCGTAAGGCAATTTTTTTTACCGAAAGCCTACATCGAGCTGAACTTCGCGCTGAGGCAAGGAAAATTTGCAAAATGGACTACGAAATGGAAGAGGACAGGATGTGAGTATTATTTTGCCTGTCGGAAGTGTTTTGTGAATGTTCTTAAGCTAGGATTGAAAAAAATCTGGTACAAATAATAATTAATAATATTGTCAAAATCAAATTGTCAATACACGCGTACGATCCCTACCCAGTTTAAATTAAAGGCTTACATGTAATACATTAAATTTTACAATTACAGTACATACGTACAGTTACATTACATTTCATGTACAATTGACACATAATGTATTATACTTTTTTGTAGCCTAATCATAATTTCAACATGTATAATTACTTTGTAGACTCGTGTACGTTTTTCAATGCACCGGTTATGACTTTTTTCACTTTTTTAGTTTTTATTCATGATTCATTGTTATTGTCAACTCACAGTTACATTCACAATGTGGTTGTGTTAATCTGATTCGGGATCTTCCTACTTGTACTACTACTATATTCAGTGTTATAGCTAGGGTATTTTTAGTGGTGGTTCAAATTTCACTAACAAGAAGTCGTTCTCGTGAACAAAGCCTCGTGATAAGCAGCTGCGGTCAAAATGATGACAACAAAACTTGTAAGTTGTATTACATGTACTGTTGTAGATACCAATTAATTTAACATAACTGCAAGTTTTGTTGTTAATTCTGTTCAGTGTCTAAGTCATTACTAAACAAGTAAAGTGAACAACAAAACTTGAAGAATATTATAAATGCAGGGCAGGAAATTCACGACGGCAACGACGGCAATTGCCGTCGTGCCCTCACCAATTGCCGCGGTGCCCTTAAATTTGGAGGATTTTCACGGCAACAAATTGCCGTGCCCTTTTAGCACATTGCCGTCGTGCCCTTTTGGCCGATGGATAGTTGGGCAGATCGGACTGCCGGCCGCCGCACGGCCGTTAGCACAGCGCACATGAAATATAATATATTCCGACTGCTGTGCAGTGTGTGTGCAGCACACATGGAAGCTTCACTGTACCGTGCGCACTGTCAGCTAAACATTGCGCATTCTGTAAACAATTAACTGTAGGGACTGTGTATGGATATGGGTGTACATGTAAATGTACACGTACGTACGTACGTACGTACACATACACTATCAATGTACATGTACAGTACATGTCCATATCATATACATGGACAGTGCGTTCGATCGGGACAGTTTCATGTCAACGAACTTTTAGTCTGCGGGTACCAGTGAATCTTGGACATCGCTGGCTGTACCAAACAACGGGTACCAACGGTAGTTGGGAGCGATTTGCGTTGCACGATAGATAGATTGCGCAGCATGCAGCACGTGGTTGGGTTGCGTGCGAAAGTAGAATCAGAGCTGTCAAAGGTTTGCGTGTTCGCGGGTGCCTTTTCAAAGTCGTAACCATGCCCCGAAAGGAGAAAGCTAAACAGCAAAACGAGCTACTACTTCACGATACAGCACAAAAATATCGCAAACTTTATTCCTTTTTTTCAGGTAGGCCTACGAACGTAGTTATTCTCAATTTTTTTGAGAACTGATGAGAAGGTTTTGGCACACCGAGCCCACATCACGATACCTTGACAGCATGGACTATTCTATTAGGAATGAGAGGGGTGCAACTTTATACAATAATAAGCTCCGATAATATGCTCGTTTAGGTTGGACCTAGCTGCTTAAAAATCCATCTTTGCAAAACTTGTAGGCTATTTAGAATCCTTTTTACTTTGATTTTTTTGTGAGGATCTATTGTCAGATATTTTTGTCGTCACGCTGACTATAGCAGTAGCACCCCGGCTATACCTGAATGGTACAGTTCATGTTCCGTGAGAAATCGTCTTGGTGGCTGACTGAAACCTTTTTTAGACGTCATTTTTATGTTCGAAAATAATCTTTTTTAGGCATTGTGGTCCCACAGAAATGATGATATATTAGTAGGAGACCTAAAACAACGATTCGGTGCCTTCAGCGCCTATTTTCAAAGTTTTTTAAGGTGCTTACAGCGTGTTTGCATCGGTACTAAATTACTAATAAAAAGTCGTAAAATTGCCTTGATGCCCCAGATTTTTTTTTGCGATTGCCTTGGTGCCCTTCAAAAATTGCAGAAATTGCCGTGATGCCCTTAATTTGCCGAAATTTCAAGGCAAAAATTGCCGTGCCCTTTTTAACCCGGAGTTCCTGCCCTGTAAATGTACATGTTTGAATTGTATGCTTTGTGTGCACTCGGTACGTGTGCAATGATTAGTAGACTACTAGACTTCCGCCAGTCCTTACAGTTGTTTTCTAACAAATGGAATAATGTTATTACAGTTATACTAGCGATGTTTCAAGTTTCGTGGTCAACCAAAGTGTATTTTCTAGAGTTTTAGAAAATTCTCGAAGGATTTTTCATTCATTTCTTGAGATATCGGAAGTTGAAAATTTCAAAATCGCTCCGTGCAGCCGCAGTAGATCGAGCCAAAAATGGTGGAGAAAAAAAGTCAAACTACCATTTTTCGACCGCTGTCCAAATTTGTCAATTTTACCCTCAAATTGAGGCCTGTATTCTCTTCTTTCTATTTATACCACTTTCAAAATCAATAAGGAAGGGAATAATATTAAATTACGCGGAAACAACATTCGGAGAGAAATGATGAAAGTAATATATTTTAGTTATGACCGATTTCCCTTCACGAAGTTAGCGAGGTTGGCAAGTCTAGGTGTGGTTTCCGCCTCTAGGTAAAGCCGTAGCTAAACTACAGGAGCAGCAGGGCCGAAACCAGCCTACACACGGCACATGTGACATGACACAACACGTCTTTTGCACACACTGTATACATGGTATACTGCACAGTGCACATGCACAGCGGCCATATGGCCGCATACGCATACGCTGCGCTACTCAAGCCTGGTCGGAACTTCCAAAAGTATTAGCGAGACGATTATGCTACAAAAAAGTAACATTTATTTTTTATTTACTACCGAAAGTCCAAAACCAAACATAGATGGGGATAATAATGGGGTGAAAATAGTGCCGGTCGGAAGCATTGTTTTGGTGGATGGAAATTACCCATGCTGGTCGGCCCTATCCACCACCGACCAGCGTAGCTATAACAGACTATACTTATTAGTACCTCTTCTAGTTCTACTAGTACCAGTACTACTGACTACTGTTTTAAGTGAGTACTGTACATGTACTTCTCAGCGTTCAAATTTTTTTTTTTTTTTGGCACAGCAAAAACTACTAGTAGTACTACTAGTATACACTTCATTGTGTGTAGCAATTCCTAAATTTGCTATTCATTCGTCATTGATTGGCAATGTGCGCACCAAACTTGGTAAAGAGCCAGTTCCCGAATCACGAGGATATGGCTGGGATTTATGAACGAGTCTATCTTAGCATGCGAAAGTTTAATAGAACAAATTTATCAATTCTTTGGTTGTGTATGTTGTTGTTTTTTCACTGAATTACAAGTGAAGTCTCCCAAACCGAGTCCAAGTTAGTAAAAGGTCCAAGTCCAAGTCATTATCTTCAGGGCTCGAGTCTGAGTCCGAGTCATGGAAAATAAGATTCATGTCAGTATGGAAAGTTTGTGGTGAGGGGAGTATTTGTGTCAGATAACTCTAGAGTAACTGTGTCTCTCCCTTGTACGGTCACACTAATTTTTACTGTTTTGATTGGTGTACATAATGTTATGTAATTAAAGCTAGCTCTGAGAAGTGTCAGCAATTCAACGTTTCAGACTTTATGTACTTCAAGTCCGACTCCAGTCTGCCAGTGAGAATTATGAGTCATGTGTCATACTCATATAGGTCCTAAAGCTGCCAATTAATAGAATCTTTGTTCAAATAGAGGACGAAAGATATACCTGCTGAGCACTGCATTCTCAGGTTTTGCTGACCCCAAACAGTCCTCCAAATACTAGAAAATGACATTGGATGGAAGTTTCACTGGATGAATCTGACTTAAGGTACAATGTAGTCTTACCCGATGAGATGACTATTGGGCGGTTTGACCCCACAGGTAGAAACTTCCATTGCTGTGATAGCATTGCTGTTTTTAAATGTCCACAAATGTACGTAGAGGGCCTAACGTTTAAATTCTCCAGTATAGGAGGGTTTGCGGTGACACCATGTATTCAGGTCTCTTAAAAAGAAGAGGTATGGTTCCAGCCAATATGCTCTGGCCATCAACAGTTTCAATCCTAGCAGGACACCTCTCAAAAAGGGAGGATGACTCGAAGTCCCGAACCAGCCTATCCTTGTAATTCAATCAATGTAATTCAATCAATCAGGGCCAAAGCGTGAAAATCTGCTAAGCAGGAAAAGTCTTCTTCGTGTAAGCAGGATTACAAACTGCCCTGCGATGTGATGTCCATTGCTTTTGACTTGTGTTCCACTCACAAAAGTGAAGGTTGGGTTGGCAAGGGGATCCTTTGGCTCATGAGTTTTTGGGCTTAAGCACATTTTTGCGCTTAAGCGGTTCTATGAAATTAGCCCCTGATCTCAACAGAAATGAAAGGGTTGTTCATCACGGTGGTACAGTTAACTTAGGTAAGGAGAAGGTGATAAAAGTCACGTGATGTCTCCTTGCTGGTAGCTATGATTTCAGATCTCTGTGAGAACTCTGATGATTTGTTTGTGTGGTTTTTTTTTTAATTAGGCTGTAAAATCTCCCTAGAAATTCTCAATTTTGATACATCTGGCAACTGGCACGGCACATGAGAAATTAATTAGATATATATGCTTTTTTTTTTTAAAGTAAAAATATTAGTAAGCACTTCCAAATCCAGAGTGCTCATTTACTATCAACAATTGAACTTTCTGATTGAATCATGTAGCAATCTCTGTGCTTATGCGCATATGTACAGTATGTACCCTACATATACAGTATACAAGAGGTAGATTTTCTGTTCAGTTACCACATAATTCACTTTTATCATTCTGCTTTCAATAGACATGCCTGGCAGATATTAGCATAGTGATGAAGCTGGGTTGTTACGCATGTGTACATGGATGCTTTGTTTCTCTCACATGTACCAGTACATCCATGAATTGCATACAAATACATAATGGGGGTTGTTGCACGTGACTCCATGTTTAGAGTGTGGGCACCAGTGACATTCACTGGTCTCTGCTGTGCAGTCTTCATCAAGAACCTCCATGGATGATGGAGGCATGATTTGCAGGGACTTTGATTTGATGACAATTTATCAGGTTATCAGTTAGACCTGGCAGTTGGAATGCTCAGGTAAATCAGCAGATCAGGATGGTCAAGTTCAAGTACATGTAAGTGGACAGGGCAGACTGTCAGTAACATGTACAGTGTACTACAGTCATTGATGACATGACCATGAGTCTGGATTCCACCATGCGGACACAGATCTGAGTCTGCGATATCCTCCTACTCTTTCAGCCTTGCTGCATTGATGATGGAATTATTGATTGGTATAGATTGGTTGGCTTGCTGGATGAATGATTAAGTTGATTGATTAATTGATAAGCTGATTGATTCACTGTTGATAATTATTTATGGATTGATTGATCAATGTATATTGATAAATCGATTGATTTAGTATTGTTGATTGATGGGTTGGTTGATTGATGGGTTGGTTGATTGATTGATTGAATGATTGATTGATTGATTGAATGATTGATTTATTGGTTGATTGATTGATTTATTGTTGATTGAGTGATCGATCAATTGATTGTCAATTGATTTGATTCATTCATTTATGTGTTCATTCATTCATTGATATTAGATGGATCAAAGATTCATTCTTAGCTTAATTGATCTATTCATCTTTAGGTTAGTGTTTTAAAAATGTGTTGATACTACCTAGATGCTTATTTTGAGCACATGTACATCGTACATTATCCTCCCTGGTCATTGAGCTATTGAACATTCATCTCCCTGGTTAGCATTTTATAGCGGTTGTCAATAATTTTCCTGTACATGTACAATATACAATGTCATAGGTCTGTATTAACCCCATAGGTATGCTCTTGTACTGTAATCGTGCATGGAAAGACGGTGTTTGTGGTCAAACCTATTGTCCAAGGACATACACATCACAACATCCCTGTTGGTGGACACGAACAATCGCACAGTCTGTAGCCTTTACCAAAATAGTACGAGACACTAGGACCGATCAGGCGCAGCACTGAACCCAGTGTACTGTACTGCAGGAATGCCTACACGTACACGTAGTATGTACATGTTAGCACTGTGCAGCAATGCATGCATGAGCAGGCATCCAGCCTGAAAAAGGGTGGAAACTTTTATCGATTGGTCCGTGTTTCCCTATCCTCCACACACACACTCATACAACACCACCTACATGCAGCGCAGATGGCCCTGCAAGTCTGCCACCTAGACCCCCTTTTAATAGAACCTGTGAAAACAGCCCCCCCCCCTCTCTCTCTCTCTCTCTATCCCCTCCGCCCTTCCTCAGACAGAGAATGGGCCATCAACAATGGCCATGTTGTGTAACTGCCTACGGAAGCGGGTTTGTAATCAATAAGGCATTGTCATTGTTGCCAGCTTTCTATCGAACAGGGAGAGGGTCCAAATTCCCGGTGCAACTTTCCCATACAGCACTCAGTAGTAGCGGTGCACTACATGTACTGTACACCCCTCACCTTGTAGTGTTAACACTTTCGGTGGGGGATAAATCCAGTTTTCTTGATGATCTGAAATTCTGAATTGTGGAAGTGAAGTGCCTGATTGTGTCACCCCATCCGAATGCCTATTGCTTGAGCTGTTTGGATATTCTGTACATATGGACATACATGTACTCGCAGTCTACCCATGTTAGTGGAGCTGAGATTTTGACATTGCCAAGTGCCTAGGAAGGCTTACTCATCACCATGTAGTTTCTTGGATCGAAAAACACTAGTCGCGGTTGAGCTCTTGTATCTCTATCATGTCTGTGGTTAGCATGCATCTGGACTTAATCTTAAACAACGATGGATTCTCCGCCCTAGAAGATAGACAGTAAGTACCGGTGGTCTGAGAATGTCACTTGATGTTAGACATCATGCCCACCTTGTTTTTCACTGGCTCTTCCAATAAAGGAAGGCAGAATAGGCAGTAAACTTGCGTGAATATAATCATAAACGACTGAAGGCTTCTATGTACATGTACGTGTCCTTGGGGTCATGACGTCATGGGGAATAATGGAAGGGGCGTGTTACTGCAGAGTGCAGGACTCTGAACAGACTGGGGAAGGAATCAAAGTTTGGATTGAGCACAAACATGGTGGTGTCCTGCCAAAAAGTGTCCCTGCCAAATACTGTCCGCTCATTAGCATACTGATCACTGATTGGTTAGCGTTAGGACTAGGATTAGGGTCGTTAGGGTTTGGATTAGAATCAGGATTGGGATTAGGATTAGGGTTAGGATTAGGGTTGTTTGGGTTAGGGTTAGCGTTACGGTTACAGTTAGGGTCCAACGGTACCAAAGTGCCCAACGTTGCGTGTGTTAGGCCAGCAACCATACACAATGCGTGTGTAGTGCGCAACCATACCCCAACCACGGTGGTTGAATGTCATATGTATTGGACCAATCAGCGATCAGTATGCTAATGAGTGGACACTATTTGGCATGACAGTGGGTCTCACTCTCAGTCAATCCCAGCTTTTCAATGTAAACATGCATGTACATGTACAGTCTGTACAATGCGAAATGAAGGGGTTGTTCATCGCGGTGGTGTAGATAAGTGGAAAGGGTGATCAAAGTCACGCGATGTGTCGTTGCTGATGGCGACGTTTCGATTGCTAACTGCTAACCTTCATCAGGCAACTGAAGAATGCGCGCTGCGGCGTCTGTTTATATCCGCTTCGCCGGTTCATGTGTACCGGTTTGCGGACGTCGTAGTAGTGATCATGCGGTACATGTACAATGTGCACGTACACTGTACATGTAAGCCTAAAGTAGTGGCAATATACAGTACATAGATGTATCCGTAAGTATTCAGTGTAAACAAACTGGGCACATGTTTACATGCAATTGCATGCACTGTACATGAGATGGGTGTGTTCAGTTAGCTGGGTCTACCCCGGTCAGCTCTCGTTGGACTTCTGACGTCATTGTCCCTAACTTACCCAGTGTGAAAGCAGGGTTAAGCTGGGGTAATCCCGGTCTGCACATGGGAAGCTAATCGAACAAATTGTGTGTACATGTAGTGTACACTGTAGTCATGTACAATTGTACATGTATACATGTACAGATATGGACAAAGATATATAAACAAGTAGATTTTGCACACCCACAATTTTCAATCATCCTTTGCTTAGAAAAGGGCTGACATGGCTGAGCGTGAAGTGACATGATTTCTGTGTGTTAAAGTTCTTCCAAAAGGAATGTGTACAGTTGGCTTGCCTTATATATCCAGAATCCTGCAATTACCAAGCTTTGATAATAGGATGTGTACACATGAGATAAATATAAAGACAAACACATACCGGTAATTGTCCAGAATCAAGATGTAGACTTGGCTATATTATTATTACCAACAGAGACGTGCTTATCATTACTGGGTTACATGTTATTTTTATGTATGTATGGCTGTAATGTAATCATCTTGGCAGAACGGTGCCACTCAACGGACTTTGGGTTGATTGGTATTGTACATGTACACGTGCAGTCCTTGACTGATAAAGTATCATGTTTACTGCATTATATGAGGCCTGTCATATCTTCTTACCACTACTGTACTACTGCATATGCACCAGTAATAGTATACACCAATAGTATACACTGTACATGTAAGGTGCATCTTCACGCATTGGAGTCATTGTTGTGGTGTGGTGCTGAAGTCGCACCGGCAGTGTGTCATCGGTACACGTTTTGGCGGGCACGGCTCCTCTGGGTGTGGCCACTGGGGTGTGGTCAGTAGGCGGGAGGTAATGACCGACCTCGCCTTGTACTCCTCCTACCTGTTGGCTTCCAATGCGTTTCACTTTTCCCACTGCAATGAGGAAGACTACCGCAGGTAAAAAAAGAAAGAAAATCAACCCTGTAAATGGTGGCTGACGTTTTGATACTAGCATGACCTTTACACAGAGGCAGAGAAGCTGACTGTGAGAGAGGTCCTGCTAGGAAGAGTTAACTTCATGCGCTTGCTTGTGCACTTTACCAACCTGACGGTGTGCACGGTGGAATGACAATTGATGGTGAACGTTTGCAGTGACACATTGGCATAGGCCTGTAACCTCTTTCAAGACTAGATTATCTGTGACCTGTTTGCTGTTTCTGTTTTTGTGTGTGCAGGGGCATGGAGGCCATTCCGGGCAACGTCAGCCTGATCAAAGACAAACAGAACCTGATCGGGATCAGCATTGGTGGAGGGGCCCCGCTCTGCCCCTGCCTCTACATTGTACAGGTCAGTCTCCTGAGGGAGGTGGATGAGATGAAGGCTATTGGAGCGAAGATGGTGATAAGGAGGAGTGTTGCCGCCTTCCAATCGCGTCGTGATTACCGTGTTCACGGGTTCGCTAGTCGTGAAGAGGCGTTGCAATCGTCTGGTAACTCGTGGTCGCCAGTCATGAACTGAAGGCAGAAGTCTTCTCCCCAGTTCACGGCTTAAAAAAAAAAATGGCGTCAACTTGGGGTAGGAGGTCAAAGTGCAAAACCTTTTTCACCAACATCGACGCATGCATGGGGTTAACATGACTCGGTTATGATAAGATTACGATACATACGATGGCGGTTTCTGCAGTGACTCCAGGCAATTTACCATGGATTTACTATGCTGTTCTGCAGGCACATATCAGGACTAAAATAGTTACATTAGCTGTGATTTTGTGAACAAACGCTTCGGTCTTTGTGCTTACGCAATTGTGCATGCTGGGACCTGTACGCTTGCTTGTTGGTGAGTAGCGTTGGCAATTTAGAATGCAGCCCACTCGTGACCTTGGAAATACTGGTCATGAACGCACTAAACACGACGTGATTGGACACAGTAGATGATGGGGACCAGCCGTCATTCTTTAACCCTTGACCTGAATCCGATAGCCGTTCCCCAGTCTCACTGCGCTCCATTTGTCTCCGTTGCAGGTCTTCGACAACACCCCGGCCTCCAAGGACGGCACCCTGGCCTCCGGGGATGAAATCGTTGGTGTCAGCGGCAAATCTGTCAAGGGACGAACTAAAGTCGAGGTTGCCCGCATGATACAGGCCATAAAGGTAAGCGGGAATTAAATCATGCTCATATGCACTGGGCCAGATGCTCAGCAGGAAATGATAGGTAGCAGTTTTCGAACTGGCCAGAATTTTGTTGAGGATTTGTGCACGGGAGGTCAGCTTCCACATTTGGCTGAGACTGCCTGCACTTTGCTTTCGACTTGGGACATCCACTCTTCAGGATTACCATGCCCCATGGTCTATTGCCACCAATGTGAATTTAACAACCTCCCTCAATCCTCCACAATCATCCACAATCCTTCAGTGTAAACATGACAACCTTCCTCAATCCTCCACAATCCTCTTGTGAAAATATGACAACCTTCCTCAATCCTCCAAGATCTCATTGAAGCATGCTTCCTCAATCCTCCACAGTCATCCACAATCCTTCAGTGTAAATATGACAACCTTCCTCAATCCTCCACAATCATCCACAATCCACCACGATTATCTAGTGTAAATATTACAACCTTCCTCAATACTCCACAATCCTCCAAGATCTCATTGAGGCATGCTTCCTCAATCATCCACAATCCAGTGTAAATTTTATAACCTTCCTTAATCCTCCACAATCTTCCAACTGGAAACTTTCACGCTTGCCTCAATCCTCCACAATCCTTTAGTGTAATTATGACAACCTTCCTCAATCCTTTAGTGTAATTATGACAACCTTCCTCAATCTTCCACAATCCTCCAAGATCTCATTGTGGCATGCTTCCTCAATCATCCACAATCCTCCAGTGTAAATTTAACAACCTTCCTCAATCCTCCACAATCCTTTAGTGTAATTATGACAACCTTCCTCAATCCTCCACAATCCTCCAAGATCTCATTGTGGCATGCTTCCTCAATCCTCCACAATCCTCCAAGATGTCATTGAAGCATGCTTCCTCAATCCTCCACAATCCAGTGTAAATTTACTAACCTTTCTCAATCCTCCACAATTCTCTCTAGTGAAAATATGACAGTCTTCCTCAATACTCCACAATCCTCCAGGATCTCATTGCAGCATGCATCCTCTATCCTCCACAATTCTCCAGTGTAAATTTAACAACCTTCCTCAATCCTCCACAATCCTCCAACTGGAAATCTTCATGCTTGCCTCAATCCTCCATTGTAATTTTAACAACCTTCCCAATCCTCCATAATGCTCTAACTAACGCTCTAACGCTTGCCTCAATCCTCCACAACTCAGAGAATTATTGGAGGATTGAGGAAGGCCTTTCATCAAGGGGGTCACTTTTCCTGATACATGTCACTTAAGGCAGGTTTTTCCTCACTGATTGTGGTGGCGTTCTTCTCTCTTTGCCAACCAGTCGGAGGTGGTCATCAACTACAACAAGCTCCACGCCGACCCCAAGCAGGGCAAGAGCCTGGACATTGTCCTGAAGAAGGCCAAGCATCGGATGGTGGAGAACATGAGCTCCTCCACGGCCGACGCCCTGGGACTCAGTCGAGCTATCCTCTGCAACGGTAAGTCCCCAAACTCAACACGATTCCTCCGCATTCAGAAAGAAGAGAAAAACGAACGCCCTGAAATTCAGAGGGCCAGACTTTGAAATCCTGGTTCGTTTTTTTTATCTTCATATTTAAAGGGATACAAAACTATTGCCAACTGCTTACCAAGGCCAAAATGCAAATCTCAAACATTCAAAGAGCTTGACATTACAATCCTAGCTCTTGGAGGAAGAATTACCCGTCTGCCTTTGAGAAAGGTCCCACTATGATCAGAACATCAGGCCTCTATATTTGGCCGTTTTTTATTCCCGCCCGAGCTGCCTGATTTTTGTTTCCTCAGGCATCGGGCTAAAGACAGGTCTTATTATGTGGAGCAGGGCAAACCCTCATTGAATTACGTTGTCCTAGATGCAAACATCATGTAAAATCTGTGGAGCAACACAGTGCACAACATAAATTATTCAAATCCGCCACACGACCTCGACCGGCTCGGTGGTCAAGTGGTTAAGGCATCTGCACTGCAAAGCGGGAGTTGCGGGTTCCAATCCTGCCCGAGCTGCCTGTTAATTTTTGCATCACTGAGCGCTCGGTGCTTATTACGTTGCGCAGGGCAAACCCTTATTGATTTCCATTTTTATCGTAAACGTGGAAAGTTTTCAGTGGCATTATGTGTGATCTCTTTTCATACTGAGCGCGGCTAGCCTTTTGAGTCACCCTCTCTTCTCGGAACCGTACTGAGTCTTGGAAGACTTTGCAGGTCTTTTTCAGGGCCGTACAAATTTTTGCGAGCATTTCAAAATTTGCAGTCGTGGTCACCTGAGTCAGTAAAGCAGTCTTGCTGCATAGTCGTGTCGACTAGAATTTTGATGCTACATGTTTATGTAGCTCCGGCCTGTCAGTACTTGTTTATCATTGTCTAAAGCATGTTTATGTACTATATTGTCTATTGTCCTTATACATATGTACATGTATGGCTGTCATATAGGTTTGGGTAGAAAAGCAATTGCATGCTTCACCCTTCACCTAAAAATGCAGTTCTTAACCACTTCACGCCGGGACCTCCGAATCCGGAGCTCCGTTGGCTTAACTATGCGACTCCGAATCCGGGCACCACTATTGTCCACATTCTAAACAAAGACTCTTTTCAGCTTAGAACAAAGCAATACGAATCAGTACAAAATACAAAGACCCTTTTTGACGCAAGTTTGCCACATGAATTGCAAGATTAGCAGCAGTACTTGACAGTGTACATGTACATTTACATCCTAAGGCAAATTACTGTAAACTTGATTATTTGCAAAATTGAAGTAATGGTATGAACAACATTAAGTAAATGTCTGTTAAATATGATAATAATAATAATCAAACTGACTGGGGTGTCACTGACAATGATTGAAGATTAAATGGCTGTTCTCGGTGCAGATGTCTTGATCAAGAAGCTGGACGAGCTCACTGGCACGTCCGTCATGTACAAGGGACTGATGGAGCATGCCAAGAAGATGCTCAAGTCCTTCTACGATCTCTCCCAGACCCACAAAGGTAAGAAGGAAGGCGTGTCACCAGACTTGTCTCTGGAGTCGCCAAAAGAATGTCGAGTCCGAGACCAGGGTTCCAATTTCATAGAGCCGCTTCAGCGTCAAAATCGGCCAGACAAGAAATGTCTTCCCTGGTTCAAACCAACCCATATTTTCACCTGATGCCTGTCGTACTTAACTTGTATTCTAATATTGGGTGCTTCACATGAACAACTTTGGCTGGCAACCTGATTCTTTAGGGGAAGATTTTTTCACGCTTAACTGTTAGCTTAACTCTATCCTGCTGAACCCAACAGTATCCAACGAGCATGAAAGTGTGAAGCCTGCTGATCCCAACAGTATCCAACAGTGGATGTTGTTGGGTTCAGCAGGGTCCCGCAATGACGGTAATATTGCAGTAACTTTGCATACGATGCCAGCCCCAACAAACTGTATCATACAGTGTTGATCCCAACAACTAAAAAAAAAATCTGAAAAAAACGCTGAATACTCAGTGCTTTGCCCAATGCCTGATGGAAACAATATCATGCAGCTCGTGCAGGATTCGAACCTGCCCGCTTTTTAGTGCAGACGTCTTGACCACCAAGCTGCCTCGATCAGCTCGGTGGTCATTGGTCGAGACGTCTGCACTAGGAAGCAGAAGTCGTGGGTTTGAATCCCGCCCGAGCTGCCTGAAATTGTTTTCATCAGGCATTGGGCAAAGCACCGAGTATTCAGTGCTTATCATGTCGAGCAAGGGCAAACCCACACTGAATTACATTCTCCTCGACGCAGACGTCATGTTATATCTATGAAAAAAACACATTGTAGCTGTGATATGTGGCACTGTCCCTGGCCATTTTTTGCCCATTGTTTTGCGATAGGTCTTTAAGACTCAATAAGTGACCGTGAGTTTGATCAAATTGACCACTGGCTGATACATAATTGTGTGCTGGTTTCTTTGGCCTTGTTCTAGCCTTTGGTGAGGTCTTTGCAGTGATAGGAGCCAGGGAGCCGCAGCCAAAGGCTAGTGAGGCCTTTACCGTCTTCGCCGACGCCCACAGGAACATGGAAAAGTTTGGGATTCGTCTCCTAAGGACAGTGAAGCCTGTGAGTATTGCTGAGGCTTTGCAGTTCAAATTTGGATGGTAGACATTCAACCATTGATTAAAACCTTGTGGACGGATGACGGCTATAGCCTCTCTGGGACCTTCGAAATTCAGACACTGATATTGTTCAAATTTTAAACAAAGAGTCTTTTAATATTTAGCATGGTAGAGCCGTGTTTTGATGTCAGTTGCCGCATGAATTGCCAGATTAGCGGTAACGATTGTGCTATTGTGGGACTTCATTTTGGATGATCGAGGGACTGCACACTGCCACGGAAGACAGTGTGCTGGCATGCCCCACAGCCAATGCGGTCGCTGGACAGACTGTGGATTGCACCCACTTCCTTCTCCACAAATTGCACGCTCAGTTGGGGCCGTCCACCTGGAAGCTTTGTCCACTGGAGTGGAGCCATGTCTGCGGTCAAAGGGTAGCAGTACACGTGCTTCTTGGGCACACATTATACAGCCTACACTCCATTGTACTACACACAAAGGACCCTTCTTCTAGGGCTTATCCTTGACAAAAGCCACAAATAGTGATACAAATAGTGTACTCTTATTGATCTATTTCGCTGGTATATTATTAAATTAATAAGACTTAAGGTTTTGCATGGTGGATGTTTTGCATGGTTGGTTTGCGGTAACACTATGTATAAGGTCTCTTAATTAAAGAAGAGGTGTGGTTCTGAAAAGAACCTGAGTGATAACTCGATGTTCCTGCCAGTATGCTCTGATCGTCATCATGAGATGATGGCCAGAGGATACTGGCCGGAACGTCGAGTTACCACTCAGGTTCTTTTCAGAACCACACATCTTCTTTAAGAGACCTTTTACATGTACATAGTGTCACCGCAAACCCTCCTATATTAGGTATATTGTTATCTGATTGTTTAGCGTGTTTTGGAAATGGCACTGTGACAGCCATTGACACTAAAATAATCCGCATGGGGTTAAGAGAGTTAGAGATAGCCTGGTGCTATTTTCCATGGCTGTTGCTTCTAGGTCACAGTATTGCCCTGTATATACCCAGAGCCTTTGGAGTCCAGTCAGTAGTGCACACTGCATTGACGACACTTCATTGTCTTTTTTCCCTAATCAGATGCTGACAGATTTGGGAACTTTCCTGACCAAGGCCATCCCAGACACACGTCTCACCATCAAAAAATATGCCGATGCCAAGTTTGAGTATTTGGTGAGTGGAGTTGGAATTTTTCCGACGGTGGTTCCTCAATGTTCAAAGCAGTTTACTTACTAGGGTAAGCGATTGGCCGCTTGAGGCCCTTCACGAATCCCCGGATAAGGCTCGGGCTCAGGCTTCGGCCACGTCACACAAAAACCTTGGGAAATTGGGGGTTGCGGCTGGCTGTTGAATTTGAAGGTTTCGTCGGCGCAAACTCTTAACCTAGAAAACTGCGGTCAAAGGCTTGCTCTTTAATCCCTTTGACATTTTAACGGGTGAGAGAAATGAAAACAAAGCCCAAGCCTAAGCCTTCATTTCATAAAGGGTCTTAGTTATAATATGACCTCAACCAGCACTAGAAAGCAGGAGTCATGGGTTCGAATCCCGCCTGAGCTGGATTCGAACTGTTCAGCTGGCAATCAGGCAAAGCCCAAGCCTAAGCCTTCGTTTCATAAAGGGTCTTAGTTATAATATGACCTCAACCAGCACTAGAAAGCAGGAGTCATGGGTTGGAATCCACCTAAGCTGGATTCGAACTGTTCAGCTGGCAATCAGGCAAAGCCCAAGCCTAAGCCTTTGTTTCATAAAGGGTCTTGGTTGTAATATGACCTCATCCAGCACTTGAAAGCAGGAGTCATGGGTTCGAATCCCGCCTGAGCTGGATTCGAACTGTTCAGCTGGCAATCAGGCAAAGCCCAAGCCTAAGCCTTCGTTTCATAAAGGGTCTTGGTTGTAATATGACCTTGACCAGCTCGATGGTCCAGTAGTTAAGTCGTCTGCACTAGAAAGTATCCCGCCCGAGCTGCCTGCATTTTTTTTCCAGCAGGCAATCGGGCAAAGCACTGAGTACTTAGTGCTTTTTACGTTGAGTAGGGCAAACCATCATTGAAAGGGCTTTAGTGTTTAGCCAAGAAAAGCCTATTTTTTTTCAGTGAGCTTGATTCATCTTGCATTGTTTTGTATTGCCCGAATCTTTCTGTGTGTTCCACCCCCCTCCAGTCCTATTGCTTGAAGGTGAAGGAGATGGATGATGAGGAATATGCCTATGCCACATTAGGGGAACCACTCTACAGAGTCGAAACGGGTAACTACGAATACAGGTAATGATGTGCTGCTATTCAACCATGAGCAGTGACCTCAGTTTCACTGTGTGATTCAAATATCCAAAAGTTAAAGATAAATAATGTAGGATTTCACAGAAGTTTAAATCCATTGGCATTTGTCGTCTTGTTTCATATAATTTTCAAAAATTGGCAAAGAAAACTTTGACTAGACCGGGACTTCTGGACTAATGTACCAGCGCTCTTCTATCTGAGCTTTCCAGCCCTTAGATGGTGTCCTCCCAAATAGTCAACTAGCTTTGCTGCATCCACTTTGTGTGATCCCTGAGTAATAACAATAAGTTGTTTGCATCTGAATGAAAGCGGGGGTGTGATCCCTGGAGATATACGGCAGTTAATGGTTGAATTGCTTCTGACTGGTGCCCCCACCCCGGCAAAGACTAGTTGACTATTTGGGAAGGCCACCATCTAAGGGCTGGGTAGCTCAGATGGAAGAGCACTGGTACGTTAATCCAGAGGTCTCAGGTTCAAGTCCCGGTCCAGTCCAAGTTTTCTTAGCCAATTTTTCATTATGTTTCTTGTTGAATTCCATTGTGTTCTCCATTGGTTGTGTTTGCTGTACTTTGATAATGTGTTATTGAGCTCTGTGCAAAAATATAGCTCCTTGAGAATCTTATTTGATGGAGTTGGCGCTTTACAAATGCCCATTTTTATATCAGATGACGCATGACTCAAAGAAAGATCACATTTTCATCTGTGCTGGGTTCACCATGGATCAAGCTACGTCCTGTAGCCTTGAATCTTGAGTGCCATTCCCGGAGATGCTAGCTGTTCTTTGCACGGACACTGTCTTGAGTAATGCAGCCGCTACCAATGATCCAATACTCTCAAGGTGTTTTTGTGATGCCTTTGGAATGGCACCCAATCAAGAGTTGCTGTTTCTATAGTGTTGCCTCATTACCCTTGTTTTGTCTTTTCGCATCAGGTTAATACTAAGATGTCGACAATTGGCCAGAGCCAAGTTTGCCAAGCTTCGCTCAGACGTCATGGTCAAATTGGAGTTACTGGACCAGAAGCACGGTAAGTAAGGAATAGGTCAGGCAGGGCCACTTGGTCTGAGCCGTTTTTTATTCCATAGCTTAACCACAGCATCCCATTCAAAGTTGGCAGCCGGTTAGGTACATGTAGGTCACCGGATCAGGATGATCTGACTCAGTGCATGGACGGGGTGGACCGATCACATCATGTTCATTGATGCCATGACCACGAGTCAGGGATTTCACCGCAAGGACAGATCCGAGTCTGCAATACTCCCGGTCTTTCAGGAGTGCTGCAAATGGATCAGCACCAGTCCTGTGTAATATGTTTTACCGGTAGCTGTACCCAGGGCTCTCTGAAAAAAAAAGGTTGTGTAAATGGACCGATAACTCAACAAAAAGCACTGCAGCTTGTGTTTATGCAAACAAAGACAGCACAGGAAAACTGACTGGGAGATTACAGTCCTAAAAATGGAGAGGGGCTGGCCTATCAATCCTAGAAGGACCCTTCTCAAAGGCAGCAAAATGTCAGACCTTTGGGTCACTTAAGTCAGGATAAGTCGTTTGCAACTCTTTGGTATATTACTCTGATTACAGACCATTTCTGAAAATGGTAAAGAAAATCAGACTGGAGTGGAACTTGAACTTGAGACCACTGGCACCAGGCAGAAGAACTTGATCATTAACTGCTGTGTATCTCCTGAAATCACAGCTAGGATACGATGCTATGCATTGAGGAGAATGTAATTCATTGTGAGTTTGCGCTATTTATCATTACAAACACTTCTTGCTCAGTCTTTGCCTGATTGCCTGCTGAAAATGTACAGGCAGCAATGGAGCACCTACCACTATACATATTCGAATCCGCCACACGACCTCGACCAGCTCGGTGGTCACGTGGTTAAGACGTCTGCACTTGAATGCAGGAGTTGCAGGTTCGAATCCCACCCGAGCTTCCCTTTTTTTTTGGAAGGCAATCCAGCCAAGCACTTTGCTTACTTATCGTCAAGTAGGGCAAACCCTCCGTGAAGGAATCACAGCCCCGATTGCAATAAGATGCTGACAAGAATTAGTTAACCCCCCATAGGGGGCAGCCTTCACAACTAGTGGACTATCTTTGCTGTGGGCAGCATTACTCAAGACAGTGGCCGTGCAAAGAACAGCTACCAGTAGCACCTCCAGTCAGAAGCATCGTTTGTTTATCTGTCGCCTTACAGTGCAAGACATCGTCTTCCAGCTGCAGCGGTTGGTCTCGGCCATGGCCGACTACCTGCAGGACTGCCACCAGCAGATGAAGGAGGCGGAGATTTTCCCCATCGAGGTGGACCTCCTGCGCACCACCATCAACTACGACACCAGCAGCCAGTTCAACGACGAGGACGAGGACGAGGGGGAGGACGAGGCGGTCCTGGGGGAGGAGGATGCCCTGGAGGCGGAGGAAGACCTCATCTCGACTGCCAGCTGAAGGAGAGGAGGAGGGCATCTATGGAAGGAATCTCGTTTTTATCTTCATTTTTTTGGGGGGGGGGGCTGGGCAATTTCATAGACAGTGGGAAAACTGTATAGTGTGTAACATCTTGCTTTAGAGGGGCGTGACGTTTCATTCCTTTGAGCTTTGTCAAAGAGGGCCTGATGTTTACATGCTTCACGACCTTTTTTAGGGGGCCTGATTGGATCCCATCAGGACCTGTCTCAAAGAGGGCCTGATGTTTTGATACTTCAGGACCTTCCTTAGTGGGCCTGATTGGATCAGGACCTCTATCAAAGAGGGCCTGATGTTTTAATGCTTCAGGACCTTCTTTAGGGGGCCTGATAGGATCTCATCAGGACCTGTCTCAAAGAGGGCCTGATTTGTTTATGCTTCAGGACCTTCCTTAGTGGGCCTGATTGGATCAGGACCTCTATCAAAGAGGGCCTGATGTTTTGATGCTTCAGGACCTTCTTTAGGGGGCCTGATGGGATCCCATCAGGACCTCTCTTATAGAGGGCCTGATATTTTGATGCTTCAGGACCTTCCTTAGGGGGCCTGATGGGATCCCGTCAGGACCTCTCTCAAAGAGGGCCTGATGTTTTGGTGCTTCAGGACGTTCCTTAGGGGGCCTGATGGGATCCCGTCAGGACCTCTCTCAAAGAGGGCCTGATGTTTTGATGCTTTAGGACCTTCTTTGGGGGCCTGATTGGATCCCATCAGGACCTAACTGAAAGAGACTGTTCTTGTTATCCCTTTGAGAAAGGTCCTGTTAGGAAAAAAAAAGGTCTGGCCCTCCGAAATATCTGATGAAATTTGCCATTTTTTTGTCTTTTGGCAATTTGCAACATTTGTGTATAACTCTACGACACAAACGCTGCAGATTGCCTTTGAGAAAGTTCCTGTGTTGCTCTAGAGGCAAACCTTGAGTCATCTCAAGTCCTGATGTGGAAGTTGTTTTAGTCAGTACTCAGTAGTAATGTCATGGTATTTAAAACAAGATTGCTTCATCATTGGTGGTTGCAATCCTGGAAGGGAAAAGGCATGTGAACTTTGCGTTTATTTTGGAAATGGGATTGAAGGAAGAAAGCCACAGACATGTATTGTGAATCTTGGCTTAAAAGGTCCATTCTTAAAGGAAGGCTATCCCTATTGGTGGTAGACTACCAGCCAATGCTGACAAATACAACTGGGAGGGGTGACTAGTTTGAAGCAAGGCATGAGCCTCTATCCCTATTGGAGGTAGACTGCCAGCCAAGGCGAACAGGTAGAACTGGGAGGGGTGACTTGTCTGAAGCAAGGCATAAGCCTCCATCCCCCATTGTTGGTATACTGCCAGCCAAGGCTGACAAATAGAACTGGGAGGGAGTGACTAGTCTGAAGCAAGGCATGAGCCTCTATCCCTATTGGTGGTAGACTGCCAGCCAAGGCTGACAAATAGAACTGGGAGGGAGTGACTAGTCTGAAGCAAGGCATAAGCCTCCATCCCTATTGGTGGTAGACTGCCAGCCAAGGCTGACAGATAGAACTGGTAGGAAGAGGGTGAGTAATGTGTGTAATCGGTTTGTGAAGATAACATGGGGTCTTTGCACCCCGAAATCTGCTTAGTGCAATTCAAGACTGGGGATTTTTTGGGGGATGAATAAGTTATTTATAGTGAATAAGAACAGTTATGATTTTGTTCATTGTTGAGGAAAAAGGGACTGTACATATAACATTCAATGTGACACATGAAATGCAGCTGTGAAAGAAATTTAAATCCTTTCACTCTGGCCCATCAAATTCTTTAATCTTCCCAATGGCACGGGCTTTCCCATTATTCACTGACAAATTGAAATGAGGAATCATTTAACGAAGGAGAGTGCATATAATATATAATTCTATAACAAACAGATGTACAGTGGAGGTCAACCTTCTTCTTTTGATAAAAAGAATATGCTCGGAAATTTGAAAAAAAAATATATAAATCAACCTGCCGATCAGCTTAATGTTAAATGAAAACATGTAAAAGTCAACTCAACGTTTTATTGCATGGGGAACATTCCTGTTGTACATGTAAGTACTTTCTTTTAGGATAGTTTTTCCTTTTAAATACCTTAGCGCAACGGTACTGGTCCTTTTAGTTTGTGTACACGTATTTATTGATAATGAACATTGCTCTATTGTTTTCATGAATACTACATTCCACGTCATTCGACAACTGTCAAAGGAATAAATTCAATTTCTTGTGCGAACATCAATGTTGAATACGTTGTTTTGAGTTTCACAGTTGTCTTTGAAAAAAGGGATTTCTTTTTTTCCCCTGGACCCTTGCTTAGCTCTTACAACCTGAAAACTGGGATGCGCACGCGTTATGCCCATTGTTGAGGATATTCCATAATGGCATAAGGAAGAAAATAATTATGGGTTGGCAACAAAACTCGGCCACAGCTTCTGTTGATGGTATTCTTCTTCTTTTCTAAGCTGGGGATTATTGTGGAAGTGAGCAGAGCTTTGATTACCGAGGAAAATGATGGTGTTTAGACGGGAGGAGAAATCAGGAACACCAGAAAAAAAACGCCGCCATGTTTGTGACGTCAGTGGAAGAAATAGCAGAAAAGAGGTATGTTTGGTTATTTTTCTTCCTGCAAATTCCACTCTTTTAAAATGGATCAAGAACTACTGAGAACATAAATGCAATAATGTAATTTTAAAAAGAAAGAAATTGGGCACATCGAGAATGCGTATCGCAATGAGAATATCCGGTAAGTCAATGTTTCGATCGATGTGTGCTCAAAATATTCTTTGGACTTCTGATAAATGATAAATGATCGCGTTTGTTTGCCACGCAGTGCATGTGGTGACGTTCCATAGAACCAGGTTTTTTTTTACCATTTGACCACTCGCGTATAGAGTGCCGTATAGAAAAAGGCCCACTCGCTCTTTACAAGAATCGTTTTTAATTAAACACGTTCGGCAACCGGAAGTCGCCATAGAAATTGCCAACAGAAGACACCGCACACATCACCGAACCTTGAACGGATCCGGTGACGCATTGCAATTACCATGGCAATGAGTTGGGCATTTTTTTCACACCCACGCTGTGTTTACTGAAGACGAATTGGTAGGGGCAAGGGCTCATCGAGATTATCTAGCACGTATAGTCTTGCGAGCCGGTTTGCCGGCGATGAATTGTAATCGGTTGCCAAGAAAGATGTCCGTGTCGGTTCGTCTCTGCCTCTTGAGTTTGTCGCTGGTTGCCTTTCCCTTGTGTCTGTTGCCAGCCTGCAGGGCGGACATGTGCAGTGCTCTCACCACGAATACAGGCGGGAAAGATCTGGCCGCGCTCAGGGAAGAAGCCATGGCGGCCTTCAGATCCCAGTGTCGACGGGAGAAGGGAGGATCTAGCGTCGACGAGATCAGAGGTGGGTTCAAGCGCTCTCGTAGAGGCAAACAAAAGGCTTGAAAACAGCGTTCCATCTAGACATGCATTGCCAGAAAAGTCGGGTTTTTGCGATTGATTTGGACCAACTGAATCTCAAACTTGGAGTTTAATTAAGCAATGATGCTACCACTATCGATATGTCGACCCACTGTGGTTAAATATTACCCTGTTACTCGAAGTGTATTGTTGGAACTAAAGGGAAAAAAGGTGTTTTACTTCTGCCCAACATTACAGACGGAGTAAAATAATTACAATAACATTTATTGACATGTCACTCGCGTCTTTTTTATTTTAATAAAAACCACGTCAAGAAATGAAATAGACCGACATGATTCGGTGACAGGGATTGTACGGATAGTAAGTACATACATGCTTGATTATTATTATTAAATGGCATCTACCGTCTTCCGTAAACGACTCCACCAGCAGAATCGTTTTGATAATGATTCACTTGTGCCTTGCCTTGTGCTGGTAGGGATACGCTATTGTAAGGCAATGCCGCACAGTCCGTTTGTGGCAATCATCGCCGTACGGAGCCCCTAAAGGGACATTCGTTGAAAACAAACTCTAAAACAAAACAAGAAATCGTTCGTTATTTCGTGGGCACGAAATAATGAACAAAATCGTTATTATTCTGTTTTAGAGTTTGTTTTCAACGAATGTCCCTTTAGGGGCTCCGTACTTCCTCGCTTTCCGATTAAATTTTACGCAGTGGCTGTTGTTACGGCAGTCGTCCGTGTGGTTCCCTGACTTGATTGTATTTCGTCAGCATTGCAGGCTGGTTGAACCAGTCTATTACTGATAGTCTGGTTCCAAGAGCTAAACATCCTGACAAATACTGTGAAGTCAGGGAACCACACGGACGACTGCCGTAACAACAGCCACTGTGTTTTAATATGAGGGCAGGCGGGTTGGTAATGAAAAGTGCTTCAATTCTACTTCTTTCCAGAACCCCTCTCGTCATGTTCCATCTCTACCGAGCCTGCGCATCCCCACACCTTCGTGTTCCCCCTGCGCGTCCAGTCTGCACCCTTTAGACTTGAGTTCCACCTGAGGACCGAATTCGGCGGAGCAATGGCCCTTGCTGGTGCCGAAACAGACTCGTCCATTTTCGCCGAAATAAGTAAGTCAAGAAAAAAGAAAACACACCACACAGACAAGCCTAAACGTATTCTGTGAACTTGAGAACAGTAATGTCTTTTGGCAGATTGAATCTAAACTGCACGCAAAAGTGACACTGTAAGTCTTATGAGGGTTTGTCCCACTCGAGATGTGGTTAGCACTGGTGCTGAGTGTTCTGCCCTGAGTACTTGCTTGGGAAAACATACAGGTATACCACACGCTACGGATCACTCGTCCAGCTGTGCAAAAGCTCATAGAATCCTATTCACACCGACGCACAATCCATGTGCAGTAACATTAACACATGGCTGATCTACTAGCGCGTATCCTATTACCTCTCCCCCTCCGATCTGTCCTTGACATAGGGCCTTAGCAGGGTTTTTTTCTGCAGCTCCGTATGGATTAAGAAATAATGAAAACGACGAGTTCCAAATCTCTGATTTGTCTACTTATCCGTTTGATTGTTTGAACAGATATCGGAGCGGCTAGGGACACACGGGCCAACGTGAGGCCTTGCCACTATCAGCAGTGCATCAGCCTGGCTGTGGAGGTAGACAAAATAGATCAGGTGGACGAGATCGAGAGCCGCCCCTTCTGGCTTGAGTACAAAGACGGCGTGGTTTACGTCGGCCAAGGGGGGCAGGAGACTGCTTACCTGCAGTGGGATGCCCAAGCCTACCACGGCCCGTTGCCCAACCCAATCCACGTCGGCGTAGCCTCGTGGACATCAGTTGGAGCTGACTGGGTCCTTCACCAGTCTTGCAAGTAACAGATAAAGCACGTACAGGGTTTCTCCCAGAACTGTGAGATGGCCCGTCTCGCTATACTTTGACGAGCCACCTATATATTGTGTCACCTCCGTGGATGAAATAATGCAAGGAGGAACAGTTGGCAATACAAAGCAGTGTTCCCGTATAGGTGGTTTATAAAGGAATACAGACAAGGAGGTGCTAGCAAACCCTTTCTGGCAGCCTTGATTTTAAGGCCCATATGTATGTAATTCATGATATTAATCTATTTAGCATGGATACTTTCGAATACTCTGAGTGACATTTCAGTTAGAATTCGACCAATCGTTGTCAAACGATTGTTCATACACGAAACGATTCTAATGAATTGTATTGAGAGTTAGGGCGACCAATATTTCTCGATGGACTAAAATTGCTGGAATCGGGTATTTTCCCGATATAGTAGAATAGTTTGGATATATAGCGCAGCGTTCAACGGAGCATTGATGTTTATCGTTTTACTTTCGATGCATTTTACTGTTTGTCAACTTCTTCTTTACTCATTCACAAACAAACCAAGGAAAGGAAAACTGACTGGAAATGGGTGAAAACAGCAATAAAAATGACTAGACCGACTAGTATGATTCAATATTTCACGCTGTTGAAGGTTATAGGCCTAGGTATAATTTTAGCGCCCACGGTTACCTGTATAATTATAAGTGTCAATAAATATTCACAGCTTTCTTATTTCGTGCCAAGGTTATAGTAAACACAACCTTTACATTAAAACATATGTAACAATTTCTGCTTTAATTAAAGGGCCATTAAGGTATTTTAAAGGTTCGGGCATGTGTTAAAGATAACCCTTTCGCCGGCCGTACCAAAGATGTCAAGAAGTACGGAGGCCTAAAAGTGCCATTTGTGATATAAAAAATAATAAGTAGGCCTAGATTTAAAAAACAAAACAGACAGAGGGTCCAATGTTTCGATCCATCAATTAAAAACCCTCTTATTTATTTTCATTTGTTCGCCTTTGTGATTGAATAAACATGCTTATCAGGCAACGTAATATTAATTGATTGTGTGATGTGTCTTTAAGTTTTGATGTTTGCTTCATTAAAAGTTTCAAATCTTGTCCCAGTCCTTGTAACTTCGTAACGTGGTGATAACTGTGTTTTCATAAAATTATTTTAATCACTGAATAAAAAGGGTTGCAGGCGGCTGACCGCTAGAGGGCTCACTTCATACGCTTTTTTTTATGGCGATAGTACACACGTGCGTTTAAAAACATTTCAGAAGTCCTTCTCAAAAGTGCTTTAAAATGACGGCTAACCCCCATATCCACCAGGAATGGTAAGTTTGAATGAATATAGATGCCCCTTAGGTGGCCCTAGGACGGTGTATTTGTTGCTCTGCGTGAATTAAAAGTATTTAAATGAGTAAAATGTTTATCAGAGTGAATGAGACTGGTTCACTGATTCAGTCATGTACAAATACAATGTACTTAGGAGGCGTGTTGCACGCATGTGCTGTACTGTGTACAATATGTGTGTGTACATGGTGTATGTGGGGGGTTGTTGGTCTCGTCTGGGCGGTGGGGATTTGCGCAAATTGGCACATAGCTAATTTCTACCCGATGAACAGTTGCTATAAGCCTATAGTAATAGTATAGGCCTTTCTTAATACGCAGTGGCTGTTACGGCAGTCGTCCGTGTGGTTCCCTGACTTCACAATCACAGTATTTGTCAGGATGTTTAGCTCTTTGAACCAGACTATCAGCTAATGGACTGGTTCAACCAGCCTGGAATGCTGACGAAATACTGTGAAGTCAGGGAACCACACGGACGACTGCCGTAACAACAGTCGCTGCGTTCTTAATATCTATGCAAATGGTATGCATCAAACTGAAGTGAAAGCAAGGCTATGCCTATGGCGAGTATGGGCGCTTGATTTCGGAGATGTCGGCGAAACACTGGCTGTGCGGTTCCACTGTGCTCCTCGAACAAGAGAAATACACTGCCAGAAATCAGTTTCCACCTATTTCCAAAGGATAGAAGATTAGAATAGAACCCTGCGGAAAAAAGTGGATTATGAAATGAAGATCAGGCGAGATATGGCACCACTTGTTTTTAAAGTTCGATTCGTCATGTTTGCAAATGGAATCGTCTATGTTGAATGTGTCCTGTTACTAACACTAACAGTAACAAGTGAAACACTCAACATTGACGATTCCATTTACAAACTTGACGAATCTAACTTACGAAATTAGTTGTTTAAAAGTAGAAATCTACCTTGAAAAGTGGTCCCTCATCTCGCCTGATATTCATGATCCACTTTTTTTTGCAGAGTTCTATCCTTTGGAAATAGGAGGAAACTGATTTCTTGCGATGTATTTCTCTTGTTCGAGGAGCACAGTGAAACCGCACAGTTTGGTGCATATAATTTGCATAAATATTAAGAAAGACCTAAACTGCTAATAGATACACTTAACTCGGCTGTAGCCCTTTTAGAATTTACTTCTTTTTTCTACCTTTTTGGATTTCAATCATCATATAGCTATAGTAACTTTAGCCCTTTTACTCCTTTTTTAACATTTTGTTTATTTCTCACAAGTTATATGACCTGATGTTTTCGATCCTAGCAGGACTTTTCTCAAAGGCAAAGATAAAGGTGCTGCCTTTGAGAAAGATCCTGCTACTGCTAGGATCGAAACATGAGGCCCTCAAACTTTTGAGATTTATGAATTGCAGGTAAGGTTGTTCGATATTTCGATATTTATCGATATTGTGATATCGCTTTCCAACGATTATCATATCGTGCCTTTGAGAAAGGTCCTGCTAGGATCGAAACGTCAGGCCCACTAAATTTTAAGATTTACATTTTGGTAATTTTAGTCAGTAAGCAGTTTGCAACATTTTTGTATATCACCGATTATCATATCAAGCGCATTTCAGGATATTGCGATATTTTCAATATCGGCGATATCGAAAGTATCACGATATCGAAAAAAGTACTGGTTTCCCAACCCCATTATCACCTGTCTGTAAGCTTGTTTTGCGTGGCCATCAGAGAGATCTTGAAGGGCGATAAGCTTTCGTTAGTAAAGTCATGGAAAAACCCGAACGAAAAACCCGAAACTGCAAGGGGAGAGGAGTGCCAGCCAGCCATTTGACTCTTGCATTGCGGTAGGCAATGCATGGGAAACAGACCCACTGCAAGTGCAAGCCCACTACCGGTGTTGGTAGCACACTTTTCGTACAGAGCGAACTCGGTACGCTGTGCACTCACAGCCACTCGTGTTTGGGACATTTTCCCCATGTGGCCTACATAAGTTATCCGATCGTTTACGATATTATCCAGGCTGCAAAAAACGCAGATTCAATTTCCTACCGGAGTCTCCCAAGGCAGGCAATTATATTGTAAAAATTCATACTTTACATATGTTTTAATCTAAGAAAATCAAAATCAAAATCGAAGTGGAAAGACGTTAGAAAAACATCACTGTTCATAACGCACGTGCGACCTCTGATTTCTCGATCCTTCCATGCTGCTCTGGTACCCTCCACGCATCTGTACTAAATGCACGTATAAGGCAACGTACACCAGCTAAGTACCACCTGGCCATTTGCAGTGCGCAATACACATCGTGTACACCATGATCGCGTCGCGATCGATTCCAACTTGAATTATTTCAACTTGGACATATATAGTAACAATCATTTTTCGGCTTGGATGAGCAAAGTTGAACTGCTGCTTTATTCTCCTTTTTAGCAGTCCCCCCACCCCCCCCCTAAAAAAAAACGTACGACCAAAGGGGACATCAGGTTTCGTTCAAGGTGATCGTTATGCCGACGTAAATGTACTGATGGTTTGTCTCCCCTTATGAATATTAATCTGAAGACCCATTGGCTCTGCCAGACATGTATTTATGACATCATAAGTAAGCATCGAGTTGCTGAAAACCGTCTGGGATATCGTCTTTTTTGAATGAAACAACTTATTCTCAATTAATACATCAAAAAAATTGTTTCGTTTTGGCGTTAGAAAAGCGACCTGGGATAGTTGTTTTAAATTATTTTTTTTGTTGATAAATGAGAAGTTTAAGGGGGTTTAACAATTGGCAACTATGGCTTACAGTTAGATGCATTTGCTACATATAGGTTTCTGGCAATCATACATTGTGTATTGAATAGAAATCCAGGTCACTACCTTGACTTCCGCTTACGCACCAGGTATCACGATAATATCGAATATCGCGATATATTCCTGACGATATATCAAAACCAAAATTCCGAATATCAATCAACTTTAATTGCAGGTCATTTTAGCCAGTGAGCAGTTTACAATGTTCAGTTTTTAAATTTTATTTTGATCGTCGTACAAGGGCTACAGTGAATACATATACCTCTGTGGGTTATTGAACCATTTTGAACCAAACCAATACGTTCAACTTACTTTCGGGTTGTAAAAGCACAGCAAACACACGGCATGTGGTGCTGCGACACCTACTCTAGCTTCTCAAACTCCTTCCGAGTCTTCTGGTATACGGTTCATTGCGGAATGCAGATGTCTGCCAAAAAAAGACATTCTCGCCTACGTTTTTTTGGTTACGGCCAATACGTAACCCGTAACATCAGTCTGAGCTGCATCATACCGTGTGACATGCGCAACCTCCGACCTTTCTACCTGACCCATTGGTAGCGGTTTCTTTATATCAACAACTGTTACCTGAGGCGTGCATCTACACCGCACGCAGTCAAGCGAGCGTGAGCTATGCGGGGAACCGCTGCTCAGAAATCAGCCCTCAAATTATCTATTAATTTATCTATTTATTAATTTCATTTTATGGGATATACCGGTACATATCACACTATCACAGCACAAAAAAGTAACAAAGACTGGGTAAACAAAAATAAATTAACACTAAGAACTAATCAAACAAACAAAGGAAAAATGATATTAAAAATTCGGACTTTCGGAGGGCCTGATGTTTTGATCCTAGCAGGCCTTTCTCAATTTAAGCATTTTGAACATTTTTATGTTTTTTATATTTTGTTTTCCTTTGTTTGATTAGTTTGTATTGTTACATGGACTTTATTTTTGTTTACCCAGTTTTTTTTTTTTGCATGCTGTTATGTGTATATCCCGTAAAATTAAATAAATAAACAGATAAATTCAGGGCCAATTTCCAGCGGTGGTTCCCCGCATGCCTTACGCACGCCTCAGGTAACAGTCGTCAATATAAAGAAACCACTACCACTGGGTCAGGTCGGAGGGTCAGAAGGTCGTGCACATCACACAGCACCAAGCGGACTCGGACTGATGTAACTGGTTCCGTTTTGGCCGTACTCGTAACGAAAAAACGTGGGCGAGAATGTCTCTTTTTGGCAGACATCGGTGATCAACCGTGTACCGGAAAACTCAGAAGGAGTTTGAGAAGCTAGAGTAGGCGTCGCAACACCATACGCCAGGGATCCTTTTATAACCCGAAAGTAAGTTGAGCGTTTTACCTACTTTCGGCTGGTAAATGGACAGGTAATCAATGGACCATGATGTTATTGCGACTCCTACTCTGGCTTCTCAAACTCCTTCCAAGTCTTCCGGTATACGGTTCACCACAGATGTCTGCCGAAAAGAGAATTTTTCAGCCATTTTTATGGTTATGAGCGTGATCAAACCGGAACCAGGGAAAATTGTCCTTGATGTACGGCCGTGACATTAACATGGGAGGGTGTGTGTGCGTTGAAATGATTACTTTTGGAATATTATTTGTATGCTGGTATGTTAAACCAGAGCTCAGGTTCTGTTCCCAATCCATTGACATTTTTAAAGTGATTTTTAAGCCAAATATAAACAAAATATGTTTATAGTCTAGAAATCAAATATTGAAGTTTTCAATACAAAAAAACTGTTGCAAACTGCTCATTAACTTAAATGTTCTGCAATACACGTATACAAATCTCAACAGTTAGAGGGCCTGACGTTTTGATCCTAGCAGGACCTTTCTCAAGGTGAGAAATGTCTTGCTGGGATCAAACCGTCAGGCCCTCTAACTTTTGAGACAGATAAGATAAGAGTAACATGCAGAAGTGTTGCAAAAGTTGTTCTATTTCCTGATTAAAATGATAAAAATGTAAATATCAAAAATTAGAAGGGCCTAACACGGTTTTGATGTTACAACGATCTTTCGCAAAGACTCAATCAGGCTTTCTGCATTGAGAAAGGATGTCCTGCTAGGATCAAAATGTCAGTCATTGGATTTTGCTTAAAATTTGCACAAGGATCAAAATTTAGACTGGCGCAAGCAGACTAAAAATGGACTGTGCAACTTTTAATTTGACCGGGCGACAGTAAAGGTCCCACAATTGCACAATTGCTGCTGCTAATCTTGCAATTCATGTGGCGGCTTGCGTCAAAAAGGGTCTTTGTACTGATTCATATTGCTTTGACAATAGTGGTGCCCGGATTCAGAGGGCCCCGTCGCATAGTCAAACCAATGGAGCTCCGATTTCGGAGGTCCCGGCGCGAAGTAGTTAAGGGCTTTAACTTTTGTCTCAAGAAATGTAGGCAATATTTTCGGTTAATACCCTCACCTCGTTTGGAATGTCTGCATCTTTGCTCAAGTCATTTATTTACCCTTTTGGTGACAGCATGCCACATTGATTGCAGTTTTTTCAAGATGCGCGGCAGTCATTTCTGTTTTTATGGCAAAAGTGTGATCTGGTCAGGTAAATAATCGGTAGCATGTGGATGCATGTTGTAACATTATTGTGTTTTGTTGTATTCTTGTTGCAGGTCTAATCCAGCCTTGGCAATGTCACCCAACGATGCGAAGTCCTGTACCTCTGAGTTTGGCTCCATGGATCACCTTCACCACCGGCAATTCAGGGCTGTCCTTCATGCGATGTGACCGCCATCTGCAATGCCACTGACAGAAAGCATCACCTTTGCCATCAGCAATTCAGGACTGTCCTTCATGGGATGTGACTGCCATCTGCGATGCCACTGACGGAAAGCATCGCCTTTGCCATCAGCAATTCAGGACTGTCCTTCATGGGATGTGACTGCCATCTGCGATTCCACTGACGGAAAGCATCACCTTTGCCATCAGCAATTCAGGGCTGTCCTTCATGCGATGTGACTGCCATCTGCGATGCCACTGACGGAAAGCATCACCTTTGCCATCAGCAATTCAGGACTGTCCTTCATGCAATGTGACTGCCATCTGCGATGCCACTGACGGAAAGCATCACCTTTGCCATCAGCAATTCAGGACTGTCCTTCATGCAATGTGACTGCCATCTGCGATGCCACTGACAGAAAGCATCACCTTTGCCATCAGCAATTCAGGGCTGTCCTTCATGCGATGTGACTGCCATCTGCGATGCCACTGACAGAAAGCATCGCCTTTGCCATCAGCAATTCAGGACTTTCCTTCATGGGATGTGACTGCCATCTGCGATGCCACTGACAGAAAGCATCACCTTTGCCATCAGCAATTCAGGACTGTCCTTCATGGGATGTGACTGCCATCTGCGATGCCATTGACGGAAAGCATCGCCTTTGCCATCAGCAATTCAGGACTGTCCTTCATGGGATGTGACTGCCATCTGCGATGCACCCCATATCACCTGAAGAACCCCAAGAAGTAAGTATCAATTCCAGGTTTTTTTTTAGTAAGTGGAATTTGAATTTAGAAGACATTCTTTCAGGAAGACCTGAACATTTCTTTTTGAAAGAGAGATTTGCATGTTGACTTATTTGCATGCAGACAATAAAGATGTAATCACTAATCTGAATACAGTCGACTCCCGTTATAATAATGTCCGCCAGACTTTCTCAATTTCCTTGTTTCCTCGTATTAAATGATATGGAGTAAATCTTCCATGCACTCATTTGATATTCCCTGAAAGCCCCATTGTCTGAAACCACAAGGGGGTTTTGAAACTGTGCGTTCCATTATCGGCGAGATGTAACAATGTTCACGCGAAACTGCAGCACTGCATGCATGCATGCGGCATTGAAAGATGCGATTCATGATTAAGGTTTGGTGTTTGACACGCCACGGCACCCGTAGTTTGCAAAAGAAGTGGTTATAAATGGGTTATAAAATTGTTGTTATAACCGGAGTCTCGTAATATGCATGCTTGTTATACACTAATATTTCCCATTCAAATGTGCACAAATTGATCGGGACTTTGAAACTATGCTCGTTATAATCGAGTTGTCGTTGACCGAGCTCCTTGTAATGGGAGTCAACTGTAATATGCTCAGGCATTTTAAATTGTTAGTTATTGGGACTTTGTTGTGACTTTCTTCTGTCTTAGATGATCCTGTCGCGACGTTCATCACAAGAGATGTCATCATTCCAGCCAGTGATGTTGCCTGTCCATCGCAAACAAAGACATTATAAAGTAATTATTTTTGCTAGATTTAGAGGATTTTTCACAGTAGATGAAATTTACAATTTACAATCAAGAAATCCTTTTCATGAAATTATGTTCACCAAAGAACATTTCCAATTTTTTGGTAGTATTTCATAATGATTCTCTAAATGCCCTCTTATCTTCCTTGGATCAATCCAGTTTTTCTTTGGCATGTTTGGTGCTGAATTCAATTCTAATATTTTCAAACATCCTCAAATCATGCTAGATGACGTACAATTATTTTGGGGATGGATCAGGCTGGAATCTAAAATTAAATTTTTCATTTCTTTCTGAATTTGATTTAAACAAATGTAAATTTCATCTAAGATTATCTTTAATAATTACTTCATTTTCTTGTGCTTAAGTCTGGGATGGATTCATTTGGTTGAGTTTGGTTCAGCATCACATTCTTGCCGTCGGAACTTGGTTCACCATTGAAGCATTTGTGTACCTGTGTGTAGCATGATTATACCCTGGGTTAGGGAATAGCTTAGTCATGTTAGTGAACAACTACATGCAATCCCCTCTAAGTGGGGATGTCATCACCTTTGCTCAAGTCGTTTCTTTTCCCTGGGTGGAGATATCTGCATCTTTCCTCTTGTCATTTCTTGCGCCTTGGTAGGGTAGCATGCCACAATGATGGCAGTTTTTGTGTTTATGTTATCTGGTCAGGTAAATCATTGGTGGCATGTGGATGCATGTTGTAACATGTCGTTTTGTGTTATATTTCTGTTACAGGTCTAATCCAGTCTAGGCAATGTCACTCTATGGTGTGAACTCCAGTCCCTCTGAATCTGACGCCAAACATCACCTTTGACATCGGCAATTCTGGACTACCCACCATGCGATGTTACTGCCATCTGCGATGCACCTCATATCACTTGAAGAACCCCAAGAAGTAAGTATCAACTCCAGGTTGTTTTATATTTGGATTTTTCATACAGAAGACATTGCTTCAGGGCATATAGCTCTGTAAATAAGTAGAGCATGCACTCGTTGCGTGATGTGTGCCAACAAGGGGACTGCGACGCCATTACCAAAGAGGGCAAACTAGACGTGACACATCGTAGACTGCACACGTACATACGCGTACACGTGCACGAACGTTTCAACACACACACGTACGTACACGTACATGTAGAATGCATGTGTACACAACACAGTACCAGTAGCTCAGTAGCACAGTGTTTGTCGAAAGGAAAGATTGCTAGCAGTTGACTGGACACAGTGACAACCGCCATCACTTGAAAGTGTTGCGGGCCTGCAAAGAATCCGGCAGGGTCCAGGTCCTTAAAGTGCACGGTGAACAGCCCGGCTTTCAGGACACTTTCACCCATTCATATTATGCGCAATTGCCACTTTGAGCTGAAGTTGCCCTCTTTGGCAATGGTGGATGCGCGTCCTTGTCAGCACACGTTTGTACCAGGCGCTGATAGGAGAGTGTGCACTCTAGTTTATTTATAGAGATCCATGTTTCAGGGATACCTGCGGTCGATTTCACGAAACGTTAAGACTCGTCCTAAGTCGAGTTAAGAAGAGTAAATTGTCCTAACTTAGGACGCGTCCTGAGAACAATTCATCAAAGATAGGAAGGGTTTAACACATCCTAAATACCTTGACAACAGGGCAGAGAACCCTTCCTAACTTAAGATCGGTCTGTGGGTCGTCTTAGCCATTGATTTTGTGTTATAAATAATCGGCTACGCGTACGTACGTACATGTACGTTGCTAGCTACATGTAGATGCAATGGCGCTGCTTCTGTTGGCCAACTACATAGCAAGACGGGCATCGCGAAGAGAACGTATCTTTGGCCACAGACATAATTTACGTGACGATGAAATATTCCATTGATTGGGATCATGCAACTTGTAGACAGGGTTGGTGATCACATAAAGCATGAAACTTGTGTAATTTAATTACCACTATGGCACTATAAACAGTCGTTTTTAATTATTGTTCTTGGTATCGACTGTCATTAATAATATTATGCACACCGCCCGCAACCGTTTTGTTTATGAGCTTGCAGACGACATCTTTTCACCAAAATTGTTTGGAGGCAAAAAGTTGTTCACGTCAACTCGCCAAATCAACCATCTTGAATCAGAGAAGTTCCGATGGCCGTTTCATTAGTGCGGCAGAATCGATCTTGAATACATGTACATGAAATAGTCGTCGCAACATGTTGGTTATGCAAATTTAGCCTCGTTCACTCTTTATCTTGCGGTTTTATTATATTCCCGACGCGTCTTGCTTAAGATCTTAGGATTGATCATAAGTAAGATCAAATCCTAGAGCTAGGACTCTTCCTAAAACCTAGGATCGACCCTAAGTCAGGAAGAGTTTCGTGAAATCGACCGCAGCACATTGCTTTTTGAAAGAGAGATTTGCATGTTGACTTATTTGCATGCCAGCAATAAAGATGGGTCCTGAATCATACGCTCAGGCATTTTGAATTGTTAGTTATTGGGACTTTGTTGTGACTTTTTTTCTGTCTTAGATGATCCTGCCGAGACGTTCATCACAAGAGATGTCATCGTTCCAGCCAGTGATGTTGCCTGTCCATCGCAAACCAAGACGTTGTAAAGTAATTATTTTTGCTAGATTTGGGGGGGTTCATTTATAGCAGCTGAAAGGCCCAATACAACATTGGGAAGATCAGATAACATCAATGTCCACAGATTTCCTTCTAATTTACAGCTTGTAGATGGAATCCTCATGTTTAAATTTTACGCTCTGGGATCCTGTAATTTTCGAGAAATATTCACTCAAACATCATAACTCGCAAGTCATAAATTATTTCTTACACTACAGAATGGTGCAAAAACCGTGACTTTTTTTACCTTTTTCTACTTTCTCAGATCACCATTTGAGCTAAAACCTTCGCAGGATTGCTTTTTTTGGGATGTTTAATAGTTTAACAGACAAACTGTGGCAATCTTTTGACCTTGATCAATGTTGTATTGGGCCTTTACAATTTGTTGAACTTTTTTGCAACAAATCCATTTTTAAAACACTGTTCATCAAAGAAATGCAATGATTCTCTAAATGCCTCCCTATCTTTCTCCGATCAAACCAGGGTTTTTTGTTTGGTGCCGAATTCAATTCTAATATTTTCAAACGATCCTCAAATCATTCTGGTGATGTAGATTATGTATTTTGGGGAGGGATCAGGCCAGAATCTGAAATGAAATATTACTTAATGTTCATGTGCTTAAGTCTGGGATGGATTCATTGGGTTGAGTTTGGTTCAGCATCACATTCTAACATAGAAATGGTATATAGGCTAACTGGTTCACCATTGATGCATTTTTATGTAGCATGATTATCCCCTGGGTGGGGGAATAGCTTCGTGAAACACTACATTCAATTTTCCTCATCGTGGGGATGTTTATCTTTGCTCATGCCATTTCTGTCCCCTGGGAGGGGATGTCAGTGACTTTGCTCATGCCATTTCTGTACCCTGGGAGGGGATGTCTGCACCTATGCTCATGTCATTTCTGTCCCCTGGGAGGGGATGTCAGGATCTTTGCTCATGCCATTTCTGTCCCCTGGGAGGGGATGTCAGTGACTGCTCATGTCATTTCTGTCCCCTGGGAGGGGATGTCAGGATCTTTGCTCATGTCATTTCTGTCCCCTGGATGGGAATGTCTATCTTTGCTCATGCCATTTCTGTCCCCTGGGAGGGGATGTCTGCACCTATGCTCATGTCATTTCCTTCCCCCTGGGTGGGGATGTCAGTGACTTTGCTCGTGTCATTTCTTTCCCCTGGGTGGGGCAGCATGTCACAAAGGGTAGTTTTCAAAAGTCATTGCATGTCTTTTTATTGTATGCACACATGTACTTGCACATTGTCCAAACTTTGTAAGTGCTCCTCAAATTCATTTCCCCAAAATGAATCCATCTCAGTTATTTGTTATGTCTTTATGATTTAAGTAATGGGTCAGGATAATAACTCATATGGAATTCTCAATTGTGAAATGACCTTTTTCACCAAAATATTTGAAATGAATGCTGAGAGACATTGCTTTTTAATCTACAAAATCCCTAAACATTAAGGGACAATCTTTATTGAAATTCTCTCAATTTCTCATCGCAATTCCAAAACAATCTCCCCTGGGTGGGGATATCTGCATTCTCTCCCATGTTTGCAGTTTGGCAGTTTCCAATTCTTCTTTTATATATATACTGTATCAAACAGTTTGTATGAGTGCTTATCCTGAATCATTTAAAATGGCAGTGGGGTTGTAATATCGACAGGAATTTTGGTCTGGAAATGTAATTTATTCTGGGAGGTGGGGGGGGGGGGAAGTGCATACTTCTCAAATTGATTTTACCAAAATGTAAACTTTCCTTTTGAAATCAATGACCCCCTGCCATTGTAATTCAGTAAGGAACCTATGATTTTCCATTTTTATTCACCTTCACATGGAACTCACCATTTCCAATTCAGTGACTCATCATTTCATATATTATTTTTCTTTCTGCATTTAGACAATATGTTCTGCCCAATTTGATAAAAAGAAACTGGGCAAACACTATGCTTTAAAATTTCAATCCTGAAAATTCTAAAGCTGGGCTTTGGCAAAGTTGGGCTTTTAACCCAAATTCATTCAGATCAAGGGCAAAACAAGCCAAAGAAATGCTGCGTAATCAGCAAATACTATATAGTTTTAGGGGATTTTTTTCTAGAACTTTCACTTAACTCAAAACATGCATCAGAAAAAGAACTCAGGAATTTTCGAATTGTCATATATTTTTTTAGTTGTATCAAAAATGGAAGTTCATTGGCCCTTGTAGATAGATCTTCTGTACTTATGTTTTAATGATAATTTCACTGGTCCAACATTGATGCATTTTCTCTTTTGATGCTTGCCACCATTATCCCCTGAGTGGGGAATAGCTCAGTCATACATGGCATTCCCTTTGCGCTCATGACTTTCCATCCCTTTGGGGTGATGATGTATTTATCTTCACTCATGACATTTCTGTCCCCTGGGAGGGGATGTCAGGATCTTTGCTCATGCCATTTCTGTCCCCTAGGAGGGGATGTCAGGATCTTTGCTCATGCCATTTCTGTCCCCTGGGAGGGGATGTCAGGATCTTCACTCCTGTCATTTCTGTCCCCTGGGAGGGGATGTCAGGATCTTTGCTCATGCCATTTCTGTCCCCTAGGAGGGGATGTCAGGATCTTTGCTCATGACATTTCTGTCCCCTGGGAGGGGATGTCAGGATCTTTGCTCATGCCATTTCTGTCCCCTAGGAGGGGATGTCAGGATCTTTGCTCATGCCATTTCTGTCCCCTGGGAGGGGATGTCAGAATCTTTGCTCATGCCATTTCTGTCCCCTGGGAGGGGATGTCAGAATCTTTGCTCATGCTATTTCTGTCCCCTGGGAGGGGATGTCAGGATCTTTGCTCATGCCATTTCTGTCCCCTGGGAGGGGATGTCAGAATCTTTGCTCATGCTATTTCTGTCCCCTGGGAGGGGATGTCAGAATCTTTGCTCATGCTATTTCTGTCCCCTGGGAGGGGATGTCAGGATCTTTGCTCATGCTATTTCTGTCCCCTGGGAGGGGATGTCAGAATCTTTGCTCATGCTATTTCTGTCCCCTGGGAGGGGATGTCAGGATCTTTGCTCATGCTATTTCTGTCCCCTGGGAGGGGATGTCAGAATCTTTGCTCATGCTATTTCTGTCCCCTGGGAGGGGATGTCAGGATCTTTGCTCTCGCCATTTCTGTCCCCTGGGAGGGGATGTCAGGATCTTTGCTCATGTCATTTCTGTCCCCTGGGAGGGGATATCTGCACATTTGCTCATGTCATTTCTGTCCCCTGGGAGGGGATGTCAGGATCTTTGCTCATTCCATTTCTGTCCCCTTGGTGGGGATATCTATCTTTGCGCGTGCTATTTATGTCCCCTGGGTGGGGATGTCAGGATCTTTGCTCATGTCATTTCTATCCCCTGGGTGGGGATGTCAGGATCTTTCCAAATCGTTCAGTTTGTTGGACCGGTTCTCTTTTGTTTATATTTGTATTTGTTAATATTTATATTGTATCTAAATCTGCAAACTGCCAACGCTCATGTCATTTCTGTCCCCTGGGAAGGGATATCTGCACCTTTGCTCATGTCATTTCTGTCCCCTGGGAGGGGATATCTGCACCTTTGCTCATGTCATTTCTGTCCCCTGGGAGGGGATGTCATGATCTTTGCTTATGCTATTTCCGTCCCCTGGGTGGGAATGTCAGAATCTTTGCTCATGTCATTTCTGTCCCCTAGGAAGGGATGTCTATCTTTGCTCATGCTATTTCCGTCCCCTGGGAGGGGATGTCAGAATCTTTGCTCATGCCATTTCTGTCCCCTGGGTGGGGATTTCAGGATCTTTGCTCATGTCATTTCTGTCCCCTGGGAGGGGATGTCAGGATCTTTGCTCTCGCCATTTCTGTCCCCTGGGAGGGGATGTCAGGATCTTTGCTCATGTCATTTCAGTCCCCTGGGTGGGGATGTCAGGATCTTTGCTCATGTCATTTCTGTCCCCTGGGTGGGGATGTCAGAATCTTTGCTCATGTCATTTCTGTCCCCTGCGAAGGAATGTCAGTGACTTTAAAAATCATTTAGTTTGTTTGAGCAGTTCTCTTTTGTTTATATGTGTATTTGTTTATATCTGTATTGTATCTAAAACTGCCAACTGCCAATGCTCATGGCATTTCTGTCCCCTGGGAGGGGATGTCAGGATCTTTGCTCATGTCATTTCTGTCCCCTGGGTGGGGATGTCAGGATCTTTGCTCATGCCATTTCTGTCCCCTGGGAGGGGGTGTCAGAATCTTTGCTCATGCCATTTCTGTCCCCTGGGAGGGGATGTCAGGATCTTTGCTCATGCCATTTCTGTCCCCTGGGAGGGGATGTTAGAATCTTTGCTTATGTCATTTCTGTCCCCTGGGTGGGGATGTCAGGATCTTTGCTCATGTCATTTCTGTCCCCTGGGAGGGGATGTTAGAATCTTTGCTCATGTCATTTCTGTCCCCTGGGAGGGGATGTCAGGATCTTTGCTCATGTCATTTCTGTCCCCTGGGAGGGGATGTCAGGATCTTTGCTCATGTCATTTCTGTCCCCTGGGAGGGGATGTCAGGATCTTTGCTCATGCTATTTCTGTCCCCTAGGAGGGGATGTCAGGATCTTTGCTCATGTCATTTATGTCCCTGGGTGGGGATGTCAGTGTCTTTGCTCATGTCATTTCTGTCCCCTGGGAGGGGATGTCAGGATCTTTGCTCATGCTATTTCTGTCCCCTGGGTGGGGATGTCAGAATCTTTGCTCATGTCATTTCTGTACCCTGGGTGGGGATGTCAGTGACTTTGCAAATCGTTCAGTTTGTTGGAGCATTTATCTTTTGTTTATATTTGTAATTGTTTATATTTATATTGTATAAAAACTGAGAACTGCATAAAATTGAATCTGAAGATATGCACAGTAGTGCAAAATGCGAGTGCCGGTCGGTGCGCCCTCTACTGTCTGGGATGCAAAGCGACCTAATGGCCCGGGTGCATTGGTCGGTATGCCTCATGTTCAGTGACATCAGGCTGCTGTTGCTGCTGGTGCCCTAATCTGCTGCTGCTCTGCCTCACATGATTTGACAAGCTCATTCCAAAATTCCATCCAAATTCCCCATAGGAAAGAAAGGTCTTTGCTGTTGTACACTTAGATTTTGATTTGCCTGTGTGCTTGGGGTCGGACTGAGGACCCTTTTTTGCACTTTTTTCGATCTTTTGTTATCCTAAGTTGGTACCCGTCATGCTTTGTTCCTGTGTAATCAGGACGCTGTTCAGACAGGTCTCCACGACCACCTTTTCTTACAGGACATCTGCTTCTGATCTGAGGGGGCTCTTGAACCTGATGGATGATGGTGACCTCTGTCTAGTTGATGATATGATGATTGGAGAAACGATATTTTGACATGTATTTTTTTCACTCATTGATTTCCCTTGCATATTTGAAAAAAAACACATTTTCCTCAACTAAGGAGATATCAAAGACGACATTGGGTTGTGTAGTTTCTAACTTAGTCTAAACTAAACTTAATTCCCTGAGTAGTTGCTAACCAAGCTCCTAGTAACTTTAAAAGAATGTAGGAAAAATAAGCCTATTAGTCATTTTCTTGTATACGTTATCTTTAGTTTTTACAACATACAAGGATTTAATAGGTACTTCTTAGTTGTAAAAATGTAACCATATCAAATCACATGTCTTATTCTTCAATCTAAAATGCATGATTGGCTAGGTACTGTGACCATTATTCTAAAATTATATTCTAACTATAATGCTCAAATTATGCTTAGGGAAGGCAAATCTTTGTAGATCTTAAGGACAGGACATTGACTAGGAGTTTCTTACCTGTTAGATAAGAATTTGTTTTAAGTTAAGACACCAGTCATAGCATAACATTTAGAAAATAGATCTCCAAGATTTAAACAGTTACAGTTCTGCAAAATTTAAATTTAGTTTTATTTGTATTGGTAACCTTGACTTTGAAGATTCAAATCAAATTTTACAAATAGGTCAGACAGGGCAAACACATTTATTAGAACTATCGGCTGTAGTTACGATCAGAAAGCATTAGGCCAAGTGTTGTAGGCACTGACAGGATACTAATTAATTTAAAGTAAGTTATTCTTTGGAAATACCAGTCCCTTTAACTTATTCAGGTTACTAACCTCTGCAATTAATGAATATAATCTAATGACGTCAGGTAATTGGCTGTAGGTAGATCATATAAATGTCAGATTAGTTTATTTGAGCAGTGTCGAGATTTGATTTTAAGATTGGAGGCTACTAGGGCATTTTTCTTTTAATTCGTTTAAATCACTTTTCTTGTAAAATAATTATATACACTAGGTGTAGGTCTTTATTAGATTGTACTTGAGCAGCTTGTAGTCGTTAGATAATTCCATTTCCACTGTATCAAACCATGACAATACTCAGTTGTGGGATGAAGCCATAATGCATTAGCTTACATTAGCAGATCAAGGATCAGAATGCAAGCACTTATTGCCAATAATTAGGAATTAGAAAGCTTGGTTAGTTGAGGTCAGAGTTAGAATTCAGGATCATACCTACAATTTATTTCAAATGCATGCCTTTATCACTTAGTTAGGGATCAGGAAGCATTGTTTGATAGTATAGTTCAAGATTGTGGAAATGATTCACTTTGATACCAATTTGATTCCAAAAAGATCTAAGATCTTTCCCGCATGTTTTGGCAGCATTAAAGAAATTCTCGAAACATGTTTCTATTGCTTTCAGAAAATTCACGTCAAAACTTATCCTAAAAAATCCACTCGACCAAAACGTTGTGTGGCAAATTTGAAATCCTCACTGAAAAATTTATACTGTTTTTGGCAAATGTTGAAATAGTAATGTATTCACCATGAATTTCTTCCGCAATCTGTAATTTTAAATCATTGTGTAGCTCATTATCCTGATAAATGTTTAGTTATTCAAAGAGTAGGAAGTAATTGTTTCAATAGTGTCTTCCTATTTAAGGTTTTTTTCTGTTTAGTTTATTAATTAGTATTAATTAGTATTAGGTTAATGTTAGGAGTAGTTTTATCCTACATGAACCCAATGTCGTCTACAATATCTCCCGGTAATAGGAAAATATTCTGAATTTTTTCTATTTCTTTTTCAAGCGACCCAAAGCAATGAACAAAAACATTGAAAGAAAATATTAGCATCTTGCTAAATACCATGAAAGCTCATGGATTTGTTTCTGGCCATTTAATTTTTTTTTAGAAACAAATTGAACAGAATATTTCTCTCGTTAGACATGTCGGAATATTGTTTCTCCAATCAGCAAATCATCATCTAGACTGAAGTTGTCTTCATTTTGAGGGTCAAGGACTCAATTAGTGACGCTGTGGAAAAGTCCAAATGAATCGGCATTTTCTTTTTTCTTTTTTTTATACCAAAATTCACCTCCAAAAGTCTGAACATAGTGGCCTGGTTGCCCGAACAGGGAGTGACGTCCCGCCCACTCACACAGAAGTATCTCTATCTAAGTGTACAGCAGTGAAACCTTTCTGACCTTTGTTCAGGCCTTTGTCATTCCCAACAATGTGTGGCTTCCTGCCTCGCATTGCTAATGAGCTTGTTGAAATATGTGTTGCAGAGCACTGGTGGAGAGGGGTGCCAGTAGCACAGTAGTCTGGTGCCGCTGGACTTGGGGCATACTGGCCAATGTACTCGGGCCATTAGGTCGCTAAGCATTCCAGACAGTAGAGGGTGCACCGACTGGCACTCGCATTTTGTAATAAATTTTTTTAAAATAAAAAAAAATTCACAGAACAGAGTGATCTCCTTTCACGTTTTTATTTGTCAAAACTTGAAATCTCCCCCCCCCTTACAATTTTAACAATGTGGTTGACTAAGGATACGCATACATGGTTTAAGGGGCTACATTGCAAACAGCCTCCCTGAAAGTTACAGCCAAAAGCAAGAGGGCGCTCATCATTTGGCATTTAGCCAATATGAAGAGCGCCCTCTCTTTAATGGCCACCTTTCATGGAGGCTTATTGAAATGGTCCAACAATATAACCTTCAGGAAAATTTGCATATGACCTTTATGCATAGCAAATAGATGCAGCACAAAGGTCACATGTAAATGGTCTTCAGGTTGTATTTGCAGAACACATTTCAATATGCAATGTAGCCTCTTCCCAAAGATATCATTTCAAACTTTGTGCTTGACCATTTTTAACTATTTTTTTGCAGCCGAGCAGCGCAAGTTTTGGACCTTAACCTTTTATCTTCCTTATATTTCAGCGCAAATGCAGGACAGTTTTTGGCGCCTAGAATTTGTACCTTGCAGTAGATGCTCCAAAAAATGGTGTAAAATCTGAATATCAAGCCCTTTTGACATTATATATTGCATTTTTATTTGCCAACAGATAAAGGTGATTGAGACAGCGCAGCAAGAAAAGACGCAATCAGAATTGGACGTGAAATCGCCGGCACAAGCCATCGCAATTTGGAAAAGGTCAGCACAAAGAATGAAACAAAACCTTTGAAACCAGTAGTAACCTGCCACCGTAAACAAGTTGGAGTAAATTTTGAGAATTGCGCGCAGCTTTTTGACTTTAATTGAATTTAGCGATTGAGCAGTAAAATGCTTAAACAAATTTGGACCATGTTTTGTCAAAAATAAAAAAATCAATCTACAACCAGGACCATTTCTTGCAATTGTGAAAATGCCAAATTTTGGTGCATATGAATGCATCGTCGCGCTATCTTCAGTTAACTAGACACAAAATAAGACCAGAAAGGTGGAAATGACATGCTGTTTTGAATGCAATTACATCAGACAAGCGCTTTGTCAACTGAATAAAGTAGATGTTTTGCAAATTTGGGGCGCGCTTTTCAAAATATCTAGAAAAAATACCAGATTTGTTTTTGGAGCAATCATAACGCATAAGTAACATCCAACTTGGTTCACGGTAGCAGGTTACGCGTATCCATAGTTAACCACTCATGCATGGTATGGTGGAAGTATGCCAGCTAATATCTTGATTCGCATTATTTTAGGACTTTTGTTTCAAAGAAAGCAATTTAGCCAATAACACAAATTTTCAACTTGATTTCTTGTTGCAACAATTCTGTGCTGCGTGTAACTTGGGAAAAATTCAAAACTTAGCAGAGTAAAAAATTGTCCAAACTGCTATGCAAATTAATGAATTTTTTCAGCCCAAAAGCGATTCAAACTTTTCGAAAAACAACTTGAAATTTACACGTCCCAAGGACTAAATGATTTTGATTTTAGCAGTCTTTCCCCAAGGGAAAGAAATTCTTCCAAAAATAACTGATCACAACAGAAAAGTATGAGCACTGCTTCACAATGCAAAGTGAATTAGAAAAAAGCTCATTAAATTATGCGCGCTTTATTGATCAGTCAGTGAAAGAAGAATCAATGATATAGACTGGCATACTTGAACCATCCATGTTACAGTTACATTTACATTTACTTACTTCCTCGCCCAAAAAGACTGGTATCTGGGGTGATAAAATTTTGTTTTTAAAAATGCCAAAGTACATTTTGTGTTGTTTATTATCGCCACTCAACCCCCAGGGGTTGCATAAAATTCTTTCAACATGCTATTGCAAAATTCAGCATTTTTAAGGCCCATTTGGACAAAATTCTTTCATAAGAGTTTGTGAAAGGTACATGAAATGCAGAACCATTTTTTTTTTGGCGCATTCAACCCCCAGGGGTTGCATCAAATTGCATCATTATTTGATTTGAGAACTCTGAATTTGAAAGGCCCATTTGGACAGAAATCTTTTGGAAGAGTTTTTGAAAAGTATTACAATGCAATGAGGAATTTATAAGGGAATTCAACCCCCAAGGGTTGCATTAAATTGCTTCAACGTGATTGCAGAATGCAAAATTTGTTAGGCACATTTGGAGTCTTTTTAGAATACAGTAATTTGCAGCGCTCAGAAATTTGTGCCAGACTGATGACCAGATACCAGTGGTTTTGGGGAGGGTCTTAAGTGAAGAACACATCCAATGAGTGCACACGGCACTCTCTTTTAATTATTGCAGCTTACAATGGATCCAGTTAAATCTCATATAAATAATAGTTCATAGTTCGGGTGAAATGTTCATTGATGACAGACATGTCTAATTTGGGACATTCTGAAAATCTAATGGATTTGTTGTCCTTGTTTCTTGTTTCAGATCACGAGGGTCATTGTCCAGGGCTTGTGCCAAGCCATCAGGCATTAAGATGAATGGCATCGGCAGCTTGGTAACATCAGAGGTAGCTTGGCTGGACTCGAAGCTCTCCCAGGGACATCTGGACATCAGAACTGGATCCAGTTGCTGAATGCATGACAGATTTGATGGAGACCCCTTCGGTGTCTTGGCGTTCCACTCATCAGCTGGGTGGAGGTCGCTCGATGGTCATCCAACAGCTTGTCTCATTGTGTGATGCACAGAAACACAAAAGTAAAAAGCAAAAAACAAGAAAGAAATTTTTACTTGATTATATTTAATAGAAGTGAAGGGGTTGTTCATCGCGGTGGTGTAGATAAGTAGAAAGGGTGATTATATTGATTTCAGTCGTGGTCGAGCACAGGGTATGAGGGACACACCATGCCTTTCTGTTAGTTTTGATTTATTTGAGCTTTTCGAATTATTTTTCAAACTGCGTAAGCAAATCGGTATGTGCTCTTTTTGGGTCTGCGTTACTAAACATGATGGTACCCAGACCGAAACGTGTAACATACCAAGATGAATGAGATTGGCAGTTTGGTAACATCAGAGGTAGTTTGACTGGACTCGAATCTCTCCCACGGACATCTGCACATTAACCAGCCGCTGAATTCATGGCAGAGAGATTTGAGGGAGACCCCTTCGTTGTCTTGGTGTTCCACTCTTCAGCTGGGTAGAGGGTCACACGATGCTCATCCGAAAGCTTGTCTCATTCTGTGATACACAGAAACACACACACAAAAGATAGTTTTTACTTATGCTGTTTTTAACCCATGATCTAGAACAGGTTATGAGGCATGCACCCTGCTTTGGGGGTTATTTTTGGACAGTGTCATACGCCATGCTTGTTTTTTTGTTTTGTTTTAATAATTTGATGTTTTTGAATTATTTTTTTAACTGGATTAGCAAATCAGTATGTGTTTTTGTGTCTGCGTTACTAAACATGCTGGTACCCAGACGTGTAACATACAAATCAAAATGGTTCATGGAACTTGTAAAATGTTCATAACCAGGATTCATGTGCATGGTGACTTTTGAATGTTAATTCTTGAAAGTATATGGGGTTAAGACCACCTAAGCATGGACAAAACCCACAAATGTGTGTTGCCGCACTGAACGTTTAATGCGGAAAGGAATTTCAGCCTGAGCAAGCTAGGAAACATTTCAGGGAGACTTTTCCCCCCTAGAATAGTCTCACAGAACTTCTGCCAGAAATCCCTACCAAAATTCCAAAAGGTGAGAAAAACCTCCCAGATTCATTCCTAAAGATTTGTTATGACAAATGCCAGCCTGAGAATATATTTAGACAAAATCACACACGGCATTATTGAGTTATGTTGGCCCAAACCTAAACACTTTTTTTTAGATATATATACTGTATGAAAAAAAAAAATCTTTTTTTAAACTAAAAAATAATAATAATAATTGAAAAGGACAGAAAAAATCCACACACCTTATTGTAAGTATTTTGGGGGTCCATTAAGCATTCGTTCTTCAGTGAGGGAAGATTTCCTGAATGTTGTCAGTTTCTGGACACTGTGGTATCGACCGTAAATTGCGTTGATCTTCCCTGGGGTAGAAACGCGTCCAGTCGGCACCAGAGTCAGCAGCCAGAGAAAGGCGTGGTGTACGGGTTTCCTAGTCTTCATGAAGGGCCTATTGTAAACGGCCTGGTACCCTGTGTCCTTGCAATGTAAAACGCTGAAGTATGGTGCGCGGTAGATGTACGGTGGATCTTATGTGCCCTTAACAGTAGCTAATTTAATTTAATTAATAATTGAAAGACGTACTCAATATTCTTATTCAAGCATTTTAAATTAATAATTTTATTGTTACCATTTTAATTTCCAAACGTAAGCACCTAATATTCAACTTGAAGGGTTAAGCCTTATATTATATCAATGATTTTAATAATATTTATATGAGTATAACTTTAAATGTTTCATAAAAATATGATATTTTTAGACTTATATGATTATTAAAAATGTATTTTGTACTTTGATGATTGAAATAAAGCACCTTTTCCCCACTGATGAACCCTATTAGTCAGTATTTCTTATTTTAAATAATATAAGCATAAAATAAAAAAATAATAAACACTTTAAAAAAATATTATATTAATAAAGACATTTAAATAAAGGTCAAAGGTCAATAGGGCGCCCTCAAGCGTTTGATAAGGACAATTTTAAGCTATTTTTAGAAAACTAGACGATAGACCGTTAGCTGAGTATAGCGCCCTCTATTGAGTAATTGTAGAAATCTCCAAAGTTTCAATCAATTTGAGGTAAAAACTTACGAAAAACAGTAGAGGGCGCTGTTTAATTTTTAATAATTTGTTGTATATAGCGCCCTCTATTGGCAAAATTTTGAAAGGTTTGGAACTTTCAATCCAGAAATGTTCCAAAACTTTCACAATTGTACCAATAGAGGGCGCTATACACAACTTCTTCTTAGAGATGCAGTGGTGTAATTAACCACGTGAGGGCGCTGTTTATTTTTGATCATTTATTAAATTGTATATAGCGCCCTCTATTGGCAAAATTTTGAAAGGTTTGGAACTTTCAATCCAGAAAAGTTCCAAACCTTTCACAATTTTACCAATAGAGGGCGCTATACACAACTTCCTCTTAGAGATGCAGTGGTGTAATTAACCACGTGAGGGCGCTGTTTATTTTTGATCATTTATTAAATTGTATATAGCGCCCTCTATTGGCAAAATTTTGAAAGGTTTGGAACTTTCAATCCAGAAAAGTTCCAAACCTTTCACAATTTTACCAATAGAGGGCGCTATACACAACTTCCTCTTAGAGATGCAGTGGTGTAATTAACCACGTGAGGGCGCTGTTTATTTTTGATCATTTATTAAATTGTGTATAGCGCCCTCTATTGGTGAAATGGTGAAAGGTTTGGAACTTTTCTGGATTGAAAGTTCCAAACCTTTCAAAATTTTGCCAATAGAGGGCGCTATATACAATTTAATAAATGATCAAAAATAAACAGCGCCCTCACGTGGTTAATTACACCACTGCATCTCTAAGAAGAAGTTGTGTATAGCGCCCTCTATTGGTAAAATTGTGAAAGTTTTGGAACATTTCTGGATTGAAAGTTCCAAACCTTTCAAAATTTTGCCAATAGAGGGCGCTATATACAACAAATTATTAAAAATTAAACAGCGCCCTCTACTGTTTTTCGTAAGTTTTTACCTCAAATTGATTGAAACTTTGGAGATTTCTACAATTACTCAATAGAGGGCGCTATACTCAGCTAACGGTCTATCGTCTAGTTTTCTAAAAATAGCTTAAAATTGTCCTTATCAAACGCTTGAGGGCGCCCTATTGACCTTTGACCTTTATTTAAATGTCTTTATTAATATAATATTTTTTTAAAGTGTTTATTATTTTTTTATTTTATGCTTATATTATTTAAAATAAGAAATACTGACTAATAGGGTTCATCAGTGGGGAAAAGGTGCTTTATTTCAATCATCAAAGTACAAAATACATTTTTAATAATCATATAAGTCTAAAAATATCATATTTTTATGAAACATTTAAAGTTATACTCATATAAATATTATTAAAATCATGGATATAATATAAGGCTTAACCCTTCAAGTTGAATATTAGGTGCTTACGTTTGGAAATTAAAATGGTAACAATAAAATTATTAATTTAAAATGCTTGAATAAGAATATTGAGTACGTCTTTCAATTATTAATTAAATTAAATTAGCTACTGTTAAGGGCACATAAGATCCACCGTACATCTACCGCGCACCATACTTCAGCGTTTTACATTGCAAGGACACAGGGTACCAGGCCGTTTACAATAGGCCCTTCATGAAGGCTAGGAAACCCGTACACCACGCCTTTCTCTGGCTGCTGACTCTGGTGCCGACTGGACGCGTTTCTACCCCAGGGAAGATCAACGCAATTTACGGTCGATACCACAGTGTCCAGAAACTGACAACATTCAGGAAATCTTCCCTCACTGAAGAACGAATGCTTAATGGACCCCCAAAATACTTACAATAAGGTGTGTGGATTTTTTCTGTCCTTTTCAATTATTATTATTATTTTTTAGTTTAAAAAAAGATTATTTTTCATACAGTATATATATCTAAAAAAAAGTGTTTAGGTTTGGGCCAACATAACTCAATAATGCCGTGTGTGATTTTGTCTAAATATATTCTCAGGCTGGCATTTGTCATAACAAATCTTTAGGAATGAATCTGGGAGGTTTTTCTCACCTATTGGAATTTTGGTAGGGATTTCTGGCAGAAGTTCTGTGAGACTATTCTAGGGGGGAAAAGTCTCCCTGAAATGTTTCCTAGCTTGCTCAGGCTGAAATTCCTTTCCGCATTAAACGTTCAGTGCGGCAACACACATTTGTGGGTTTTGTCCATGCTTAGGTGGTCTTAACCCCATATACTTTCAAGAATTAACATTCAAAAGTCACCATGCACATGAATCCTGGTTATGAACATTTTACAAGTTCCATGAACCATTTTGATTTGTATGTTACACGTCTGGGTACCAGCATGTTTAGTAACGCAGACACAAAAACACATACTGATTTGCTAATCCAGTTAAAAAAATAATTCAAAAACATCAAATTATTAAAACAAAACAAAAAAACAAGCATGGCGTATGACAATGTCCAAAAATAACCCCCAAAGCAGGGTGCATGCCCCATAACCTGTTCTAGATCATGGGTTAAAAACAGCATAAGTAAAAACTATCTTTTGTGTGTGTGTTTCTGTGTATCACAGAATGAGACAAGCTTTCGGATGAGCATCGTGTGACCCTCTACCCAGCTGAAGAGTGGAACACCAAGACAACGAAGGGGTCTCCCTCAAATCTCTCTGCCATGAATTCAGCGGCTGGTTAATGTGCAGATGTCCGTGGGAGAGATTCGAGTCCAGTCAAACTACCTCTGATGTTACCAAACTGCCAATCTCATTCATCTTGGTATGTTACACGTTTCGGTCTGGGTACCATCATGTTTAGTAACGCAGACCCCAAAAGAGCACATACCGATTTGCTTACGCAGTTTGAAAAATAATTCGAAAAGCTCAAATAAATCAAAACTAACAGAAAGGCATGGTGTGTCCCTCATACCCTGTGCTCGACCACGACTGAAATCAATATAATCACCCTTTCTACTTATCTACACCACCGCGATGAACAACCCCTTCACTTCTATTAAATATAATCAAGTAAAAATTTCTTTCTTGTTTTTTGCTTTTTACTTTTGTGTTTCTGTGCATCACACAATGAGACAAGCTGTTGGATGACCATCGAGCGACCTCCACCCAGCTGATGAGTGGAACGCCAAGACACCGAAGGGGTCTCCATCAAATCTGTCATGCATTCAGCAACTGGATCCAGTTCTGATGTCCAGATGTCCCTGGGAGAGCTTCGAGTCCAGCCAAGCTACCTCTGATGTTACCAAGCTGCCGATGCCATTCATCTTAATGCCTGATGGCTTGGCACAAGCCCTGGACAATGACCCTCGTGATCTGAAACAAGAAACAAGGACAACAAATCCATTAGATTTTCAGAATGTCCCAAATTAGACATGTCTGTCATCAATGAACATTTCACCCGAACTATGAACTATTATTTATATGAGATTTAACTGGATCCATTGTAAGCTGCAATAATTAAAAGAGAGTGCCGTGTGCACTCATTGGATGTGTTCTTCACTTTAGACCCTCCCCAAAACCACTGGTATCTGGTCATCAGTCTGGCACAAATTTCTGAGCGCTGCAAACTACTGTATTCTAAAAAGACTCCAAATGTGCCTAACAAATTTTGCATTCTGCAATCACGTTGAAGCAATTTAATGCAACCCTTGGGGGTTGAATTCCCTTATAAATTCCTCATTGCATTGTAATACTTTTCAAAAACTCTTCCAAAAGATTTCTGTCCAAATGGGCCTTTCAAATTCAGAGTTCTCAAATCAAATAATGATGCAATTTGATGCAACCCCTGGGGGTTGAATGCGCCAAAAAAAAATGGTTCTGCATTTCATGTACCTTTCACAAACTCTTATGAAAGAATTTTGTCCAAATGGGCCTTAAAAATGCTGAATTTTGCAATAGCATGTTGAAAGAATTTTATGCAACCCCTGGGGGTTGAGTGGCGATAATAAACAACACAAAATGTACTTTGGCATTTTTAAAAACAAAATTTTATCACCCCAGATACCAGTCTTTTTGGGCGAGGAAGTAAGTAAATGTAAATGTAACTGTAACATGGATGGTTCAAGTATGCCAGTCTATATCATTGATTCTTCTTTCACTGACTGATCAATAAAGCGCGCATAATTTAATGAGCTTTTTTCTAATTCACTTTGCATTGTGAAGCAGTGCTCATACTTTTCTGTTGTGATCAGTTATTTTTGGAAGAATTTCTTTCCCTTGGGGAAAGACTGCTAAAATCAAAATCATTTAGTCCTTGGGACGTGTAAATTTCAAGTTGTTTTTCGAAAAGTTTGAATCGCTTTTGGGCTGAAAAAATTCATTAATTTGCATAGCAGTTTGGACAATTTTTTACTCTGCTAAGTTTTGAATTTTTCCCAAGTTACACGCAGCACAGAATTGTTGCAACAAGAAATCAAGTTGAAAATTTGTGTTATTGGCTAAATTGCTTTCTTTGAAACAAAAGTCCTAAAATAATGCGAATCAAGATATTAGCTGGCATACTTCCACCATACCATGCATGAGTGGTTAACTATGGATACGCGTAACCTGCTACCGTGAACCAAGTTGGATGTTACTTATGCGTTATGATTGCTCCAAAAACAAATCTGGTATTTTTTCTAGATATTTTGAAAAGCGCGCCCCAAATTTGCAAAACATCTACTTTATTCAGTTGACAAAGCGCTTGTCTGATGTAATTGCATTCAAAACAGCATGTCATTTCCACCTTTCTGGGCTTATTTTGTGTCTAGTTAACTGAAGATATCGCGACGATGCATTCATATGCACCAAAATTTGGCATTTTCACAATTGCAAGAAATGGTCCTGGTTGTAGATTGATTTTTTTATTTTTGACAAAACATGGTCCAAATTTGTTTAAGCATTTTACTGCTCAATCGCTAAATTCAATTAAAGTCAAAAAGCTGCGCGCAATTCTCAAAATTTACTCCAACTTGTTTACGGTGGCAGGTTACTACTGGTTTCAAAGGTTTTGTTTCATTCTTTGTGCTGACCTTTTCCAAATTGCGATGGCTTGTGCCGGCGATTTCACGTCCAATTCTGATTGCGTCTTTTCTTGCTGCGCTGTCTCAATCACCTTTATCTGTTGGCAAATAAAAATGCAATATATAATGTCAAAAGGGCTTGATATTCAGATTTTACACCATTTTTTGGAGCATCTACTGCAAGGTACAAATTCTAGGCGCCAAAAACTGTCCTGCATTTGCGCTGAAATATAAGGAAGATAAAAGGTTAAGGTCCAAAACTTGCGCTGCTCGGCTGCAAAAAAATAGTTAAAAATGGTCAAGCACAAAGTTTGAAATGATATCTTTGGGAAGAGGCTACATTGCATATTGAAATGTGTTCTGCAAATACAACCTGAAGACCATTTACATGTGACCTTTGTGCTGCATCTATTTGCTATGCATAAAGGTCATATGCAAATTTTCCTGAAGGTTATATTGTTGGACCATTTCAATAAGCCTCCATGAAAGGTGGCCATTAAAGAGAGGGCGCTCTTCATATTGGCTAAATGCCAAATGATGAGCGCCCTCTTGCTTTTGGCTGTAACTTTCAGGGAGGCTGTTTGCAATGTAGCCCCTTAAACCATGTATGCGTATCCTTAGTCAACCACATTGTTAAAATTGTAAGGGGGGGGAGATTTCAAGTTTTGACAAATAAAAACGTGAAAGGAGATCACTCTGTTCTGTGAATTTTTTTTTATTTTAAAAAAATTTATTACAAAATGCGAGTGCCAGTCGGTGCACCCTCTACTGTCTGGAATGCTTAGCGACCTAATGGCCCGAGTACATTGGCCAGTATGCCCCAAGTCCAGCGGCACCAGACTACTGTGCTACTGGCACCCCTCTCCACCAGTGCTCTGCAACACATATTTCAACAAGCTCATTAGCAATGCGAGGCAGGAAGCCACACATTGTTGGGAATGACAAAGGCCTGAACAAAGGTCAGAAAGGTTTCACTGCTGTACACTTAGATAGAGATACTTCTGTGTGAGTGGGCGGGACGTCACTCCCTGTTCGGGCAACCAGGCCACTATGTTCAGACTTTTGGAGGTGAATTTTGGTATAAAAAAAAGAAAAAAGAAAATGCCGATTCATTTGGACTTTTCCACAGCGTCACTAATTGAGTCCTTGACCCTCAAAATGAAGACAACTTCAGTCTAGATGATGATTTGCTGATTGGAGAAACAATATTCCGACATGTCTAACGAGAGAAATATTCTGTTCAATTTGTTTCTAAAAAAAAATTAAATGGCCAGAAACAAATCCATGAGCTTTCATGGTATTTAGCAAGATGCTAATATTTTCTTTCAATGTTTTTGTTCATTGCTTTGGGTCGCTTGAAAAAGAAATAGAGAAAATTCAGAATATTTTCCTATTACCGGGAGATATTGTAGACGACATTGGGTTCATGTAGGATAAAACTACTCCTAACATTAACCTAATACTAATTAATACTAATTAATAAACTAAACAGAAAAAAACCTTAAATAGGAAGACACTATTGAAACAATTACTTCCTACTCTTTGAATAACTAAACATTTATCAGGATAATGAGCTACACAATGATTTAAAATTACAGATTGCTGAAGAAATTCATGGTGAATACATTACTATTTCAACATTTGCCAAAAACAGTATAAATTTTTCAGTGAGGATTTCAAATTTGCCACACAACGTTTTGGTCGAGTGGATTTTTTAGGATGTTTTGACGTGAATTTTCTGAAAGCAATAGAAACATGTTTCGAGAATTTCTTTAATGCTGCCAAAACATGCGGGAAAGATCTTAGATCTTTTTGGAATTAAATTGGTATCAAAGTGAATCATTTCCACAATCTTGAACTATACTATCAAACAATGCTTCCTGATCCCTAACTAAGTGATAAAGGCATGCATTTGAAATAAATTGTAGGTATGATCCTAATTCTAACTCTGACCTCAACTAACCAAGCTTTCTAATTCCTAATTATTGGCAATAAGTGCTTGCATTCTGATCCTTGATCTGCTAATGTAAGCTAATGCATTATGGCTTTATCCTACACCTGAGTATTGTCATGGTTTGATACAGTGGAAATGGAATTATGTAACGACTACAAGCTGCTCAAGTACAATCTAATAAAGACCTACACCTAGTGTATATAATTATTTTACAAGAAAAGTGATTTAAACGAATTAAAAGAAAAATGCCCTAGTAGCCTCCAATCTTAAAATCAAATCTCGACACTGCTCAAATAAACTAATCTGACATTTATATGATCTACCTACAGCCAATTACCTGACGTCATTAGATAATATTCATTAATTGCAGAGGTTAGTAACCTGAATAAGTTAAAGAGACTGGTATTTCCAAAGAATAACTTACTTTAAATTAATTAGTATCCTGTCAGTGCCTACAACACCTGACCTAATGCTTTCTGATCGTAACTACGGCCGATAGTTCTAATAAATGTTTGCCCTGTCTGACCTATTTGTAAAATTTGATTTGAATCTTCAAAGTCAAGGTTACCAATACAAATAAAACTAAATTTAAATTTTGCAGAACTGTAACTGTTTAAATCTTGGAGATCTATTTTCTAAATGTTATGCTATGACTGGTGTCTTAACTTAAAACAAATTCTTATCTAACAGGTAGGAAACTCCTAGTCAATGTCCTGTCCTTAAGATCTACAAAGATTTGCCTTCCCTAAGCATAATTTGAGCATTATAGTTAGAATATAATTTTAAAATAATGGTCACAGTACCTAGCCAATCATGCATTTTAGATTGAAGAATAAGACATGTGATTTGATATGGTTACATTTTTACAACTAAGAAGTACCTATTAAATCCTTGTATGTTGTAAAAACTAAAGATAACGTATAAAAGAAAATGACTAATAGGCTTATTTTTCCTACATTCTTTTAAAGTTACTAGGAGCTTGGTCAGCAACTACTCAGGGAATTAAGTTTAGTTTAGACTAAGTTAGAAACTACACAACCCAATGTCGTCTTTGATATCTCCTTAGTTGAGGAAAATGTGTTTTTTTTCAAATATGCAAGGGAAATCAATGAGTGAAAAAAATACATGTCAAAATATCGTTTCTCCAATCATCATATCATCAACTAGACAGAGGTCACCATCATCCATCAGGTTCAAGAGCCCCCTCAGATCAGAAGCAGATGTCCTGTAAGAAAAGGTGGTCGTGGAGACCAGTCTGAACAGCGTCCTGATTACACAGGAACAAAGCATGACGGGTACCAACTTAGGATAACAAAAGATCGCAAAAAGTGCAAAAAAGGGTCCTCAGTCCGACCCCAAGCACACAGGCAAATCAAAATCTAAGTGTACAACAGCAAAGACCTTTCTTTCCTATGGGGAATTTGGATGGAATTTTGGAATGAGCTTGTCAAATCATGTGAGGCAGAGCAGCAGCAGATTAGGGCACCAGCAGCAACAGCAGCCTGATGTCACTGAACATGAGGCATACCGACCAATGCACCCGGGCCATTAGGTCGCTTTGCATCCCAGACAGTAGAGGGCGCACCGACCGGCACTCGCATTTTGCACTACTGTGCATATCTTCAGATTCAATTTTATGCAGTTCTCAGTTTTTATACAATATAAATATAAACAATTACAAATATAAACAAAAGATAAATGCTCCAACAAACTGAATGATTTGCAAAGTCACTGACATCCCCACCCAGGGTACAGAAATGACATGAGCAAAGATTCTGACATCCCCACCCAGGGGACAGAAACGACATGAGCAAAGATCCTGACATCCCCTCCCAGGGGACAGAAATGACATGAGCAAAGATTCTAACATCCCCTCCCAGGGGACAGAAATGACATGAGCAAAGATCCTGACATCCCCTCCCAGGGGACAGAAATGACATGAGCAAAGATCCTGACATCCCCTCCCAGGGGACAGAAATGACATGAGCAAAGATCCTGACATCCCCTCCCAGGGGACAGAAATGACATGAGCAAAGATTCTAACATCCCCTCCCAGGGGACAGAAATGACATGAGCAAAGATCCTGACATCCCCACCCAGGGGACAGAAATGACATGAGCAAAGATTCTAACATCCCCACCCAGGGGACAAAAATGGCATGAGCAAAGATCCTGACATCCCCTCCCAGGGGACAGAAATGGCATGAGCAAAGATTCTGACACCCCCTCCCAGGGGACAGAAATGGCATGAGCAAAGATCCTGACATCCCCACCCAGGGGACAGAAATGACATGAGCAAAGATCCTGACATCCCCTCCCAGGGGACAGAAATGCCATGAGCATTGGCAGTTGGCAGTTTTAGATACAATACAGATATAAACAAATACACATATAAACAAAAGAGAACTGCTCAAACAAACTAAATGATTTTTAAAGTCACTGACATTCCTTCGCAGGGGACAGAAATGACATGAGCAAAGATTCTGACATCCCCACCCAGGGGACAGAAATGACATGAGCAAAGATCCTGACATCCCCACCCAGGGGACAGAAATGACATGAGCAAAGATCCTGACATCCCCTCCCAGGGGACAGAAATGGCGAGAGCAAAGATCCTGACATCCCCTCCCAGGGGACAGAAATGACATGAGCAAAGATCCTGACATCCCCTCCCAGGGGACAGAAATGCCATGAGCATTGGCAGTTGGCAGTTTTAGATACAATACAGATATAAACAAATACACATATAAACAAAAGAGAACTGCTCAAACAAACTAAATGATTTTTAAAGTCACTGACATTCCTTCGCAGGGGACAGAAATGACATGAGCAAAGATTCTGACATCCCCACCCAGGGTACAGAAATGACATGAGCAAAGATTCTGACATCCCCACCCAGGGGACAGAAACGACATGAGCAAAGATTCTAACATCCCCTCCCAGGGGACAGAAATGACATGAGCAAAGATCCTGACATCCCCTCCCAGGGGACAGAAATGACATGAGCAAAGATCCTGACATCCCCTCCCAGGGGACAGAAATGACATGAGCAAAGATCCTGACATCCCCTCCCAGGGGACAGAAATGACATGAGCAAAGATTCTAACATCCCCTCCCAGGGGACAGAAATGACATGAGCAAAGATCCTGACATCCCCACCCAGGGGACAGAAATGACATGAGCAAAGATTCTAACATCCCCACCCAGGGGACAGAAATGGCATGAGCAAAGATCCTGACATCCCCTCCCAGGGGACAGAAATGGCATGAGCAAAGATTCTGACACCCCCTCCCAGGGGACAGAAATGGCATGAGCAAAGATCCTGACATCTCCACCCAGGGGACAGAAATGACATGAGCAAAGATCCTGACATCCCCTCCCAGGGGACAGAAATGCCATGAGCATTGGCAGTTGGCAGTTTTAGATACAATACAGATATAAACAAATACACATATAAACAAAAGAGAACTGCTCAAACAAACTAAATGATTTTTAAAGTCACTGACATTCCTTCGCAGGGGACAGAAATGACATGAGCAAAGATTCTGACATCCCCACCCAGGGGACAGAAATGACATGAGCAAAGATCCTGACATCCCCACCCAGGGGACAGAAATGACATGAGCAAAGATCCTGACATCCCCTCCCAGGGGACAGAAATGGCGAGAGCAAAGATCCTGACATCCCCTCCCAGGGGACAGAAATGACATGAGCAAAGATCCTGACATCCCCTCCCAGGGGACAGAAATGGCGAGAGCAAAGATCCTGACATCCCCTCCCAGGGGACAGAAATGACATGAGCAAAGATCCTGACATCCCCACCCAGGGGACAGAAATGGCATGAGCAAAGATTCTGACATCCCCTCCCAGGGGACGGAAATAGCATGAGCAAAGATAGACATCCCTTCCTAGGGGACAGAAATGACATGAGCAAAGATTCTGACATTCTCACCCAGGGGACGGAAATAGCATAAGCAAAGATCATGACATCCCCTCCCAGAGGACAGAAATGACATGAGCAAAGGTGCAGATATCCCCTCCAAGGGGACAGAAATGACATGAGCGTTGGCAGTTTGCAGATTTAGATACAATATAAATATTAACAAATACAAATATAAACAAAAGAGAACCGGTCCAACAAACTGAACGATTTGGAAAGATCCTGACATCCCCACCCAGGGGATAGAAATGACATGAGCAAAGATTCTGACATCCCCACCCAGGGGACATAAATAGCATGCGCAAAGATAGATATCCCCACCAAGGGGACAGAAATGGAATGAGCAAAGATCCTGACATCCCCTCCCAGGGGACAGAAATGACATGAGCAAATGTGCAGATATCCCCTCCCAGGGGACAGAAATGACATGAGCAAAGATCCTGACATCCCCTCCCAGGGGACAGAAATGGCGAGAGCAAAGATCCTGACATCCCCTCCCAGGGGACAGAAATGGCGAGAGCAAAGATCCTGACATCCCCTCCCAGGGGACAGAAATAGCATGAGCAAAGATTCTGACATCCCCTCCCAGGGGACAGAAATGGCATGAGCAAAGATTCTGACATCCCCTCCCAGGGGACAGAAATAGCATGAGCAAAGATCCTGACATCCCCTCCCAGGGGACAGAAATAGCATGAGCAAAGATTCTGACATCCCCTCCCAGGGGACAGAAATGGCATGAGCAAAGATTCTGACATCCCCTCCCAGGGGACAGAAATGGCATGAGCAAAGATCCTGACATCCCCTCCTAGGGGACAGAAATGGCATGAGCAAAGATCCTGACATCCCCTCCCAGGGGACAGAAATGACATGAGTGAAGATAAATACATCACCCCAAGGGGATGGAAAGGGATGAGCACAAAGTGGATGCCATGTATGACTGAGCTATTCCCCACTCAGGGGATAATGGTGGTAAGCATCAAAAGAGAAAATGCATCAATGTTGGACCAGTGAAATTATCATTAAAACATAAGTACAGAAGATCTATCTACAAGGGCCAATGAACTTCCATTTTTGATACAACTAAAAAAATATATGACAATTCGAAAATTCCTGAGTTCTTTTTCTGATGCATGTTTTGAGTTAAGTGAAAGTTCTAGAAAAAAATCCCCTAAAACTATATAGTATTTGCTGATTACGCAGCATTTCTTTGGCTTGTTTTGCCCTTGATCTGAATGAATTTGGGTTAAAAGCCCAACTTTGCCAAAGCCCAGCTTTAGTATTTTCAGGATTGAAATTTGAAAGCATAGTGTTTGCCCAGTTTCTTTTTATCAAATTGGCCAGAACATATTGTCTAAACACAGAAAGAAAAATAATGTATGAAATGATGAGTCACTGAATTAGAAAGGGCGAGTTTCATATGAAGGTGAATAAAAATGGAAAATCATAGGCTCCTTACTGAATTACAATGGCAGGGGTCATTGATTTCAAAAGTTTAAATTTCAAGTATTTAGCACCCTCTTCTCCCAGATTAAATTCAAGAGTTGATTTCAAAAATTTCCTTTTCCCACACTGAAATTTCCATCTATATTATGACCCACAATGCTATTTGAAATGGTTCAGGATAAGCACTCATACAAAATTTACAAACTTTGGTAGATTTTGATAAAAGAAACCAAACGTACAGGACTTAAAAAAGAATTTCAAAATGTCAAACCGCAATAATGGTAGAAAAAGCAGGTATCCCCACCCAGGGGAGATTGTTTTGGAATTGTAAGGAGAAATTTAAAAAGTTGACTTTTTTTTCAAAAGCCGTTTCGTAAAGTCAATTTTCTAAGGATGAAGATGAATTGATTTTATATGAGCTTTTATCCTGACCCATTACTTAAGACATGAAAACATGAAATCACTAATGACTGGGATGGATTCAATTGGGGGAAATAAATTTCAGAAGCAATTGCAAAGTTGTGTAAATGGATATGCAATGACGTTTGAATACTGCCCTCTTTGGGACATGCTGCCCCACCCAGGGGAAAGCAATGACATGAGCGAAAATGCAGTTATCCCCACCCAGGGGACAGAAATGGCATGTGCAAAGATTCTGACACCCCCACCCAGGGGACAGAAATGGCATGAGCAAAGATTCTGACATCCCCACCCAGGGGACAGAAATGGCATGAGCAAAGATTCTGACATCCCCACCCAGAGGACAGAAATGGCATGAGCAAAGATTCTGACATCCCCACCCAGGGGACAGAAATGTCATGAGCAAAGATCCTGACATCCCCACCCAGGGGACAGAAATGGCATGAGCAAAGATCCTGACATCCCCTCCCAGGGGACAGAAATGTCATGAGCAAATATCCTGACATCCCCACCCAGGGGACAAAAATGGCATGAGCAAAGATCATGACATCCCCACCCAGGGGAAAGAAATGACATGAACAAAGATCCATACATCCCCACCCAGGGGAAAGAAATGACATGAGCAAAGATGCTCCGGGGGGAAAATGATATGATTAAAGAGACAGACATCCCCACCAAGAGGATAATTGGATGTTGTGTTTCACTGAGCTATTCCCCTACGTAGAGGACAATCAAAATGATGCCATGCACCAGGTCCAAAAATGATGTATCAATGGTGAACCAGTTCTATACCACTTACGTGTAAGAATGTGATGCTGAACAAAACTCAATCAAATGAATCCATTCCAGACTGACACACATGAAAATGAAATAATAATCAAAAATAATCTTAGACAAAATTTGCATTTGTATTAAAAAGACTTCAGATAAATGAAAGATTTCTTCTTAGATTCGAGACTGATCCCTATCCCCAAAAAGTGTGCCTCATTTATATCACCAACATGAGTTGAGGACAGTTTGAAAGTATAAGAATTGAATACAGCACCAAAGAAAAACTGTGTTGATCCAGGGAAGATTAGGAGGCATTTTGATAATCGTTCTGAATTTCTGAAAATTCGAGAAATTTTCTCTGGTGATCAAAACATTTCCTTTTTCAAAATTTTTGAATTTCAGCTGCTTTAACCCCCTCCCAAATTTAGCAAAAATAATTACTTTATGACGTCTTTCTTTGCTATGGACAGGCAACATCACTGGCTGGAATGGTGACATCTCCGCTGTAAAACATCCGCAGTTCATTGTCTTGACAAGATCACCTAGCACAGAAGAAATGAAAACAACATCCCAATAAGTAACGATTCAAAAAGCTTCAGCATATTATTCAGAATACATCTTTATTACTGGCATGCAAATGTCAATTGCAAAAAGCCATGTGCAGCAGCCGACTTGACGAAACAGTGCGTATTGTATGCAGTGCGCAATGCTTCCAAAACTTATGGCGTAGCTGCGCCATAACTTGAAATCAATTTCACGAAACACCACTTAGCTGCACAGAATTGGATTTTCTCTTAGTTCAAAGCTGCCAACCTATCTTAAAGGAAATTAGGAATACTTCTGCTAAAAAAAAGAGGAATCACAGAGCAAACTACATAGGAATACATGTATATTATTTTCCAAGCCAAAAATCAGAATCTGTTGTCAAGAGCTTGCAAAAAGTGATACATTTTACCAAAAAGAAGAGGACTAATTCCTCCAAAATAGGAATGGTTGGCAGCTATTTTAGTTGTTATTGAATGCAGTGGACGAGGTCACGAGGGTGACCCTAAGGTCATAGCAACGAATGTTTGAACTGCACACGCTTTTAGGTACACGTACAAAGGCTACATGACATGTTCATTGAGAGTACATGCGCCATGGGATGTTTGTTTGAGGCAGCCAATTGCAGGGAGGTAGGCTGTCGTTTTCCATTATACAGGGTCCTATAGATAGATTTTCCCATCAGGGGATCAATTGTATTATTGAAGACTTGGGTAATTTCCTGTTTTTTAATGCAATAATTAAGGCAAATAAACAAATAAATGAAAAGAAATGAAGTTTAATTAACATTCTACCAAGTTTATCACTAAAACTTAAGGCCTTACGTGAGATTGCACCATTCACCGGCATGTATGTCACAATTGACAGAGTCCATTGTTTAAACAAATTAATCCCTATAAAACCCCACACGAGCCCCAAGCTCCTCAGTGCATTTTTCGTGACCGGAGTGTATCATCTACAACTGTGTCTGTGAAAAATCCAACATGAGTGAACAATGTGACCTTCTCTACTTGATAGCCGTTCCTTCTGATCTTCTCACCCAGTTAGATCAGCAGGGTCTGTCTAACGACAGCAGTCCGACCGGGGGTAAACCCAATGATCAGGAAACCGGCACAAGCCAAGAGGAAGGCTACGGCAAACACCATTACGAGAGACGAACTTTCAACGCTTTAAGAGCAGTTGTCTTCTACGGCCAATGCTGTAGAGCAGATACAGGCTGTAGTCCTGTCAGAGCCATGCCCTAAGCGGCCTAAAGTTGACTCTGACCACTCTGGCAGCATCCTTAGCATGAGCAAGGCTATAGACATTTTGCTAGAGGACAACCAATAACACGACGCAGTCCTGCGAGACTAGGAGCAGCTTTTTGACTACGAAGGTGCCACAGGGACCGCAGTTAGCGAAAAGTTGGCCGACCTCACGACCAAAATGATGCGTCAATTTGCGCGTTTTTACTCAGCACACGCTAACACCCAGTATTTCTTGCCCACTTTTTTCCAGGTGTCGGTGATCCGGATCACCGACAAATGCCTTGTTTCCACTCAGTAAGGAAAAGGCGAGTGTCGCCCACAATTGACCTTCGTCGAGGGTAGACTGGACGTGCGGAATGAATCGGGTCACGTTGCAGGTCAAGGCAAGGAATTGTGAGAAATAATTCGCGCTGTAAACAAGCAAGATGATGCAGGTCATCTTGGAGGAACAGGCTTTTGAGTCACAGTGTTTTTCATTTTTGTTCATCCTGGCCATCTTAGATTGGATTGTCCTCACTCTGCTTGTTTACTCCTTGCCTCCATGTTCCCTCTTACCCTCCTGCCCAATCTCTTCCCCTTCATCCCCAGTCCCTGCCCCATCTCATCTCCCCTTCTCATCCTGACCTATCACATCTCTGATACATGTACATGTGCATGATATTCTCCTTGATTGGTATTTATTCAACAATTTATCCCCCCTCTTGAATTTCCATGATATAGACTGTATGACCTTTCTCACCTTGAATGTACTTCTTGTTTGTTTTCCTTGGCCGAATAAATATTAATAATAATAAGGTATCAAAAGCAGATTTGGTCAGATTGCTGTCAACTTTCACGTTGCTTTTACATCCAACACGGCACACAATTTGTTGAGAATCACTAAATACCAAATATTTTCTGATACACCCAGGAACCAGCAACTGCATGTGTTTCTAGTCTACTGTGCGTGTGACCCGAGGACACCCGGCAAGATCCACCTCAGTACCCGGTAGGTGGCTGTTGGTGAGCGTTGGGTTGCTGGGTGAGGATCGGGAAAATTTGACACCCGTTTGTGTTTCTACTGAACACTCCACCAGGAAACACCCGGAGAAACCGGCACGGAAACACCAGGCAACCTTTCGTCAGTAGAAACACGCTGAAAGACTGCCTCAAAGGATGGTGTCTGGAAAACTTAAGAGTTGCCAGAGACCAATCAACATGACAGCACTCGGATTGACACAGGTTAATCCGGAGGCGTGGGATACTTTGCAGGCTAAGACCCGCTCATCAGTTGATATCAAGATGCAAAAGGTCCAGCAAGCCCTTCTATCGGGCATCGTACCGATACTGCGTGTCATTGAATCCCTAATTGTCAGGCTAAAACTATGCCGGGGCAACTGGCCGATGTTAAGACCAACAATACCAAACTGCTCAATGCAGTTTCAATATTGGGCCAAGCAAATTATGTACTCAGTGTGAGACGATGCAAATTCATAAAAACTGGACCTAAACCAAAAATTTGCCTGCGTTCGGCTCAAGTGCCAGTAACTGAACTTTGATCTTTGGTGACAACCTTACACAAAAGTGTAGAGACATACAGGAGACCAATAAGCTGGACTACAAAGCTGGCCACAGATCAAGGGGTCAGTCAAAGAACACGACCCCATGGCACCCCCAGGGACACAAGATCCTATCAAACGGCTCATGGAAGTTTCCATTATAACAGCCCTTTAAACTCAAAGTGCCGCCCCTAAAACTGGCAGGGGGAAAAACTAGCTGGACAACCCACACTCTTGAGTAAGCACAATCGTGATATTGCTCAAAGATAAATAACAAATAACATTCTTTTGAGTAAGCACACATGTGAGAATGTTCAAAGTATTATGGCATACAATGGCCCTGTGAGTAAGCACACATGTGAGAATGCTCAAAGTATAATGCCATACAATGGCCCTCTGAGTAAGTACACATGTGAGAATGGTCAAAGTATAATGCCATACAATGGCCCTCTGAGTAAGTACACATGTGAGAATGTTCAAAGTATAATGCCATACAATGGCCCTCTGAGTAAGTACACATGTGAGAATGCTCAAAGTATAATGCCATACAATGGCCCTCTGAGTAAGTACACATGTGAGAATGCTCAAAGTATAATGCCATACAATGGCCCTCTGAGTAAGTACACATGTGAGAATGTTCAAAGTATAATGCCATACAATGGCCCTCTGAGTAAGCACACATGTGAGAATGTTCAAAGTATAATGCCATACAATGGCCCTCTGAGTAAGCACACATGTGAGAATGTTCAAAGTATAATGCCATACAATGGCCCTCTGAGTAAGTACACATGTGAGAATGTTCAAAGTATAATGCCATACAATGGCCCTCTGAGTAAGTACACATGTGAGAATGTTCAAAGTATAATGCCATACAATGGCCCTCTGAGTAAGTACACATGTGAGAATGCTCAAAGTATAATGGCATACAATGGCCCTCTGAGTAAGTACACATGTGAGAATGGTCAAAGTATAATGCCATACAATGGCCCTCTGAGTAAGTACACATGTGAGAATGTTCAAAGTATAATGCCATACAATGGCCCTCTGAGTAAGTACACATGTGAGAATGTTCAAAGTATAATGCCATACAATGGCCCTCTGAGTAAGTACACATGTGAGAATGCTCAAAGTATAATGCCATACAATGGCCCTCTGAGTAAGCACACATGTGAGAATGCTCAAAGTATAATGCCATACAATGGCCCTCTGAGTAAGTACACATGTGAGAATGCTCAAAGTATAATGCCATACAATGGCCCCCTGATTAAGCACACATGTGAGAATGCTCAAAGTATAATACCATACAATGGCCCTCTGAGTAAGCACACATGTAAGAATGCTCAAAGTATAATGCCATACAATGGCCCTCTGAGTAAGTACACATGTGAGAATGTTCAAAGTATAATGCCATACAATGGCCCTCTGAGTAAGCACACATGTGAGAATGTTCAAAGTATAATGCCATACAATGGCCCTCTGAGTAAGTACACATGTGAGAATGTTCAAAGTATAATGCCATACAATGGCCCTCTGAGTAAGTACACATGTGAGAATTCTCAAAGTATAATGCCATACAATGGCCCTCTGAGTAAGTACACATGTGAGAATGCTCAAAGTATAATGCCATACAATGGCCCTCTGAGTAAGCACACATGTGAGAATGCTCAAAGTATAATGCCATACAATGGCCCTCTGAGTAAGCACACATGTGAGAATGCTCAAAGTATAATGCCATACAATGGCCCTCTGAGTAAGTACACATGTGAGAATGTTCAAAGTATAATGCCATACAATGGCCCTCTGAGTAAGTACACATGTGAGAATGTTCAAAGTATAATGCCATACAATGGCCCTCTGAGTAAGCACACATGTGAGAATGTTCAAAGTATAATGCCATACAATGGCCCTCTGAGTAAGTACACATGTGAGAATGTTCAAAGTATAATGCCATACAATGGCCCTCTGAGTAAGTACACATGTGAGAATGTTCAAAGTATAATGCCATACAATGGCCCTCTGAGTAAGTACACATGTGAGAATGCTCAAAGTATAATGCCATACAATGGCCCTCTGAGTAAGTACACATGTGAGAATGCTCAAAGTATAATGCCATACAATGGCCCTCTGAGTAAGTACACATGTGAGAATGCTCAAAGTATAATGCCATACAATGGCCCTCTGAGTAAGCACACATGTGAGAATGTTCAAAGTATAATGCCATACAATGGCCCTCTGAGTAAGTACACATGTGAGAATGTTCAAAGTATAATGCCATACAATGGCCCTCTGAGTAAGCACACATGTGAGAATGCTCAAAGTATAATGCCATACAATGGCCCTCTGAGTAAGCACACATGTGAGAATGTTCAAAGTATAATGCCATACAATGGCCCTCTGAGTAAGTACACATGTGAGAATGCTCAAAGTATGATGCCATACAATGGCCCTCTGAGTAAGCACACATGTGAGAATGTTCAAAGTATAATGCCATACAATGGCCCTCTGAGTAAGCACACATGTGAGAATGCTCAAAGTATAATGCCACACAATGGCCCTCTGAGTAAGCACACATGTGAGAATGTTCAAAGTATAATACCATACAATGGCCCTCTGAGTAAGCACACATGTGAGAATGCTCAAAGTATAATGCCATACAAAGGCCCTCTGAGTAAGTACACATGTGAGAATGCTCAAAGTATAATGCCATACAATGGCCCTCTGAGTAAGCACACATGTGAGAATGTTCAAAGTATAATGCCATACAATGGCCCTCTGAGTAAGTACACATGTGAGAATGTTCAAAGTATAATGCCATACAATGGCCCTCTGAGTAAGTACACATGTGAGAATGCTCAAAGTATAATGCCATACAATGGCCCTCTGAGTAAGTACACATGTGAGAATGCTCAAAGTATAATGCCATACAATGGCCCTCTGAGTAAGCACACATGTGAGAATGTTCAAAGTATAATGCCATACAAAGGCCCTCTGAGTAAGTACACATGTGAGAATGCTCAAAGTATAATGCCATACAATGGCCCTCTGAGTAAGCACACATGTGAGAATGTTCAAAGTATAATGCCATACAATGGCCCTCTAATGAGTAAGTACACATGTGAGAATGTTCAACCTATAACAGCAGGCAGACTCACACATTTTATAGCCAAATGGCGTGAGACAAGGGATAAATGGGTCCTGAATACAGTTCCCCATTTTCTGATTGAATTTGCCACTTTTCCGTCACAATATACTGCGCCGAGAAAGATACCTTTTTGCAGAGTGAGGAAAATCTAGTTTCAGGGGAAATAACTAAAATGCTTCAAAATGAAGCAATTGTTGAAATGCCTCACAGATGGGGAATTCCTCTCTAATGAATTCATCCATCAAAAGATAGAACTTATTGGCCTATTATTAACCTGCGTGGGCTCAATACCTAAAGTTGTCAAGTACTCCCATTTCAAAATGAAGACAATAGGGTATGGAATGCAGTTGATGACACAGAACTGCTTCATGGCGTCTCTTGACCTGAAAGACGCATATTATACAATACCAATAACCCAGGAACAGACAAATCCTGAGGTTTCTTTGGCAGAATAAGGTCTACGAGTTTACCAGCCTGCCATAAGGGCTTTCATGTGCCCCTTGTGTTTTCACAAAGGTGATGAAACCCTTAGTCGCCTCACTATGGCATGTTGGTTATGTGTCATGTGATTATATTGATGATGCCCTATTGATAGGGAATACATATATGATGAATGTAGGAGTAATGTTGTACATGTACAGGTAACTTATACGAAACTCACTGAAGATTTGGGGTTCACAATTAACAGACTAAAATCTGCGTTGGAACCCACCCATGCCAGAACATTATTTTCCTAGGTTTTCAGCTAGATTCAGTCAAAATGGCTATATCCATCCCGTCAGCTAACTCTGATAAAATGGTTGCTGATATCAGTACATGTACAGCCACATATTCCCCGAGAATTCGAGAAGTGGCTAGAGTGACAGGGCTGATTGTTTCTTGTGAACTAGCAGTCCCATATACAGGGCCATTTTCAGACGCACTGTCGAATTGGAGAAAAATCATGCACTGACCACAAACGAGCAATTTCAGATTTGCAATGGTGGGTATCACACATGCCATCTGCAACATCCCCAATACACAGGAAAGTGCCTAACTGTACAATCGAAACTGATGCATCAAAAGCAGGATGGGGAGCTCATTATGATGGCCAGGCAATTGGGGGACAATGGTCCACAGCCCAATCAGTACACCATATATCAATGTGCTTGAACTCAAAGCAAGCTACTTGGCATTGCAATCACTAGATCGTGGACCGAGTCTAGTGATTTCAGCGTCGGTCTAGTGCCAAGTGTGACTGTACTGGACCGGCTGTCTAGTGTGTTTTTTTTCTTGCACCATGAAGAAAATGGCACTCATGTATTGACTTTGACCTGTACAAGTAAACAGCATTTTCTCATGGTATTCCTTTTACTGCATGCAGTTTTTTTCCCTCTTTATTTATGGCACAGGTCTTTGTAAAAATAGTTCAGGTCCAGTAAGAGTCTTCTGTTGCTAGACCTGCTGTCTAGTACATTTTTTTTCCTGAAATTCAAGCCCTGGATGTATGCAATATCCATGTCGATATAAAATTGGACAATGTAACTGCAGTGGCATACCTACAACACTCTGGGGGTACACACTCCCCAGCGTTGAATGGTTTAGCACGGGAAATATGGCTATGGTGTATGAAGCAAGATATCTGGCCCTCAGTCTTACATTTACCAGGCAGTCAAATCACGACTGCTGATTTCCATGAAGTCTTGGAATGGAAACTAAATGCCAAAGGTTTTGGAAAAATTACTGAGGCTCTAGCTCCTTGTACCAGAGATCGATTTGTTTGCGACTCGGCTGAATTTTCAGCTGAAGCCGTACATTTCCTGGCATCCAGACCCAGGTGCAACCCATGTAGATGAGTTCAAGGTGAGCTGGTCACGCACAAAGTTCTATGCGTTTCCACCATTTTGTCAAACAGACAAAAATATGCTAACCAAAATAAGCTATGACAAGGCGGTCGGCATATTAATTGTTCCTCTCTGGCATACACAAACATGGTTTCCGAAGCTACTGAAGTTGCTAATCAGGGCACCCGCCATAATTACCCAACGAACTTGATTTGCTTAATTACCCCCTCAGGCAGATTACACCCACTGACACTATGAACATCTAAACCATGAAAATGGGGTGAAAATGTCATTTCGTCGTGAAACCAAAGCCGTGTCCGCACTGGACTTATTTTTTACCGAGCCCGTGGGTAACATTCCAATGGGTAAATCTTCCAGGCATCCGCACTTGGACTATTCGACTCAGGCAAACTAACCGAGACGATCGGTAAAACTAACCGACTGGCGCAAACAAACGCATGAGGGCACTTATATGGTGACCAGACCTTTCACCAGATGTCTGTACACAATCTACCGGCCGTGTGTGTACATTATGTACAGTACATGTGCATGTACTGTAGTCACATTGCTATCCCACACCCGCACGAGTCTTGTGTACAGGGACGTTCACGTCACTTGGAATCGAGGCAATGCGGGGCGCTGGCGCAATACCGGATGTGGTTTTTTACCAAGTCGTTCACGGACGTCGTGTCCGGATTTGACTTTTCGGCTCGGTTAAACTGACCTGGTCAATTTAACCGGGCAGAAGTTGGTCGGTTAAACTACCCATTTGAGTCGGGTAAGTTACCTGGGAGGAAAATTTCCTGGGCTGTCCGCACTGGACTTAAAATGGTCAATTTACCCATTTGCTCGGTTAGTTTACCCATTTAAAGTCCAGTGCGGAAGCTGCTTAAAAAGTCACTGTGATTTCACAGTGCATTTTACAGTGAATTCACCATGAAAAAAATCGCCTCTCTGACCTGATAAGGACATCTTCAGTTCACTGAAGAGACCTGAAGTGAATATCTAGGTTGTAAAGCTCCAGCCTTGAGGGATGACTAATTCAATTACAAGTAAGGCCCCTAAACCTCATAGAGATACTGTATGGTGTCCTTGTAACTGTCATTCACAGTTAGTTCGAAACTGCCTCTAGCCATTTACTACCAGGAATGTGGCCTTGGAGACCACTGGTGAAAACCCCATAAAAAAGCCATGAAAAGTACTGGCTAACTCTGTGCCATGAAAAAGGATTCTCTCCTGCATTAAATAGGACTGATCCAGTTTGAGCAACTGTACCAGCAGTAATCGGCTGACTCGCTGCTGCATTTCATAGCGGCAGTACATGTTACTACAGTAGTCTGAACACTTTATGTAGTGCTATCTCTACCGTGTTACCCACCGTAGGAGGATTGACAGTGGGTGCATATCCTCTCATCAAGAAGTTTATGACTGGCATGTTTAACTTACGCCCCACACTACCAAGATATACATACACGTGGGACATGTCAGTAGTTTTGTCGTACCTTAAAAGGTTGGGTCCGAATGACAAACTGTCACTGAAAGCTATTGCAATGAAAAATGCTGTCCTTTTCGCCCTTGTGTCTGGACAAGGTTGCCAAACACTGTCTCTGTTAAATTTAGACTATATGTTCAAGTTACAGTGACTGGAGTTACTTTTTATAGTTGACAAGCCAACTAAATAACACCTGTAAGGTTGGGAAACCCTACATAGATGTCGCTATAGGCCACTACCACTCTGATAAGTTGCTCTGTGTTGTAAGTTTAGTCAAAGAGTATCTGTCAAAAACACGTTCTGTTGGGGAAAGAAACGCAGGCTTTTTCAAAGTTATGTGGTCCCTCATAAATAAGTGGGGACGCAAACCTTATCCAGATGGATTAAGATTGTTTTGAAAGCAGCAGGTATCGACACGGATACGTTCAAAGCGCAAAGTATCCGATCGGCAGCACGCAGTGAAGCCTTTCAAAACAATTTCATTAGCTTGTATCTTACAGGTACGTACTGCAGGATGAACAAACTGTTCAACCTTTGCCAAGTTTTATAACAATCCTATCCCAATCCTATCCTTTACTAAGATGGTGTTAGATACCGCACAGAGTGCTTAGTTCTCAGTTAAGCAATAAATTGCTGATGGATCTTGATGATATGATTGCTGTGTATGTACTCATTCTTGCCTGTCAGCTGGCTCGAAATTTCCCACGTAAGGCCAAAGTGTTATGTGATAACATATCCACTGAGGTGTGATCCGTCCCATCCCTTTTTAGACTGAAGGCCAAGACTTGGGTATAACACAAAATGCACTGAGGAGCTTGGGGCTCGTGTGGGGTTTTATATAGGAATTTACTTGTTTAAACAATGAACTCTCTCAACTACAGTGTATGACGATATATTCCGGTGAATGGTGCAATCTCACGTAAGGCATTCATTGTTAGTGATAAACTCGGTAGAATCTTAATTCAATTTATTTCATTTCTTTGTTTATTTGCTTAATTTAAAAAACAGGAAATTACCCAAGTCTAACACTTAAAATCTCTTGCAATTTTATCTTCAACAATACAATTGATCCCCTCACAGGAAAATCTATAGGACCCTCTAGAATTTCTCTGTCGTTGAGAGTATCCAAATAATTTGCTCTGTCGCGATACAATCTCTCGGCCTGGTGTTCTTCAATGTTCATGCTGCGCTAACAGCATATCATCAACACCATATTTACAATGTGTGGCAATGACTTAAGCCACCTAATGACGTGACGTAAGCTCCAGACTTCCGCCCTCTCCTGATTATGTGTAATTTTCGTGAAATCAGTCATAAAGTTATTGCTCAATTTACGCAATAAGATATATGGCATAAGTGGAGCTAAGCCATAAACTAATGTTTCGTGAAATAGGCTGCTGGTCTTTCTGAAAAAAAAAGTTATTTGAATAGATACTTACTTCTTGGGGTTCTTCAAGTGAAATGAGGTGCATCGCATAATGGGTAGCCGTGAATTGCGGACAGCAGAGGTGATGTTTGGAGTAGAACTCAGAGGGACAGGAGTTCACATCGAAGAGTGATATTGCCAAGGCTGGATTAGACCTGCAACAAGAAAACAACACAATACAACATGTTACAACATGCATCCAATGATCTACCTGACTAAAGGTAGATCTCAAAAAGCCTTATGATACATTGTAAATCAACTTACGGTGGATAATCCACCGTAAGTTTTTGACAGACTGTTTCTGTGCATAGCCCATTGCCTTGCGATTGGTCGTAAGCGACAATGGTTTGATGAAATTGCCCACTGATCACTCTTTTGCCAGTGCTACAGAATTTATTACAACACTTAAACTGTCATCTTTGTGGCATTCTGCTCACCAAGACGAAATAAATGATATGACCAAAGATGCTGAAAGGGGGAAAAAGGGGCATGGGCATACATGCAGACAGGGGACAGAAACCATCATCCAGTCATGTGCAGGTCTTCCTGAAATAATGTATTCTAAATCCCAATTGCAAAGGAGATGAAGATGGTACTTACTTCTTGGGGTTCTTCAGGTGATATGAGACACATCGCAGATGGCAGTCACATCACATAATGGGTAGCCCTGAATTGCTGATGGCAAAGGTGATGCTTGGAGTCAAACTCAGAGGGACAGGAGTTCACATCGTAGGGTGACTGTACCAAGGCTGGATTAGACCTGCAACATGAAAACAACACAACAGAACATGTTACAACATGTATCCATATGCCACCAATGATTTACCTGACCAGGAGTGGATTTCACAAACCCTTATGTGTCATATAAACTCAAGTTGCGATGGATAATCCATCGTAAGTCTGCATTGCCCATTGTCTTGCGATTGGCCGTAAGCAATGATGAGTTTGATGAAATTGACCAATGATCACACTTTTGCCAAACAGAAATGCTTGCAACTCATTTTGATGCTAAGATTTCAAAGAAGACCAATTGATGTATATTAGCTGGTTTATAGACATTAGTATTTTCATTCTTTTTTCTTCTTAGTTTTGATATAACTTTCCATTGCAATATCTGAACATTTTTGTTGACCTGTTGGCATATTAATTTTCTACATTGACAGAAATGTCAGCAAAGCATATGTCAACAATAGCACCATGAGTTTTATCCACTTTGAAAAGAGGTGATATACAAAAATGTTGCAAACTGCTTACTGACTAAAATTACCAAAAAGTAAATCTAAAATTTAGTGGGCCTGACGTTTCGATCCTAGCAGGACCTTTCTCAAAGGCAGAGAGAAAGCCTTTGAGAAAGGTCCTGCTAGGATCGAAACGTCAGGCCCACTTTGAAAAGAATATAAACCTGTAAGTTTATGATGTATGTTTATCCATGAACAAGGCATGAAATCAAAATATCTACTCAGTCCAACTCACCTGAAGCAAAACACCGGATGACTGGATGGGTGACTAGTTGACGGGATAACTTGTTGACTGGATGACTGTGGATTGCTAGCTGACTGACTAGGTGGCTGGATGGCTGGTTGATTTGATAGCTGGTTGACTCGCTGGCTGGATGAATGGGTCACTACTTGTAGCTGGCAAGTTGGCTGGATAGCTGGTTGACTGGGTGGGTGGATAGCTAATGAGTCACTGGCTGACAAGTTGGCTGGATAGCTGGCTGACTGGGTGGCTGGATAGCTGGCTGACTGGGTGGCTGGATAGATGGCCGACTGGGTGGCTGGATAGCTAATGAGTCACTGGCTGGCAAGTTGGCTGGATAGCTGGCTGACTGGGTGGCTGAATAGCTAATGAGTCACTAGCTGGCAAGTTGGCTGGATAACCGACTGGGTGAATGGATAGCTGGTTGTTTCTATGACTGGTTGACTCGCGGGCTGGTTGAATGGGTCACTGGCTGGCAAGTTGGCTGGATAGCTGGCTGACTGGGTGGCTGGATAGCTGGCTGACTGGGTGGCTGGATAGCTAATGAGTCACTGGCTGGCAAGTTGGCTGGATAGCTGGCTGACTGGGTGGCTGAATAGCTAATGAGTCACTAGCTGGCAAGTTGGCTGGATAACCGACTGGGTGAATGGATAGCTGGTTGTTTCTATGACTGGTTGACTCGCGGGCTGGTTGAATGGGTCACTGGCTGGCATGTTGGCTGGATATCTGACTGGGTGGCTGGATAGCTGGTTGATTTGATGACTGGTTGACTCGCTGGTTGGTTGAATGGGTCACTGGCTGGCATGTTGGCTGGATAGCTGGCTGACTGGGTGGCTGGATAGATGGATGATTTGATGACTGGTTGACTCGCTGGCTGGTAGATGGTCACTGGCTGGTAAGTTGGCTGGATAGCTGACTGGGTGGCAGGATAGCTGGTTGATTTGATGACTGGTTGACTCGCTGGCTGGTTGAATGGGTCACTGGCTGGCAATTTGGCTGGATAGCTGGCTGGGTGGCTGGATAGCTGGCTGACTGGGTGGCTGTGGCTGGATAGCTGGCTGACTGGGTAGCTGGATAGCCAATGAGTTACTGGCTGGCAATTTGGCTGGATAGCTGGCTGGGTGGCTGGATAGCTGGCTGACTGGGTGGCTGTGGCTGGATAGCTGGTTGACTGGGTGGCTGGATAGCCAATGAGTTACTGGCTGGCAATTTGGCTGGATAGCTGGCTGGGTGGCTGGATAGCTGGCTGACTGGGTGGCTGTGGCTGGATAGCTGGCTGACTGGGTAGCTGGATAGCCGGTTGATTGGATGGCTGGTTGACTTGTGGGCTATGTTGAATGGGTTACTGGCTGGCAAGTTGCCTGGATAGCTGGCCAACTGGATGGTTTGATGATGCTTGATATGTTGATTGGGTGGCTAGATGATTGGATCATGGCTGGCAGATTGGCTTACTACAACAAACAAAAACAGAGAGTATAGAAAATGATTTTAATAAATGAAAACTGGAGGAAATTTTGTACATGTATACATACATGTGTATCTAATGACATTGGTACTGCTGAAAATAGTTTTCAATGGCACCAGATGGGAACATAGAGCAAAACTATAAATATACATGATCATAGCTACCAACCAATTTTAATAGAAATAAGGAATACTTTGCTAAAAAAAGGTTTGGTGATGCTTGATATGTTGATTTTGGGGCTTTTCTATAGATTTGTTTGACTATCTTCATTGTGTGGCTGCCAGGCCAGACAACCATGCTGACCCCAACAATCCTCAACACAGTTTTAGGTACTGTACACTGCTGAACCCAACAGAGGACAACAGGCCCCAAAGTGTGTTGTCTTCTGTTGGAGTCAGCAGGGTTAGGGTTTTAATGTGGACTTGTCAGCAAGATTTATGATGTCCAAATGCAGCTTATTGACGGACAGGGTTCTGCCCACGGTGGTCGGAGCCGGAAACCCGCCCGGCACTCGAGATTCCCCACCCACAACTGGCGGATTTTTCTCTTTTTCTGACCACCACACATTTTCCCACTTTTTTATTTAAAATTGCCTAATTCCTTCCACATATTTTTAAAAACATGTAAAATGCTGTAATTACCAGTAAAAAAGTATCCAAGACCGTAAGTTTTGAGTATAAATTCATTAATTGTTTCTAGTTACGCGGATCATAGCTTTACGCTTGGCATAACATGATACCATTACCAGTATGAGTAGCGCAGCATATTATCATACGCGTATGCAGCCATGGGGCTGCTGTGCATGTGCACTGTGCAGTATACAGTGTGTGCAAGGGCGTGTGGAGTCATGTTACATTGCAGCGTGTAGGCTGGTTTCGGCCCTACTGGTCCTGTAGTGTTGCTATGGCTTTACCTAGAGGCGGAAACCACACCTAACCTTGCCAACGTCGCGAAGGGAAATTGTACATGTACTCAGATTCAAGGCAATATTGAATGGATTTATTTTGAACTACATGTAGTAATAGTACTTACTGCAGCAACATTAAACTGTTGAATTATCATCTTCCCCCCCCCCCATTTTTTTTTCTAAAAAGCACAACTTTTTGACTTTCAGAATACAGTTTTGTTATCCCAAAGGTTGGCAAGTCTGATACTAGCATGGTCTCGCTCCGTTGTATTAAATGCTATAGTCTAGAATAGGGTATGCATCATGTACGAACATTTGATTGACGGTAGTCCGAGTAACTTGGACCTGACAAGTCATTCTTTTTTTATCAATTTTGAAATTTTGAGGGACGGGTGACTGTAGGGTCCAAGGATCGTGGCTATGCTGCATTGTCTAAAATCTCTGTAATGTGGTGCGATGTCCCGGACGTTGCTTTGCACTGCTGTTCAGGAAACAGTCATAGAGCTCAACGCGTACAAGCGCGCGTGCAGACCACTCCGCACCTGGACCTGGTGATGTCATCCAGTTTTCAAATCCAAGATGGCCACCCAAACTCGGCTTGTCGACCCGTTCTCGGTCAACTGAGGGGAATTTTCTCCCTTTTCCCAAACGTGAGTAAAACAAAATGACCAGTATTGGAATCTGTAATTCTCACTGAATCCTCAATGGGCGCGTGGGACGGTTTCACAGGTGTTTTGGGGGGTAAATCTGGGGATTTCGGTGGGGGTTATTTTTCAAAGATGACATTACAGAAATTTCAGACGATGAAGTAGTATGCACAGCCACAATCCTTGGACCCTACAGTCACCCGTCCCTCCAAATTTCAAAATTCTATAAAAAAAAGGGTGACTTGTCGGGTCCAAGTTACTCGGACTAGTACTACTACTAGTAAAGTAGTAGTACAGTAGTAGTATTACTTGTATTATAATAGTTGTTGTACTACTATTAAGAACTAGACTAGTACCGTGGGAACCCCAGTTTTCGACGCTACACGTTTTCGGCGCTTAGCTTTCTAACTCACATCGCACGATGAAAACAACTCCGTATAATGATCTCAGACTTTGTATCTTCCAGTTGGTTTCCTGCTCTTGTCCGTCACCAAAAATGTGGAAAGTTAAGGCTCTTCCGGTATGCCAAACTCGTGTGATTCAAAAAGTTGCTCTCGTGGGGTCTATTTTCCTAGGTACAAAATTGAAAGTTGCTTCAAAGCTCCAGTTTTCTTTATTGTTGGTCCTAAACAATAACATGTACCATAACAAACCCTAACATCCGTAGAAAACAAATATATCACGCAACTTGAGGCAGTCCATGCTGGATAAAAACTATGGAGGCTCCTAAAGGGCGTCTCGCTTATATAATTTTTTTAACTTTTTTTTATTATGGCCTAATAGGCTTTTATAAAAAAAATAAAAAATAAAAGGGCAGCTAGAGAAAGTACCAAGGAGGAAATGTGTCTCTTGAGTGACATTGGGAAAGGTCATAACTGAAGAAGCAGTGAGAAAGAGGATTGTGGAGTTTTTTTAAACGTCACAGAAGAAGACATCAGTACTGTACTGTGGTACTAGTAGTATCCTCCAGTTACCGGTTTTCGATGATATAAGGACTTTTCTTCAAGCTGACCAATGTGGACGAAAGTATCACACTAAAAGAGCTCTCAGTCACTTTGTCCACACCACAGACTATTACTATTAGAATAATCATGTAGAATGTTGATCAAGCCTGTCACTTCCGTAGCATTACCCGGTTTTGTTGACGTCCGTGGCGCACCGCGCAGTAAGCATCGTCAACTATTTTCGATGGTGGTATTTAGTTATAAGGTGTCCCAGTGCAGCCAAACGCAAAATAAATTCTTAAAATAACTCAAAATGCTATGTGGCACTGTAAAATTCTTCCCTGTATGTTTTTTGTGTGTTCATCTTTGTGGGTTTTTTTTTAAACTGCTTCTAACACTTTCCTCAAATCATTCATAATTTATACTTAAAACGTATTGGTCTGGTTGATGTCTTCTTTAGTGATGTTTAAAAAAACTCCACAATCATCTTTCTCGCTGCTTCTTCAGTTATGACCTTTCCCAATGTCACTCCAGAGACATATTTCCTCCTTCTTGGTACTTTCTCTAGCTGCCCTTTTATTTTTTTCCATTTTTTATAAAAGCCTATTGGGCCATGTTACTTTTTGTCTTTAAATAATAATTCAAAAAAATATTGAAAATTATATAAGCGAGACACCCTATACTATTACTATTACTAGGAGCCTCCATAGTTTTTACCCAGAGCGGACTGCCTCAAGTTGCGTGATATATATTTTTTCTACGTATGTTGGGGTTTGTTATGGTACACTCAGATTTGTTTTAGGACCAATAATAAAGAAAACTGGAGCTTCGAAGCAACTGCCAATTCTGTACCTAGGAAAATAAACCCCAAAAGAGCAAGTTTTTGAATCACACGAGTTTGGCCTACTGAAAGAGCCTTAAATTTCCAAATTCTCGGTGACGGACAAAGAGCAGGAAACAACCCGGAAGATACGAAGTCTGAGATTGTTATACGGAGTTATTTTCATTGTGCGATGTGAGTTAGAAGGCCAAGCGTCGAAAACGTGTACCGTCGAAAACGGGGGTTCCCACGATACTACTTCTCCGCCACCGCCCACTCTCAAACACATGCTTTCGATAAGCCTTTGTAACGTTTGTAAACAGGGCGTCATGTGTTGTCCGAATTAAGACATTAATTTTCTCATTCTATTCTCCCATATGAAATGGTATTTTATCATGACGAATACCTATACAACTTACCGTTAATGATGAGTATAATTCTTCAATCTTCACGTCAACCATTCGGGGAAACCATGAAGATTCGTCCCGGAGATGAAAACACACGTGGGTAATCCAGAGCGTCCGCCATGTTGGTTTAAAACCGCAGAGCAGCTAGCAATGCCAATACAATAGAGTTGGGGGGTCGCGTTAAAAACGTAGACTGCCCTCATACGGCCAGTAATAGTCAGCGTCTCGAAAACTTCCACACATAATCTTAAAAAAAAACCACGAAAACATGCGCCCCCCCCCCAAAAAAAAAGGGAAATGGAGGCTGATTTCCATTTTCAGCTCAAGTCAACAAAATAATTGAAATCAATTAGGCGGATCAACCCTTTTTATTTGTATATCGGCACAAGGTAATACAAACCAGAAAGTGCAGGGGTCAAAAAGGGGGCGAAGTCGTAGTTCGTTCCCACCCCGCACAAACCAGTGGGTGCAGGGGTCAAAAAGGGGGCGAAGTCGTAGTTCGTTCCAACCCTGCACAAAGCAGTGGGTGCAGGGGTCAAAAAGGGGGCGAAGTCGTAGTTCGTTCCAACCCTGCACAAAGCAGTGGGTGCAGGGGGAAAAAAGGGGGCGAAGTCGTAGTTCGTTCCAACCCTGCACAAACCAGTGGGTGCAGGGGTCAAAAAGGGGGCGAAGTCGTAGTTCGTTCCAACCCTGCACAAAGCAGTGGGTGCAGGGGGCAAAAATGGGGCGAAGTTGTATTTGTTTTGAGCATTTGACTCTGTTGTATTTTCCCCTAAAAACTCATTGTATGTTTATTTTCACGATTATAATATTTGGTGTCTACAGGTGTATACTATTAAAAAAAGGTAATTCGAAATAAAAATGAATAGCAAGCCCTTCTCTTATTTCTTATATACCTTTCTTATAATTATGTTTATTTAAATTGAGAATTCAACCAATGATGATTGATCTGAGGTTGCAAATTCTGGATTTATTATTTTAAGGGAAATTAATTGGCCATTCTTCACAACTTGCTCTGGGTTTTTCAAAACTTTACACCATCAAGTTATTCCTATTGCATATGCCCTACATCTAAATGTGATACCCCGAATTATACCAATATCAAAACTCAAGAAATAAACGTATACACTTTGCATTTCCTATGTTAGAAATGAACTTGATTTTATTTTTGCTCAACTATAATACAAGGCCAGAGCACAGAACACTTCACCAATATCCACATGAAGTGACATACAAAAATGTTGCAAACTGCTAATTTCTGACTAAAATTACCAAAATGCAAATATCAAAATTCAGTGGGCCTGACGTTTCAATCCTAGCAGGACCTTTCTCAAAGGCAGAGTGACAAGGACAAACCAGATACATGTACACGAAGGAATTAAGGGGGAAGAGAGTGAATATGACACGGATGATTTGCAAGAGAGTCAGTTTGTGAGCCACAGTGCACGTGTACAGTAGTCAGAAAACAAATAACCCTAAAACTGCCTGGACCTTAAAACATACCACATCAAGAATTGTTCTCCGAGGAGTAATTTAAGCCAATGAAATACACAAAGAAAAACAGAGTCAGTCACTTGCATAATTATCAAAACTACATACACTATGAACATCTAAACCATGAAAAAGGCTTGAAAATGTCATTTTGCTATGAAACTAAAAAGTCACTGTGTTTTGATGGTGCATTTAACAGTGATCGTTCGAATACACCGTGAAAATAATCGCATTTCTGACCTGATAAAGGTCACTAAAGAGACAGTGAAAAAAACGTGAATATCTAGGGTGGCAGGCTCCAGCCTTGAGGGATGGCTAATTCAATTACCAGTAGGGACTACCAGCCCCCATAGAGGTACTGTATGGTGTCTTTGTAACTGTCACTCCCAGTTACTTCAAAATTGCCTGTAGCCATTTCCCACCAGAATGTGGCCTTGGAGACCACTGGTGAAAACACCGTGAAAATGACTTGGCTATCTGTGTGCCATAAAATAGGGGTGAAAACACAGTGAATTTTCTTTTCACGGCTAATTTTCTTTTCATGGCTAAATGAAATTTTCAGCCCATTTTCATGGTTTAGATGTTCATAGTGATAATAAACTAAACAAAGCAGAGGGTTCTGACGTTTTGATCCTAGCAAGACCTCCAGAAAAGTTTTGCTGAAGCTTGCTTTTGAGATTTACATTTCGGTTGTTTAAATTGGTAGGCTACGCAGTTTGTAGTTTGGTGCAACATAAACAGCATTTGATACAGCAGACTTTAATCCATCATCAAGACACACAGGCCCAAAGTACGACAATCATTTGGGTTGGTGATTAGAGTGTCCAATTGTCACTTCAGGCAGGCTTCTTCAAACCGTTCATACCCCCAAAAAACTAACGTTTTTATTAGCTGTCAGCCCGGTCAGAATCTCAGAGTTGTTGGAGCCAAATCATTGTTCGTCGATATGTATCAAGTTCATCAACTGCTTTCCCAAGGGGAGAAAATCCTCTTGGAATGTGCATAAAGGCAATGGTCAACGAGTCTAAACAGGTCTACAGTGAGTCCAGCAAAGATTTAGTCTGATTCCCGGCTTGCTTCTTGTCTGACCAAGAGCTTGATGTCAATGCGATCGCCGAACGTGTAGGTGGTGTCACCACTGTAATGCATGGTGCATTGCATTCCAGGGAATCAATCTAACAGACAACTCCTGCTTTCTTAGCAGGGGAGTCTCACCACCGTATTTCTATCAAACGTGTTTGTGGTATGAAGACTTGTCCGGAGACGGTTCTCCTGCTCAAGGCTGAACATTGTAAGAAGGTGCAGCGTGAAGACCAGAGTCTTGCCCGAGCCGGTGAAGGTGATCTCAATCCTTTCCCAATCTAAGTGCGTGGAAAGAATGAGACAGATAGAGTGAGACACCAGAAAGAGAGAAATGATCAGACAGAAAAAGAGAGATGGCAGAGAGACACAAGGAGGGAGAGATGGCAAGTGATAGCAAGAACAGAGAAGGAGACAGAGGAGAGAATGACAGGGACAAACGGACAAACAGAGGGGGAGCTAAAGGATAGTACAGACAGACAGGGAGAGACAGAGTAGGAGCAAGAGGACATAAGGGCTAAGACAAAGAAGAGACAGAGAGGGGAGGAGAGAGAGACAAACGAACAGGGAGAGACATAGTAGGAGCAAGAGGACAGAAGGGCTGAGACAAAGGAAGAGACAGAGAGGGGAGGAGAGAGGGACAGAGAGACAGGGAGAGACAGAGCAGGAGCCAGAAGACAGAAAGACAGAGACAAAGGAAGAGGCAGAGAGGAGAAAAGGGACAGAGAGACAGGGAGAGACAGACCAGGAGCCAGAGGACAGAAGAACAGAGACAAAGGAAGAGACACAGAGGGAAAAATATGGATAGACAGACAGGTAGAGACAGAGCAGGAACCAGAGGACAGAAGGTCACAGACAAAGAAAGAGACACAGAGGGAAGGAGAGGGACAAGCAGACAGGGGAAGACAGAGCAGGCGCCAGAGGACAGAAGGAAGAGACAAAGGAAGAGACATAGAGGGAAGAAGAGGGATAGACAGACAGGTAGAGACAGAGCAGAAGCCAGAGGACAGAAGGTAAGAGACAAAGGAAGAGACACAGAGGGAAGAAGAGGGATAGACAGACAGGTAGAGACAGAGCAGGAGCCAGAGGACAGAAGGTAAGAGACAAAGGAAGAGACACAGAGGGAAGAAGAGGGACAGGCAGACAGGTAGAGACAGAGCAGGAGCCAGAGGACAGAAGGACAGAGACAAAGGAAGAGACATAGAGGGAAGAAGAGGGATAGACAGACAGGTAGAGACAGAGCAGGAGCCAGAGGACAGAAGGTCAGAGACAAAGAAAGAGACACAGAGGGAAGAAGAGGGATACACAGACAGGTAGAGACAGAGCAGGAGCCAGAGGACAGAAGGACAGAGACAAAGGAAGAGACACAGAGGGAAGAAGAGGGATAGACAGACAGGTAGAGACAGAGCAGGAGCCAGAGGACAGAAGGTAAGAGACAAAGGAAGAGACACAGAGGGAAGAAGAGGGACAGGCAGACAGGTAGAGACAGAGCAGGAGCCAGAGGACAGAAGGTCAGAGACAAAGGAAGAGACACAGAGGGAAGAAGAGGGACAGGCAGACAGGTAGAGACAGAGCAGGAGCCAGAGGACAGAAGGTCAGAGACAAAGGAAGAGACACAGAGGGAAGAAGAGGGATAGACAGACAGGTAGAGACAGAGCAGGAGCCAGAGGACAGAAGGTAAGAGACAAAGGAAGAGACACAGAGGGAAGAAGAGGGACAGGCAGACAGGTAGAGACAGAGCAGGAGCCAGAGGACAGAAGGTAAGAGACAAAGAAAGAGACACAGAGGGAAGAAGAGGGACAGACAGACAGGTAGAGACAGAGCAGGAGCCAGAGGACAGAAGGACAGAGACAAAGGAAGAGACACAGAGGGAAGAAGAGGGATAGACAGACAGGTAGAGACAGAGCAGGAGCCAGAGGACAGAAGGTCAGAGACAAAGGAAGAGACACAGAGGGAAGAAGAGGGACAGACAGACAGGTAGAGACAGAGCAGGAGCCAGAGGACAGAAGGACAGAGACAAAGGAAGAGACACAGAGGGAAGAAGAGGGATAGACAGACAGGTAGAGACAGAGCAGGAGCCAGAGGACAGAAGGACAGAGACAAAGGAAGAGACACAGAGGGAAGAAGAGGGATAGACAGACAGGTAGAGACAGAGCAGGAGCCAGAGGACAGAAGGACAGAGACAAAGGAAGAGACACAGAGGGAAGAAGAGGGATAGACAGACAGGTAGAGACAGAGCAGGAGCCAGAGGACAGAAGGTCAGAGACAAAGAAAGAGTCACAGAGGGAAGAAGAGGGATAGACAGACAGGTAGAGACAGAGCAGGAGCCAGAGGACAGAAGGACAGAGACAAAGGAAGAGACACAGAGGGAAGAAGAGGGATAGACAGACAGGTAGAGACAGAGCAGGAGCCAGAGGACAGAAGGTCAGAGACAAAGGATGAGACACAGAGGGAAGGAGAGGGACAGGTAGACAGGGGAAGACAGAGCAGGAGCCAGAGGACAGAAGGAAATAGACAAAGAGAGAGACAGAGAGGGGAGAAGAGAGGGACAGAGAAACAGGGAGAGACAGAGTGGGAGCGAAAGGAGAGAGGGACAGACAGACAGTGAGAGACAGAGCAGGAGACAGAGGACAGAAAGACAGAGACAGAGAGAGAGACACAGAGGGAAGGAGAGGGACAGGCAGACAGGAGGAGACAGAGCAGGAGCCAGAGGACAGAAGGAAATAGACAAAGAGAGAGACAGAGAGGGGAGAAGAGAGGGACAGAGAAACAGGGAGAGACAGAGTGGGAGCGAAAGGAGAGAGGGACAGACAGACAGTGAGAGACAGAGCAGGAGACAGAGGACAGAAATACAGAGACAGAGAGAGAGACACAGAGGGAAGGAGAGGGACAGGCAGACAGGAGGAGACAGAGCAGGAGCCAGAGGACAGAAGGAAATAGACAAAGAGAGAGACAGAGAGGGGAGAAGAGAGGGACAGAGAAACAGTGAGAGACAGAGCAGGAGACAGAGGATGGAAGTACAGAGACAAAGAGAGAGACAGAGAGGGGAGAAGAGAGGGACAGAGAAACAGTGAGAGACAGAGCAGGAGCCAGAGGACAGAAGGACAGAGACAAAGGAAGAGACACAGAGGGAAGAAGAGGGATAGACAGACAGGTAGAGACAGAGCAGGAGCCAGAGGACAGAAGGACAGAGACAAAGAGAGAGACACAGAGGGAAGGAGAGGGACAGACAGACAGGTAGAGACAGAGCAGGAGCCAGAGGACAGAAGGACAGAGACAAAGAGAGAGACACAGAGGGAAGAAGAGGGATAGACAGACAGGTAGAGACAGAGCAGGAGCCAGAGGACAGAAGGAAATAGACAAAGAGAGAGACAGAGAGGGGAGAAGAGAGGGACAGAGAAACAGTGAGAGACAGAGCAGGAGACAGAGGATGGAAGTACAGAGACAAAGAGAGAGACAGAGAGGGGAGAAGAGAGGGACAGAGAAACAGTGAGAGACAGAGCAGGAGCCAGAGGACAGAAGGTAAGAGACAAAGGAAGAGACACAGAGGGAAGAAGAGGGACAGGCAGACAGGTAGAGACAGAGCAGGAGCCAGAGGACAGAAGGTCAGAGACAAAGGAAGAGACACAGAGGGAAGAAGAGGGACAGGCAGACAGGTAGAGACAGAGCAGTAGCCAGAGGACAGAAGGACAGAGACAAAGGAAGAGACACAGAGGGAAGAAGAGGGATAAACAGACAGGTAGAGACAGAGCAGGAGCCAGAGGACAGAAGGACAGAGACAAAGAAAGAGACACAGAGGGAAGAAGAGGGATAGACAGACAGGTAGAGACAGAGCAGGAGCCAGAGGACAGAAGGAAATAGACAAAGAGAGAGACAGAGAGGGGAGAAGAGAGGGACAGAGAAACAGGGAGAGACAGAGTGGGAGCGAAAGGAGAGAGGGACAGACAGACAGTGAGAGACAGAGCAGGAGACAGAGGACAGAAAGACAGAGACAGAGAGAGAGACACAGAGGGAAGGAGAGGGACAGGCAGACAGGAGGAGACAGAGCAGGAGCCAGAGGACAGAAGGAAATAGACAAAAAGAGAGACAGAGAGGGGAGAAGAGAAGGACAGAGAAACAGTGAGAGACAGAGCAGGAGACAGAGGATGGAAGTACAGAGACAAAGGAAGAGACAGAGTCGGAGGAGAGAGGGACAGGCAGACAGGAAGAGACAGAGCATAAGCAAGAGGACAGAAGGAAATAGACGAAGAGAGAGACAGACAGGGGAGAAGAGAAGGACAGAGAGACAGGGGGAGACAGAGTGGGAGCAAAACGAGAGAGGGACAGAGAGACAGGGAGAGACAGAACAGGAGCCAGAGGGGAGAGAGACATTCTTACAAGAAGTCTAACCACTTTCACATTCATGCTTGTAGTATGCAGTCTTACCCTGAACTCATGCAGAGGCACACAATGAGTCAGTAAGGTCCCTCGTTCCTGATGAGGGCCATCTTCTTTTCCTGCTCCAGGCAGAACATGGATGAGTAGGGGCAGATCAGGGCCTTGCAAGAGCCGGTAAAGGTGATCCTGATCATGTCCAAACCCGAGAGAGCCTGGAGAGAATCAGACATATAATTATAGTGAGACAAGAGAAAGAGACAGATGGCCAGACATTGAGAGAGAGAGATGCCGAGAGACACAAGGAAGAAGAGATGGCAAGAGATAGAAAGAGAGACAGATAGAGGAAGAACAAGAGATAGAGAAAGAGAGGGAGCCAGCAGCAGAGAAAAAGAGAGACACAAGAAGAGACAGAGTAGGAGCAAGAGGACAGGAGGGCTGAGACAAAGGGAGAGACAGAGAAGGGAGGAGAGGACAGAGAGACAGGGAGAGACAGAGCAGGACCCAGAGGACAGAAGGACAGAGACAAAGGAAGAGAAAGAGTGGGAGGAGAGAGGGACAGAGAGACAGGGAGAGATAGAGTAGGAGTAAGAGGACAGAAGGGCTGAGACAAAGGGAGAGACAGAGAGGGGTGAGAGAGGGACAGACAGACAGGAAGAGACAGAGTGAGATAGTGATGATAGAGAGGCAAAGCAGGAGCCAGACTTGAGGGGGACAGAAGGACGTGAGTCTGAGAAGAGGGTGACAGAAAGACAAGGTAGGAGAGAACGGGAACAAGAGAAGAGGGGGACAGACAGACAGAACAGGGAGACAGAGTAGGAGCCAGAGGAGAGAATGACAGGGACAAAGGGACAGACAGAAGGGGAGCTAAACAGACAGGGAGAGACAGAGTAGGAGCAAGAGGACAGAAGGGCTGAGACAAAGGGATAGACAGAGAGGGGAGGAGAGAGGGACAGAGAGACGCAAACAGACAGGTAAGGAGTGAGATGAGAGAGGGGCATACAGACATGTAAGAGTGACAGCAAGAGGAGAGGGACAGAGAGACGCAGAAAGACAGGTAAGGAGTGAGAGGAGAGAGGAACATACAGACATGTAAGAGTGACAGCAAGAGGAGAGGGACAGAGAGACGCAGACAGACAGGTAAGGAGTTAGAGGAGAGAGGAACATACAGACATGTAAGAGTGACAGCAAGAGGAGAGGGACAGAGAGACGCAGACAGACAGGTAAGGAGTGAGAGGAGAGAGGGACATAGAGACAGGTAAGAGTGACAGCAAGAGGAGATGGACAGAGAGACACAGACAGACAGGTACGGAGTGAGAGGAGAGAGGGACATACAGACAGTTAAGAGTGACAGCAAGAGGAGATGGAGAGAGAGACACAGACAGATAGGTAAGGAGTGAGAAGAGAGAGGGACATACAGACAGGTAAGAGTGACAGCAAGAGGAGAGGAACAGAGAGACGTAGACAGACAGGTAAGGAGTGAGAGGAGAGAGGGACATACAGACAGGTAAGAGTGACTGCAAGAGGAGAGGGACAGAGAGACGCAGACAGACAGGTAAGGAGTGAGAGGAGAGAGGGACATACAGACAGGTAAGAGTGACAGCAAGAGGAGAGGGACAGAGAGACGCAGACAGACAGGTAAGGAGTGAGAGGAGAGATGGACATACAGACAGGTAAGAGTGACAGCAAGAGGAGAGGGACAAAGAGACACAGACAGACAGACAGGTAAGGAGTGAGAGGAGAGAGGGACATACAGACAGAAAAGAGTGATAGCAAGAGAAGAAGGACAGAGAGACGCAGACAGACAGGTAACACTATGAACACCTAAACCGTGAAAAAGGCTTGAAAAAGTCATTTTGCAGTGAAACTAAAAATTCAGTGTGATTTCACGGTGCATGTTACAGTGAATTCACAGTGAAAATAATCGCCTCTGTGACCTGATAAGGACATCTTCAGTTCACTAAAGAGACTGAAAAACCATGAATATCTAGGGTGGCAGCTCCAGCCTTGAGGGATGGCAAATTTAATTACCGGTAGGGACCACCAGCCCCCATAGAGGTACTGTATGGTGTCCTTGTAACTGTCACTCCCAGATACTTCTAAATTGCGTCTAGCCATTTACCACCAGGAATGTGGCCTTGGAGACCACTGGTGAAAACACTGTGAAAATGACTTAGCTAACTTCGTGCCATGAAATAGGGGTGAAAACACCTTGAATCTTCTTTTCACGGTTAAATGACATTTTCACCCCATTTTCACAGTTAAGATGTTCATAGTATAAGGAGTGAGAGGAGAGAGGGACATACAGACAGGTAAGAATGACAGCAAGAGGAGAGAGACAGAGAGACAGATACAGACAGGTAAGGAGTGACAGGAGAGAGGGACAAACAGACAGGTAAGAGTGAAAGCAAGAAGAGAGGGACAGAGAGACGCAGACAGACAGGTAAGGAGTGAGAGGAGAGAGGGACATACAGACAGTTAAGAGTGACAGCAAGAGGAGAGGGACAGAGAGACGCAGACAGACAGGTAAGGGGTGAAAGGAGAGAGGGACATACAGACAGGTAAGAGTAAAAGCAAGAGGAGAGGGACAGAGAGACGCAGACAGACAGGTCAGGAGTGAGAGGAGAGAGGGACATACAGACAGGTAAGAGTGATAGCAAGAGGAGAGGGACAGAGAGACACAGACAGACAGGTCAGGAGTGAGAGGAGAGAGGGACATACAGACAGGTAAGAGTGATAGCAAGAGGAGAGGGACAGAGAGACACAGACAGACAGGTAAGGAGTGAGAGGTGAGAGGGACATACAGACAGGTAAGAGTGATAGAAAGAGGAGACGGACAGAGAGACGCAGACAGACAGGTAAGGAGTGAGAGGAGAGAGGGACATACAGACAGGTAAGAGTGACAGCAAGAGGAGAGGGACAGAGAGACACAGACGGACAGGTAAGGAGTGAGAGGTGAGAGGGACATACAGACAGGTAAGAATGACAGCAAGAGGAGAGGGACAGAGAGACGCAGACTGACAGGTAAGGAGTGAGAGGAGAGAGGGACATACAGACAGGTAAGAATGACAGCAAGAGGAGAGGGACAGAGAGACGCAGACAGACAGGTAAGGAGTGAGAGGAGAGAGGGACATACAGACAGGTAAGAGTGACAGCAAGAGGAGAGGGACACAGAGACGCAGATAGACAGGTGAGGAGTGAGAGGAGAGACGGACATACAGACAGGTAAGAGTGACAGCAAGAGGAGACGGACAGAGAGACGCAGACAGACAGGTAAGGAGTGAGAGGAGAGAGGAACATACAGACATGTAAGAGTGACAGCAAGAGGAGAGGGACACAGAGACGCAGACAGACAGGTGAGGAGTGAGAGGAGAGACGGACATACAGACAGGTAACAGTGACAGCAAGAGGAGAGGGACAGAGAGACACAGACAGACAGGTAAGGAGTGAGAGGAGAGAGGGACATACAGACAGGTAAGAGTGATAGTAAGAGGAGAGGGACAGAGAGACCCAGACAGGCAGGTAAGGAGTGAGAGTAGAGAGGGACATACAGACAGGTAAGAGTGATAGCAAGAGGAGAGGGACAGAGAGACACAGACAGACAGGTAAGGAGTGAGAGGAGAGAGGGACATACAGATAGGTAAGAGTGACAGCAACAGGAGAAGGACAGAGAGACGCAAACAGACAGGTACGGAGTAAGAGGAGAGAGGGACATACAGACAGGTAAGAGTGATAGCAAGAGGAGAGGGACAGAGAGACGCAGACAGACAGGTAAGGAGTGAGAGGAGAGAGGGACATACAGACAGGTAAGATTGACAGCAAGAGGAGAGGGACAGAGAGACGCAGACAGACAGGTAAGGAGTGAGAGGAGAGAGGGACATACAGACAGGTAAGAGTGACAGCAACAGGAGAAGGACAGAAAGACGCAGACAGACAGGTACAGAGTGAGAGGAGAGAGGGACATTCAGACAGTTAAGAGTGACAGCAAGAGGAGAGGGACAGAGAGACGCAGACAGACAGGTAAGGAGTGAGAGGAGAGAGGGACATACAGACAGTTAAGAGTGATAGCTAGAGGAGAGGGACAGAGAGACGCAGACAGACAGGTAAGGAGTGAGAGGAGAGAGGGACATACAGACAGGTAAGAGTGACAGCAACAGGAGAAGGACAGAGAGACACAGACAGACAGGTCAGGAGTGAGAGGAGAGAGGGACATACAGACAGGTAAGAGTGATAGCAAGAGGAGAGGGACAGAGAGACACAGACAGACAGGTAAGGAGTGAGAGGTGAGAGGGACATACAGACAGGTAAGAGTGATAGAAAGAGGAGACGGACAGAGAGACGCAGACAGACAGGTAAGGAGTGAGAGGAGAGAGGGACATACAGACAGGTAAGAGTGACAGCAAGAGGAGAGGGACAGAGAGACACAGACGGACAGGTAAGGAGTGAGAGGTGAGAGGGACATACAGACAGGTAAGAATGACAGCAAGAGGAGAGGGACAGAGAGACGCAGACTGACAGGTAAGGAGTGAGAGGAGAGAGGGACATACAGACAGGTAAGAATGACAGCAAGAGGAGAGGGACAGAGAGACGCAGACAGACAGGTAAGGAGTGAGAGGAGAGAGGGACATACAGACAGGTAAGAGTGACAGCAAGAGGAGAGGGACACAGAGACGCAGATAGACAGGTGAGGAGTGAGAGGAGAGACGGACATACAGACAGGTAAGAGTGACAGCAAGAGGAGACGGACAGAGAGACGCAGACAGACAGGTAAGGAGTGAGAGGAGAGAGGAACATACAGACATGTAAGAGTGACAGCAAGAGGAGAGGGACACAGAGACGCAGACAGACAGGTGAGGAGTGAGAGGAGAGACGGACATACAGACAGGTAACAGTGACAGCAAGAGGAGAGGGACAGAGAGACACAGACAGACAGGTAAGGAGTGAGAGGAGAGAGGGACATACAGACAGGTAAGAGTGATAGTAAGAGGAGAGGGACAGAGAGACCCAGACAGGCAGGTAAGGAGTGAGAGTAGAGAGGGACATACAGACAGGTAAGAGTGATAGCAAGAGGAGAGGGACAGAGAGACACAGACAGACAGGTAAGGAGTGAGAGGAGAGAGGGACATACAGATAGGTAAGAGTGACAGCAACAGGAGAAGGACAGAGAGACGCAAACAGACAGGTACGGAGTAAGAGGAGAGAGGGACATACAGACAGGTAAGAGTGATAGCAAGAGGAGAGGGACAGAGAGACGCAGACAGACAGGTAAGGAGTGAGAGGAGAGAGGGACATACAAACAGGTAAGATTGACAGCAAGAGGAGAGGGACAGAGAGACGCAGACAGACAGGTAAGGAGTGAGAGGAGAGAGGGACATACAGACAGGTAAGAGTGACAGCAACAGGAGAAGGACAGAAAGACGCAGACAGACAGGTACAGAGTGAGAGGAGAGAGGGACATTCAGACAGTTAAGAGTGACAGCAAGAGGAGAGGGACAGAGAGACGCAGACAGACAGGTAAGGAGTGAGAGGAGAGAGGGACATACAGACAGTTAAGAGTGATAGCTAGAGGAGAGGGACAGAGAGACGCAGACAGACAGGTAAGGAGTGAGAGGAGAGAGGGACATACAGACAGGTAAGAGTGACAGCAACAGGAGAAGGACAGAGAGACGCAGACAGACAGGTAAAAAGTGAGAGGAGAGAGGGACATACAGACAGTTAAGAGTGATAGCAAGAGGAGAGGGACAGAGAGACGCACACAGCCAGGACGAGAGATGGACAGAGAGACAGGGTGAGACAGAGCAGGAGCCAGAGGGCAAAAGGACAGAGTCAAAGGTTGAGACGGAGAGGGGAGGAGGGAGGGACAGACAGACAGGGAGAGACAGAACAGGAGCCAGAAGACAGGACAGAGACAAAGGGAAAGAAAGAGAGGGGAGAAGAGAGGGATAGACAGACAGGGGAGAAAGAGCAGGAACCAGATCACAGAAGAAAAATACAACGAAAGAGACAGAGAGGGAAGTAGAGAGGGACAGAGAGACAGGGAGAGCAAAAATGGGAGCGAAAGGAGAGAGGTACAGAGAGACAGGGAGAGACAGAGCAGGAGCCACAGGAGAGAGAGACATTCTTAAAAGAAGTCTAACCACTTTCAAATTCATGCTTGTAGTATGCAGTCATACCCTGAACTCATGCAGAGGCACACAATGAGTCAGTAAGGTCCCTCGTTCCTGATGAGGGGCATCTTCTTCTCCTGCTCCAGGCAGATCATGAGTGGGGGCAGCGTGAAGACCAGGGCTTTGCAAGAGCTAGTGAAGGCAATCCTGATCATGTCCAAAACCAAGACCCTAGAAAAAATCAGGCATGTAGTCAAACAGAAATTGAGAAATTGCCAGACAAGAGAGACAGATGAACATACAGACAGGTAAGAGTGACAGCAAGAGGAGATGGACAGAGAGACACAGACAGACAGGTAAGGAGTCAGAGGAGAGAGGGACATACAGAAAGGTAAAAGTGAAAGCAAGAGGAGAGGGACAGAGAGACGCAGACGAACAGTTAAGGAGTCAGAGGAGAGAGGGACATACAGACAGGTAAGAGTGACAGCAAGAGGAGAGGGACAGAGAGACACAGACAGACAGGTACGGAGTTAGAGGAGAGAGGGACATACAGACAGGTAAGAGTGACAGCAAGAGGAGAGGGACAGAGAGACGCAGATAGACAGGTGAGGAGTGAGAGGAGAGACGGACATACAGACAGGTAAGAGTGACAGCAAGAGGAGACGGACAGAGAGACGCAGACAGACAGGTAAGGAGTGAGAGGAGAGAGGAACATACAGACATGTAAGAGTGACAGCAAGAGGAGAGGAACAGAGAGACGCAGACAGACAGGTAAGGAGTGAGAGGAGAGAGGGACATACAGACAGGTAAGAATGACAGCAAGAGGAGAGGGACAGAGAGACGCAGACAGACAGGTAAGGAGTGAGAAGAGAGAGGGACATACAGACAGGTAAGAGTGACAGCAAGAGGAGAAAGATAGAGAGACGTAGACAGACACGTAAGGAGTGAGAAAAGAGAGGAACATACAGACAGGTAAGAGTGACAGCAAGAGGAGAAGGACAGAGAGACGCAGACAGACAGGTAAGGAGTGAGAGGAGAGAGGAACATACAGACAGGTAAGAGTGACAGCAAGAGGAGAAGGACAGAGAGACGCAGACAGACAGGTAAGGAGTGAGAGGTGAGAGGGACATACAGACAGGTAAGAGTGACAGCAAGAGGAGAAGGACAGAGAGATGCAGACAGACAGGTAAGGAGTGAGAGGAGAGAGGGACATACAGAGAGGTAAGAATGACAGCAAGAGGAGAGGGACAGAGAGACGCAGACAGACAGGTAAGGAGTGAGAGGAGAGAGGGACATACAGACAGGTAAGAGTGACAGCAAGAGGAGAGGGACAGAGAGACGCAGACAGACAGGTAAGGAGTGAGAGGAGAGAGGGACATACAGACAGGTAAGAGTGATAGCAAGAGGAGAGGGACAGAGAGACACAGACAGACAGGTAAGGAGTGAGAGGAGAGAGGGACATACAGAAAGGTAAGAGTGATAGCAAGAGGAGAGGGACAGAGAGACGCAGACAGACAGGTAAGGAGTGAGAGGAGAGAGGGACATACAGAAAGGTAAGAGTGATAGCAAGAGGAGAGGGACAGAGAGACGCAGACAGACAGGTAAGGAGTGAGAGGAGAGAGGAACATACAGAGAGGTAAGAATGACAGCAAGAGGAGAGGGACAGAGAGACGCAGACAGACAGGTAAGGAGTGAGAGGAGAGAGAGACATACAGAGAGGTAAGAGTGACAGCGAGAGGAGAGGGACAGAGAGACACAGACAGACAGGTAAGGAGTGAGAGGAGAGAGGGACATACAGAGAGGTAAGAATGACAGCAAGAGGAGAGGGACAGAGAGACGCAGACAGACAGGTAAGGAGTGAGAAGAGAGAGGGACATACAGACAGGTAAGAATGACAGCAAGAGGAGAAGGATAGAGAGACGTAGACAGACACGTAAGGAGTGAGAAAAGAGAGGAACATACAGACAGGTAAGAGTGACAGCAAGAGGAGAAGGACAGAGAGACGCAGACAGACAGGTAAGGAGTGAGAGGAGAGAGGAACATACAGACAGGTAAGAGTGACAGCAAGAGGAGAGGGACAGAGAGACGCAGACAGACAGGTAAGGAGTGAGAGGAGAGAAGGACATACAGAAAGGTAAGAGTGAAAGCATGAGGAGAGGGACAGAGAGACGCAGACAGACAGGTAAGGAGTGAGAGGAGAAAGGGACATACAGACATGTAAGAGTGATAGCAAGAGGAGCGGGACAGAGAGACACAGACAGACAGGTAATGAGTTAGAGGAGAGAGGGACATACAGACAGGTAAGAGTGACAGCAAGACGAGAGGGACAGAGAGACGCAGACAGACAGGTAAGGAGTGAGAGGAGAGAGGGACATACAGACAGGTAAGAGTGATAGCAAGAGGAGAGGGACAGAGAGACGCAGACACACAGGTGAGGGGTGACAGGAGAGAGGGACATACAGACAGGTAAGAGTGATAGCAAGAGGAGAGGGACAGAGAGACACAGACAGACAGGTAAGGAGTGAGAGGAGAGAAGGACATACAGAAAGGTAAGAGTGAAAGCATGAGGAGAGGGACAGAGAGACGCAGACAGACAGGTAAGGAGTGAGAGGAGAAAGGGACATACAGACATGTAAGAGTGATAGCAAGAGGAGCGGGACAGAGAGACACAGACAGACAGGTAATGAGTTAGAGGAGAGAGGGACATACAGACAGGTAAGAGTGACAGCAAGACGAGAGGGACAGAGAGACGCAGACAGACAGGTAAGGAGTGAGAGGAGAGAGGAACATACAGAGAGGTGAGAGTGACAGCAAGAGGAGGGGAACAGAGAGACGCAGACAGACAGGTAAGGAGTGAGAGGAGAAAGGGACATACAGACATGTAAGAGTGATAGCAAGGGAAGAGATACAGCGAGACATAGACAGACAGGTAAGGAGTGACAGGAGAGAGGGACATACAGACAGGTAAGAGTGATAGCAAGAGGAGAGGGACAGAGAGACACAGACAGACAGGTAAGGAGTGAGAGGAGAGAGGAACATACAGACAGGTAAGAGTTACAGCAAAAGGAGAAGGACAGAGAGACGCAGACAGACAGGTAAGGAGTAAGAGGAGAGAGGGACATACAGACAGATAAGAATGATAGCAAGAGGAGAAGGACAGAGAGACGCAGACAGACAGGTAAGGAGTGAGAGGAGAGAGGGACATACAGACAGGTAAGAGTGGTAGCAAGAGGAGAGGGACAGAGAGACGCACACAGACAGGGCGAGAGACGGACAGAGAGACAGGATGAGACAGAGCAGGAGCCAGAGGGCAAAAGGACAGAGTCAAAGGTAGAGACGGAGAGGGGAGGAGGGAAAACAGACAGACAGGGAGAGACAGAACAGGAGCCAGAAGACAGGACAGAGACAAAGGGAAAGACAGAGAGGGGAGAAGAGAGGGACAGACAGACAGGGGGAGAAAGAGCAGGAATCAGATCACAGAAGAAAAAGACAAAGAAAGAGACAGAGAGGGGAGTAGAGAGGGACAGAGAGACAGGGAGAGCAAAAATGGGAGCAAAAGGAGAGAGGTACAGAGAGACAGGGAGAGACAGAGCAGGAGCCAGAGGAGAGAGAGACGTTCTTACAAGAAGTCTAACCACTTTCACATTCATGCTTGGAGTATGAAGTCTTACCCTGAACTCATGCAGAGGCACACAATGAGTCAGTAAGGTCCCTCGTTCCTGATGAGGGGCATCTTCTTCTCCTGCTCCAGGAAGATCATGAGTGGGGGCAGCGTGAAGACCAGGGCTTTGCAAGAGCTAGTGAAGGCAATCCTGATCATGTCCAAAACCAAGACCATAGAAAAAATCAGACATATAGTCAAACAGAAATTGAAAAATTGCCAGACAAGAGAGACAGATGAACATACAGACAGGTTACAGTGACAGCAAGAGGAGATGGAAAGAGAGACACAGACAGACAGGTAAGGAGTGAGAGGAGAGAGGGACATACAGACAGATAAGTGTGATAGCAAGAGGGAGGAGGACAGAGAGACGCATACAGATTGGTAAGGAGTGATGATAGGAGAGAGGGACATACAGAGAGGTAAGAGTGACAGCGAGAGGAGAGGGACAGAGAGACACAGACAGACAGGTAAGGAGTGAGAGGAGAGAGGGACATACAGAGAGGTAAGAATGACAGCAAGAGGAGAGGGACAGAGAGACGCAGACAGACAGGTAAGGAGTGAGAGGAGAGAGGGACATACAGAGAGGTAAGAATGACAGCAAGAGGAGAGGGACAGAGAGACGCAGACAGACAGGTAAGGAGTGAGAGGAGAGAGGGACATACAGACAGGTAAGAGTGACAGCAAGAGGAGAAGGATAGAGAGACGTAGACAGACACGTAAGGAGTGAGAAAAGAGAGGAACATACAGACAGGTAAGAGTGACAGCAAGAGGAGAAGGACAGAGAGACGCAGACAGACAGGTAAGGAGTGAGAGGAGAGAGGAACATACAGACAGGTAAGAGTGACAGCAAGAGGAGAAGGACAGAGAGACGCAGACAGACAGGTAAGGAGTGAGAGGTGAGAGGGACATACAGATAGGTAAGAGTGACAGCAAGAGGAGAAGGACAGAGAGATGCAGACAGACAGGTAAGGAGTGAGAGGAGAGAGGGACATACAGACAGGTAAGAGTGACAGCAAGAGGAGAAGGACAGAGAGACGCAGACAGACAGGTAAGGAGTGAGAGGAGAGAGGGACATACAGAGAGGTAAGAATGACAGCAAGAGGAGAGGGACAGAGAGACGCAGACACACAGGTGAGGGGTGAGAGGAGAGAGGGACATACAGAGAGGTGAGAGTGACAGCGAGAGGAGAGGGACAGAGAGACGCAGACACACAGGTAAGGAGTGAGAGGAGAGAGGGACATACAGAGAGGTAAGAGTGATAGCAAGAGGAGAGGGACAGAGAGACACAGACAGACAGGTAAGGAGTGAGAGGAGAGAGGAACATACAGACAGATAAGAATGATAGCAAGAGGAGAAGGACAGAGAGACGCAGACAGACAGGTAAGGAGTGAGAGGAGAGAGGGACATACAGACAGGTAAGAGGGGTAGCAAGAGGAGAGGGACAGAGAGACGCACACAGACAGGGCGAGAGACGGACAGAGAGACAGGATGAGACAGAGTAGGAGCCAGAGGGCAAAAGGACAGAGTCAAAGGTAGAGACGGAGAGGGGAGGAGGGAAAATAGACAGACAGGGAGAGACAGAACAGGAGCCAGAAGACAGGACAGAGACAAAGGGAAAGACAGAGAGGGGAGAAGAGAGGGACAGACAGACAGGGGGAGAAAGAGCAGGAACCAGATCACAGAAGAAAAAGACAAAGAAAGAGACAGAGAGGGGAGTAGAGAAGGACAGAGAGACAGGCAGGGAGAGCAAAAATGGGAGCAAAAGGAGAGAGGTACAGAGAGACAGGGAGAGACAGAGCAGGAGCCAGAGGAGAGAGAGACGTTCTTACAAGAAGTCTAACCACTTTCACATTCATGCTTGGAGTATGAAGTCTTACCCTGAACTCATGCAGAGGCACACAATGAGTCAGTAAGGTCCCTCGTTCCTGATGAGGGGCATCTTCTTCTCCTGCTCCAGGAAGATCATAAGTGGGGGCAGCGTGAAGACCAGGGCTTTGCAAGAGCTAGTGAAGGCAATCCTGATCATGTCCAAACCCAAGACCATAGAAAAAATCAGACATATAGTCAAACAGAAATTGAAAAATTGCCAGACAAGAGAGACAGATGAACATACAGACAGGTCAGAGTGATAGCAAGAGGAGATGGAAAGAGAGACACAGACAGACAGGTAAGGAGTGAGAGGAGAGAGGGACATACAGACAGATAAGAGTGATAGCAAGAGGGAGGAGGACAGAGAGACGCATACAGATTGGTAAGGAGTGATGATAGGAGAGAGGGACATACAGAGAGGTAAGAGTGACAGCGAGAGGAGAGGGACAGAGAGACACAGACAGACAGGTAAGGAGTGAGAGGAGAGAGGGACATACAGAGAGGTAAGAATGACAGCAAGAGGAGAGGGACAGAGAGACGCAGACAGACAGGTAAGGAGTGAGAGGAGAGAGGGACATACAGACAGGTAAGAGTGACAGCAAGAGGAGAAGGATAGAGAGACGTAGACAGACACGTAAGGAGTGAGAAAAGAGAGGAACATACAGACAGGTAAGAGTGACAGCAAGAGGAGAAGGACAGAGAGACGCAGACAGACAGGTAAGGATTGAGAGGAGAGAGGAACATACAGACAGGTAAGAGTGACAGCAAGAGGAGAGGGACAGAGAGACGCAGACAGACAGGTAAGGAGTGAGAGGAGAGAGGGACATACAGACAGGTAAGAGTGATAGCAAGAGGAGAGGGACAGAGAGACGCAGACACACAGGTGAGGGGTGACAGGAGAGAGGGACATACAGACAGGTAAGAGTGATAGCAAGAGGAGAGGGACAGAGAGACACAGACACACAGGTGAGGGGTGAGAGGAGAGAGGGACATACAGACAGGTAAGAGTGATAGCAAGAGGAGAGGGACAGAGAGACGCAGACACACAGGTGAGGGGTGAGAGGAGAGAGGGACATACAGACAGGTAAGAGTGATAGCAAGAGGAGAAGGACAGAGAGACGCAGACACACAGGTGAGGGGTGAGAGGAGAGAGGGACATACAGACAGGTAAGAGTGATAGCAAGAGGAGAAGGACAGAGAGACGCAGACAGACACGTAAGGAGTGAGAGGAGAGAGGAACATACAGAAAGGTAAGAGTGACAGCAAGAGGAGAGGGACAGAGAGACGCAGACAGACAGGTAAGGACAGGTAAGGAGTGAGAGGAGAGAGGAACATACAGAGAGGTGAGAGTGACAGCAAGAGGAGGGGAACAGAGAGACGCAGACAGACAGGTAAGGAGTGAGAGGAGAAAGGGACATACAGACATGTAAGAGTGATAGCAAGGGAAGAGATACAGCGAGACATAGACAGACAGGTAAGGAGTGACAGGAGAGAGGGACATACAGACAGGTAAGAGTGATAGCAAGAGGAGAGGGACAGAGAGACACAGACAGACAGGTAAGGAGTGAGAGGAGAGAGGAACATACAGACAGGTAAGAGTTACAGCAAAAGGAGAAGGACAGAGAGACGCAGACAGACAGGTAAGGAGTAAGAGGAGAGAGGGACATACAGACAGATAAGAATGATAGCAAGAGGAGAAGGACAGAGAGACGCAGACAGACAGGTAAGGAGTGAGAGGAGAGAGGGACATACAGACAGGTAAGAGTGGTAGCAAGAGGAGAGGGACAGAGAGACGCACACAGACAGGGCGAGAGACGGACAGAGAGACAGGATGAGACAGAGTAGGAGCCAGAGGGCAAAAGGACAGAGTCAAAGGTAGAGACGGAGAGGGGAGGAGGGAAAACAGACAGACAGGGAGAGACAGAACAGGAGCCAGAAGACAGGACAGAGACAAAGGGAAAGACAGAGAGGGGAGAAGAGAGGGACAGACAGACAGGGGGAGAAAGAGCAGGAATCAGATCACAGAAGAAAAAGACAAAGAAAGAGACAGAGAGGGGAGTAGAGAGGGACAGAGAGACAGGGAGAGCAAAAATGGGAGCAAAAGGAGAGAGGTACAGAGAGACAGGGAGAGACAGAGCAGGAGCCAGAGGAGAGAGAGACGTTCTTACAAGAAGTCTAACCACTTTCACATTCATGCTTGGAGTATGAAGTCTTACCCTGAACTCATGCAGAGGCACACAATGAGTCAGTAAGGTCCCTCGTTCCTGATGAGGGGCATCTTCTTCTCCTGCTCCAGGAAGATCATGAGTGGGGGCAGCGTGAAGACCAGGGCTTTGCAAGAGCTAATGAAGGCAATCCTGATCATGTCCAAAACCAAGACCATAGAAAAAATCAGACATATAGTCAAACAGAAATTGAAAAATTGCCAGACAAGAGAGACAGATGAACATACAGACAGGTTACAGTGACAGCAAGAGGAGATGGAAAGAGAGACACAGACAGACAGGTAAGGAGTGAGAGGAGAGAGGGACATACAGACAGATAAGTGTGATAGCAAGAGGGAGGAGGACAGAGAGACGCATACAGATTGGTAAGGAGTGATGATAGGAGAGAGGGACATACAGAGAGGTAAGAGTGACAGCGAGAGGAGAGGGACAGAGAGACACAGACAGACAGGTAAGGAGTGAGAGGAGAGAGGGACATACAGAGAGGTAAGAATGACAGCAAGAGGAGAGGGACAGAGAGACGCAGACAGACAGGTAAGGAGTGAGAGGAGAGAGGGACATACAGAGAGGTAAGAATGACAGCAAGAGGAGAGGGACAGAGAGACGCAGACAGACAGGTAAGGAGTGAGAGGAGAGAGGGACATACAGACAGGTAAGAGTGACAGCAAGAGGAGAAGGATAGAGAGACGTAGACAGACACGTAAGGAGTGAGAAAAGAGAGGAACATACAGACAGGTAAGAGTGACAGCAAGAGGAGAAGGACAGAGAGACGCAGACAGACAGGTAAGGAGTGAGAGGAGAGAGGAACATACAGACAGGTAAGAGTGACAGCAAGAGGAGAAGGACAGAGAGACGCAGACAGACAGGTAAGGAGTGAGAGGTGAGAGGGACATACAGATAGGTAAGAGTGACAGCAAGAGGAGAAGGACAGAGAGATGCAGACAGACAGGTAAGGAGTGAGAGGAGAGAGGGACATACAGACAGGTAAGAGTGACAGCAAGAGGAGATGGAAAGAGAGACACAGACAGACAGGTAAGGAGTGAGAGGAGAGAGGGACATACAGACAGATAAGTGTGATAGCAAGAGGGAGGAGGACAGAGAGACGCATACAGATTGGTAAGGAGTGATGATAGGAGAGAGGGACATACAGAGAGGTAAGAGTGACAGCGAGAGGAGAGGGACAGAGAGACACAGACAGACAGGTAAGGAGTGAGAGGAGAGGGACATACAGAGAGGTAAGAATGACAGCAAGAGGAGAGGGACAGAGAGACGCAGACAGACAGGTAAGGAGTGAGAGGAGAGAGGGACATACAGAGAGGTAAGAATGACAGCAAGAGGAGAGGGACAGAGAGACGCAGACAGACAGGTAAGGAGTGAGAGGAGAGAGGGACATACAGACAGGTAAGAGTGACAGCAAGAGGAGAAGGATAGAGAGACGTAGACAGACACGTAAGGAGTGAGAAAAGAGAGGAACATACAGACAGGTAAGAGTGACAGCAAGAGGAGAAGGACAGAGAGACGCAGACAGACAGGTAAGGAGTGAGAGGAGAGAGGAACATACAGACAGGTAAGAGTGACAGCAAAGGGGAGAAGGACAGAGAGACGCAGACAGACAGGTAAGGAGTGAGAGGTGAGAGGGACATACAGATAGGTAAGAGTGACAGCAAGAGGAGAAGGACAGAGAGATGCAGACAGACAGGTAAGGAGTGAGAGGAGAGAGGGACATACAGACAGGTAAGAGTGACAGCAAGAGGAGAAGGACAGAGAGACGCAGACAGACAGGTAAGGAGTGAGAGGAGAGAGGGACATACAGAGAGGTAAGAATGACAGCAAGAGGAGAGGGACAGAGAGACGCAGACACACAGGTGAGGGGTGAGAGGAGAGAGGGACATACAGAGAGGTGAGAGTGACAGCGAGAGGAGAGGGACAGAGAGACGCAGACACACAGGTAAGGAGTGAGAGGAGAGAGGGACATACAGAGAGGTAAGAGTGACAGCGAGAGGAGAGGGACAGAGAGACACAGACAGACAGGTAAGGAGTGAGAGGAGAGAGGGACATACAGAGAGGTAAGAATGACAGCAAGAGGAGAGGGACAGAGAGACGCAGACAGACAGGTAAGGAGTGAGAAGAGAGAGGGACATACAGACAGGTAAGAGTGACAGCAAGAGGAGAAGGATAGAGAGACGTAGACAGACACGTAAGGAGTGAGAAAAGAGAGGAACATACAGACAGGTAAGAGTGACAGCAAGAGGAGAAGGACAGAGAGACGCAGACAGACAGGTAAGGAGTGAGAGGAGAGAGGAACATACAGACAGGTAAGAGTGACAGCAAGAGGAGAGGGACAGAGAGACGCAGACAGACAGGTAAGGAGTGAGAGGAGAGAGGGACATACAGAAAGGTAAGAGTGACAGCATGAGGAGAGGGACAGAGAGACGCAGACAGACAGGTAAGGAGTGAGAGGAGAAAGGGACATACAGACATGTAAGAGTGATAGCAAGAGGAGCGGGACAGAGAGACACAGACAGACAGGTAATGAGTTAGAGGAGAGAGGGACATACAGACAGGTAAGAGTGACAGCAAGACGAGAGGGACAGAGAGACGCAGACAGACAGGTAAGGAGTGAGAGGAGAGAGGAACATACAGAGAGATGAGAGTGACAGCAAGAGGAGAGGGACAGAGAGACGCAGACAGACAGGTAAGGAGTGAGAGGTGAGAGGGACATACAGACAGGTTAGAGTGACAGCAAGAGGAGAGGGACAGAGAGACGCAGACAGACAGGTAAGGAGTGAGAGGTGAGAGGGACATACAGAAAGGTAAGAGTGACAGCAAGAGGAGAGGGACAGAGAGACGCAGACATACAGGTAAGGAGTGAGAGGAGAGAGGAACATACAGAGAGGTGAGAGTGACAGCAAGAGGAGAGGGACAGAGAGACGCAGACACACAGGTGAGGGGTGAGAGGAGAGAGGGACATACAAACAGGTAAGAGTGACAGCAAGAGGAGAAGGACAGAGAGACGCAGACAGACAGGTAAGGAGTGAGAGGAGAGAGGGACATACAGACAGATAAGAGTGACAGCAAGAGGAGAGGGACAGAGAGACGCAGACAGACAGGTAAGGAGTAAGAGGAGAGAGGAACATACAGAAAGGTAAGAGTGACGGCAAGAGGAGAGGGACAGAGAGACGCAGACAGACAGGTAAGGAGTGAGAGGAGAGAGGAACATACAGACAGGTAAGAGTGACAGCAAGAGGAGAGGGACAGAGAGACGCAGACAGACATGTAAGGAGTGAGAGGTGAGAGGGACATACAGACAGGTAAGAGTGACAGCAAGAGGAGAGGGACAGAGAGACGCAGACAGAAAGGTAAGGAGTGAGAGGAGAGAGGGACATACAGAAAGGTAAGAGTGACAGCAAGACGAGAGGGACAGAGAGACGCAGACAGACGGGTAAGGAGTGAGAGGAGAGAGGGACGTACAGACAGGTAAGGGTGATAGCAAGAGGAGAGGGACAGAGAGACAAAGACAGACAGGTAAGGAGTGAGAGGAGAGAGGGACATACAGACAGGTAAGAGTGACAGCAAGAGGGAGGAGGACAGAGAGACGCATACAGATTGGTAAGGAGTGATGATAGGAGAGAGGGACATACAGAGAGGTAAGAGTGACAGCGAGAGGAGAGGGACAGAGAGACACAGACAGACAGGTAAGGAGTGAGAGGAGAGAGGGACATACAGAGAGGTAAGAATGACAGCAAGAGGAGAGGGACAGAGAGACGCAGACAGACAGGTAAGGAGTGAGAGGAGAGAGGGACATACAGAGAGGTAAGAATGACAGCAAGAGGAGAGGGACAGAGAGACGCAGACAGACAGGTAAGGAGTGAGAGGAGAGAGGGACATACAGACAGGTAAGAGTGACAGCAAGAGGAGAAGGATAGAGAGACGTAGACAGACACGTAAGGAGTGAGAAAAGAGAGGAACATACAGACAGGTAAGAGTGACAGCAAGAGGAGAAGGACAGAGAGACGCAGACAGACAGGTAAGGAGTGAGAGGTGAGAGGGACATACAGATAGGTAAGAGTGACAGCAAGAGGAGAAGGACAGAGAGATGCAGACAGACAGGTAAGGAGTGAGAGGAGAGAGGGACATACAGACAGGTAAGAGTGACAGCAAGAGGAGAAGGACAGAGAGACGCAGACAGACAGGTAAGGAGTGAGAGGAGAGAGGGACATACAGACAGATAAGAGTGACAGCAAGAGGAGAGGGACAGAGAGACGCAGACAGACAGGTAAGGAGTAAGAGGAGAGAGGAACATACAGAAAGGTAAGAGTGACGGCAAGAGGAGAGGGACAGAGAGACGCAGACAGACAGGTAAGGAGTCAGAGGAGAGAGGAACATACAGACAGGTAAGAGTGACAGCAAGAGGAGAGGGACAGAGAGACGCAGACAGACATGTAAGGAGTGAGAGGTGAGAGGGACATACAGACAGGTAAGAGTGACAGCAAGAGGAGAGGGACAGAGAGACGCAGACAGAAAGGTAAGGAGTGAGAGGAGAGAGGGACATACAGAAAGGTAAGAGTGACAGCAAGACGAGAGGGACAGAGAGACGCAGACAGACGGGTAAGGAGTGAGAGGAGAGAGGGACATACAGACAGGTAAGGGTGATAGCAAGAGGAGAGGGACAGAGAGACAAAGACAGACAGGTAAGGAGTGAGAGGAGAGAGGGACATACAGACAGGTAAGAGTGACAGCAAGAGGGAGGAGGACAGAGAGACGCATACAGATTGGTAAGGAGTGATGATAGGAGAGAGGGACATACAGAGAGGTAAGAGTGACAGCGAGAGGAGAGGGACAGAGAGACACAGACAGACAGGTAAGGAGTGAGAGGAGAGAGGGACATACAGAGAGGTAAGAATGACAGCAAGAGGAGAGGGACAGAGAGACGCAGACAGACAGGTAAGGAGTGAGAGGAGAGAGGGACATACAGAGAGGTAAGAATGACAGCAAGAGGAGAGGGACAGAGAGACGCAGACAGACAGGTAAGGAGTGAGAGGAGAGAGGGACATACAGACAGGTAAGAGTGACAGCAAGAGGAGAAGGATAGAGAGACGTAGACAGACACGTAAGGAGTGAGAAAAGAGAGGAACATACAGACAGGTAAGAGTGACAGCAAGAGGAGAAGGACAGAGAGACGCAGACAGACAGGTAAGGAGTGAGAGGAGAGAGGAACATACAGACAGGTAAGAGTGACAGCAAGAGGAGAAGGACAGAGAGACGCAGACAGACAGGTAAGGAGTGAGAGGTGAGAGGGACATACAGATAGGTAAGAGTGACAGCAAGAGGAGAAGGACAGAGAGATGCAGACAGACAGGTAAGGAGTGAGAGGAGAGAGGGACATACAGACAGGTAAGAGTGACAGCAAGAGGAGAAGGACAGAGAGACGCAGACAGACAGGTAAGGAGTGAGAGGAGAGAGGGACATACAGAGAGGTAAGAATGACAGCAAGAGGAGAGGGACAGAGAGACGCAGACACACAGGTGAGGGGTGAGAGGAGAGAGGGACATACAGAGAGGTGAGAGTGACAGCGAGAGGAGAGGGACAGAGAGACGCAGACACACAGGTAAGGAGTGAGAGGAGAGAGGGACATACAGAGAGGTAAGAATGACAGCAAGAGGAGAGGGACAGAGAGACGCAGACAGACAGGTAAGGAGTGAGAAGAGAGAGGGACATACAGACAGGTAAGAGTGACAGCAAGAGGAGAAGGATAGAGAGACGTAGACAGACACGTAAGGAGTGAGAAAAGAGAGGAACATACAGACAGGTAAGAGTGACAGCAAGAGGAGAAGGACAGAGAGACGCAGACAGACAGGTAAGGAGTGAGAGGAGAGAGGAACATACAGACAGGTAAGAGTGACAGCAAGAGGAGAGGGACAGAGAGACGCAGACAGACAGGTAAGGAGTGAGAGGAGAGAGGGACATACAGAAAGGTAAGAGTGACAGCATGAGGAGAGGGACAGAGAGACGCAGACAGACAGGTAAGGAGTGAGAGGAGAAAGGGACATACAGACATGTAAGAGTGATAGCAAGAGGAGCGGGACAGAGAGACACAGACAGACAGGTAATGAGTTAGAGGAGAGAGGGACATACAGACAGGTAAGAGTGACAGCAAGACGAGAGGGACAGAGAGACGCAGACAGACAGGTAAGGAGTGAGAGGAGAGAGGAACATACAGAGAGATGAGAGTGACAGCAAGAGGAGAGGGACAGAGAGACGCAGACAGACAGGTAAGGAGTGAGAGGTGAGAGGGACATACAGACAGGTTAGAGTGACAGCAAGAGGAGAGGGACAGAGAGACGCAGACAGACAGGTAAGGAGTGAGAGGTGAGAGGGACATACAGAAAGGTAAGAGTGACAGCAAGAGGAGAGGGACAGAGAGACGCAGACATACAGGTAAGGAGTGAGAGGAGAGAGGAACATACAGAGAGGTGAGAGTGACAGCAAGAGGAGAGGGACAGAGAGACGCAGACACACAGGTGAGGGGTGAGAGGAGAGAGGGACATACACACAGGTAAGAGTGACAGCAAGAGGAGAAGGACAGAGAGACGCAGACAGACAGGTAAGGAGTGAGAGGAGAGAGGGACATACAGACAGATAAGAGTGACAGCAAGAGGAGAGGGACAGAGAGACGCAGACAGACAGGTAAGGAGTAAGAGGAGAGAGGAACATACAGAAAGGTAAGAGTGACGGCAAGAGGAGAGGGACAGAGAGACGCAGACAGACAGGTAAGGAGTGAGAGGAGAGAGGAACATACAGACAGGTAAGAGTGACAGCAAGAGGAGAGGGACAGAGAGACGCAGACAGACATGTAAGGAGTGAGAGGTGAGAGGGACATACAGACAGGTAAGAGTGACAGCAAGAGGAGAGGGACAGAGAGACGCAGACAGAAAGGTAAGGAGTGAGAGGAGAGAGGGACATACAGAAAGGTAAGAGTGACAGCAAGACGAGAGGGACAGAGAGACGCAGACAGACGGGTAAGGAGTGAGAGGAGAGAGGGACATACAGACAGGTAAGGGTGATAGCAAGAGGAGAGGGACAGAGAGACAAAGACAGACAGGTAAGGAGTGAGAGGAGAGAGGGACACACAGACAGGTAAGAGTGACAGCAAGAGGAGAGGGACAGGGAGACAAAGACAGACAGGTAAGGAGTGAGAGGAGAGAGGGACATACAGACAGGTAAGAGTGACAGCAAGAGGAGAGGGACAGAGAGACGCAGACAGACAGGTAAGGAGTGAGAGGAGAGAGGAACATACAGAGAGGTGAGAGTGACAGCAAGAGGAGAGGAACAGAGAGACGCAGACAGACAGGTAAGGAGTGAGAGGAGAAAGGGACATACAGACATGTAAGAGTGATAGCAAGGGAAGAGATACAGCGAGACGTAGACAGACAGGTAAGGAGTGACAGGAGAGAGGGACATACAGACAGGTAAGAGTGATAGCAAGAGGAGAGGGACAGAGAGACACAGACAGACAGGTAAGGAGTGAGAGGAGAGAGGAACATACAGACAGATAAGAATGATAGCAAGAGGAGAAGGACAGAGAGACGCAGACAGACAGGTAAGGAGTGAGAGGAGAGAGAGACATACAGACAGGTAAGAGTGGTAGCAAGCGGAGAGGGACAGAGAGACGCACACAGACAGGGCGAGAGACGGACAGAGAGACAGGATGAGACAGAGTAGGAGCCAAAGGGCAAAAGGACAGAGTCAAAGGTAGAGACGGAGAGGGGAGGAGGGAAAATAGACAGACAGGGAGAGACAGAACAGGAGCCAGAAGACAGGACAGAGACAAAGGGAAAGACAGAGAGGGGAGAAGAGAGGGACAGACAGACAGGGGGATAAAGAGCAGGAACCAGATCACAGAAGAAAAAGACAAAGAAAGAGACAGAGAGGGGAGTAGAGAAGGACAGAGAGACAGGCAGGGAGAGCAAAAATGGGAGCAAAAGGAGAGAGGTACAGAGAGACAGGGAGAGACAGAGCAGGAGCCAGAGGAGAGAGAGACGTTCTTACAAGAAGTCTAACCACTTTCACATTCATGCTTGGAGTATGAAGTCTTACCCTGAACTCATGCAGAGGCACACAATGAGTCAGTAAGGTCCCTCGTTCCTGATGAGGGGCATCTTCTTCTCCTGCTCCAGGAAGATCATGAGTGGGGGCAGCGTGAAGACCAGGGCTTTGCAAGAGCTAGTGAAGGCAATCCTGATCATGTCCAAACCCAAGACCATAGAAAAAATCAGACATATAGTCAAACAGAAATTGAAAAATTGCCAGACAAGAGAGACAGATGAACATACAGACAGGTCAGAGTGATAGCAAGAGGAGATGGAAAGAGAGACACAGACAGACAGGTAAGGAGTGAGAGGAGAGAGGGACATACAGACAGATAAGAGTGATAGCAAGATGGAGGAGGACAGAGAGACGCATACAGATTGGTAAGGAGTGATGATAGGAGAGAGGGACATACAGAGAGGTAAGAGTGACAGCGAGAGGAGAGGGACAGAGAGACACAGACAGACAGGTAAGGAGTGAGAGGAGAGAGGGACATACAGAGAGGTAAGAATGACAGCAAGAGGAGAGGGACAGAGAGACGCAGACAGACAGGTAAGGAGTGAGAGGAGAGAGGGACATACAGACAGGTAAGAGTGACAGCAAGAGGAGAAGGATAGAGAGACGTAGACAGACACGTAAGGAGTGAGAAAAGAGAGGAACATACAGACAGGTAAGAGTGACAGCAAGAGGAGAAGGACAGAGAGACGCAGACAGACAGGTAAGGAGTGAGAGGAGAGAGGAACATACAGACAGGTAAGAGTGACAGCAAGAGGAGAGGGACAGAGAGACGCAGACAGACAGGTAAGGAGTGAGAGGAGAGAGGGACATACAGACAGGTAAGAGTGATAGCAAGAGGAGAGGGACAGAGAGACGCAGACACACAGGTGAGGGGTGACAGGAGAGAGGGACATACAGACAGGTAAGAGTGATAGCAAGAGGAGAGGGACAGAGAGACGCAGACACACAGGTGAGGGGTGAGAGGAGAGAGGGACATACAGACAGGTAAGAGTGATAGCAAGAGGAGAAGGACAGAGAGACGCAGACAGACACGTAAGGAGTGAGAGGAGAGAGGAACATACAGAAAGGTAAGAGTGACAGCAAGAGGAGAGGGACAGAGAGACGCAGACAGACAGGTAAGGAGTGAGAGGAGAGAGGAACATACAGAGAGGTGAGAGTGACAGCAAGAGGAGGGGAACAGAGAGACGCAGACAGACAGGTAAGGAGTGAGAGGAGAAAGGGACATACAGACATGTAAGAGTGATAGCAAGGGAAGAGATACAGCGAGACATAGACAGACAGGTAAGGAGTGACAGGAGAGAGGGACATACAGACAGGTAAGATTTATAGCAAGAGGAGAGGGACAGAGAGACACAGACAGACAGGTAAGGAGGGAGAGGAGAGAGGAACATACAGACAGGTAAGAGTTACAGCAAAAGGAGAAGGACAGAGAGACGCAGACAGACAGGTAAGGAGTAAGAGGAGAGAGGGACATACAGACAGATAAGAATGATAGCAAGAGGAGAAGGACAGAGAGACGCAGACAGACAGGTAAGGAGTGAGAGGAGAGAGGGACATACAGACAGGTAAGAGTGGTAGCAAGAGGGGAGGGACAGAGAGACGCACACAGACAGGGCGAGAGACGGACAGAGAGACAGGATGAGACAGAGCAGGAGCCAGAGGGCAAAAGGACAGAGTCAAAGGTAGAGACGGAGAGGGGAGGAGGGAAAACAGACAGACAGGGAGAGACAGAACAGGAGCCAGAAGACAGGACAGAGACAAAGGGAAAGACAGAGAGGGGAGAAGAGAGGGACAGACAGACAGGGGGAGAAAGAGCAGGAATCAGATCACAGAAGAAAAAGACAAAGAAAGAGACAGAGAGGGGAGTAGAGAGGGACAGAGAGACAGGGAGAGCAAAAATGGGAGCAAAAGGAGAGAGGTACAGAGAGACAGGGAGAGACAGAGCAGGAGCCAGAGGAGAGAGAGACGTTCTTACAAGAAGTCTAACCACTTTCACATTCATGCTTGGAGTATGAAGTCTTACCCTGAACTCATGCAGAGGCACACAATGAGTCAGTAAGGTCCCTCGTTCCTGATGAGGGGCATCTTCTTCTCCTGCTCCAGGAAGATCATGAGTGGGGGCAGCGTGAAGACCAGGGCCTTGCAAGAGCTAGTGAAGGCAATCCTGATCATGTCCCAACCCAAGATCCTGGAAAAAATCAGACATATAGTCAAACAGAAATTGAGAAATTGCCAGACAAGAGAGACAGATAACCATACAGACAGGTAAGAGTGACAGCAAGAGGAGAGGGACAGAGAGACGCAAACAGACAGGTATGGAGTGAAAGAGAGAGGGACATACAGACAGGTTAGAGTGATAGCAAGAGGAGAGGAACAGAGAGACGCAGACAGACAGGTAAGGAGAGAGAGGAGAGAGGGACACACAGACAGGTAAGAGTGACAGCAAGAGGAGAGGGACAGAGAGACGCAGACAGACAGGTATGGAGTGAGAAGAGAGAGGGACATACAGACACGTAAGAGTGATAGCAAGAGGAGAGGGACAGAGAGACAAGGACAGACAGGTAAGGAGTGAGAGGAGAGAGGGACACACAGACAGGTAAGAGTGACAGCAAGAGGAGAGGGACAGGGAGACAAAGACAGACAGGTAGGGAGTGAGAGGAGAGAGGGACATACAGACAGGTAAGAGTGACAGCAAGAGGAGAGGGACAGAGAGACACAGACAGACAGGTAAGGAGTGAGAGGAGAGAGGAACATACAGAGAGGTGAGAGTGACAGCAAGAGAAGGGGAACAGAGAGACGCAGACAGACAGGTAAGGAGTGAGAGGAGAAAGGGACATACAGACAGGTAAGAGTGACAGCAAGAGGAGAGGGACAGAGAGACGCAGACAGACAGGTAAGGAGTGAGAGGAGAGAGGAACATACAGAGAGGTGAGAGTGACAGCAAGAGGAGAGGAACAGAGAGACGCAGACAGACAGGTAAGGAGTGAGAGGAGAAAGGGACATACAGACATGTAAGAGTGATAGCAAGGGAAGAGATACAGCGAGACGTAGACAGACAGGTAAGGAGTGACAGGAGAGAGGGACATACAGACAGGTAAGAGTGATAGCAAGAGGAGAGGGACAGAGAGACACAGACAGACAGGTAAGGAGTGAGAGGAGAGAGGAACATACAGACAGATAAGAATGATAGCAAGAGGAGAAGGACAGAGAGACGCAGACAGACAGGTAAGGAGTGAGAGGAGAGAGGGACATACAGACAGGTAAGAGTGGTAGCAAGCGGAGAGGGACAGAGAGACGCACACAGACAGGGCGAGAGACGGACAGAGAGACAGGATGAGACAGAGTAGGAGCCAAAGGGCAAAAGGACAGAGTCAAAGGTAGAGACGGAGAGGGGAGGAGGGAAAATAGACAGACAGGGAGAGACAGAACAGGAGCCAGAAGACAGGACAGAGACAAAGGGAAAGACAGAGAGGGGAGAAGAGAGGGACAGACAGACAGGGGGAGAAAGAGCAGGAACCAGATCACAGAAGAAAAAGACAAAGAAAGAGACAGAGAGGGGAGTAGAGAAGGACAGAGAGACAGGCAGGGAGAGCAAAAATGGGAGCAAAAGGAGAGAGGTACAGAGAGACAGGGAGAGACAGAGCAGGAGCCAGAGGAGAGAGAGACGTTCTTACAAGAAGTCTAACCACTTTCACATTCATGCTTGGAGTATGAAGTCTTACCCTGAACTCATGCAGAGGCACACAATGAGTCAGTAAGGTCCCTCGTTCCTGATGAGGGGCATCTTCTTCTCCTGCTCCAGGAAGATCATGAGTGGGGGCAGCGTGAAGACCAGGGCTTTGCAAGAGCTAGTGAAGGCAATCCTGATCATGTCCAAACCCAAGACCATAGAAAAAATCAGACATATAGTCAAACAGAAATTGAAAAATTGCCAGACAAGAGAGACAGATGAACATACAGACAGGTCAGAGTGATAGCAAGAGGAGATGGAAAGAGAGACACAGACAGACAGGTAAGGAGTGAGAGGAGAGAGGGACATACAGACAGATAAGAGTGATAGCAAGATGGAGGAGGACAGAGAGACGCATACAGATTGGTAAGGAGTGATGATAGGAGAGAGGGACATACAGAGAGGTAAGAGTGACAGCGAGAGGAGAGGGACAGAGAGACACAGACAGACAGGTAAGGAGTGAGAGGAGAGAGGGACATACAGAGAGGTAAGAATGACAGCAAGAGGAGAGGGACAGAGAGACGCAGACAGACAGGTAAGGAGTGAGAGGAGAGAGGGACATACAGACAGGTAAGAGTGACAGCAAGAGGAGAAGGATAGAGAGACGTAGACAGACACGTAAGGAGTGAGAAAAGAGAGGAACATACAGACAGGTAAGAGTGACAGCAAGAGGAGAAGGACAGAGAGACGCAGACAGACAGGTAAGGAGTGAGAGGAGAGAGGAACATACAGACAGGTAAGAGTGACAGCAAGAGGAGAGGGACAGAGAGACGCAGACAGACAGGTAAGGAGTGAGAGGAGAGAGGGACATACAGACAGGTAAGAGTGATAGCAAGAGGAGAGGGACAGAGAGACGCAGACACACAGGTGAGGGGTGACAGGAGAGAGGGACATACAGACAGGTAAGAGTGATAGCAAGAGGAGAGGGACAGAGAGACGCAGACACACAGGTGAGGGGTGAGAGGAGAGAGGGACATACAGACAGGTAAGAGTGATAGCAAGAGGAGAAGGACAGAGAGACGCAGACAGACACGTAAGGAGTGAGAGGAGAGAGGAACATACAGAAAGGTAAGAGTGACAGCAAGAGGAGAGGGACAGAGAGACGCAGACAGACAGGTAAGGAGTGAGAGGAGAGAGGAACATACAGAGAGGTGAGAGTGACAGCAAGAGGAGGGGAACAGAGAGACGCAGACAGACAGGTAAGGAGTGAGAGGAGAAAGGGACATACAGACATGTAAGAGTGATAGCAAGGGAAGAGATACAGCGAGACATAGACAGACAGGTAAGGAGTGACAGGAGAGAGGGACATACAGACAGGTAAGATTGATAGCAAGAGGAGAGGGACAGAGAGACACAGACAGACAGGTAAGGAGTGAGAGGAGAGAGGAACATACAGACAGGTAAGAGTTACAGCAAAAGGAGAAGGACAGAGAGACGCAGACAGACAGGTAAGGAGTAAGAGGAGAGAGGGACATACAGACAGATAAGAATGATAGCAAGAGGAGAAGGACAGAGAGACGCAGACAGACAGGTAAGGAGTGAGAGGAGAGAGGGACATACAGACAGGTAAGAGTGGTAGCAAGAGGAGAGGGACAGAGAGACGCACACAGACAGGGCGAGAGACGGACAGAGAGACAGGATGAGACAGAGCAGGAGCCAGAGGGCAAAAGGACAGAGTCAAAGGTAGAGACGGAGAGGGGAGGAGGGAAAACAGACAGACAGGGAGAGACAGAACAGGAGCCAGAAGACAGGACAGAGACAAAGGGAAAGACAGAGAGGGGAGAAGAGAGGGACAGACAGACAGGGGGAGAAAGAGCAGGAATCAGATCACAGAAGAAAAAGACAAAGAAAGAGACAGAGAGGGGAGTAGAGAGGGACAGAGAGACAGGGAGAGCAAAAATGGGAGCAAAAGGAGAGAGGTACAGAGAGACAGGGAGAGACAGAGCAGGAGCCAGAGGAGAGAGAGACGTTCTTACAAGAAGTCTAACCACTTTCACATTCATGCTTGGAGTATGAAGTCTTACCCTGAACTCATGCAGAGGCACACAATGAGTCAGTAAGGTCCCTCGTTCCTGATGAGGGGCATCTTCTTCTCCTGCTCCAGGAAGATCATGAGTGGGGGCAGCGTGAAGACCAGGGCCTTGCAAGAGCTAGTGAAGGCAATCCTGATCATGTCCCAACCCAAGATCCTGGAAAAAATCAGACATATAGTCAAACAGAAATTGAGAAATTGCCAGACAAGAGAGACAGATAACCATACAGACAGGTAAGAGTGACAGCAAGAGGAGAGGGACAAAGAGACACAGACAGACAGGTAAGGAGTGAGATGAGAGAGGGACATACAGACATGTAAGAGTGATAGCAATAGCAGAGGGACAGGGAGACACAGACAGACATGTAAGGAGTGAGATGAGAGAGGGACATACAGACAGGTAAGAGTGATAGCAAGAGGAGTGGGAAAGAGAGACACACACAGACAGGTAAGGAGTGAGAGGAGAGAGGGACATACAGACAGGTAAGAGTGACAGCAAGAGGAGAGGGACAGAGAGACGCAGAGAGACAGGTAAGGAGTGAGAGGAGAGAGGGACATACAGAGAGGTGAGAGTGACAGCGAGAGGAGAGGGACAGAGAGACACAGACAGACAGGTAAGGAGTGAGAGGAGAGAGGGACATACAGAGAGGTAAGAATGATAGCAAGAGGAGAGGGACAGAGAGACGCAGACAGACAGGTAAGGAGTGAGAGGAAAGAGGGACATACAGAGAGGTAAGAATGACAGCAAGAGGAGTGGGACAGAGAGACACAGACAGACAGGTAAGGAGTGAGAGGAGAGAGGAACATACAGAAAGGTGAGAGTGACAGCAAGAGGAGGGGAACAGAGAGATGCAGACAGACAGGTAAGGAGTGAGAGGAGAAAGGGACATACAGACAGGTAAGAGTGACAGCAAGAGGAGAGGGACAGAGAGATGCAGACAGACAGGGCAAGAGTGAGAGGAGAGAGGGACATACAGACAGGAAAGAGTGAGAGCAAGAGCAGAGGGACAGAGAGACACAGACAGACAGGTAAGGAGTGAGACGAGATAGGGACATACAGACAGGTGAGAGTGACAGCAAGAGCAGAGGGACAGAGAGACGCAGACAGACAGGTAAGGAGTGAGAGAAGAGAGGGACATACAGACAGGTAAGAGTGATAGCAAGAGGAGAGGGACAGAGAGACACAGACAGACAGGTAAGGAGTGAGAGGAGAGAGGGACATACAGACAGGTAAGAGTGACAGCAAGAGGAGAGGGACAGAGAGACGCAGACAGACAGGTAAGGAGTGAGAGGAGAGAGGGACATACAGACAGGTAAGAGTGACAGCAAGAGGAGAGGGACAGAGAGACACAGACAGACAGGTAAGGAGTGAGAGGAGAGAGGGACATACAGACAGGTAAGAGTGACAGCAAGAGGAGAGGGACAGAGAGACGCAGACAGACAGGTAAGGAGTGAGAGGAGAGAGGGACATACAGACAGGTAAGAGTGACAGCAAGAGGAGAGGGACAGAGAGACACAGACAGACAGGTAAGGAGTGAGAGGAGAGAGGGACATACAGACAGGAAAGAGTGAAAGCAAGAGGAGAGGGACAGAGAGACACAGACAAACAGGTAAGGAGTGAGAGGAGAGAGGGACATACAGACAGGTAAGTGTGACAGCAAGAGGAGAGGGACAGAGAGACGCAGACAGACAGGTAAGGAGTGAGAGGAGAGAGGGACATACAGACAGGTAAGTGTGACAGCAAGAGGAGAGAGACAGAGAGACGCAGACTGAACGGTAAGGAGTGAGAGGAGAGAGGGACATACAGACAGGTAAGTGTGACAGCAAGAGGAGAGGGACAGAGAGATGCAGACAGACAGGTAAGGAGTGAGAGGAGAGAGGGACATACAGACAGGTAAGAGTGACAGCAAGAGGAGAGGGACAGAGAGACACAGACGGACAGGTAAGGAGTGAGAGGAGAGAGGGACATACAGACAGGTAAGAGTGATAGCAAGAGGAGAGGGACAGAGAGAAATAGACAGAAAGGTAAGGAGTAAGAGGAGAGAGGGACATACAGACAGGTAAGAGTGACAGCAAGAGGAAAGAGACAGAGAGACACAGACAGACAGGTAAGGAGTAAGAGGAGAGAGGGACATACAGACAGGCACACAATGAGTCAGTAAGGTCCCTCGTTCCTGATGAGGGGCATCTTCTTCTCCTGCTCCAGGCAGATCATGAGTGGGGGCAGTGTGAAGACCAGGGCCTTGCAAGAGCTAGTGAAGGCAATCCTGATCATGTCCAAAACCAAGACCCTGGAAAAAATCAGACATATAGTCAAACAGAAATTGAGAAATTGCCAGACAAGAGAGACAGGAACATACAGACAGGTAAGAGTGACAGCAAGAGGAGAGGGACAGAGAAACACAGACAGACAGGTAAGGAGTGAGAGGAGAGAGGGACATACAGACATGTAAGAGTGATAGCAGAAGTAGAGGGACAGAGAGACGCAGACAGACAGGTAAGGAGTGAGAGGAGAGAAGGACATACTGACAGATAAGAGTGATAGCAAGAGGAAAGGGACAGAGAGACGCAGACAGACAGGTAAGGAGTGACAGGAGAGAGGGACATACAGACAGGTAAGAGTGATAGCAAGAGGTGAGGGACAGAGAGACGCAGACAGACAGGTAAGGAGTGACAGGAGAGAGGGACATACAGACAGGTAAGAGTGATAGCAAGAGGAGAGGGACAGAGAGACGCAGACAGACAGGTAAAGAGTGAGAGGAGAGAGGGACATACAGACAGGTAAGAGTGATAGCAAGAGGAGAGGGACAGAGAGACACAGACAGACAGGTAAGGAGTGAGAGGAGAGAGGGACATACATTAGAGTATGTGAGAGTGATAGCAAAAGGACAGGGACAGAGAGACGCAGACATACAGGGCGAGAGATGGACGGAGAGACAGGGTGAGACAGAGCAGGAGCCAGAGGGCAGAAGGACAGAGACAAAGGTAGAGACAGAGAGGGGAGGAAGGAGGGACAGACATACAGGGTGAGATAGAGCAGGAGCCAGAAGACAGGACAGAGACAAAGGGAAAGACAAAGAGGGGAGGAGAGAGGGACAGATAGACAGGGGGAAAAAGAGCAGGAACCAGATCAAAGAAGAAAAAGTCAAACAAAGAGACAGAGAGGGGAGGAGTGAGGGACAGACAGACAGGGAGATCAAAATGGGAGCGAAAGGAGAGAGGTACAGCTAGAGAGACAGGGAGAGACAGAGCAAGCCTGAGGAGAGAGAGACATTCTTACAAGAAGTCTAACCACTTTCACATTCTTGCTTGTAGTATGCAGTGTTACCCTGAACTCATGCAGAGGCACACAATGAGTCAGTAAGGTCCCTCGTTCCTGATGAGGGGCATCTTCTTCTCCTGCTCCAGGCAGATCATGAGTGGGGGCAGCGTGAAGACCAGGGCCTTGCAAGAGCTAGTGAAGGCAATCCTGATCATGTCCCAACCCAAGACCCTGGAACAAATCAAACATATAGTCAAACAGAACTTGAGAAATTGCCAGACAAGAGAGACAGGAACATACAGACAGGTAAGAGTGACAGCAAGAGGAGAGGGACAAAGAGACACAGACAGACAGGTAAGGAGTGAGATGAGAGAGGGACATACAGACATGTAAGAGTGATAGCAATAGCAGAGGGACAGGGAGACACAGACAGACATGTAAGGAGTGAGATGAGAGAGGGACATACAGACAGGTAAGAGTGATAGCAAGAGGAGTGGGAAAGAGAGACACACACAGACAGGTAAGGAGTGAGAGGAGAGAGGGACATACAGACAGGTAAGAGTGACAGCAAGAGGAGAGGGACAGAGAGACGCAGAGAGACAGGTAAGGAGTGAGAGGAGAGAGGGACATACAGACAGGTAAGAGTGACAGCAAGAGGAGAGGGACAGAGAGCCACAGACAGACAGGAAAGGAGTGAGAGGAGAGAGGGACATACAGACAGGTAAGAGTGATAGCAAGAGGAGAGGGACAGAGAGACACAGACAGACAGGTAAGGAGTGAGAGGAGAGAGGGACATAGAGACAGGTAAGAGTGACAGCAAGAGGAGAGGGACAGAGAGACGCAGACAGACAGGAAAGGAGTGAGAGGAGAGAGGGACATACAGACAGGTAAGAGTGATAGCAAGAGGAGAGGGAAAGAGAGACGCACACAGACAGGTAGGAATAAGAGGAGAGATCGGGGGACAAACAGACAGGTAAGCACGTGAACCAGAGGACCAGAGGACAAAGAGAGAGACAGAGGCAGAGTGACATGGCTGTAGTGAGAGGAGAGAGAAACAACTTTAGAGACAGCAAGCTACAGGACAGAAGCCAGAGGGAAAAGAGACAAAAAGACAAAGAGGGAGTAAGAGGAGGTAGTGACAGGAGGGAGATGAGAGAGGGACAGAGCAATGGGGAAGAGCGGGAGCCAGAGGAAAGAGGGACAGAGAGAGAGGTAAGATCGGGAGAGAAAAGAGAGGGACAGAGAGAGAGGTAAGAGCGAGAGAGAAAAGAGAGGGACAGAGAGACAGGGAGTGATACGGTGGAAGGAGAGGAGAGAAGGACAGAGAGGGAGAAACAGAGCAGTAGCCTAAAGACTCAAGAGGCCAGGAGAGAGGGGGCTTTCTCGCTGAAGGAGTTTCACCGGCTTAACAATAAAATGTTGGTGTTTGCGGAATAAAGACTTACCAGGAACTCAGGGAGGGGCAGGCGATAAGCCCATAATATCCCTCGTTCCTGATGAACGGCATTTTCTTCCCCTGCTACGGGCAGAGGATGAGAAGGGGCAGCATGAAGATCAGGGTCTTGCCCAAGCTGGTGAAGGTGATCTCAATCATGTCCAGCACGACAGCCTGGAGAGAAAGAGACAAAGATGGTCCCACAGAGACGGAGAGAAATGACGAGACAGAAAGAGAGAGAGAGATGTTAAGTGACATGTCTGGTGCCCCCACCCCGGCAAAGACTAGTGGACTATTTGGGAGGCCACCATCTAAGGGCTGGATAGCTCAGATGGATGAGCACTGGTACGTTAGTCCACAGGTCTCTGGTTCAAAAATTTTCACAAGTTCCCAGTCAGTTTTTCCTCGGTTTGTTTGACATGATAAGAGAGAGAAAGGGAGGGAGGGAATCATTGACAAAAAGGGGTACAGCAAGAGATAGAGATTAGAGAAATAGAGGTAGAGAGTGATAGAGAGACAAGGGGTGGGAGCAATAAGAGAGAGAGGGATTGGGAGGGAGGGTAGGAGGCAGAAAGACAGAAAGAGAGAGATGTTAAGTGACATGGGATCTGCTGCCCCCACCCGGCAAAGACTAGTTGACTATTAGGGAAGGTCACCATCTAAGGGCTGGATAGCTCAGATGGAAGAGCACTGGTACGTTTAGTCCAGAGGTCTCAAGCTGGTGAAGGCAATCTCAATCATGTCCAGCCCGACAGCCTGGAGAGAAAGAGACAAAGATGGTCCGACAGAGAAGGAGAGAAATAACCAGACAGAAAGAAAGAGAGAGAGAGAGAGATGTTAAGTGAGATGAATGGTGCCCCCATCACGGTTTAGACAAAGTTTTTCTGTTTATATCTGTACACGTGTACACGTAAATCAATGACATCTTTGTACACATTGCGCACATGAACCTGTCACAGCATCATCGATTTACGTGTATAGTAATACCGTTTCAATTTGAAATCAAAGATGGCTGCCTTTTGGCTCGTCGGACGGGAGAGAATCTTCTCGATCAACTGAGGGGAAATGTTTCCTTTTTCCCTAAATGTGAGTAATACAAATGACCAGTACTGAAATCTGTGATTCTCACTGAATCCAAAAATAGCTGCATAGGATGGTGATACGGGTGTTTTCGGTGGTAAATCTGGGGATTTCGGTCGGGTAGTCGGAAACATTTCGCATTTTTGGTGGTATGAAGGATTGGGACTAACTCTAAGTACTGGTACTGGTTTCCTTGGACCCTACAGTCACCTGACCCTCCAAATTTCAAATTTCGATAAAAAAAAGGGTTACTCGGACTAGTACTATTGTACTACTACTAGTAGTACTACAGTAACTACTTACTAGTAATACTAATACTAATAATATTAGTGGTACTAGTAAAAAAGTAGTAATACTTTGTAATAGTTTGGAACATTGCCCTGATTTAGTCAGAGTAACTTGGACCCTTACAATCGCCCTTTTTAAATATTTTGAGGGGTCGGGCGATAGTACTTTTAGTAGGGTCCAAGGAATCCTGCTGGGAAACCCGGTAAGTAACTGAGTTCGACTCCATGACTACCCCCGACCAAAACCCCCAGATTTAACCCCGAAAACACCCGTGAAACCGCCCCACGCACCCATCTTTGGATTAAGTGAGAATCACTGGGATGGTTTCACGGGTGTTTTCAGGGTAAAATCTGGGGGGGGGGGGGGGGGGTTTGGTCGGGTGTACTCATGGAGTCAAACACATAGTTACTTACCGGGTTTCCCAGCAGGATTCCTTGGACCCTACTATCGCCCGACCCCTCAAATGTTTTTAAAAGGATGATGGTAAACAAATGTAAGGGTCCAAGTTACTTGGACTAGCCCTGAATTGCCTATAATTATTCATTGTTACATTGTTACATAGTTCCTAGTGCCACCTATATAAGGGGCACCCATAACAGCAAACTTACCGCATCTGGTGGATATGGTGGTTAGCCGTCATTTTACGCACTTTTGAGAAGGACTTCTGAAATAATGTTTAAACTAAAGCCTTGCACGTGTGTTTAAATGCCCCCTTACTAATACTTGTACTAGTATCGCTGTGTTGATATGAAGTGAGCCCTCTGGGGGTCAGCTGCATGTAGCTATAGGCTGGTTCCCGTCCCCTAACTGGTCTCCGGACGTCTCACGTCCTCCTAGGCCCTTTTCCAAAACCCGGCTTAGACTTCGGCTCCGGCTTCGTCTCATTTATCCAAAATTTGATGAAATACAAGTTGGAGTTCTTTGTTGAAGTTGAAGCTTCGGATTGTCAAGCATTCAAAAATGATGCCAAAGGCTTCCTGTGTGCATGCCTTGTACTTGAAATGGATGAAAGAACTAAAGACAAAGCCGGAGCCTGAGCCTAAGCCGGGCTTTGGAAAAGGACCTTAGAATTACGGAGGACAAAATAATTTCATGTACAATGTACATGGTGTAGTTTGACGGAAATTTTGATATTGGTCGACTTACACTACATAAAAGCATGGAGGCAGGAAAATGATAAAAGCATAGCATCAAAAGTGCATAGTGTTTTTTTTTTTCAGGACTTCTTGCATAAATAGCTCATTAATTGCTGTATGTAATAGTTAGTTCTTCGTGTTTCATTATCATTGTGGAATTTATGCAAATGGGGAAATTCAATAAAACACCTTGGAAATTCAATAATAAACAACAGGAAAAAAATAGAATTATGAATAATTAATGAGCTACAATCCGCCCCCGCCTGTCGGGTGAACATGGGGCGAGCTGTCTAGATTTGCACTTGTATAGCTATTTGCGTGATAGCGTGGTCCGAATTTGGGGCGAGTTACTTCGGGATTGGCCATTCAGTCAGACCTGTGCGGTTCAAAGATTGGCAAGGTAAAAAAAAATTACAAGAGCACCGTCCGTCTCTATTTCTAGTCAATGGGTCTCGGTAGACTGATATTGGAAGATTGGGTGGTCATCCTCTCAGACCTGTTCGGTCATCCCCTCAGACCTGTTCGGTCAAAAGATACACAAGGACAAGAGTAAAATGATTTCATAAGTGCACCATTCAAGTCAACGGGTCTCGCTGGATATTCAAAGTTGGGTGGTCATCCCCTCAGACCTGTTCGGTCATCTTGTTCGGTCCAAAGATACACAAGGACAAGAGTAAAATGATTTCATAAGTGGACCATTTTAGTCAACGGGTCTCGCTGGATATTCAAAGTTGGGTGGTCATCCCCTCAGACCTGTTCGGTCCAAAGATACACAAAGACAAGAGTAAAATGATTTCATAAGTGCACAATTCCAGTCAACGGGTCTCGCTGGATATTCAAAGTTGGGTGGTCATCCCCTCAGACCTGTTCGGTCATCTTGTTCGGTCCAAAGATACACAAGGACAAGAGTAAAATGATTTCATAAGTGCACCATTTTAGTCAACGGGTCTCGCTGGATATTCAAAGTTGGGTGGTCATCCCCTCAGACCTGTTCGGTCCAAAGATACACAAGGACAAAAGTAAAATGATTTCATAAGTGCATCATTCCAGTCAACGGGTCTCGCTGGATATTCAAAGTTGGGTGGTCATCCCCTCAGACCTGTTCGGTCATCCCCTCAGACCTGTTCGGTCCAAAGATACACAAAGACAAGAGTCAAATGATTTCATAAGTGCACCATTCCAGTCAACGGGTCTCGCTGGATATTCAAAGTTGGGTGGTCATCCCCTCAGACCTGTTCGGTCCAAAGATACACAAGAATACGCGCGACAGCGTCTGGTGAATATGGGGCGAGTTGTCTAGATTTGCACTAGTATAGCTATTTGCGTGCAGCGTGGTGCGAATATGGGGCTACATTGTATTTCACTCGCGACGGTATTGCGCAAAGCAACATACTTTCTGCAGGCCGGATTTAGATTTCTAATATAAGTAATATCGTCGGCCAACGACTTGAGTCAAGGCTATAATGGAGCATTTTATTTTATAAAACACTTTGTATTCGCTTCACTCATCTTTCATGATAATTGAAAAAAAGGCTAAACAGGCAAAGGAATGTTTATAGTGTGATATATTTTGTCTTTTGGCTTCAATATTGTACCTCTGTTTGCAATGTTAATTTGTAAATTGTAGGAACGACTGTCAGCTTCCAAATAATTCGACTGCTAATTACAGCGTTCGTCTAAAGATGCCTTTTAGACATTCAACAATTGAAATACACGTATTTTGCTGTTTATTATCATTGCTAACATAACTGAGTATTCTTGTCGTGGACCAATATTTTTAAACTGTGTTTTGTATTTTTATTGTGAAGGCAGCTATAGGCTATACGGCTTTGTCTCTATTCTTGTCGTGGACCAATAATTATTTTTAAACTGTGTTTTGTATTTGTGTTGTGATGGCAGCTAGGCTATACGTCTTTGTCTCTAGACATGAAAACGAGAAGCCTTTGTCTTAAATTTTTAACCTGATAGGCCTATCGTTATGAAAAAGAATCCAAATGAAAGCGTCATCCTCAATAAAGATTTCTAACATGTTTTTTTTCTGCAACTTTTGGATAACGGACGAATCCGGAGCCGAATCTAAAGCCGAGTTTTTTGTGTGGAAAGTCCTCATTTAAATAAAAAAAAAAGGAGTTGCAGGTAGCTCACCGCCAGAGGGCTCACTTGATACGACACAAATTTACACACGTGGTTCAGTTCAATTCCCAAAACTTTACAGAAGTCCTTCTCAAAAGTGCTTAAAATGACGGCTAGCCCCCATATCCACCGGACATGGTAAGTTTAAATGAATTTGAGTGTCCCCTAGGTGGCACTAGTCATGTGTGCTTTTTGTTTGCGATAATTTAAAGTAGAAATTATATCATGTTTATGGGAGTGATTGGGACGCATTTTCATCAATTCATGTCTGTCCGGGAAAGCTTCGAATTCGACACCGTTGTCATATTTAACAACCGTTGTCGAAATCGACAATGTTAGTTGCAATTTTACTAATTTTTAGAGAATGAGAACCTGGGATTGGAAAACAAACTCGGCACAGTGTTGTAACGACGTCTAACAGTAGATTCATTCATTGTTTCACATTGTTTTATATCAAAATACAATAATATTTACATAATAAATTTATTGAATATACATTAAATAATTGTAGTCCCTCTTACTGGGCCGCTACTAAGTACTATAGCCTAGGGGCTCCTCTGAAACGATTTGTGTGTTGATCTGTCGCACTAGCGTCCCACCACGTCTAGTAATAATATATATAGTAAAACAGACATTCTCAACGTCTAGTACCCTGTCTTTGTGTAATATGGTTTGTAGCTAGTCGCTCTTACTACTGGTACTGCCTTTGTTGGAGCTGTAACTACTGCATTACGGCTGCCGTAACAATAGCCTCTGCATTAAATATTTATATTTGGACCGCAATTCCGACAAAATGTCTCCGATGTGGGCATCGGACATGTCGCGTTGTTGCAAACTTCCGTTGTGTGTCCCCGATAAAATATCTCACCATGCGCTTTAGCAATGAGGCCACGTCTGGTACCCAGTCTTCGTGTAATATGGTTTGTACGTGGCCTCATTGCTAAAGCGCATGGTGAGATTTTTTTATCGCGGACGCACGACTTGAGTTTGCAACAACGCGACATGTCCGATGCCCACATTTGAGGCATTTTGTCGGAATGCGGTCCAAAAATGAATCCGCTGAAGTACCGCATGTTCCTCTGGACATGTGTAGAATCCGTCAGGCGCTTTTATTGAATCTTTGGATGCGATTTTGGGCACTTTTAAGGCCTTCGGTTGAGAATCAGGATTTTTCCATATTAGACGCAGTGGGATGCTAGTGCGATAGACAATCTCAAAACTCGTGTAAGGGGAGCTCCTAGCGGCCCATTAAGTGGGACTAGGTTTGTACGTGGGCTCATTGCTAAAGCGCATGATGAGATTTTACATCGTGTACACGGTGTACAAACATATTGCGTTTTGAACAACTCGACATGTCCGATGCCGACATAGGAGACATTTTGTCGGAATTGCAATCCAAAAATTAATCGTAAGTTCCGCCGAAATACCACTTGTTCGTCTTGACATGTGTAGAATCCGGCAGGTGCTTTTATTGAATCTTTTGACGTGATTTCGGCCATTTTTAAAGCCATCTGTTGAGAATGTCTGTTTTACTATATTAAACGCGGTGGGACGCTAGTGGGACAGATCAACACACAAATCGTTTCAGAGGAGCTCCTTGCGACCCAGTAAGTGGGACTACATTAAATACAGTCTCTTTAAATTATACTCTATGATTAATTCATAATAAACGTTTAATAAGGAAATTTTTTAGTTTTATACCCTCGGCCTCACCCAAATTTTATTTTACAAAAGAATTAAAGACAATAGAGCCTCATGAATATTAATGAGGATTCTGATGTGGCAGAGAGGGGTGGGGAGAGGGTCTAAAAAATTGGGAAGCTCCCAAAAATTTAAAATATGGCTATTGTCTTTTAACAATAAATGGTCTATTGTGGACATTTTTTCCACCCTTTTAAGGTGTAGATATTACCGGTTTTAAAACTAAAACAATGGCTTTTGTCTTCATAACAATAGGTGGTCTATTGTGGACTTTTTTGCACCCTTTGACAGTGAGGGTATTACCAGTATTAAAACTAAAACATTGACTATTGTCTTCATAACAATAGGTGGTCTATTGTGGACTTTTTTCCATCCTTTTACAGTGAGGGTATTACCGGTATTAGAACTAGAATTGTGCCAAATTGAATAGTTAACAATTACATGTTGAATTTGCTGCAAACTAATTGAAGTTGAACACAACATTGCGAACAACTCAACAAAAAATCTCTACATAATATACTGTACTCTGGGTCAGTGGTGTAGCTAGGGTATTTTTAGTGGTGGTTCAAATTTCACTGGAAGAAGTCGTTCTCGTGAAGCCTCTTGATTAGTGGCTGCGGTCAAAATGATGACAACAATACTTGTATTACATGTACTGTTGTAGATTCCAATTAAATAAACTTTACTACAAGTTTTGTTGTTAATCGTGTTATGTGTATAAATCATTAATGAACAAGTAAAGTGAACAACAAAACTTGAAGATAATGTACATGTTTGAATTGAATGTGTGTGTACTCGGTACGTATGCATGATGCAATGAGTAGTAGACTTCCACCAGCAAACAATGAAAGTAGCGTATTTTAGTTATGACCGATTTCCCTTCACGATGTTAGCGAAGTTGGCAAGTCTAGGTGTGGTTTCCGCCTCTAGGTAAAGCCATAGCAACACTACAGGACCAGTAGGGCCGAAACCAGCCTACACGCTGCAATGTAACGACTCAACATGTCCTTGCACATACTGTATACTGCACAGTGCACATGCACAGCAGCCCCATGGCTGTATACGCGTACGATAATATGCTGCGCTACTCATACTGGTAATGGTATCATGTTATGCCAAGCGTAAAGCTATGATCCGCGTAACTAGAAACAATCAATGAATTTATACTCAAAACTTACGGCCGTGGATACTTTTTTTTACTGGTAATTACAGCATTTTGTTGTTAAAAATATGTGGAAGGAATTACCGGTAGGCAGTTTTAATTCAAAAAGTTGGAAAATGTGTGGTGGTCAGAAAAAGAGAAAAATACGCCAGTTGCTGGCAGGGAATCTTGAGTGCCGGGCGGGTTTCCGGCTCCGACCACCGTGGGCAGAACCCTGTCCCTCAATAAGCTGCATTTGGACGTCATAAATCTTGCTGACACATCCACATTAAAACCCTAACCCTGCTGACTCCAACAGAAGCCAAACTTTGGGGCTTGTTGTCCTCTGTTGGGTTCAGCAGTGCACATGTACAGTACTAAAAGTACAGTAATGTACAGTACTGTGTTGAGGTCAGCATGGTTGTCTGGTTGTCTTTTTTTAGCAAAGTATTCCTTATTTTTATTAAAATAGGTTGGCAGCTATGATCATGTATATTTATAGTTTTGCTCCATGTTCCCATCTGTTGCCATTGAAAACTATTTTCAGCAGTAGCAATGTCATTAGATACATATGTATGTATTAAGGCTGTTGTCGTGAGAAAAAATTCTTGTCGACATGTCGCGAGAATTTTATGCCGACTGTCGACATTGTCGCGACAGAGACTCGATTTAGTCAAAAATCTGTAGTCACAATGTCGGATTTTTTTTAGTTAATAAACGAATGGGGCATGTCAAACCGCCATAGTTGTGAACTTGTGAAATTAGTTTTCATGGATAATCTTAATTTCAATAAAATTTCATATTTTAATGGCTTTCGTATTTAAGATTATACACAACAAAATAATTTTTGTGCCGATATTGGGTGTTACAGCCGTAATTTCCTAAAAAAATCTTTAAAAAGCGATTGCTCATTGTTTATTCATGACGTCATCGATCGGCGATGCGTGCGTTATCACTGCAAGAAATAATGAATATTTATGAATTCGCTGCACAGCGGCTGCAGTGGACACATGTACAGTACATGGAAGTTGGAGAACCAGATAGTTTCGATGAAAAGAAAAGACGTCACCGTCCGCACCTAGCTAAAGGTAGCCGCGTATTGGGCACCCAAAAACAAGCCGCGTATTGGGCCCAAAAACGGAGGAGGCCATACATTCAGACAAACCTAGAACGTATGCGGCAAAGGAGGCCTTTTTCCGATGTACATAATGTACTTCCGGTCCGTTTTTCAACGAAATAAAATACGCGGCCGCCGGGATTTTGGGCCCAAACATGCGGCTACTTTCAGCTAGGTACCGACCGCGACGCACGTGCGATCTCATTTCTCGATCCTTCCCTCGGACGTCCACGATCTTTCCCGATCTCTGCATTGCACTGGTATCCCGTACGCACGTGTATTAAATGCATGCGATGCAGCAACGTATACCAGCTACTGTACTGCTGACGACCGGCCATAGAAACGTGCGCTATACAGTAGTGACAGTATTTACACTGTACATCGTAATGGCAAAATGCGTTCGGTGAACGATTTTCTTTGGTCGCGTCGCGATCCCTTCCAACTTCCAACATATTTAGTAACTATTATTTTCCGGCGTGGATAAGCAAAAATGAAATGCTCAGCACACAATTTTAGGATCTTTTGTTCCCTTTTTATTCCCTTCTTTTCAGAGATTGGCCATTATGACTAGAGGTAGGCTAATGTATTTTATTGTTTTTGTCGCGACAACCGAAAAACCTTGTCGACATGTCGGAATATTTTCTTTGTCGCGACAATGTCGACAAAAGCCTTGTCGACAACAGCCTTAGTATGTATACATGTACACAATTTCCCAGTCCAGTTTTCATTTATTAAAATCATTTTCTATACTCTATGTTTTTGTTTGTTGTAGTAAACCAATCTGCCAGCCATGATCCAATCATCTAGACATCAAATCAACATATCAAGCATCATCAAACCATCCAGTTGGCCAGCTATCCAGCCAACTTGCCAGCCAGTAACCCATTCAACATAGCCCACGAGTCAACCAGCCATCCAATCAACCGGCTATCCAGCTACCCAGTCAGCCAGCTATCCAGCCACAGCCACCCAGTCAGCCAGCTATCCAGCCACCCAGCCAGCTATCCAGCCACAGCCACCCAGTCAGCCAGCTATCCAGCCACAGCCACCCAGTCAGCCAGCTATCCAGCCACAGTCACCCAGTCAGCCAGCTATCCAGCCACCCAGCCAGCTATCCAGCCAACTTGCCAGCCAGTAACTCATTGGCTATCCAGCCACCCAGTCAACCAGCTATCCTGCCACCCAGTCAGATATCCAGCCAACATGCCAGCCAGTGACCATTCAACCAGCCAGCGAGTCAACCAGTCATCAAATCAGCCAGCTATCCAGCCACTCAGTCCGCTATCCAGCCAACATGCCAGCCAGTGACTCATTAGCTATCCAGCCACCCAGTCAGCCAGCTATCCAGCCAACTTGCCAGCCAATGACCCATTCAACCAGCCAGCGAGTCAACCAGTCATCAAATCAGCCAGCTATCCTGCCACCCAGTCAGCTATCCAGCCAACATGCCAGCCAGTGACCCATTCAACCAGCCCGCGAGTCAACCAGTCATAAAATCAACCAGCTATCCATTCACCCAGTCGGCCAGCTATCCAGCCAACATGCCAGCCAATGACCCATTCAACCAGCCAGCGAGTCAACCAGTCATCAAATCAACCAGCTATCCATTCACCCAGTCGTTTATCCAGCCAACTTGCCAGACAGTGACTCATTAGCTATCCAGCCAACTAGTCAGCCAGCTATCCAGCCAACTTGCCAGCCAGTGACTCAATAGCTATCCAGCCACCCAGTCATCCAGCTATCCAGCCACCCAGTCATCCAGCTATCTAGCCAACTGGCCAGCTACAAGTAGTGACCCATTCAACCAGCCAGCGAGTCAACCAGCTATCAAATCAACCAGCCATTCAGCCACCTAGTCATTCAGCTAGCAATCCACAGTCATCCAGTCAACAAGTTATCCCGTCAACTAGTCACCCATCCAGTCATCCGGTGTTTTGCTTCAGGTGAGTTGGACTACATGTAGATATTTGGATTTCATACCTTGTTCATGGATAAACATACATCATAAACTTACAGGTTTATATTCTTTTCAAACTGGATGAAACTCATGATGCTATTGTTGACATATGCTTTGCTGACATTTCTGTCAATGTAGAAAATTAATATGCCAACATGTCAACAAAAATGTTCAGATATTGCAATGGAAAGTTATATCAAAAAGAAGAAAAAATAATGAAAAATACTAATGTCTATAAACCAAATAACATACATAAGTCTTGAGTGATATACAAAAATGTGGCAAACTGTTTACTGACTAATATTACCCAAATCCTGGGCCTGATTTTTCGATCCTAGCAGGACCTTTCTCCTATACAGTACTTAAGTCTTCTCTGAAATCTTTGCATCAAAATGAGTTGCAAGCATTTCTGTTTGGCAAAAGTGTGATTATTGGTCAATTTCATCAAACTCATCATTGCTTACGGCCAATTGCAAGACAATGGGCAATGCAGACTTACGATGGATTTTATAATGTATCGTAAGTCTTTGTGAAATCCACTCCTGGTCAGGTAAATCATTGGTGGCATATGGATACATGTTGTAACATGTTCTGTTGTATTGTTTTCTTGTTGCAGGTCTAATCCAGCCTTGGCAATATGACTCCTGTCCAGGGCTCTGAGTTTGAGTCCAAACATCACCTTTGCCATCAGCAATTCAGTGCTACCCAGTTTGTGATGTGACTGCAATCTGTGATGCAACTCATCTCACCCTGCAATGGAAAGTTATCCCGAAGATAACGAATAACCCGAAGAACCCCAATAAGTAAGTAGCAGCCTCATCTCACTATGAACATCTAAACCGTGAAAAAGGGGTGAAAATGTAATTTTGCCGTAAAACTAAAAATTCACTGTGATTTCAAGGAGCATTTTACAGTGAATTAACCGTGAAAAAAAAACCGCCTCTCTGACCTGAAAAGGCCATCTCCACGTCCCTAAAGAGACCGTGAAAAAACTGTGAATATATAGGGTGGCAAGCTGTAGCCTTGGGGGATCGGGAATTCAATTGCCACTAGTGGCCCCCAGCCCCCATAGAGGTACTGTGCTTATGGTTTCCTTGTAACTGTCACTCACAGATACGTCTTAATTTAACACCAGGAGTGGGGCCTTGGAGACCACTGGTGAAAACGCAGTGAAAATGCCTTGGCAAACTATGTGCCATGAAATAGGGGTGAAAACACTGAATTTTCACGGTTTAGATGTTCATAGTGTTACTAGTTGAAAGAAAGCTTTGTATGTTCACTTGGTGATGATGTCAGCATCTCTGCTCATTTCATTTTGTTCCTCTTCGTGGGAATATCAGCATCGTTGTTCTTGTAGTTTCTTTCCCCTGGATGAGAATGTCTGTACCTTTGCTTTTGTCATTTCTTGGCCATTGGTGGGGGGTGTCGACATGTTTGCTCATGTCATTTCACTCCTCTTCCTGGGGATGTCTGCATTTTGGGTCTTGTAGTCTATGTCACTCATACATTACCTGTAGTCTGTAGAGCAAATTACTGCATTTGCATATTCCCCTCATATCGCTAGATAAATTCCTAAGACTTTCACCCAGCGCCCTCCACCGTCTGACCCATAATACCCCGTGGCGCACGGGCCTCATGTATCATCCTCTTTTCTTAGCCAGCATAGCGGTAGGACATGTTCTAAATGCCGTGGGATTATTTGATTCCTACCTGCTCTTGCTAAAGTGATTTTTTTGATCAAGCGTAGTGTAGAGTGTTATGGGGCTGGGGGCACAGTCGGCCAGGGGAGACGCGAGTGTTCTTGAGCAGGTCCCCCACAGTCTGTTGGGGCCACCCGGCTCGGTGTTATCGCACTCGGGGGACTCTCCATTGCTTCTGGGTGTACCCGTTGCTTGGGGTTCCCTGCCTTCAGGGGCCTCTTCCAATATGCCTTTGGGCTCTTTGAGAGGCCGGTCCAAGGGCAAGAAGATCAAGAAGAAAACGCGCCATTCATGCCACATCTTCCTCTAGCTCTGATGATTCGTCCGAGTCTGGTCATTCCTATCGACATGAAAAAACCTTAGTGGGCCTGACGTTTCGATCCTAGCAGGAACTTTCTCAAAGGCAGAGAAAAAACGCCGGACTGAGGAAATCGATCTCAAAAGTTGAATTTTTGCAGGCATTCTCGTGCCTCACTCTCAGCTCTGTCTACCCACTGCCAGGCGGCCACAATAACTGACCCGTCCTACTCGGTCAGCTACCAGTACGCCCCCCCAGCCCTCAGTTGCGCGGGCTGTAGTTTAAGGGCTCATCATCATTAGCAGGGGGAGACATAGACGGGTGACATGGTCAGTCAGACTCCCCTTTATACAGTGATCAGCATTCATCCTTTGATGAGCTTTTAGGCAGGATTAATAGTGGAACAGGGTGTGTATCATGTGTATATGAAATTTTGAAATGTTGAACTAGAATTAGAAACACATTGCCTGTTAATGCATTGCATAGTTCAGAGATGGTCCATTTAGGGTGTGTGAGCAACAAGGCTGTACCAAATAATTAAATATCTGAATATTCGATCGATTATCGAATATTTGGATATTTTTTTACCAAATTCAAATATTTGATTGCAGAATGTATGAATGTGCCAAGATAGTTATCTGGTGCTATAATCATTTCATTGTTGAAATAAAATCTGATGAAACCCATATGACGAATATTTAGCCTGATGTTGAAAGACAGGAGTTCTGAGGAGGAACATCATTCTTGGTTCCCAATATTTCGATTGGAAACATTGCCCCTAAATCTGATAGAATAGATGTAAGAATATGTCAGTCTTCATCAGTTAAACATTATCGAGGTCATTGTCGAGACCATTGTCGCATGAACGATCAAACATTTGAACACGTGATCGAAATAATACGTATGCAACCCAACACCTCTTGTAACGTCTGTGGTAGGTCACGTGCAATGGCACAACCATCAACTTTTCATAGCACTACAATTCAAGTACATTATGTACATGGTACAGTACATGTACCGTGTACATGTACAGGTACATGTATTGTGCTTCCAGTAGGTACATGTACAGGTATCATGTGTGTTCATGAATGGAATCGTGATTTATCGACTGTCTGCTACATGTACCTTGCAACAGTCACTACAGTGTTCTTTGTAAACATTACACATGTGCTGTCAGTGATACATAATCATTTTTCTCAAGAAATACATGTACAGCTGCACAGCTTGCGATTAAAAGTGTTAGCTGTGACGCTGAAAATAGGCCTTTAAAAAAAAAGTTACGTGCTTATCACGGCTGCATGGCCGGCTGCCTAAAACTAGCTTGTCCTTTGATAGCCTTTGACTCGGATGACATGGCGCTGCCACTGTCCGTCCTGCCCTGTGGCTGATCCATCCCAGGGGACGAATAAGACCTTCCCATTCCAGCAATTCTGGTGTGGACGAATTAGTGGCCCAAATGCGGAGTTTGACAGTCGTTGAAACGGAGCTGCGTTTGGTCCAGCGGGACATGTTTCGTGGCTCTCCAGCTTCCGTCGTTGGAGGAGCCGGTGCAACTCCCGTCCTTCTAACGTCGGCCAGGATCGTCATCCAGTTAAGGATGAGGCTTTCCCTCAACTCCCGCTTGACCGGGTGTGCATGGACCGGATGTTGACGTTCATGGTTGGTGGCTATTTCCTATGTCCGGAGGATGTCTTCGGGAAATACTTCTCCCCTCTTGTGTTCCCCGAGGCCGTCAAGGACAAGATTGTTGCCAATGTGGGGGGCGCTCTGCTCTGTGTTGCCCGAGTATGTGAGTGACGTCATTCCTGCTAACTCCTTTTGGAGTATATGGCCGTTGGATGGGAGGATGCTTCTGGAATCTGCTATCCTCCAACTTTTTTGACAGCGGCCTTCCACCGTTTAGAATGTCGTCTACAGTCCACACTTTACCAGTTCTCCCGTATTGCTGCCTTGGCCACTTCGCCACAGCGGGTAAACGTGCTGGATGCACTATTTTTGCTGTACAGTGTACATTGAATAGAGCCACCTGGTACGTTGTTTAGGGCTGCCCGCCTTGCAACTGATACACATTCTGCGGTCTCCGGATTTGGATGTCCCGGCGCGAAGTGGTAAAAGGGGAATGCAACCCACAGAAAATTGTTGGCTTATCTGATTTGGTGTTAAAAACAACCTACAATTACCTATGTGCTACTCAACTACGAGTTTCATAAAGAGGGAGAAGTCGTGGAATTCAGTGGTCGCATTTGCGTTCCCTCAACACGCCATCTTTTCAAAGGTTGTTTTGAACACCCAATCAGATAAGCCAACATTTTTGTGTGGGTTGCATTCCCCTTTAAGAGTAAACCTGTCTTCACCTTCCCTGAGGAGGTTGGCACGCACCAGCTCTGCTCTGAGTGGGCATGCCACGTAGGCGCAACTGTTTACTGATCAGCAAGGGCCCCCTGCGGGCCGAGGGTTTCGTGCCTCTCATCCCCGGTAACCAGAGGGCTGGCGCCGGTGACTGGACCTCCTCAGGACAGCCTCCCTTTTCCCGTGGGGGCCGTCTCCGAGAGTTTGCGGGGTCCTGGTCGGTGATGTCAGTTTTTTACACCTTACCGATGGGTGCTTGACACTCTACAGTCAATGATACTCACTCAAGTTCTCGAGAACCCCTCCGTCAAACATGCTGGTCCGGCCGACTCTGATCCCATCCGACCCAGCAAAATGCCAGGTCCTTGAAAGGGATATCAGGTCCCTTCTCAAGGAAAGGCCACTGCGCACACTCCCTTTGCGAGAGACAGGATTCTGCCTGACCGGTTCTAAACATGAAACCATTGAACAGCTCCATACGTTCCAAGCGTTGTCACACGGATACCGGTTCGGCCTGTCCACCTCCCCACGGGTGTTCACCCGAATAGTGCGGGTGGTCGAGGCTACGCTATGCAGGTTTTGGGTAATGATTTTCATGTACCTTTTCATAGTGGGGCAATCTCGCATGGCCACGGCACAGGCGCTCATCAGCCTAACTTCTTGGGGCAAACCTTGACCTCCGGAAGGGGCTGGCACGCCCCTCGGAGGAACGGTTGCTGAACCTGAAGCAGTGCGGGTCCCTGTCCCTCCCAACGATGGTGGCCCCTGCACCAGCCTGGCTCCGCCTTAGCTAGCCTTGTTAGCAAGTCTGGTAGACATGGTCGACTACTGCAGACTGAGAATGTGCCCAATTCAGCTCCCATCTGCTGTCCTATTACAGGCCAATTCTTCACAACATTGACCGTCCTGTGCCAGCCATGACCTGGGTGATGCCCCACCCACCTGTACAGTGGTGGCTCAACCGGGACAACCTTATGAAAGGGCATGCTTTCCCCAGACCCTGCCTTTCAGTGTTCATTACAACAGATGCTTCTCATTAGGGCTGGAGGGGGGAAACATGTCCTGAAGATGTTGGCAGTAGTCAATGCCCGCAGACACTTCCTGACTTTGGTGATGGAGCATTTTCTGCCATCCAGGAGGACAGGCCATGGTGCCCTGTTCGTGCCCTGGAGTGGTGCATCAGTCGATCATCACCACTCCCACAGGGCTATTCTCCAGTCAGCTGTTTTCTCTGTACAATCCCGCCTCATCGGCCGGCGTCTCTGGAGACATTTACGCGATGGCTGGTTACCACTATCGGTTTGGATGCGAACGTGTATCGGCTTCCACGCCTGTGGGTGCTCTCGAAGTGTGATCAGCGACAACTTCATGCGCATTCTTTAAAGGAGATAGATTAGATGACATAACTCGGGCAGTGTATTTATTGGAACGGCTTCTTCCCTAGTTCTGCCTCTACCTGGAATTCCCTTCCTGGTTCTTGCTTTTCCCCTGCCTACGATCTTGCCATTTTTAAAAGGAATGTTGATTCCTGTCTCCGGCCTTCCTGAGTCCCTCTCTATCTTCATTTTTTCTCTAGATAATGTTGAATTTCTTCGATGAGAGTGAAGCACAGACGATCTTGAAATGGCATACTAGCTGGATGTATGATTGTTTATCTACCCATGCATGTACATGTACATTGACCAATACACGTTTACAGGCATGGTAACAGATCATTTGAATGGCATCATTTGGGGGGTAAAACTCACTTTTGTCTACATATTTGTATATGGATAGAAAGAGTATTAGTTGTAGAATACAAAAATGAAGTCAAAACTTTCTCAGTATTTTTCTAAAATTATGAAATTTACATAAATATGAAAAAAAATGAAATTTTCAAATTCAAATGAGAGATTAAAAATGGCCGCAATTTTTTTCCAAAAGCCCCTGGAGGATTTATTTCTGCACAGAAATGTAGCTCAATATGTAAGCTTTAGAATAGTATATAATGTGATGAGGTTTCTGAAAAGAAAAGTGGACTTGTGAGGACAAAATCACAGCACATGCAAAATTCACAAAAATGGGCCTGAGCTTAAAGGGTTAACCTTGAGTTACTTTTCAGCCTTGTTTTGGGCGATCTTGCTTAAAAAAAAAAACTCGCAAAATATACTGTCAGCAGCCAGTAGAGTGTTGGCTGGAGCACAGGACTGCCTCCAGCCAGGATCTCATCAGTAATGTGAGGGTTTCCCCTTTTGGAATCTGCCAGTTTTTCATGTTCAGTTTCCATGCACGTGTATTCTTGACTGTGTTAATCTTCTGGCTCAGAACATGACACAAATCTCATCAGGGACGGCACTGCTTTTGGTGTTGCGGTTCTGGGTGTGTGACATCTCGCATGGCCCACTGCCTCATTGTGCCGGTGTCAGTCTACATTTTCTATGCAAATGTAGTAATTTGCTCTACAGGCAATGTATGAGTGACATAGACTCCCCCACAGGATTGTGGTTCGGGTCTACGAATGAATACTTGCGTGTAGAGCATCCCTCTTTCCTGCCCCGCATCCTCGATGGTATTGGTATTGATTCTGGAGAAAAGAGGATGATACTGTACGTGAGGCGCATGCGCCATGAGCCATTATGGGTAGGACGGTGGAGGGCGCTGTTTGAAACTCTTATCTGGCGATATGAGGGGAATATGCAAATGTAGTCATTTGCTCTACATGTTACCCCAGGATTATATAGGATTCCTGCATCTGTATTCTTGTAGTGTCTTTCCTCTTGGTAGGGATTTCTATGTATAGTGTATGTATAGTCATTTCTTTCATCTTGGTGAGCAGAATGCCACAAAGATGACGGTTTAAGTGTTGCAATCAATTCTGTAACACTGGCAAAAGAGAGATCAGTAGGCAATTTCATCAAACCATTGTCGCTTACGGCCAATCGCAAGACAATGGGCTATGCACAGAAACAGTCTGTCAAAAACTCACGATGGATTATCCACCGTAAGTTGATTTACAATGTATCATAAGGCATTGTGAAATCTACCTCTGGTCAGGTACATGTGTAGATCATTGGATGCATGTTGTAACATGTTGTATTGTGTTGTTTTCTTGTTGCAGGTCTAATTCAGCCTTGGCAATATGACATCACCTCTGCTGTCCGCAATTCACGGCTACCCATTATGCGATGCACTTCATTTCACTTGAAGAACCCCAAGAAGTAAGTATCTATTCAAATAACTTTTCAAAGACATTTTTTCTCAGAAAGACCCGCAGCCAATTTCACGAAACATTAGTTTATGGCTTAGCTCCACTTATGCCATATCTTATTGCGTAAATTGAGCAGTAACTTTATGACGGATTTCACGAAAATAACACATAATCGGGAGAGGGCGGAAGTCTGGAGCTTACGTCACTTCATTAGGTGGCGTTAGTCATTGCCACACATTGTAAATATGGTGTTGATGATATGCTGTTAGCGCAGCATGAACATTGAAGAACACCTGGCCGAGATATTGTATCGGGACAGAGCAAATTATTTGGATGCTCTCAACGACAGAGAAATTCTAGAGGGTCCTATAGATTTTCCTGTGAGGGGATCATTTGTATTGTTGAAGACAAAATTGCAAGAGATTTTTAGTGTTCGACTTGGTTAATTTCCTGTTTTTTAATGTAATAATTAAGTAAATAAACAAAGAAATGAAATGAAATGAAGTTGAATTAAGATTCTACCGAGTTTATCACTAACAATGAAGGCCTTATGTGAGATTGCACCATTCACCAGAATATATCATCATAGTTGAGAGAGTCCATTGTTTAAACAAGTAAATTCCTATATAAAACCCCACATGAGCCCCAAGCTCCTCAGTGCATTTTGTGTTATACCCAAGTCTTGGCCGTCAGTCCAAAAAGGGATGGGACGGATCACACCTCAGTGGATATGTTATCACATAACACTTAGGCCTTACGTGAGAAATTTAGAGCCAGCTGACAGGCAAGAATGAGTACATGCACAGCAATCATATCATCAAGATCCATCAGCAATTTATTGCTTAACTGAGAACTAAGCACTCTGTGCGGTATCTAACACCATCTTAGTAATGGATAGGATTGGGATAGGATTGTTATAAAACTTGGCAAAGGTTGAACAGTTTGTTCATCCTGCAGTACGTACCTGTAAGATACAATCTAATGAAATCGTTTTGAAAGGCTTCACTGCGTGCTGCCGATCGGATACTTTGCGCTTTGAACGTATCCGTGTCGATACCTGCTGCTTTCAAAACAATCTTAATCCATCTGGATAAGGTTTGCGTCCGCACTTCTTTATGAGGGACCACATAACTTTGAAAAAGCTTGCGTTTCTTTCCCCAACGGAGCGTGTTTTTGACAGATACTCTTTGAGTAAACTTACAACACAGAGCAACTTATCAAAGGGGTAGTGGCCTATGTATGGTTTCCCAACCTTACAGGTCTAATTTAGTTGGCTTGTCAACTATAAAAAGTAACTCCAGTCGCTGTAACTTGAACATATAGTCTAAATTTAACAGAGACAGTGTTTGGCAACCTTGTCCAGACACAAGGGCGAAAAGGACAGCATTTTTCATTGCAATAGCTTTCAGTGACAGTTTGTCATTCGGACTCAACCTTTTAACCCTAACCCCCTCTATGTTTGCCTAATTCCACCCTGCTGATCCCAACAGTATCCAACAAGCATAAAAGTGTGAAGCCTGCTGATCCCAACAGTACCCAACAGTGGATACTGTTGGGTTCAGCAGGGTCCTGTGTTGATGGTAATATTGCAGTTACTTTGCACATGATGCCAGGCCCAACTAACTCCAACTGTATTGTACAGTGTTGAACCCTGCTGATCCCAACAAAGACTATCACTCGTGTAACCAGCAATTGTTGGATGCTGTTGGGTTCAGCATGGTACTACATGTATGTTGTTGGGTGTTTGAATAATGGTCATTGTCTTTGTTTTGTTTTTTAGGCTCAGAATTTTGGCTAGAAATCTTTTGTCTCTTTGCCAAGTTATCATCACAGCCTTTTTTTTTTTTTGGTGGTATTTTTGGGGTTTTGTTTTTGTTATAATGTACATTGTACTTTTCTCTAGGGCCTTTCTCTTGGGCCCTTTCTTTGGGGACTTTTCTCTTGGGCCTTTCTCTTAGGCCCTTTCTTTGGGGACTTTTCTCTTGGGCCTTTCTCTTGGGCCCTTTCTTTGGGGACTTTTCTCTTGGGCCTTTCTCTTAGGCCCTTTCTTTGGGGACTTTTCTCTTGGGCCTTTCTCTTGGGCCCTTTCTTTGGGGACTTATCTCTTGGGCCTTTCTCTTGGGCCCTTTCTTTGGGGACTTTTCTCTTGGGCCTTTCTCTTAGGCCCTTTCTTTGGGGACTTTTCTCTTGGGCCTTTCTCTTGGGCCCTTTCTTTGGGGACTTTTCTCTTGGGCCTTTCTCTTGGGCCCTTTCTTTGGGGACTTTTCTCTTGGGCCTTTCTCTTGGGCCCTTTCTTTGGGGACTTTTCTCTTGGGCCTTTCTCTTGGGCCCTTTCTTTGGGGACTTTTCTCTTTGACCTTTCTCTTGGGCCCTTTCTTTGGGGACTTTTCTCTTGGGCCTTTCTCTTGGGCCCTTTCTTTGGGGACTTTTCTCTTGGGCCTTTCTCTTGGGCCCTTTCTTTGGGGACTTTTCTCTTGGGCCTTTCTCTTGGGCCCTTTCTTTGGGGACTTTTCTCTTGGGCCTTTCTCTTGGGCCCTTTCTTTGGGGACTTTTCTCTTGGGCCTTTCTCTTGGGCCCTTTCTTTGTGGACTTTTCTCTTGGGCCTTTCTCTTGGGCCCTTTCTTTGTGGACTTTTCTCTTGGGCCTTTCTCTTGGGCCCTTTCTTTGGGGACTTTTCTCTTGGGCCTTTCTCTTGGGCCATTTCTTTGGGGACTTTTCTCTTGGGCCTTTGTCTTGGGCCCTTTCTTTGTGGACTTTTCTCTTGGACCTTTCTCTTGGGCCCTTTCTTTGTGGACTTTTCTCTTGGGCCTTTCTCTTGGGCCCTTTCTTTGTGGACTTTTCTCTTGGGCCTTTCTCTTGGGCCATTTCTTTGGGGACTTTTCTCTTGGGCCTTTCTCTTGGGCCCTTTCTTTGGGGACTTTTCTCTTGGGCCTTTCTCTTGGGCCCTTTCTTTGGGGACTTATCTCTTGGACCTTTCTCTTGGGCCCTTTCTTTGGGGACTTATCTCTTGGGCCTTTCTCTCGGGCCCTTTCTTTGGGGACTTTTCTCTTGGGCCTTTCTCTTGGGCCTTTCTTTGGGGACTTTTCTCTTGGGCCTTTCTCTTGGGCCCTTTCTTTGGGGACTTTTCTCTTGGGCCTTTCTCTTGGGCCCTTTCTTTGGGGACTTTTCTCTTGGGCCTTTCTCTTGGGCCCTTTCTTTGGGGACTTTTCTCTTGGGCCTTTCTCTTGGGCCCTTTCTTTGGGGACTTATCTCTTGGACCTTTCTCTTGGGCCATTTCTTTGGGGACTTTTCTCTTGGGCCTTTCTCTTGGGCCATTTCTTTGGGGACTTTTCTCTTGGGCCTTTCTCTTGGGCCCTTTCTTTGGGGACTTTTCTCTTGGGCCTTTCTCCTGGGCCCTTTCTTTGGGGACTTTTCTCTTGGGCCTTTCTCTTGGGCCCTTTCTTTGGGGACTTATCTCTTGGACCTTTCTCTTGGGCCCTTTCTTTGGGGACTTATCTCTTGGACCTTTCTCTTGGGCCATTTCTTTGGGGACGTTTCTCTTGGGCCTTTCTCTTAGGCCCTTTCTTTGGGGACTTTTCTCTTGGACCTTTCTCTTGGGCCCTTTCTTTGGGGACTTTTCTCTTGGGCCTTTCTCTTTGGCCCTTTCTTTGGGGACTTTTCTCTTGGGCCTTTCTCTTAGGCCCTTTCTTTGGGGACTTATCTCTTGGGCCTTTGTCTTGGGCCCTTTCTTTGGGGACTTTTCTCTTGGGCCTTTCTCTTGGGCCCTTTCTTTGGGGACTTATCTCTTGGACCTTTCTCTTGGGCCCTTTCTTTGGGGACTTATCTCTTGGACCTTTCTCTTGGGCCCTTTCTTTGGGGACTTATCTCTTGGACCTTTCTCTTGGGCCCTTTCTTTGGGGACTTATCTCTTGGACCTTTCTCTTGGGCCATTTCTTTGGGGACGTTTCTCTTGGGCCTTTCTCTTGGGCCTTTTTTACTCACTTTTTTTACTTGTTTACTCAGAGGGCCATTGTATGGCATTATACTTTGAACATTCTCACATGTGTGCTTACTCAAAAGAATGTTATTTGTTATTTATCTTTGAGCAATATCACGATTGTGCTTACTCAAGAGCGTGGGTTGTCCAGCTAGTTTTTCCCCCTGCCAGTTTTAGGGGCGGCACTTTGAGTTTAAAGGGCTGTTATAATGGAAACTTCCATGAGCCGTTTGATAGGATCTTGTGTCCCTGGGGATGCCCTGAGGTCGTGTTCTTTGACTGACCCCTTGATCTGTGGCCGACTTTGTAGGCCAGCTTATTAGACTCCTGTATGTCTCTACACTTTTGTGTAAGGTTGTCACCAAAGATCAAAGTTCAGTTACTGGCACTTGAGCCGAACGCAGGCCACCAAATTGTTGGTTTAGGTGCAGTTTTTATGAATTTGCATCGTCTCACACTGAGTTCATAATTTGCTTGGCCCAGTATTGAAACTGCATCGAGCAGTTTGGTGATGTCAGTCTTAACATCGGTCAGTTGCCCCGGCAAAGTTTTAGTCTGACTATTAGGGATTCAATGACACGCAGTATCGGTACGATGCCCGATAGAAGGGCTTGCTGAACCTTTTGCATCTTGATATCAACTGATGAGCGGGTCTTAGCCTGCAAAGTATCCCACGCCTCCGGATTAACCTGTGTCAATCCGAGTGCTGTCATGTTGATTGGTCTCTGGCAACTCTTAAGTTTTCCAGACACCATCCTTTCAGGCAGTCTTTCAGCATGTTTCTAATAACGAAAGGTTGCCTGGTGTTTCCGTGCCGGTTTCTCCGGGTGTTTCCTGGTGGAGTGTCCAGTAGAAACACAAACGGGTGTCAAATTTTCCCGATCCTCACCCAGCAACCCAACGCTCACCAACAGCCACCTACTGTGGTGGATCTTGCCGGGTGTCCTCTGGTCACACTCACAGTAGAAACACATGCAGTTGCTGGTTCCCGGGTGTATCGGAAATGATTTGCTATTTAGTGATTCTCAATGGATTGTGTGCCGTGTTGGATGTAAAAGCAACGTGAAAGTTGACAGCAATCTGACCAAGTCTGCTTTTGATACCTTTTTATTATTATTAATATTATTTATTCGGACAATGAAAACAAACAAGAAGTACCTTCAAGGTGAGAAAGGTCATACAGTCTATATCATGGAAATTCAAGATGGGAGATAAATTGTTGAATAAATACCAAACATGGAGAATATCATACACATGTATCAGAGATGTGATAGGTCAGGATGAGAAGGGGAAGAGATGGGCAGGAGGGTAAGAGGGAACATGGAGGGAAGGAGTAAACAAGCAGAGTAAGGACAATCCAATCTAAGATGGCCAGGAGGAACCAAAGTGAAAAACACTGTGACTCAAAAGCCTGTTCCTCCAAGATGACCTTCATCATCTTGCTTGTTTACAGCGCGAAATATTTCTCACAATTCCTTGCCTTGACCTGCAACGTGACCCGATTCATTTTGCACGTCCAGTCTACCCTCGACGAAGGTCAATTGTGGGCGACACTCGCCTTTTCCTTACTGAGTGGAAACAAGGCGTTTGTCGGTGATCCGGATCACCGACACCTGGAAAAAAGTGGGCAAGAAATACTGGGTGTTAGCGTGTGCTGAGTAAAAACTCTCAAATTGACGCATCATTTTGGTCGTGAGGTCGGCCAACTTTTCGTTAACTGCGGTCCCTGTGGCACCTTCGTAGTCAAAAAGCTGCTCGTAGTCTCGCAGGACTGCGTCGTCTTGTTGGTTGTCCTCTAGCAAAATGTCCAAGGCCTTGCTCATGCTGAGGATGCTGCCAGAGTGGTCAGAGTCAACTTTAGGCCGCTTAGGGCATGGCTCTGACAGGACTACAGCCTGTATCTGATCTACAGCATTGGCCGTAGAAGACAACTGCTCTTAAAGCGTTGAAAGTTCGTCTCTCGTAATGGTGTTTGCCGTATCCTTCCTCTTTGCTTGTGCCGGTTTCCTGATCGTTGGGTTTACCCCCGGTCGGAGTGCTGTCGTTAGACAGACCCTGCTGATCTAACTGGGTGAGAAGATCAGAAGGAACGGCTACCAAGTAGAGAAGGTCACATTGTTCACTCATGTTGGATTTTTCACAGACACAGTTGTAGATGATACACTCCGGTCACGAAAAATGCACTGAGGAGCTTGGGGCTCGTGTGGGGTTTTATAGGAATTAATTTGTTTAAACAATGGACTCTGTCAATGGTGACATACATGCCGGTGAATGGTGCAATCTCACGTAAGGCCTTAAGTTTTAGAGATAAACTTGGTAGAATGTTAATTAAACTTAATTTCTTTTCATTTATTTGTTTATTTGCTTAATTATTGCATTATAAAACAGGAAATTACCCGAGTCTAACACTAAAAATCTCTTGCAATTTTATCTCAATACAATTGATCCCCTGAAGGGAAAATCTATCTATAGGACCCTGTATAATGGAAAACGACAGCCTACCTCCCTGCAATTGGCTGCCTCAAACAAACATCCCATGGTGCATGTACTCTCAATGAACATGTCATGTAGCCTTTGTACGTGTACCTGAAAGCATGTGCAGTTCAAGCATTCGTTGCTATGACCTTAGGGTCACCCTCGTGACCTTGTCCACTACATTCAATAACAACTAAAATAGCTGCCAACCATTCCTATTTTGGAGGAATCAGTCCTCTTTTTTGGTAAAAATGTATCACTTTTTGCAAGCTCTTGACAACAGATTCTGATTTTTGGCTTGGAAAATAATATACATGTATTCCTATGTAGTTTGCTCTGTGATTCCTCTTTTTTTTAGCAGAAGTATTCCTAATTTCCTTTAAGATAGGTTGGCAGCTTTGAACTAAGAGAAAATCCAATGCTGCACAGCTCAGTGGTGTTTTGTGAAATTGATTTCAAGTTATGGCGCAGCTATGCCATAAGTTTTGGAAGCATTGCGCACTGCATACAAAATGCACTGTTTCGTCAAGTCGGCTGCTGCACATGGCTTTTTGCAATTGACATGCATGCCAGTAATAAAGATGTATTCTGAATAATATGCTCTTGAAAGCTTTTTGAATCGTTACTTATTGGGATGTTGTTTTTACTTCTTCTGTGCTAGGTGATCTTGTCAAGCCAATGAACTGCGGATGTTTTACAGTGGAGATGTCACCATTCCAGCCAGTGATGTTGCCTGTCCATAGCAAACAAAGACGTCATAAAGTAATTATTTTTGCTAAATTTGGGAGGGGGTTAAAGCAGCTGAAATTCAAAATTTTTAAAAAAGAAAATGTTTTGATCACCAGAAAAAAATTCTCGAATTTTCAGAAATTCAGAACGTTTATCAAAATGCCTCCTAATCTTCCCTGGATCAACACAGTTTTTCTTTGGTGCTGTATTCAATTCTTATACTTTCAAACTGTCCTCAACTCATGTTGGTGATATAAATGAGGCACACTTTTTGGGGGTTGGGATCAGTCTCGAATCTAAGAAGAAATCTTTCATTTTATCTGAAGTCTTTTTAATACAAATGTAAATTTTGCTAAGATTATTTTTGATTATTACTTCATTTTCATGTGTGTCAGTCTGGGATGGATTCATTTGATTGGGTTTTGTTCAGCATCACATTCTTACACGTAAGTGGTATATAACTGGTTCACCATTGATACATCATTTTTGGACCTGGTGCATGGCATCATTTTCATTGTCCTCTACGTAGGGAAATAGCTCAGTGAAACACAACATCCAATTATCCTCTTGGTGGGGATGTCTGTCTCTTTAATCATATCATTTTCCCCCGGAGCATCTTTGCTCATGTCATTTCTTTCCCCTGGGTGGGGATGTTAGAATCTTTGCTCATGCCATTTCTGTCCCCTGGGTGGGGATGTCAGAATCTTTGCTCATGTCATTTCTGTTCCCTGGGTGGGGATGTCAGAATCTTTGCTCATGTCATTTCTGTCCCCTGGGTGGGGATGTCAGAATCTTTGCTCATGCCATTTCTGTCCCCTGGGTGGGGATAACTGCATCTTCGCTCATGTCATTGCTTTCCCCTGGGTGGGGCAGCAGGTCCCAAAGAGGGCAGTATTCAAACGTCATTGCATATCCATTTACACAACTTTGCAATAGCTTCTGAAATTCATTTCCCCCAAATGGATCCATCCCAGTCATTAGTGATTTCATGTTTTCATGTCTTAAGTAATGGGTCAGGATAAAAGCTCATATAAAATCAATCCATCTTCATCCTTAGAAAATTGACTTTACGAAACGGCTTTTGAAAAAAAAGTCAACTTTTTAAATTTCTCCTTACAATTCCAAAACAATCTCCCCTGGGTGGGGATACCTGCTTTTTCTACCATTATTGCGGTTTGACATTTTAAAATTCTTTTTCAAATCTTATACGTTTGGTTTCTTTTATCAAAATCTACCAAAGTTTGTAAATTTTGTATGAGTACTTATCAGGAACCATTTCAAATAGCATTGGGGGTCGTAATATAGACGGAAATTTCAGTCTGGAAAAAGTAAATTTTTGAAATCAACTCTTGAATTTAATCTGGGAGAAGGGGGTGCTAAATACTTGAAATTTAAACTTTTGAAATCAATGACCCCCTGCCATTGTAATTCAGTAAGGAGCCTATGATTTTCCATTTTTATTCACCTTCACATGGAACTCACCATTTCTAATTCAGTGACTCATCATTTCATATATTATTTTTCTTTCTGCGTTTAGACAATATGTTCTGGCCAATTTGATAAAAAGAATCTGGGCAAACACTATGCTTTCAGATTTCAATCCTGAAAATACTAAAGCTGGGCTTTGGCAAAGTTGGGTTTTTAACCCAAATTCATTCAGATAAATGGCAAAACAAGCCAAATAAATGCTGTGTAATCAGCAAATACTATAGATATAGTTTAAGGGGATTTTTTCTCGAAACATGCATCAGAAAAATAACTAAGGAATTTTCAATTTTCTTTCTTCAGTTGCATGAAAAATGGAAAGTCATTGGCCCTTGTAGATAGATCCTCTGTACTTATGTTTTAATGATAATTTCACTGGTCCAACATTGATGCATTTTCTCTTTTGATGCTTGCCACCATTATCCCCTGAGTGGGGAATAGCTCAGTCATACATGGCATCCACTTTGCGCTCATGCCTTTCCATCCCCTTGGGGTGATGTATTTATCTTCACTCATGACATTTCTGTCCCCTGGGAGGGGATGTCAGGATCTTTGCTCATGTCATTTCTGTCCCCTGGGTGGGGATGTCTATCTTTGCTCATGTCATTTCTGTCCCCTGGGTGGGGATGTATTTATCTTCACTCATGACCTTTCTGTCCCCTGGGAGGGGATGTCAGGATCTTTGCTCATGCCATTTCTGTCCCCTGGGAGGGGATGTCAGGATCTTTGCTCATGCCATTTCTGTCCCCTGGGTGGGGATGTCAGGATCTTTGCTCATGTCATTTCTGTCCCCTGGGAGGGGATGTCAAGATCTTTGCTCATGCCATTGCTGTCCCCTGGGTGGGGATGTCAGGATCTTTGCTCATGTCATTTTTTATCCCCTGGGTGGGGACGTCAGGATCTTTGCTCATGCCATTTCTGTCCCCTGGGAGGGGATGTCAGGATCTTTGCTCATGCTATTTCTGTCCCCTGGGTGGGGATGTCAGGATCTTTGCTCATGTCATTTCTATCCCCTGGGTGGGGATGTCAGGATCTTTCCAAATCGTTCAGTTTGTTGGAGCGGTTCTCTTTTGTTTATATTTGTATTTGTTAATATTTATATTGTATCTAAATCTGCCAACTGCCAACACTCATGTCATTTCTTTCCCCTGGGAGGGGATGTCAGGATCTTTGCTCATGCTATTTCCGTCCCCTGGGTGGGGATGTCAGGATCTTCACTCATGTCATTTCTGTCCCCTGGGAGGGGATGTCAGGATCTTTGCTCATGTCATTTCTGTCCCCTGGGAGGGGATGTCAGGATCTTTGCTCATGTCATTTCTGTCCCCTGGGAGGGGATGTCAGGATCTTTGCTCATGTCATTTCTGTCCCTTGGGTGGGGATGTCAGGATCTTTCCTCATGTTATTTCCGTCCCCTGGGAGGGGATGTCAGAATCTTTGCTCATGTCATTTCTGTCCCCTGGGAGGGGATGTCAGGATCTTTGCTCATGTCATTTCTGTCCCCTGGGAGGGGATGTCAAGATCTTTGCTCATGTCATTTCTGTCCCCTGGGAGGGGATGTCAGGATCTTTGCTAATGCCATTCCTGTCCCCTGGGAGGGGATGTCAGGATCTTTGCTCATGTCATTTCTGTCCCCTGGGAGGGGATGTCAGGATCTTTGCTTATATCATTTGTCCCCTGGGAGGGGATGTCAGGATCTTTGCTCATGCCATTTCTGTCCCCTGGGTGGGGATGTCAGAATCTTTGCTCATGTCATTCCTGTCCCCTGCGAAGGAATGTCAGTGACTTTAAAAATCATTCAGTTTGTTGGAGCAGTTCTCTTTTTGTTTCTATTTGTATTTGTTTATATTGATATTGTATCTAAAACTGCCAACTGCCAATGCTCATGTCATTTCTGTCCCCTTGGTGGGGATGTCAGGATCTTTGCTCATGTCATTTCTGTCCCCTGGGAGGGGATGTCAAGATCTTTGCTCATGTCATTTCTGTTCCCTGGGTGGGGATGTCAGGATCTTTGCTCATGCCATTTCTGTTCCCTGGGTGGGGATGTCAGGATCTTTGCTCATGCCATTTCTGTTCCCTGGGTGGGGATGTCAGGATCTTTGCTCATGTCATTTCTGTTCCCTGGGTGGGGATGTCAGGATCTTTGCTCATGTCATTTCTGTCCCCTGGGAGGGGATGTCAGGATCTTTGCTCATGTCATTTCTGTCCCCTGGGTGGGGATGTCAGAATCTTTGCTCATGTCATTTCCGTCCCCTGGGAGGGGATGTCAGGATCTTCGCTCATGTCATTTCTGTCCCCTGGGAGGGGATGTCAGTGTCTTTGCTCATGTCATTTCTGTCCCCTGGGAGGGGATGTCAGGATCTTCGCTCATGTCATTTCTGTCCCCTGGGTGGGGATGTCAGGATATTTGCTCATGTCATTTCTGTCCCCTGGGAGGGGATGTCAGTGTCTTTGCTCATGTCATTTCTGTCCCCTGGGAGGGGATGTCAGGATCTTCGCTCATGCCATTTCTGTCCTCTGGTTGAGGATGTCTATCTTTGCTCATGCTATTTCTGTCCCCTGGGTGGGGATGTCAGTGTCTTTGCTCATGTCATTTCTGTCCCCTGGGTGGGGATGTCAGTGACTTTGCAAATCGTTCAGTTTGTTGAAGCATTTATCTTTTGTTTATATTTGTAATTGTTTATATTTATATTGTATAAAAACTGAGAACTGCATAAAATTGAATCTGAAGATATGCACAGTAGTGCAAAATGCGAGTGCCGGTCGGTGCGCCCTCTACTGTCTGGAATGCAAAGCGACCTAATGGCCCGGGTGCATTGGTCGGTATGCCTCATGTTCAGTGGCATCAGGCTGCTGTTGCTGCTGGTGCCCTAATCTGCTGCTGCTCTGCCTCACATGATTTGACAAGCTCATTCCAAAATTCCATCCAAATTCCCCATAGGAAAGAAAGGTCTTTGCTGTTGTACACTTAGATTTTGATTTGCCTGTGTGCTTGGGGTCGGACTGAGGACCCTTTTTTGCACTTTTTTCGATCTTTTGTTATCCTAAGTTGGTACCCGTCATGCTTTGTTCCTGTGTAATCAGGACGCTGTTCAGACCGGTCTCCATGACCACCTTTTCTTACAGGACGTCTGCTTCTGATCTGAGGGGGCTCTTGAACCTGATGGATGATGGTGACCTCTGTCTAGTTGATGATATGATGATTGGAGAAATGATATTTTGACATGTATTTTTTTCACTCATTAATTTCACTTGCATACTTGAAAAAAACCACATTTTCCTCAACTAAGGAGATATCAAAGACGACATTGGGTTGTGTAGTTTCTAACTTAGTCTAAATTAAACTAAATTTGTTGAGTAGTTGCTAACCAAGCTCCTAGTAACTTTAAAAGAATGTAGGAAAAATTAGCCTATTAGTCATTTTCTTTTATACGTTATCTTTAGTTTTTACAACATACAAGGATTTAATAGGTACTTCGTAGTTGTAAAAATGTAACCATATCAAATCACATGTCTTATTCTTCAATCTAAAATGCATGATTGGCTAGGTACTGTGACCATTATTATTCTGAAATTCTATTCTAACTATATTGCCCAAATTATGCTTAGGGAAGGCAAATCTTTGTAGATCTTAACAAAGGACAGGACATTGACTAGGAGTTTCTTACCTGTTAGATAAGAATTTGTTTTAAGTTAAGACACCAGTTGTAGCATAACATTTAGAAAATAGATCTCCAAGATTTAAACAGTTATAATTCTGCAAAATTTAAATTTAGTTTTATTTGTATTGGTAACCTTGACTTTGAAGATTCAAATCAAATTTTACAAATAGGTCAGACAGGGCAAACATTTATTAGAACTGTCGGCCGTAGTTACGATCAGAAAGCATTAGGTCAGGTGTTGTAGGCACTGACAGGATACTAATTAATGTAAAGTAAGTTATCCTTTGGAAATACCAGTCCCTTTAACTTACTCAGGATACTAACCTCTGCAATTAATGAATATATTCTAATGACGTCAGGTAATTGGCTGTAGGTAGATCATATAAATGTCATTGTTTATTTGAGCAATGTCTAGATTTGATTTTAAGATTGAAGGCTACTAGGGCATTTTTCTTTTAATTAATTTAAATCACTTTTCTTGTAAAATAATTATATACACTAGGTGTAGGTCTTTATTAGATTGTACTTGAGCAGCTTGTAGTCGTTAGATAATTCCATTTCCACTGTATCAAACCATGACAATGCTCAGTTGTGGGATGAAGCCATAATGCATTAGCTTACATTAGCAGATCAAGGATCAGAATGCAAGCACTTATTGCCAATAATTAGGAATTAGAAAGCTTGGTTGGTTGAGGTCAGAGTTAGAATTCAGGATCATACCTATAATTTATTTCAAATGCATGCCTTTATCACTTAGTTAGGGATCAGGAAGCATTGTTTGATAGTATAGTTCAAGATTGTGGAAATGATTCACTTTGATACCAATTTAATTCCAAAAAGATCTAAGATCTTTCCCGCATGTTTTGGCAGCATTAAAGAAATTCTCGAAGCATGTTTCTATCGCTTTCAGAAAATTCACGTCAAAACTTATCCTAAAAAATCCACTCGACCAAAACGTTGTGTGGCAAATTTGAAATCCTCTCTAAAAAATTTATACTGTTTTTGGCAAATGTTGAAATAGTAACGTATTCACCATGAATTTCTTCCGCAATCTGTAATTTTAAATCATTGTGTAGCTCATTATCCTGATAAATGTTTAGTTATTCAAAGAGTAGGTAGTAATTGTTTCAATAGTGTCTTCTTATTTAAGGTTTGTTTCTGTTTAGTTTATTAATTAGTATTAATTATTATTAGGTTAATGTTAGGAGTAGTTTTATCCTACATGAGCCCAATGTCGTCTACAATATCTCCCGGTAATAGGAAAATATTCTGAATTTTCTCTGTTTCATTTTCAAGCGACCCAAAGCAATGAACAAAAACATTGAAAGAAAATATTAGCATCTTGCTAAATACCATGAAAGCTCATGGATTTTGTTCTGGCCATTTAATTTTTTTAAGAAACAAATTGAATAGAATATTTCTCTCGTTAGACATGTCGGAATATTGTTTCTCCAATCAGCAAATCATCATCTAGACTGAAGTTGTCTTCATTTTGAGGGTCAAGGACTCAATTAGTGACGCTGTGGAAAAGTCCAAATGAATCGGCATTTTCTTTTTTCTTTTTTTTATACCAAAATTCACCTCCAAAAGTCTGAACATAGTGGCCTGGTTGCCCGAACAGGGAGTGACGTCCCGCCCACCCACACAGAAGTATCTCTATCTAAGTGTACAGCAGTGAAACCTTTCTGACCTTTGTTCAGGCCTTTGTCATTCCCAACAATGTGTGGCTTCCTGCCTCGCATTGCTAATGAGCTTGTTGAAATATGTGTTGCAGAGCACTGGTGGAGAGGGGTGCCAGTAGCACAGTAGTCTGGTGCCGCTGGACTTGGGGCATACTGGCCAATGTACTCGGGTCATTAGGTCGCTAAGCATTCCAGACAGTAGAGGGCGCACCGACTGGCACTCGCATTTTGTAATAAATTTTTTTAAAATAAAAAAAAATTCACAGAACACAGTGATCTCCTTTCACGTTTTTATTTGTCAAAACTTGAAATCTCCCCCCCTTACAATTTTAACAACGTGGTTGACTAAGGATACGCATACATGGTTTAAGGGGCTACATTGCAAACAGCCTCCCTGAAAGTTACAGCCAAAAGCAAGAGGGCGCTCATCATTTGGCATTTAGCCAATATGAAGAGCGCCCTCTCTTTAATGGCCATCTTTCATGGAGGCTTATTGAAATGGTCCAACAATATAACCTTCAAGAAAATTTGCATATGACCTTTATGCATAGCAAATAGGTGCAGCACAAAGGTCACATGTAAATAGTCTTCAGGTTGTATTAGCAGAACACATTTCAATATGCAATGTAGCCTCTTCCCAAAGATATCATTTCAAACTTTGTGCTTGACCATTTTTAACTATTTTTTTTGCAGCCGAGCAGCGCAAGTTTTGGACCTTAACCTTTTATCTTCCTTATATTTCAGCGCAAATGCAGAACAGTTTTTGGCGCCTAGAATTTGTACCCTGCAGTAGATGCTCCAAAAAAGGTGTAAAATCTGAATATCAAGCCCTTTTGACATTATATATTGCATTTTTATTTGCCAACAGATAAAGGTGATTGAGGCAGCGCAGCAAGAAAAGACGCAATCAGAATTGGACGTGAAATCGCCGGCACAAGCCATCGCAATTTGGAAAAGGTCAGCACAAAGAATGAAACAAAACCTTTGAAACCAGTAGTAACCTGCCACCGTAAACAAGTTGGAGTAAATTTGAGAATTGCGCGCAGCTTTTTGACTTTGATTGAATTGAGCGAATGAGCAGTAAAATGCTTAAACAAATTTGGACCATGTTTCGTCAAAAATAAAAAAATCAATCTACAGCCAGGACCATTTCTTGCAACTTTGAAAATGCCAAATTTTGGTGCATATCAATGCATCGTCGCGCTATCTTCAGTTAACTAGACACAAAATAAGCCCAGAAAGGTGGAAATGACATGCTGTTTTGAATGCAATTACATCAGACAAGCGCTTTGTCAACTGAATAAAGTAGATGTTTTGCAAATTTGGGGCGCGCTTTTCAAAATATCTAGAAACAAAACCAGATTTGTTTTTGGAGCAATCATAACGCATAAGTAACATCCAACTTGGTTCACGGTAGCAGGTTACGCGTATCCATAGTTAACCACTCATGCATGGTATGGTGGAAGTATGCCAGCTAATATCTTGATTCGCATTATTTTAGGACATTTGTTTCAAAGAAAGCAATTTAGCCAATAACAAAAAATTTCAACTTGATTTCTTGTTGCAACAATTCTGTGCTGCGCGTAATTTGGGAAAAATAAAAACTTAGCAGAGTAAAAATTGTCCAAACTGCTATGCAAATCCATGAATTATTCAGCTCAAAAGCGATTCAAACGTTCGAAAAACGACTTGAAATTTACACGTTCCAAGGACTAAATGATTTTGATTTTAGCAGTCTTTCCCCAAGGGAAAGAAAGTCTTCCAAAAATAACTGATCACAACAGAACAGTATGAGCACTGCTTCACAATGCATAGTGAATTTAGAAAAAGCTCATTGAATTATGCTAAGGAAATTAGACAGCGCGCTTTATTGATCAGTCAGTGAAAGAAGAATCAATGATATAGACTGGCATACTTGAACCATCCATGTTACACTTACATTTACATTTACTTACTTCCTCGCCCAAAAAGACTGGTATCTGGGGTGATTAAATTTTGTTTTTGAAAATTCCAAAGTACATTTTGTGTTTATTATTGCCACTCAACCCCCAGGGGTTGCATAAACTTCTTTCAACATGCTATTGCAAAATTCAGCATTTTTAAGGCCCATTTGGACAAAAATCTTTCATAAGAATTTGTGAAAAGTACATGAAATGCAGAACCATTTTTCTGGCGCATTCAACCCCCAGGGGTTGCATCAAATTGCATCATAATTTGATTTGAGAACTTTGAATTTGAAAGGTCCATTTGGACAGAAATCTTTTGGAAGAGTTTTTGAAAAGTATTACAATGCAATGAGGAATTTATAAGGGAATTCAACCCCCAAGGGTTGCATTAAATTGCTTCAACGTGATTGCAGAATGCAAAATTTGTTAGGCACATTTGGAGTCTTTTTAGAATACAGTAGTTTGCAGCGCTCAGAAATTTGTGCCAGACTAATGACCAGATACCAGTGGTTTTGGGGAGGGTCTAAAGTGAAGAACACATCCAATGAGTGCACACGGCACTCTCTTTTAATTATTGCAGCTTACAATGGATCCAGTTAATTCTCATATAAATAATAGTTCATAGTTCGGGTGAAATGTTCATTGATGACAGACATGTCTAATTTGGGATATTCTGAAAATCTAATGGATTTGTTGTCCTTGTTTCTTGTTTCAGATCACGAGGGTCATTGTCCAGGGCTTGTGCCAAGCCCATCAGGCATTAAGATGAATGGCATCGGCAGCTTGGTAACATCAGAGGTAGCTTGGCTGGACTCTAAGCTCTCCCAGGGACATCTGGACATCAGAACTGGATCCAGTCGCTGAATGCATGACAGATTTGATGGAGACCCCTTCGTTGTCTTGGCGTTCCACTCATCAGCTGGGTGGAGGTCGCTCGATGGTCATCCAACAGCTCGTCTCAGTGTGTGATGCACAGAAACACAAAAGTACAAAGCAAAAACCAAGAAAGAAATGTTTTACTTGATCATATTTAATAGAAATGAAGGGGTTGTTCATCGCGGTGGTGTAGATAAGTAGAAAGGGCGATTATATTTATTTCAGACATGGTCGAGCACAGGGTATGACTGACACACCATTCCTTTCTGTTAGTTTTGATATATTTGAGCTTTTGAAATTCTTTTTTTCGAACTGCATATGCAAATTGGTACGTGGTCTTTTTGGGTCTGCGTTACTAAACATGATGGTACCCAGACTGAAACGTGTAACATACCGAGACGAATGAGATCAGCAGTTTGGTAACATCAGAGGTAGTTTGACTGGACTCGAATCTCTCCCAGGGACATTTGGACAGCCGCTGAATTCATGGCAGAGAGATTTGAGGGAGACCCCTTCGTTGTCTTGGTGTTCCACTCTTCAGCTGGGTAGAGGGTCACACGATGCTCATCCGAAAGCTTGTCTCATTCTGTAATACACGGAAACACACACACAAAAGATAGTTTTTACTTATGCTATTTTTAACCCATAATCTAGAACAGGTTATGAGGCTTGCACCCTGCTTTGGGGTTATTTTTTGACAATGTCATACGCCATGCTTGGTTTTTAATTTTTTTTTTAAATTTTATAATAATTATTTTGAGGTTTTTGAATAATTTTTTTTAACTGGATTTGCAAATCAGTGTTTTTTTGTGTGTCTGCGGTACTAAACATGCTACCCAGACGTGTAACATACAAATCAAAATGGTTCATTCAACCCGTAAAATGTTCATGACCAGGATTCATGTGCATGGTGATTTTTGAATGTTAATTCTTGAAAGTATATGGGGTTAAGACCACCTAAGCATGGACAAAACCCACAAATGTGTGTTGCCGCACTGAACGTTTAATGCGGAAATGAATTTCAGCCTGAGCAAGCTAGGAAACATTTCAGGGAGACTTTTTCCCCCTAGATTAGTCTCACAGAACTTTTGCCAGAAATCCCTTCCAAAATGGTGGGAAAAACCTCCCAGATTCATTCCTAGAAATTTGTTATGACAAATGCCAGCCCGAGAATATATTTAGACAAAATCACACACGGCATGATTAAATTATGTTGGCCGAAACCAAAACACTTTTTTTTAGATGTACTGTATGTTAACTTAACACAATATTTAAAAAATAATCTCCTTTTTTTAAACATAAAAAAAAGGACAGGACAAATCCACACACCTCATTGTAAGTATTTTTGGGGTCCATTAAGCATTCGTTCTTCAGTGAGGGAAGATTTCCTGAATGTTGTCAGTTTCTGGACACTGTGGTATCGACCGTAAATTGCGTTGATCTTCCCTGGGGTAGAAACACGTCCAGTCAGCACCAGAGTCAGCAGCCAGAGAAAGGCGTGGTGTACGGGTTTCCTAGCCTTCATGAAGGGCCTATTGTAAACGGCCTGGTACCCTGTGTCCTTGCAATGTACAACGCTGAAGTATGGTGCGCGGTAGATGTACGGTGGATCTTATATGCCCTTAACAGTAGCTAATTTAATTTAATTAATAATTGAAAGACGTACTCAATATTCTTATTCAAGCATTTTAAATTAATAATTTTATTGTTACCATTTTAATTTCCAAACGAAAGCACCTAATATTCAACTTGAAGGGTTAAGCCATATATTATATCCGAGATTTTAATAATATTTATATGAGTATAACTTTAAATATTTCATAAAAATATATTTTTTAGACTTATATGATTATTAAAAATGTATTTTGTACTTTGATGATTGAAATAAAGCACCTTTTCCCCACTGATGAACCCTATTAGTCAGTATTTCTTATTTTAAATAATATAAGCATAAAATAAAAAAATAATAAAAACTTAAAAAATATTATATTAATAAAGACATTTTTAAAAAGGTCAAAGGTCAATAGGGCGCCCTCAAGCGTTTGATAAGGACAATTTTAAGCTATTTTTAAAAAACTAGACGATAGACCGTTAGCTGAGTATAGCGCCCTCTGTTGAGTAATTGTAGAAATTTCCAAAGTTTCAATCCATTTGAGGTAAAAACTTATGAAAAACAGTAGAGGGCGCTGTTTAATTTTTAATATTTTTTGGTATATAGCGCCCTCTATTGGCAAAATTTTGAAAGGTTTGGAACTTTCAATCCAGAAATGTTCCAAAACTTTCACAATTTTACCAATAGAGGGCGCTATACACAACTTCCTCTTAGAGATGCAGTGGTGTAATTAACCACGTGAGGGCGCTGTTTATTTTTGATCATTTATTAAATTGTGTATAGCGCCCTCTATTGGTGAAATGGTGAAAGGTTTGGAACTTTTCTGGATTGAAAGTTCCAAACCTTTCAAAATTTTGCCAATAGAGGGCGCTATATACAATTTAATAAATGATCAAAAATAAACAGCGCCCTCACGTGGTTAATTACACCACTGCATATCTAAGAAGTTGTGTATAGCGCCCTCTATTGGTAAAATTGTGAAAGTTTTGGAACATTTCTAGATTGAAAGTTCCAAACCTTTCAAAATTTTGCCAATAGAGGGCGCTATATACAACAAATTATTAAAAATTAAACAGCGCCCTCTACTGTTTTTCGTAAGTTTTTACCTCAAATGGATTGAAACTTTGGAGATTTCTACAATTACTCAATAGAGGGCGCTATACTCAGCTAACGGTCTATCGTCTAGTTTTCTAAAAATAGCTTAAAATTGTCCTTATCAAACGCTTGAGGGCGCCCTATTGACCTTTGACCTTTATTTAAATGTCTTTATTAATATAATATTTTTTAAAGTGTTTATTATTTTTTTATTTTATGCTTATATTATTTAAAATATGAAATACTGACTAATAGGGTTCATCAGTGGGGAAAAGGTGCTTTATTTCAATCATCAAAGTACAAAATACATTTTTAATAATCATATAAGTCTAAAAATATCATATTTTTATGAAATATTTAAAGTTATACTCATATAAATATTATTAAAATCATGGATATAATATAAGGCTTAACCCTTCAAGTTAAATATTAGGTGCTTACGTTTGGAAATTAAAATGGTAACAATAAAATTATTAATTTAAAATGCTTGAATAAGAATATTGAGTACGTCTTTCAATTATTAATTAAATTAAATTAGCTACTGTTAAGGGCACATAAGATCCACCGTACATCTACCGCGCACCATACTTCAGCGTTTTACATTGCAAGGACACAGGGTACCAGGCCGTTTACAATAGGCCCTTCATGAAGGCTAGGAAACCCGTACACCACGCCTTTCTCTGGCTGCTGACTCTGGTGCCGACTGGACGTGTTTCTACCCCAGGGAAGATCAACGCAATTTACGGTCGATACCACAGTGTCCAGAAACTGACAACATTCAGGAAATCTTCCCTCACTGAAGAACGAATGCTTAATGGACCCCCAAAATACTTACAATAAGGTGTGTGGATTTTTTCTATCCTTTTCAATTATTATTATTATTTTTTAGTTTAAAAAAAGATTATTTTTCATACAGTATATATATCTAAAAAAAAGTGTTTAGGTTTGGGCCAACATAACTCAATAATGCCGTGTGTGATTTTGTCTAAATATATTCTCAGGCTGGCATTTGTCATAACAAATCTTTAGGAATGAATCTGGGAGGTTTTTCTCACCTATTGGAATTTTGGTAGGGATTTCTGGCAGAAGTTCTGTGAGACTATTCTAGGGGGGAAAAGTCTCCCTGAAATGTTTCCTAGCTTGCTCAGGCTGAAATTCCTTTCCGCATTAAACGTTCAGTGCGGCAACACACATTTGTGGGTTTTGTCCATGCTTAGGTGGTCTTAACCCCATATACTTTCAAGAATTAACATTCAAAAGTCACCATGCACATGAATCCTGGTTATGAACATTTTACAAGTTCCATGAACCATTTTGATTTGTATGTTACACGTCTGGGTACCAGCATGTTTAGTAACGCAGACACAAAAACACATACTGATTTGCTAATCCAGTTAAAAAAATAATTCAAAAACATCAAATTATTAAAACAAAACAAAAAAACAAGCATGGCGTATGACTATGTCCAAAAATAACCCCCAAAGCAGGGTGCATGCCTCATAACCTGTTCTAGATCATGGGTTAAAAACAGCATAAGTAAAAACTATCTTTTGTGTGTGTGTTTCTGTGTATCACAGAATGAGACAAGCTTTCGGATGAGCATCGTGTGACCCTCTACCCAGCTGAAGAGTGGAACACCAAGACAACGAAGGGGTCTCCCTCAAATCTCTCTGCCATGAATTCAGCGGCTGGTTAATGTGCAGATGTCCGTGGGAGAGATTCGAGTCCAGTCAAACTACCTCTGATGTTACCAAACTGCCAATCTCATTCATCTTGGTATGTTACACGTTTCGGTCTGGGTACCATCATGTTTAGTAACGCAGACCCAAAAAGAGCACATACCGATTTGCTTACGCAGTTTGAAAAATAATTCGAAAAGCTCAAATAAATCAAAACTAACAGAAAGGCATGGTGTGTCCCTCATACCCTGTGCTCGACCACGACTGAAATCAATATAATCACCCTTTCTACTTATCTACACCACCGCGATGAACAACCCCTTCACTTCTATTAAATATAATCAAGTAAAAATTTCTTTCTTGTTTTTTGCTTTTTACTTTTGTGTTTCTGTGCATCACACAATGAGACGAGCTGTTGGATGACCATCGAGCGACCTCCACCCAGCTGATGAGTGGAACGCCAAGACACCGAAGGGGTCTCCATCAAATCTGTCATGCATTCAGCGACTGGATCCAGTTCTGATGTCCAGATGTCCCTGGGAGAGCTTCGAGTCCAGCCAAGCTACCTCTGATGTTACCAAGCTGCCGATGCCATTCATCTTAATGCCTGATGGGCTTGGCACAAGCCCTGGACAATTGACCCTCGTGATCTGAAACAGGAAACAAGGACAACAAATCCATTAGATTTTCAGAATGTCCCAAATTAGACATGTCTGTCATCAATGAACATTTCACCCGAACTATGAACTATTATTTATATGAGAATTAACTGGATCCATTGTAAGCTGCAATAATTAAAAGAGAGTGCCGTGTGCACTCATTGGATGTGTTCTTCACTTTAGACCCTCCCCAAAACCACTGGTATCTGGTCATCAGTCTGGCACAAATTTCTGAGCGCTGCAAACTACTGTATTCTAAATAGACTCCAAATGTGCCTAACAAATTTTGAATTCTGCAATCACATTGAAGCAATTTTATGCAACCCTCGGGGGTTGAATTCCCTTATAAATTCCTCATTGCATTGTAATACTTTTCAAAAACTCTTCCAAAAGATTTCTGTCCAAATGGGCCTTTCAAATTCAGAGTTCTCAAATCAAATAATGATGCAATTTGATGCAACCCCCGGGGGTTGAATGCGCCCAAAAAAATGGTTCTGCATTTCATGTACCTTTCACAAACTCTTATGAAAGATTTTTGTCCACATGGGCCTTTAAAATGCTGATTTTTGCAATAGCATGTTGAAAGAATTTTATGCAACCCCTGGGGGTTGAGTGGCGATAATAAACACAAAATGTACTTTGGCATTTTTTAAAACAAAATTTTATCACCCCAGATACCAGTCTTTTTGGGCGAGGAAGTAAATGTAAATGTAACTGTAACATGGATGGTTCAAGTATGCCAGTCTACATCGTTGATTCTTCTTTCACTGACTGATCAATAAAGCGCGCTGTCTAATTTCCTTAGCATAATTCAATGAGATTTTTCTAAATTCACTATGCATTGAGAAGCAGTGCTCATACTTTTCTGTTGTGATCAGTTATTTTTGGAAGAATTTCTTTCCCTTGGGGAAAGACTGCTAAAATCAAAATCATTTAGTCCTTGGAACGTGTAAATTTCAAGTCGTTTTTCGAAAAGTTTGAATCGCTTTTGGGCTGAAATAATTCATGGATTTGCATAGCAGTTTGGACAATAATACTCTACTAAGTTTTTATTTTTCCCAAGTTACGCGCAGCACAGAATTGTTGCAACAAGAAATCAAGTTGAAATTTTTTGTTATTGGCTAAATTGGTTTCTTTGAAACAAATGTCCTAAAATAATGCGAATCAAGATATTAGCTGGCATACTTCCACCATACCATGCATGAGTGGTTAACTATGGATACGCGTAACCTGCTACCGTGAACCAAGTTGGATGTTACTTATGCGTTATGATTGCTCCAAAAACAAATCTGGTATTTTTTCTAGATATTTTGAAAAGCGCGCCCCAAATTTGCAAAACATCTAATTTATTCAGTTGACAAAGCGCTTGTCTGATGTAATTGCATTCAAAACAGCATGTCATTTCCACCTTTCTGGGCTTATTTTGTGTCTAGTTAACTGAAGATAGCGCGACGATGCATTGATATGCACCAAAATTTGGCATTTTCAAAGTTGCAAGAAATGGTCCTGGCTGTAGATTGATTTTTTTATTTTTGACGAAACATGGTCCAAATTTGTTTAAGCATTTTACTGCTCATTCGCTAAATTCAATCAAAGTCAAAAAGCTGCGCGCAATTCTCAAATTTACTCCAACTTGTTTACGGTGGCAGGTTACTACTGGTTTCAAAGGTTTTGTTTCATTCTTTGTGCTGACCTTTTCCAAATTGCGATGGCTTGTGCCGGCGATTTCACGTCCAATTCTGATTGCGTCTTTTCTTGCTGCGCTGCCTCAATCACCTTTATCTGTTGGCAAATAAAAATGCAATATATAATGTCAAAAGGGCTTGATATTCAGATTTTACACCATTTTTTGGAGCATCTACTGCAGGGTACAAATTCTAGGCGCCAAAAACTGTTCTGCATTTGCGCTGAAATATAAGGAAGATAAAAGGTTAAGGTCCAAAACTTGCGCTGCTCGGCTGCAAAAAAAATAGTTAAAAATGGTCAAGCACAAAGTTTGAAATGATATCTTTGGGAAGAGGCTACATTGCATATTGAAATGTGTTCTGCTAATACAACCTGAAGACTATTTACATGTGACCTTTGTGCTGCACCTATTTGCTATGCATTAAGGTCATATGCAAATTTTCTTGAAGGTTATATTGTTGGACCATTTCAATAAGCCTCCATGAAAGATGGCCATTAAAGAGAGGGCGCTCTTCATATTGGCTAAATGCCAAATGATGAGCGCCCTCTTGCTTTTGGCTGTAACTTTCAGGGAGGCTGTTTGCAATGTAGCCCCTTAAACCATGTATGCGTATCCTTAGTCAACCACATTGTTAAAATTGTAAGGGGGGGGAGATTTCAAGTTTTGACAAATAAAAACGTGAAAGGAGATCACTGTGTTCTGTGAATTTTTTTTTATTTAAAAAAATTTTATTACAAAATGCGAGTGCCAGTCGGTGCGCCCTCTACTGTCTGGGATGCTTAGCGACCTAATGACCCGAGTACATTGGCCAGTATGCCCCAAGTCCAGCGGCACCAGACTACTGTGCTACTGGCACCCCTCTCCACCAGTGCTCTGCAACACATATTTCAACAAGCTCATTAGCAATGCGAGGCAGGAAGCCACACATTGTTGGGAATGACAAAGGCCTGAACAAAGGTCAGAAAGGTTTCACTGCTGTACACTTAGATAGAGATACTTCTGTGTGGGTGGGCGGGACGTCACTCCCTGTTCGGGCAACCAGGCCACTATGTTCAGACTTTTGGAGGTGAATTTTGGTATAAAAAAAAGAAAAAAGAAAATGCCGATTCATTTGGACTTTTCCACAGCGTCACTAATTGAGTCCTTGACCCTCAAAATGAAGACAACTTCAGTCTAGATGATGATTTGCTGATTGGAGAAACAATATTCCGACATGTCTAATGAGAAATATATTCTATTCAATTTGTTTCTAAAAAAAAATTAAATGGCCAGAACAAAATCCATGAGCTTTCATGGTATTTAGCAAGATGCTAATATTTTCTTTCAATGTTTTTGTTCATTGTTTTGGGTCGCTTGAAAAAGAAATAGAGAAAATTCAGAATATTTTCCTATTACCGGGAGATATTGTAGACGACATTGGGCTCATGTAGGATAAAACTACTCCTAACATTAACCTAATAATAATTAATACTAATTAATAAACTAAACAGAAAAAACCTTAAATAGGAAGACACTATTGAAACAATTACTACCTACTCTTTGAATAACTAAACATTTATCAGGATAATGAGCTACACAATGATTTAAAATTACAGATTGCGGAAGAAATTCATGGTGAATACGTTACTATTTCAACATTTGCCAAAAACAGTATAAATTTTTCAGTGAGGATTTCAAATTTGCCACGCAACTTTTTGGTCGAGTGGATTTTTTAGGATAAGTTTTGACGTGAATTTTCTGAAAGCAATAAAAACATGCTTCGAGAATTTTTTTAGTGCTGCCAAAACATGCGGGAAAGATCTTTTTGGAATTAAATTGGTACCAAAGTGAATCATTTCCGCAATCTTGAACTATACTATCAAACAATGCTTCCTGATCCCTAACTAAGTGATAAAGGCATGCATTTGAAATAAATTGTAGGTATGATCATGAATTCTAACTCTGACCACAACCAACCAAGCTTTCTAATTCCTAATTATTGGCAATAAGTGCTTGCATTCTGATCCTTGATCTCCTAATGTAAGCTAATGCATTATTGCTTCATCCCACAACTGAGCATTGTCATGGTTTGATACAGTGGAAATGGAATTATCTAACGACTACAAGCTGCTCAAGTACAATCTAATAAAGACCTACACCTAGTGTATATAATTATTTTACAAGAAAGGTGATTTAAACGAATTTAATTTAATTAAATTCAAATGCCCTAGTAGCCTCCAGTCTTAAAATAAAATCTCGACATTGCTCAAATAAACTAATCTGACATTTCTATGATCTACCTACAGCCTGATGTCATTAGATTATATTCATTAATTGCGCAGGTTAGTATCCTGAGTAAGTTAAAGGGACTGGTATTTCCAAAGGATAACTTACTTTACATTAATTAGTATCCTGTCAGTGCCTACAACACCTGGCCTAATGCTTTCTGATCGTAACTACGGCCGATAGTTCTAATAAATGTTTGCCCTGTCTGACCTATTTGTAAAATTTGATTTGAATCTTCAAAGTCAAGGTTATCAATACAAATAAAACTAAATTTAAATTTTGCAGAACTGCAACTGTTTAAATCTTGGAGATCTATTTTCTAAATGTTATGCTACAACTGGTGTCTTAACTTAAAACAAATTCTTATCTAACAGGTAAGAAACTCCTAGTCAATGTCCTGTCCTTTGTTAAGATCTACAAAGATTTGCCTTCCCTAAGCATAATTTGGGCAATATAGTTAGAATAGAATTTCAGAATAATAATGGTCACAGTACCTAGCCAATCATGCATTTTAGATTTAAGAATAAGACATGTGATTTGATATGGTTACATTTTTACAACTAAGAAGTACCTATTAAATCCTTGTATGTTGTAAAAACTAAAGATAACGTATACAAGAAAATGACTAATAGGCTAATTTTTCCTACATTCTTTTAAAGTTACTAGGAGCTTGGTTAGCAACTACTCAACAAATTAAGTTTAGTTTAGACTAAGTTAGAAACTACACAACCCAATGTCGTCTTTGATATCTCCTTAGTTGAGGAAAATGTGGTTTTTTTTCAAGTATGCAAGTGAAATCAATGAGTGAAAAAAATACATGTCAAAATATCATTTCTCCAATCATCATATCATCAACTAGACAGAGGTCACCATCATCCATCAGGTTCAAGAGCCCCCTCAGATCAGAAGCAGACGTCCTGTAAGAAAAGGTGGTCGTGGAGACCGGTCTGAACAGCGTCCTGATTACACAGGAACAAAGCATGACGGGTACCAACTTAGGATAACAAAAGATCGAAAAAAGTGCAAAAAAGGGTCCTCAGTCCGACCCCAAGCACACAGGCAAATCAAAATCTAAGTGTACAACAGCAAAGACCTTTCTTTCCTATGGGGAATTTGGATGGAATTTTGGAATGAGCTTGTCAAATCATGTGAGGCAGAGCAGCAGCAGATTAGGGCACCAGCAGCAACAGCAGCCTGATGTCACTGAACATGAGGCATACCGACCAATGCACCCGGGCCATTAGGTCGCTTTGCATCCCAGACAGTAGAGGGCGCACCGACCGGCACTCGCATTTTGCACTACTGTGCATATCTTCAGATTCATTTTTATGCAGTTTTTATACAATATAAATATTAACAATTACAAATATAAACAAAAGATAAATGCTCCAACAAACTGAATGATTTGCAAAGTCACTGACATCCCCACCCAGGGGACAGAAATGACATGAGCAAAGATCCTGACATCCCCTCCCAGGGGACAGAAATGGCATGAGCAAAGATCCTGACATCCCCTCCCAGGGGACAGAAATGGCATGAGCGAAGATCCTGACATCCCCTCCTAGGGGACAGAAATGACATGAGCAAAGATCCTGACATCCCCTCCCAGGGGACAGAAATGGCATGAGCAAAGATCCTGACATCCCCTCCCAGGGGACAGAAATGGCATGAGCGAAGATCCTGACATCCCCTCCTAGGGGACAGAAATGACATGAGCAAAGATCCTGACATCCCCACCCAGGGGACAGAAATGACATGAGCAAAGATCCTGACATCCCCACCCAGGGGACAGAAATGACATGAGCAAAGATCCTGACATCCCCACCCAGGGGACAGAAATGACATGAGTGAAGATAAATACATCATCACCCCAAGGGGATGGAAAGGCATGAGCGCAAAGTGGATGCCATGTATGACTGAGCTATTCCCCACTCAGGGGATAATGGTGGTAAGCATCAAAAGACAAAATGCATCAATGTTAGACCAGTGAAATTATCATTAAAACATAAGTACAGAGGATCTATCTACAAGGGCCAATGACTTTCCATTTTTCATGCAACTGAAGGAAAAAATTGGAAATTCCTTAGTTCTTTTTCTGATGCATGTTTAGAGTTTAGTGAAAGTTCTAGAAAAAATCCCCTAAAACTATATAGTATTTGCTGATTACGCAGCATTTCTTTGGCTTGTTTTGCCCTTTATCTGAATGAATTTGGGTTAAAAACCCAACTTTGCCAAAGCCCAGCTTTAGTATTTTCAGGATTGAAATTTGAAAGCATAGTGTTTGCCCAGTTTCTTTTTATCAAATTGGCCAGAACATATTGTCTAAACGCAGAAAGAAAAATAATATATGAAATGATGAGTCACTGAATTAGAAATGGTGAGTTTCATGTGAAGGTGAAAAAAATGGAAAATCATAGGCTCCTTACTGAATTACAACGGCAGGGGGTCATTGATTTCAAAAGGAAAGTTTACATTTTGGTACAATCAATTTGAGAAGTATGCAGCCCCCCCCCTCCCAGAATAAATTACATTTCCAGACCAAAATTCCTGTCGATATTACAACCCCACTGCCATTTTAAATGATTCAGGATAAGCACTCATACAAACTTTTTGATATATGAATAAAACAAGAATTTGAAACTGCCAAACTGCAAACATGGGAGAGAAAGCAGATATCCCCACCCAGGGGAGATTGTTTTGGAATTGCGATGAGAAATTGAGAGAATTTCAATAAAGATTGTCCCTTAACGTTTAGGGATTTTGTAGATTAAAAAGCAATGTCTCTCAGCATTCATTTCAAATATTTTGGTGAAAAAGTCATTTCACAATTGAGAATTCCATATGAGTTATTATCCTGACCCATTACTTAAATCATAAAGACATAACAAATAACTGAGATGGATTCATTATGGGGAAATGAATTTGAGGAGCACTTACAAAGTTTGGACAATGTGCAACTACATGTGTGCAACTATTTGAAGTTGACTCAACTTCTATTAGGGATTCATACAATAAAAAGACTTGCAATGACTTTTGAAAACTACCCTTTGTGACATGCTGCCCCACCCAGGGGAAAGAAATGACATGAGCATAGGTGCAGACATCCCCTCCAAGGGGACAGAAATGACATGAGCAAATATCCTGACATCCCCACCCAGGGGACAGAAATGTCATGAGCAAAGATCCTGACATCCCCACCCAGGGGACAGAAATGGCATGAGCAAATATCCTGACATCCCCTCCTAGGGGACAGAAATGGCTGAGCAAATATCCTGACATCCCCACCCAGGGGACAGAAATGTCATGAGCAAAGATCCTGACATCCCCACCCAGGGGACAGAAATGGCATGAGCAAATATCCTGACATCCCCTCCTAGGGAACAGAAATGGCTGAGCAAAGATCCTGACATCCCCTCCCAGGGGACAGAAATGACATGAGTGAAGATAAATACATCACCCCAAGGGGATGGAAAGGGATGAGTGCAAAGTGGATGCCATGTATGACTGAGCTATTCCCCACTCAGGGGATAATGGTGGCAAGCATCAAAAGAGAAAATGCATCAATGTTGGACCAGTGAAATTATCATTAAAACATAAGTACAGAGGATCTATCTACAAGGGCCAATGACTTTCCATTTTTCATGCAACTGAAGAAAAAAAATTGAAAACTCCTTAGTTCTTTTTCTGATGCATGTTTCAAGTTTAGTGAAAGTTCTAGAAAAAATCCCCTTAAACTATGTAGTATTTGCTGATTATGCAGCATTTCTTTGGCTCGTTTTGCCCTTTATCTGAATGAATTTGGGTTAAAAACCCAACTTTGCCAAAGCCCAGCTTTAGTATTTTCAGGATTGAAATTTTAAAGCATAGTGTTTGCCCAGATTCTTTTTTTCAAATTGGCCAGAACATATTGTCTAAACGCAGAAAGAAAAATAATATATGAAATGATGAATCACTGAATTAGAAATGGTGAGTTTCATGTGAAGGTGAGAAAAATGGAAAATCATAGGCTCCTTACTGAATTACAATGGCAGGGGGTCATTGATTTCAAAAGGAAAGTTTACATTTTGGTACAATCAATTTGAGAAGTATGCAGCCCCCCCCCCCTCCCAGAATGAATTACATTTCCAGACCAAAATTCCTGTTGATATTACAACCTCACTGCCATTTTAAATGATTCAGGATAAACACTCATACAAACTTTTTGATATATGAATAAAACAAGAATTTGAAACTGCCAAACTGCAAACATGGGAGAGAATGCAGATATCCCCACCCAGGGGAGATTGTTTTGGAATTGCGATGAGAAATTGGGAGAATTTCAATAAAGATTGTCCCTTAATTAACGTTTAGGGATTTTGTAGATTAAAAAACAATGTCTCTCAGCATTTATTTCAAATATTTTGGTGAAAAGGTCATTTCACAATTGAGAATTTCATATGAGTAATCATCCTGACCCATTACTTAAATCATAAAGACATAACAAATAACTGAGATGGATTCATTTTGGGAAAATGAATTTGAGGAGCACTTACAAAGTTTGGACAATGTGCAACTACTGTCTATATGTGTGCAACTATATGAAGTTGACTCAACTTCTATTAGGGATTCATACAATAAAAAGACATGCAATGACTTTTGAAAACTACCCTTTGTGACATGCTGCCCCACCCAGGGGCAAGAAATGACAAGAGAAAAGTCACTGACATCCCCTCCCAGGGGGAAGGAAATGACATGAGCATAGGTGCAGACATCCCCTCCCAGGGGACAGAAATGACGTGAGCGAAGATCCTGACATCCCCTCCCAGGGGACAGAAATGACATGAGCAAAGATCCTGACATCCCCACCCAGGGGACAGAAATGACATGAGCGAAGATCCTGACATCCCCACCCAGGGGACAGAAATGACATGAGCAAAGATCCTTACATCCCCTCCCAGGGGACAGAAATGACATGAGCAAAGATCCTGACATCCCCTCCCAGGGGACAGAAATGATATGAGCAAAGTCACTGACATCCCCTCCCAGGGGACAGAAATGATATGAGCAAAGTCACTGACATCCCCTCCCAGGGGACAGAAATGGCATGAGCATAGGTGCAGACATCCCCATGATGAGGAAAATTGAATGTAGTGTTTCACGAAGCTATTCCCCCACCCAGGGGATAATCATGCTACATAAAAATGCATCAATGGTGAACCAGTTAGCCTATGTACCATTTCTGTGTAAGAATGTGATGCTGAACCAAACTCAACCCAATGAATCCATCCCAGACTTAAGCACATGAACATGAAGTAATAATTAAACAAAATCTAATCTTGATCGAAGAAAGATAGGGAGGCATTTGGAGAATCATGTATTTCTTTGATGAAGAGTGTTTTAAAAAAAGGATTTGTTGCAAACAATTTCAACAAATTTTAAAGGCCCAATACAACATTGTTAAAGGTCAAAAGATTGCCACAGTTTGTGTGTTAAACTATTAAACATCCCAAAAAAGCAATCTTGCGAAGGGTTTAGCTCAAATGGTGATCTGAGAAAGTAGAAAAGGGAAAAAAACGTCACGGTTTTTGCACCATTCTGTAGTGTAAGAAATAATTTATGACTTGCGAGTAATGAACTATTTGTCGATGTTTGAGTGAATATTTCTTGAAAAGTACAGCATCCAAGACCGTAAGATTTCAACATGAGGATTCTATCTACAAGCTGTAAATCAGAAGGAAATCTGTGGACATCAATGTTTTCTGCTCTTCCCAATGTTGTATTGGGCCTTTAAGCTGCTATAAATGAACCCCCCCAAATCTAGCAAAAATAATTACTTTACAACGTCTTGGTTTGCGATGGACAGGCAACATCACTGGCTGGAACGATGACATCTCTTGTGATGAACGTCTCGGCAGGATCATCTAAGACAGAAAAAAAGTCACAACAAAGTCCCAATAACTAACAATTCAAAATGCCTTGAGCGTATGATTCAGGACCCATCTTTATTGCTGGCATGCAAATAAGTCAACATGCAAATCTCTCTTTCAAAAAGCAATGTGCAGGTCTCCCTGAAACATGGAGCTCTACACATAAACTAGAGTGTGCACTCTCTTATCAGTGCGTGGTACGAATGCGCATCCGCCATTGCCAAAGAGGGCAACTTCAGCTCAAAGTGCCTGGATGTAAGTGGCAATTGCGCATAACATGAATGGGGGAAAGTGTCCTGAAAGCCGGGCTGTTCACCGTGCAATTTAAGGGCCTGGACCCTGCCGGATTCTTTGAAGGCCCGCAACACTTTCAGGTGATGGCGGTTGTCACTGTGTCCGGTCAACTGCTAGCAATCTTTCCTTTCGACAAACACTGTGCTGCTGAGCTACTGGTGCTATGTTTTGTGTACACACGCATTCTACATGTACGTGTACGTACGTGTGCGTCCGAACGTTCGGCCATGCGTGCGTACATGTGCAGTCTTCGACACGTCGCGTCTAGTTTGCCCTCTTTGGTAATGGCATTGCATTCCCCTTGTTGGCACACATCACGCGACGAGTGTGCGCTCTAGTTTATTTACAGAGCTATATGCCCTGAAGCAATGTCTTCTGTATGAAAAATCCAAATATAAAACAACCTGGAGTTGATACTTACTTCTTGGGGTTCTTCAAGTGATATGAGGTGCATCGCAGATGGCAGTAACATCGCAATGGCGGGTAGTCCAGAATTGCCGATGTCAAAGGTGATGTTTGGCGTCAAATTCAGAGGGACTGGAGTTCACACCGTAGAGTGACATTGCCTAGACTGGATTAGACCTGTAACAGAAATATAACACAAAACGACATGTTACAACATGCATCCACATGCCACCAATGATTTACCTGACCAGATAACATAAACACAAAAACTGCCATCATTGTGACATGCTACCCTACCAAGGCGCAAGAAATGACAAGAGGAAAGATGCAGATATCTCCATTTAGGGGAAAGAAATGACTTGAGCAAAGGTGATCACATCCCCACCTAGAGGGAACTGCATGTAGTTGTTCACTAAGCTATTCCCCCACCCAGGGTATAATCATGCTACACACAGGTACACAAATGCTTCAATGGTGAACCAAGTTCAGATGGCAAGAATGTGATGCTGAACCAAACTCAACACAATGAATCCATCCCAGACTTCACAAGAAAATGAAGTTACAATTAAAGATAATCTTAGATGAAATTTACATTTGTTTAAATCGAATTCAGAAACAAATGAAAGATTTCATTTTAGATTCCAGCCTGATCCATCCCCAAAATAATTGTACGTCATCTAGCATGATTTGTGGATGATTTGAGGATGTGAAAAATATTAGAATTGAATTCCAAAGAAAAACTGGATTGATCCAAGTAAGATAAGGGGGCATTTAGAGAATCATTATGAAATACTACCAAAAAATAGGAAATGTTCTTTGGTGAACAGAATTTCATGAAAAGGATTTCTTGAAAAAATTGTAAATTTCATCAACTGTAAAAAAATCCCCTAAATCTAGCAAAAATAATTACTTTATAATGTCTTTGTTTGCGATGGACAGGCAACATCACTGGCTGGAATGATGACATCTCTTGTGATGAACGTCTCGGCAGGATAATCTAAGACAGAAGAAAGTCACAACAAAGTCCCAATAACTAACAATTCAAAATGCCTGAGCATATTACAGTTGACTCCCATTATAAGGAGCTTGGTTATAACGACAACTTGATTATAACGAGCATAGTTTCAAAGTCCCGATCAATTTGTGCACATTTGAATGGCAAAATATTAGTGTATAACAAGCACGCACATTACGAGACTCTGGTTATAACGAAAATTTTATAACCCATTTATAACAACTTCTTTTGCAAACTACGGGTGCCGTGACGTGTCAAAAACCAAACCTTAATCATGAATCGCATCTTTCAATGCCGCATGCATGCATGCAGTGCTGCAGTTTCGCGTGAACATTGTTACATCTCGCCGATAATGGAACACACAGTTTCAAAACCCCCTTGTGGTTTCAGACAATGGGGCTTTCAGGGAATATCAAATGAGTGCATGGAAGATTGACTCCATATCATTTAATACGAGGACACAAGGAAATTGAGAAAGTCTGGCGGACCTCATTATAACGGGAGTCGACTGTATTCAGATTAGTGATTACATCTTTATTGTCTGCATGCAAATAAGTCAACATGCAAATCTCTCTTTCAAAAAGAAATGTGCAGGTCTTCCTGAAGGAATGTCTTCTAAATTCAAATTCCACTTACTAAAAAAACCCCTGGAATGGATACTTACTTCTTGGGGTTCCTCAGGTGATATGAGGTGCATCGCAGATGGCAGTCACATCATATGAAGGACAGTCCTGAATTGCTGATGGCAAAGGCGATGCTTTCTGTCAGTGGCATCGCAGATGGCAGTCACATCCCATGAAGGAAAGTCCTGAATTGCTGATGGCAAAGGTGATGCTTTCCGTCAGTGGCATCGCAGATGGCAGTCACATCATATGAAGGACAGCCCTGAATTGCTGATGGCAAAGGTGATGCTTTCCGTCAGTGGCATCGCAGATGGCAGTCACATCGAATGAAGGACAGCCCTGAATTGCTGATGGCAAAGGTGATGCTTTCCGTCAGTGGCATCGCAGATGGCAGTCACATCGAATGAAGGACAGTCCTGAATTGCTGATGGCAAAGGTGATGCTTTCCGTCAGTGGCATCGCAGATGGCAGTCACATCGAATGAAGGACAGTCCTGAATTGCTGATGGCGAAGGTGATGCTTTCCGTCAGTGGCATCGCAGATGGCAGTCACATCATATGAAGGACAGCCCTGAATTGCTGATGGCAAAGGTGATGCTTTCCGTCAGTGGCATCGCAGATGGCAGTCACATCGAATGAAGGACAGTCCTGAATTGCTGATGGCAAAGGTGATGCTTTCCGTCAGTGGCATCGCAGATGGCAGTCACATCATATGAAGGACAGTCCTGAATTGCCGATGGCAAAGGTGATGCTTTCCGTCAGTGGCATCGCAGATGGCAGTCACATCCCATGAAGGACAGCCCTGAATTGCTGATGGCAAAGGCGATGCTTTCTGTCAGTGGTATCGCAGATGGCAGTCACATCGCATGAAGGACTGTCCTGAATTGCTGATGGCAAAGGTGATGCTTTCCGTCAGTGGCATCGCAGATGGCAGTCACATCCCATGAAGGACAGTCCTGAATTGCTGATGGCAAAGGTGATGCTTTCCGTCAGTGGCATCGCAGATGGCAGTCACATCGCATGAAGGACAGTCCTGAATTGCTGATGGCAAAGGTGATGCTTTCCGTCACTGGCATCGCAGATGGCAGTCACATCGCATGAAGGACAGTCCTGAATTGCTGATGGCAAAGGTGATGCTTTCCGTCAGTGGCATCGCAGATGGCAGTCACATCGTATGAAGGACAGTCCTGAATTGCTGATGGCAAAGGTGATGCTTTCCGTCAGTGGCATCGTAGATGGCAGTCACATCGTATGAAGGACAGCCCTGAATGCTGATGGCGAAGATGATCCATGAAGCCAAACTCAGAGGTACAGGAGTTCGCATCGTTTGGTGACATTGCCAAGGATGGATTAGACCTGCAACAAGTATACAAAAAAAAATACAACATATGACAACATGTATGCATCCATATTGCACCAATGAATTACCGGATCAGATCACACTTTTCCCATCAAAACAGAAATGACTGCAAGGATAAACAATGCACGGTGGCTCTTGGATGGAGAGCATTTGAACAGAGAGGGTATGGTCAAGTATAGATAACTCTCCGTTTCTTAAGACAAAGTTCTTAGAAAATTACATTCGATAAAGAGGATTCAGTTGCATGTACCAAGTACTAACCAATCTTTTGGACAACTGATAACTACAAGCTCTTGCCAGTTTTGAGATTCATGGACCAATGCATGTTAATGTACTTATGACTGCTTTGACCTGAATGGTGGGTGATTTGAATTTGATTGTACAATGTAAATGAAAATTAATCTTGTGTGTTAAAGGCCGTATATACAACATCGGTCAAAAGATTGCTAAAATTTGTCTCAGTTTGTGTGTTAAACCATTAAACATTCAAAAAAAGCAATCCTACGAAGGGTTTTAGCTGATCTGTGAGAGTAGAAAAAGGCAAAAAAATCACCATTTTTGCACCGTTCTGTAGTGTAAGAAATGGTAAACTACATGTATTTGTCGATGTTTGAGTTAAGATTTCACGAGAAGTACAGCATTCCAGACCGTAGGATTTCAATAAGAGGATTCTATCATGACCATCTACAAACTATAAATTAGAAGGAAATCTGTGGAGTGTGGACATCAATGCTTTCCGATCTTCCTGTTGCATTTAATTTTAATGACCTTTGTTTTCTTAAAGAAGGGCAACTCGAGATCGATTGGCTTAAAGTAGGGAACTTGTGGGGAACTGGTTTATGACTGCAGAACGACTAGGAAACTAGTCTAGGAAACAACACAACTTTCCCCCAACACTTTTTGTTCGGAGCACATCGGAATCAAGTATAAACATGGGTTTCATTGTCTATGAAAATATTTCTTAAGATATATTCTTAGAATTCATAACTTTTCAAATGAACTATGTGTTTAAATCAGATTTTTACATGTAGTTTTGATAATTTCGCTCAGTGGGAAGTATTTAGGAAGTAAAACTGAACAGCATATGAATAATGAAATTGGGACATACATGTAAAATGGAACGCGCAGATTTTGCTTGGCAGGCAGAGGTGCATTCTTGAGGCTAAACTTCCCTGATTTAAAGGGAAACTGTCTCCGGAGTTTGCGGTGAGTGTCCAAACTGTTCCCTAACTTGCTGCATGCACATATGGAGCTGTCTTTGATGACTAATTTGCTTGGGTTTGTGGAAGCGGAGATGCCAGATTTGTGCGACAAAGTTTCCGAGGCACCCTGTAGAAATTACTGCACACCCTGCTATTCGCTATAAATCATAAAACATTATCACTATGAATTTCATCTAAACCTTGAAACTAAAAAGTCACTGCGATTTCACAGTGCATTTTACAGTGAATTGACTGTGAAAATAATCACCTCTGACCTGATAAGGACATACTAAAGAGACCAGAGCCTAGGGTGGCAAGCTCCAGCCTTGAGGGATGGCTAATTCAATTGCCAGTAGGGACCACCAGCCATCATACATAGAGGTACTGTATTGTGTCCTTGTCCCTGTCACTCCCAGATACTTCTAAATTGCCTCTAGATAGCCATTTACATGTACCACCAGGAATGTGGCCTTGGGAGACCACTGGTGAAAACAATGAAAATGACTTGGCTAACTGTGTGCCATGAAATTGGGATGAAAACACGGTAAATTTTCTTTTCATGGCTAGCCTAAATGACATTTTCACCCCATTTTCACTGTTAAGATGTTCACAGAGCTAGAGATGTGCATACATGGTGTGTAACTATGTACACATACAGGGCTCGCACTTAGGAAAACAAATTGCATAGCAAAACTTGTTTACAAGTTTTCAAAATTGTACAGCAGTTTTTCATTCTGTTATATTTTTTCTTAATGTCATCATGGTAGTCTTTTGGTACTGGTAGAGTATAAATTTACATGTAAATTTACATACGTGTACTAATTTATTGTGTAAAAGTATACACACATACATTTTTGTATACTTATAAGTCTGAATAACAGCCCATGTTTCCACTATCTAATTAATAAAAGATTGTCCACTCCATCTAACGTGCTTCACTAAAGTTGCGTTAATAATTTATTCTACCTTTATGCTTGGAACATACACTGCGTTTACACTTGATCCCGCAAGGAGGATCAGATCCGGGTCAAAACCGTGTGTAAAAGCAACGCAGGATCAGATCCTGATCCCGGGATCTGATCCTCCTCTCGGGAAGGATCAGACCCGGTTCAGATCCCGCAATTTGCAAGTGTAAACGCAACACGGGATCAGATCCGGATCAGATCCCAGAAGCTGACGTACGCGTAGCTACATACAGTCTAACACTGACGACGAGATGCATAGTACAGTATGCATAGTCAAGTTTCACACGTAATGGCTGCCGTTGTGCTCCAGTGCGCATGATCAGTGAACAGTGCACATAACCTTTGCCCCCAGGTTGCAGCACTTCACTGATGCCACGCGGGATCAGGATCAAGTGTAAACGCGGCATGGATCTGATCCCGCTCGCTCATCGCGACCGCAGGATCTGATCCTCCGTTGCGAGATCACGTGTAAACGCAGTGTTTGAGCACATGATATTTTTAGTCACACAACTGCTTGCTCAATCTCCATCCATTCCCCCGCCTCATCTAACTCATCTTTCCATCTCTTCACTGTGGCAAACTTGACAGGTTTTACAAGTTTCTCCATGATGACAGCTAGCTGTCAAAACTTCAACAGCCACAGTAGCACGTGTTGCATGCATGTAGTATGTACAGTACATGAACATGTACTGTACACTGCCGTGCGTTTTGGCCAGTGCGTTGTCGTTCGGTGGAAATGCGTCATTGTGCGTTACTTGTTCGTCGAGCGCATTGGACAAACGTCATGCATTCGACGGCATTCCCTGCGTGAGTCAGGATTTTTTGTGCATGCAAACAAATGTGCGCAGAGCTCGACGCATGAATCTGCGCGCCATCAGGACGCCAGACACGCGCAGAGTGCGTTAGGCCAACGCCAGACATACTCGGAGCACACGTTGTGTATAGGACCGGTCACATTATAGCCGACGCATGACCAGCGCATTGAAAATTCCGCCAAAAAATGGAAAATAGGATCAGTGCGTCAGTGTGGGCAATGCATGCGCTGGCTGTTCATCCAACACACTCGCAGTACGTGTTGCATTCGTTGGGAGGTTTAATGGATGTGCTCTGTATACGGTATGTATGCACCCTGTATTGCGTCAGCAACACGTTATACATTCAGTGCAAACTCACTATAGCGTCTCCCACATTCTGAGAGGAGTTGGGTGCACATGGACGCACTGATCCTATTTTCCATTTTTTGGCTGAATTTTCAATGCGCTGGTCATGCGTCGGCTAGGTGTGACAGCCGCTTAACATCTGGTAACTCCACGACGGCGGCGATTTCACAACACCTTTTTTCATTGAGTACGGTTTACCACTACTGCACTAGTCTTGGTTCAAGGCGTTGTTGGTTTGGATAGCCAACCGTGATCCGCACTGTATACACACGTACAGTACGTACATGTACATGTACTCGCACATAGATCCGCACACATGTACGCGTTGAATTGTTGTTGACCGGTCTGTGTGGGTGCGTAATCTGCATATGTGTATTTGCGGATCATTCAGGGTAACGTATTCATCGCGCCCTCGCGCGTTAGGCGTTAGAGTATCTCAACCAACAACATCTTGAACCAAGACTACCGCTGCATTAGTGTGGCGAGTGAGAAGTACATGTACACTGTACAGACAGGCAGCAGGAATCACATTTACATTTTGTTTTCGATCAGCGCAATGAAGCTACAAAGTGATTGTCATCATAGTCATGGAAGATGAATTTGAAGCTTTTAAAACATTTAAAAAAAAGTGTTTGGATCGTCGCTAGAAAGTATCGAGTGATTTAGTTGAACGGTAAATGAATAATTAGACTATTATCATGTGTTTGAACATTAATTAATATTTTTGCATCGCAAACATGCGATACATTATAGTAATTTGTATCGCAACAAAGCTGAGTTGTGTAGCAAGCTGCGATGCGATACCGCTTGTAACGAGCCCTGTACCAATGTACATGTATTCACAGCATGTGTCATGTAGGACTGCTGTGCGCTAAACATTTGTGTTATTTCGCTGTGCATGTGGACATACATGTATATTCATTATTTCTTTTGTTTATTATCTTGCCGACTAACATAAGTATTGCACGATCAAGGATTTCTGTGGAGTAAACTTTCGTCTGGGGATCAATATATAATGAGTAGGATGCTTCATTTCAGTGCTTGGCCTACATGATAAATGAAGATTTGTGAAGCGAGTGACCTAATATTGAGTTCTTATTCCCCAAGTCCACTCTCAAATAAGATTGAGACCGACCTCCCCTCTGGTAATGGCATTGCGGCACAACCCCAGGACGGGATCTTCACACTAACAAATCAATGTGCTTCAGCATATTGTTCATTCATCTTCATTGTTGACATTTCCCTTGTACATGTAGTTTCAATTCAACAAACATACAGTGTATAGTTTCTTTCAAATAGTCATGCACTCATAATTAAAGTTTTCAAATTCCCAAATCCAAAAATCAAACAAAAAGAGATGGAGTATATATACTTACATGTACACATACTGGTACTTCTGGTTCTTCTGGAGGTTCTTCAGGTGATATGAGTAGCATCGCAGATGGTAGCATCGTATAAAGGATAGCCAAGTTGAACGATTGATTAGTTGACAGGTTGGTTGATAGGTTGACTGGTTGATTGACTGGTTAGCTGGTTGACAAGTGGGTTGACTTGCTGCCTGGGTGATTGGATGGTTGACTGGCACAGTGGCTGACAATTAGAATAGTTCACTGGCGGGGTGGTTGACTGGTTGACTGGTTAGCTGGCTGACAGGTGAATCGACTCGTTGCCTGGGTGATTGGATGATTGACTGGCACAGTGGCTGATGATTGGAATAGTTCACTGGCGGGGTGATTGACTGGATGACTGTTTGGTTGACTGGTTGACTGGCTGACTGGTGGTTCACTCGTTGACTGGCTGACTGGTGGGTTGACTCGTTGCCTGGGTGATTGGATGGTTGACTGGCACAATGGCTGATCATTGGAATAGTTTACTGACGGGGTAGTTGACTGGTTGACTGGTTGATTGACTGGTTAGCTGGCTGACTGGTGAGTTGATTTGTTGCCTGGGTGATTGGCTAGTTGAATGGCACAATGGTGGGATGGTTGACTGGTTGACTGTTTTTTTAATAGGTTGACTGGTTGATTGACTGGTTAGCTGGCTGACAAGTGGGTTGACTTGCCTGGGTGATTGGATGGTTGACTTGCACAGTGGCTGATGATTGGAATAGTTCACTGGCGGGGTGGTTGACTGGTTGACTGGTTGGTTGACTGGATGGTTGACTGGTTGGTTGGTTGGTCATTTTTTACTCATGTTGGTTAAAATTGTGACTTGTAGCCTTTGCTGCTGTAAAGAAAGGAACAGAAAGTATAAACATTACACATAAGACAAACTTAGACATGTCCCAGTATAATTCTTCCTCACACACGAATTGAGCTTTTCCCTTTGCACGCTGTCGGCGGCTCCAGTCCCCCATACTGTTTATTCCCTGGACGCTAACAGCGACTCCAGTCACCCAGCACTATTGTGTGCATAGCAGTGAGAATCTCAGCGAAATGCATGACCCCTGACCCCCAATAAGCTACACACTGCTTCACTTACAAGTGTACAACTGCATTCTATCACAAAACATTTCTGGCAAAATTTCTCATATTTTCCAATTAGAATAACGCGTGCTGAAACAAAAGACAGACACAGCGAGCTCCCAGGCTGCATGTCATGCAGTTTTTGAGGAATCGGACAGCGGAGAATCGGACTTTGAGGAGCTTTTTCGGTGTGATTCTGACTACGATGAAGGTGCCAATAGCGATAACGATGTTCCTATACATGTACTGTAAATGGCAAAAATATGGCGACGATTCTGATGACAGGCCCGTGGAAAGTAAAGAGGGATACTGGCTTGGCGGCCCGTAATGCCGTGCAGAATGAAGGCCTATGACAATCACTGGCTTGTCAACTTCACCCACTCTCATGGTCGGCGTATTTTTGATGGTTTTTATCTCATATGATAGGAAATTTCATGCTGAAAATTAAAATTATGTTGCATTTTTGTCCTGCAACACTTCCTTCACATTGTAAAAAGCGTAAGAAGAAATGTAGGTGGATTTTTTGCAGCATACCACAGGAAATGCAGCATCAGGGGAATAGTGTGTGTGAAAATATGTAGCGTGCTTAGGGTTAATACCACGGCGTCACCATGTACCCGGACCTGCCAGCGCGTCATGACATTTTCCTCAAACATGAATAAACCAAATGACCAGTATTGGAATCTGTGATTCTCACTGAATCCAACAGTGGGCTGTTTTCGGGTTAAAATCTCAGGGTTTCGGTCAGGGGTACCGGTAGTCGAAAACAATGGAATCATCCACGTTTTATCTATATGCAAAGTGAATTTTTAATTATTCATATATTCATATCCCTGCACCAAATGTGGAAGATCAATCAACCTTTTTGACGTTTGCAAAGCATCATGGGTATAGATGATAAACTGGCCATATTTTTATTGCACAACCAGACAACTGTATGGCGAAGCACTTTAGTTCATGGAACTGTTTAATTTAGAGTTGTGTGATAAATATACGGCCAGTTTGTCATTTATACCCATGACGCTTTGCGAACGTCAAATTCAAAGTTTATCGTTTTATCCTCTAAGAATTACGCATAGCATTATATACGGTATAGCGGCTAGCTGAGAAGACGTACAGGGGACCAGACTGCCATGATCAGTTGCGGTGCTGCCGTTTGAATTTCGCGACCGAACCGGGAGGTTTTAGCCCATTTTTATTTTGGAAATCGACACATTTTTGCCACATGGACAGTTGCACACAGGTGCTTGGTATGTAAACCACATTTGCTAGAAATCTTGGGCCAAATGAAGCAGTATTTTATAAGTTATGCTGAACCTGCTGAGCCCTATGCAACAGTACTAGTGAACGTTACACAGAAGCCTATGGAAAAAAGCATGGTTATCTGTGGGGTTCCGGTCGGGAGAGCAGCGGACGGCGTAGAACCACATACTACATTTAATACTAGTTCTGGGGGTAGAGGTGCATATTGAGACAGAACTCAGAAGACGGAATACAGAGAAAAGAAGGAAAGGAGGAAAGGACAGTGGGAGGTAGAAACTAGAGTAGAGGGACTAGGAAATGATACGCAAATTTGTTTGTTTCCATTTTTTGGGAGCATTCCCAATTTTAGACCCCCTCCCAACCCCTCCCCTAAACCCCTCCCACCTCGACACCCTCATTAATATTCATGAGGCTCCATTGCCTTTCATTCTTTTGCTTAAAATGAGACGTTATGGTGAGTGTAATAAACTAAAATCTTTTCTAAAATCTTGCCTCCCTTTCTTGAAACCAAAATTAAGGCCCGTATGCAAAGCTAGCACGTGAAACATCGCGCACACGTTCGTATGTGCAGCACGCCCCCCTTAGCATGACTGGCTGAGCTGCAAGCCGAATTCCGAAGGAGTCATATTTACTGACAAAATTCATACTTTAAACTCACGCAGACAAAAAACACACCTTCCTAGTGCCACCTAGGGGACACCCACATTCATTTAAACTTACCATGGCTGGTAGATATGGGGGTGAGCCGTCATTTGAAGCAATTTTGAGAAGGACTTCTGAAATGTTTTTTAACGCACGTGTAATACTGACGCCATTCTGTGTCGATATGAAGCGAGCCCTCTAGCGGTCAGCTGCCTACAACCTTTTTTAATTCAAAATACACTGAACATGTAATTGTACCATGCTGGAGGAAATTATACACAGACTTGTGATAAGATTTGTAGCTTTTAATGGAGCAAATATCAAAGCCAAAGGACACACCACATTTCTTTAATTTGCCTGATAAGCATAGGCCTATTTTATTCAATCATAAAGACGAAAAAATTAGTACAATTATAAAGCGTGCTTGATATTTACATCCTAGCTAGGTAGACATAATTTATGTCACTTTTTTTTCTTGAGTATGCTAGTACTGTAATTATTTTTTTAACCATAGATCGTTCGTGCGTTTTGTAAAACCTGCACGGCTGTTACGCGTACAACATGTATTCACAAACAAAATCTGAAAGTCGAATTATTATTGTTATAATGATTGTAACACATTTTATTTATTTTTGATTAATGTAGGCCTACTGAAGGAAACTTTCCCCTTAAAAAATAATGACAAAATAATTTGTGCTTCTGTTGGAAACATCTCATAGCCAGTTATATGGGAACGCCCCCTCCCCGTAATGGGTACCTTGAACCTTGACCCTATTTTTGTTGGGCTGGCTTATGTGTGATAACTGATAATGATGTCCACCCAGCACTTTTGAAAGTATGGGGAGGGGAATATCCCCCGTGTTGAGGGCCGTGGGTCCTACGGAGCACTGTTATGAACATAGCGAACAAATATTTTTGTCAGCAACAATTCCGTTCATCTATGGTCCACTCTACCACCCTTCATAATAAACAGCTAAAAAATAATTGTAATGCCGTTAACTAGACGATTTATTGAATGAAATTACCATAATACAAAATGATTACTTACATTTATGACCAGTACTTAGTAGGGGGTTTGCGGTGACACCACGGGAGTATGGCCCTGACGACGGGCAGAGTACACACTACCAGAAACGTTGAGTTACTGGTTCTTTTCAGAACCATACCCCTTCTCTTAAGAGATGATTAGGTACATGGTGTCATGGCAAACCTCCTACTTGGCATTTCCATCATGCAAACCTTGAAAAATCGTATTCTAAATGTCTCCTGTCTTTTTTTTATATAGATTTAATGAATAAATTTTAGCGAATGCTGCAAATAATATACAAGCGTACTTTTAGCACTAAATCATCTTTATGATGTGTAAGCACTTGTTGCTATCGATAATATAATGATTTCAAAGTCAAAAGGAAAGATCATCTCATGACGTAGGCCTATGCTTAGCTCGGACTCGGGCGACATTGTCGTTGCTGTGGTTACGGCTGAGTGCTAGTGGTGCAGTTATGCTCTACCGCGAGGTACTTGCCAGTTCCCGAGCAAGGGTCGCCCCCGAAAAGCTCCGTGGTGACGGCAAATTTGCAGCTGTGCTTAGCCTGGCAGTGCAGCTGCACGGTGCTCAGCGAGGCTGTGGCGCTGCCGCAAGGCTGCAGACTGCCCCTCGGACAGATAGCCACGTCCGTGCCGCCCAGCCGGCCAAATAGCGCCGACGTGACGTTGATGTACTCGGAGCCGCAGTCGATGGTGAGCTCGTCTAGCTCACAGACCAAAGTTGGTCGGCGTGCGGCAGCTGTGTTGGGACACAACAGAATAATGGCCGTTTTGTTAGTGAACGTCTGAAGAAATCAAATTATTGAAGGACTCTAGAAACAAGTAGCCTATACAAGGATTATTGCAAACGGGGGGCATTCTGCCTTTGAGGAAGGAATGTCGGGACCTCCACTTTTCTGAGACTTGCATATTGGTCATTGGTTTACTTACGCCAAGTTTTTTTTTACGGCGTTATAACATCTTAAAATTGAGTGAGCCTGACGTTTCGATCCTAGCAGGACCTTTCTCAAAGGCAGAGAAAGGTCCTGCGAGGGAAAGGTCCTTTGAGAAAGGTCAAGTTAGGATCGAAACGTCAGGCCCACTAAATTTTAAGATTTGCATTTTGGTAATTTAAGTCAGTAAGCAGTTTGCAACATTTTTGTGTATCACCTTAAGGCGTTATAACATAGTAAAAAGTATATTAAAAAAAAATTGGCGGAAATCAGCCAGCGTAACAGACTGAGTCCTGGACACTCACGCTCTTGAAGGCAGGCGTGGTCCACGGTGAGGTACTTCCCGACACCAGCACACGTGTCGAGCCCGAAGATCGGAGCGGCGAGTACGAAGGTACAGGTGTGCAGCGACTGGCACACCTGCTGCATGGTGCTCAGCGAGGCGGACGCGTTGCCGCACGCCGTGAGGGTGCCTGCCGGACAGACAGCGTCGTCCGCGCCGCCCAGCCGGCCAAATAGCGCCGACGTGACGTTGATGTACTCGGAGCCACAGTTCATGCTGACTTCTTGACCCTCGCAGACCACGAGAGGTCGGCGTTTCGGAGCTGAGAAAAAAACCCCAAGAGAACTGACCATTTTAATTGAACAATAAAATGTTCTTGAAATTGCTGATGGAATTAGAAGTCCAAAGTTTTTAATGCCCAAGACCGAAACCTCAATTCCCAAGACCATGACCTAATTTTCAAGGTCGAGACCTAAATGTACAGGACCGAGACCTCAATGCCTAAGACCGAGACCTCAATGCCCAAGACCGAGACCTCAATGCCCACGACCGAGACCTCAATGCCCACGACCGAGACCTCAATGCCCAAGACCGAGACCTCAATGCCTAAAACCGAGACCTCAACGCCAAAGACCGAGACCTCAACGCCAAAGACCGAGACCTCAATGCCCAAGACCGAGACCTCAACGCGCAGTGTATGCCGACAAAAATAATTAGACATTTACTCACGATGATTGATGCAGATGTGGCCAACGGAGAGGTATTTGCCTATCCCGAAACATGGGTCGCCGCCGAAGAGGGCAGCATTGACGGTGAAGATGCACTGGTGCAGGGAGTGGCACTTCTGCTGCACTGACCACAGCGAGGCGGCCTCGTTACCGCAGGCCTCTAGTTTGCCTGCCGGGCAAGTAGCATCATCCGTGCCGCCCAGCCGGCCGAACAGTGCCGACGTGACCTCGATGTACTTGCCCCTGCCGCACGTGAGGTTCGCCGCGGTATTCTCGCAAACACTTTGGACGAACGGAACTGCATCAAAACAGAACAATGAATGAAGGGGTGTTTTCATTTCATCTTGCTTGACATGATATTTTGATATCTAGATCATATTGCTCGTTATTCTTATACTAAATGTGCACATGTTTTGATGAAATATCAAAATTTGGAGGGCCCGAGGTTCCGATCCGAGCAGGACCTTTTCCCCAAAGCGGAGCTGCTTGATGAAAGATGATGTTTTATTTTTCTACAAAAGCGAATGTACAAGTGAAAACTGTTTAATGTCCGCCATGCTCATAGGGAAAGGCAGATTTTCTGCTGAAAAATCCTGTCTTAATGACCCAATAAAACCCCAAACATCGCGTGTCAAAAGGTGCATTGGTCTGTTATGAAATGACCCATGTATATACTAAGCAATGACAAACCAAAGCATGAAACATGAAACTCATACGATGGGGACAGCAATAAAAGAACATGAATAGATGAAAAATAAAAGGATTGCAGACTGGCTACTAATAGGCCTACTCAAAATAATGACCAAAATGCAAATTCTAAAGTTTAGAGGGTCTGACGTTTCCATCCTAAAGAGACCTTTTGCCTCTGAGAAAGGCCCTGTTAGGATAGAAAAGTTTGGCCTTCTAAAAAGATGAACCCTAGAGTGAGTGGCGATTACTCACCAGGTGGCAACTCCTTCCGGCAGTTGGCCCTGAATGCGTCCAGTGTTCGTGCCATGAGCGCGTGTGGATCCAGGCCACCCGCGCCGGGTTGCACGGCGCTCAGGGCACCGCACAACTCGCCCCACGCACCGGGCCACGCGGCCCAAACCACGGCCAGGCACGCCGGCAGAGCCACGCTCCACACCAGCCCCTCTCGTACTCGCGTCTTCACCATCGTAGCCATCATTTTGCTTCCGGAACGTGGAAGTATAGACATGCGGAAGGGTGGAATTTAGCAGTTGATCTTATCCCAGCCCGTTGTGCCTATACTGATTTCGAGTCTTCGGTGAAGACGCTCGTTTTTGTACCGGTACTCGTGTATCTATGGCAACCCTCTCCCAAACAGTTGCAAACTGAAGTCGGAGGACTGACATACGAAGCCACTGTTTTCTCTATCGTGTCTCTTTCACTGAAGCAACAAGACTGGGTTCTCTATCGTGTCTCTTTCGCTGAAGCAACAAGACTGGGTTTTTTTTCCCCATCGAGTTAATTGCCAGCAGCTTGCCAGAAAACATGCCCCGCACATTTAATTACTGCTCAGTGCGTCAAGGTCTCCGCAGCCTTCAGACCATCAGCTAGCTATAGACAGCTACCTCACCTGCTTTCTTAGCCTTCTGTCCCCTTCCATTATTCATGGCGGTATGCATCCCCATTTAGCCTTGACCTAAAAAACACGCTTTACAGGTTAACTGAGGGTAGCTAGGGACTGGAGTCTTCGATAGCGGTTATTCAATTAATTAATATTCCCGGCGAAAGAAATTTAACTGCCAGCGGTTAGGCTGACCTGCTGACGATACGCCAATTAATGTCCACGGCCACCATTTCACCACGAACCCAGCGAGAGCCCCTACCTTCCATCGCAAGCAGCGCATTATTGAAATTAATTAATGGCAGTTAATGGTTGAATAATTGCTTCTGGCTGGCGCCCCACCCCGGCGAAGACCATGCAGTTGACTATGTGGAGCGCATGCCGTGACGCCATGTCAGTCGTCTCTGTGGAGGAGGAGTGTGGGTTTGAGAAGAGACGGTGGTGGCTCAACGTTTCGGGCAGTGTGTGCAATTCACGCCCGTCGCCAGGAGAGGGCGCTCTCCTTACATGGTGCCACGGCAGCGGTCAGAAAACCCGGGAAGATTCCAGCGCTCTTCCCAACGCCATGGACAGTTTGAATCCAGCATTGCAAACAAACCCTTAAAGGCCCAATACAAACATCGGGAAGACCGGGAAACATCGATGTCCACAGATTTCCTTCTTATTTACACAGCTTGTATAGATGGTCACGATAGAATCCTCATGTTAAAATCTTACGATCTGGGATGCTGTACTTTTCAAGAAATCTTCACTCAAACATCGACTTTTTTACGCTACAGAACGGTGCATAAACCGTGACGGTTTTATGCATTTTTTTTACTTTCTCAGATTACCTCAGATACTCATGTACTAACAAACTATGTAAATTAGAAGGAAATCTGTGGACATCGATGTTTTCCGATCTTCTGGGGGGGGGGGGGCACCTGGAAACATCGTTCCGGAATCGACGTTAACTACGTGGCTGGCCTCACCAAACAATATTAAAAACCGACGATGAATTATAGAGATATTTCTGTAGCCTGATGAGTTAGTTCTCTGACTGACCATGAAAAAAAAACAGCGTTTCCTCACTGGAAGCCGCAGGGCCAAAAATAAAGCACTTTTCTTCCATGGAGATGTCGACTCATTTCGCCGAAAGCCCGGGTAGCCTATGTGACATTTTGAGTCCCGTTTCTTTTCAACCTCCTTCAACTCTGCCCCCTCTCTCTCCCTCGTCAGTAAATTTTACAGTAGTTCCAAATACACTCACGAATGCAAGCATCTGAGGGCATTTTCAAGAATGACTATGCACGCTTTTTAAACTACACCAACGCCTACAAAATCAGTCAAAACACCGTTTCACGCCGGCGCGGTTCCATTTGCGGTCCTTGTGGGGACTTCAACGCTTTGTCTATGGAGAAAAATGCAAGTCCACCGTTCTCGAAACACACCTCTGAAACCAACGATATGACAGTGTTTGTACACCGATGAACGCGTGGATAGATGGGTCAGCGCTGATTCAGCCCAACATATATAACGGTGCAAACAGCGTTTCCCCAAAGCGGCGATTAAACGTTGGTTATGCAGTTTACAAAATGAGGGAAAACTCGCGTTTTCACGGAACTTAACGTTGGCGCGGGTCTGCTTGCGCAAGTGCACTCTGTCTATGGAGAATGGGGTCCCCGGTTTTACGGCCGCGACTTCGTGGAAACCGCCGATATGGAGAAATTTGTGGAGACTGAATACCCGATATGAACCAGCTAAGTCTTACCGTGAAACTTTGTCAATGTAGCGTTTCCTCACTGCAAATCCATGGGCTTCAAAAGCGTTGTCTTGTACGTCCTCTCCTACAACACGCTGACAAAACCAAGGAATATGACATCACTTGTTAGGACGAGATAGATTAATTAATGTATGCCATCTGATTGCACCACTCCCTACAAAGTAAGACCAAAACTGCGTGTCATGTCGACTTAGATTGTAGGACTTCCCTCCTTCCAGCTCTTCGTTTCTCTACAGAGAAAAAATGCCCGTCCGCAGTTGCAAACACACTCCCGAAACCAATGATATGCCGGTATTTGTACCCGGAACACACACATGACTGTCCACAAAATATGCGGCCAACAGAATAGTGTGAAACAGCGTTTCCCTTAGCCGTGTCGTAACGAAGGCATCGCAGCTTACAAAATCAAATAAAACCTCGTTTTTTTCAAAATACGAGTGTGTACAATTGGAACACTCACCGTGCACTTTGTCTATGGAGAATCCCGGTCCTCGGTTCGTCTTCACAATTTTGAACAACCAAGGATATTGCGATATTTTTGGTGCCTTAATGCCCACTATTGACGACATCTTGTCTGACTTGAAACAATTGTCTAAACTGTGTTCCTCAGCATATGTGTGTACGTAGGCTATGTTGTATTATAACGCACTCCCGAAATCAATGATATGCAGGTATTTGTACTTGTGTGTATACAGATGCAGACGCATGAGAATCAGCCCAACAAAATAATGTGAAACAACGTTTCCCCAAGCCGCTTCGTAAACTTATCGTAATGGTGGCATTGCAGTTTAAAAAATGAAACGAAACCTCGAATTATTCATGTACAGTGTGAAACACTCACCGTGCACTTTGTCTATGGAGAATGACGGTCCTCGGTTTGTCGAACAAACCAAGGATATATTGGTATTTGTACTTGGAAGTATACATATGCAGACATACATGAGAATCAGCCATATAAATTGGTATAAAATAGCGTTTCCCCAAGCCGCTTCGTAGGTTATCGTTACGATGGCATTGCAGCTTACAAAATGAGACGAAATCTCGGATTTTTCATGTACGAGTGTGAAACACTCACCGTGCACTTTGTCTATGGGGAATGACGGTCCTCGGTTTGTCGAACAAACCAAGGATATGACGATATTTCTGTTGACTAAATGCCCACTATTGACGACATCCTGTCTGACTTAAAACAACTTTCAAAACTGAGTTCCTCAGCATGTGTGTACGCACTACGTAAGTTTTGTAAGATCAATGATAAACTATGCAGGTATTTTGTATACACGTACACACACACACCCCAGCAAAATAGTGTCAAACAGCATCCCCAAGCCGCTTCGTATCGATGGCATTGAAGCTTACAAAATGAAATAAAACCTCGAATTATTCATGTACGTGTGAAACACTCACCGTGCACTTTGTCTATGGAGAATCCCGGTCCTCGTTTTGTACAACAAACTAGTAAGGATGGCCTACTAGTATTTATGTATACATATGCAGACTCTCAGACATATGAGAATCAGCCATATAGAATGGCATGAAACAGCGTTTCCCAAAGCCGCTTCGTAACTTATCGTAACGATGGCATTGCAGCTTACAAAATGAAACGAAATCTCGGATTTTTCATGTACAGTGTGAAACACTCACCGTGCACTTTGTCTATGGGGAATGACGGTCCTCGGTTTGTCTAACAAACCAAGGATATACCGGTATTTTTGTTGACATAATGCCCACTATTGACGACAGCTTGTCTGACTAAAAACAATTGTCAAAACTGAGTTCGTCAGCATATGTGTGTACATAGTCTTTGCTGTATTCTAACACTCCCGAAATCAATAATATGCAGGTATTTTTTTGTAACTGGCTGTACACACACGCACACATGAAGAATCACATGAACAGAAGAGTGTGAAACACCGTTTCCCAAAGCAGCTTCGTAACGACGGTATTGCTGCTTACAAAATGAATCAAAACCTTGATTTTTTCGGGGAATGAGTGGAATACTCACCGTGCACTTTGTCTATGGAGAATGCCGGTCCTCGGTTCGTCTTCACAATTTCGTACAACCACAGATATTGCGATATTTTTGTGGACTTAATGCCCACTATTGAGCAGTGCATGTCTGACTTAAAACAATTGTCAAAACTGTGTTTCCTCAACGTACGTGCGCGTGTGTGTGTACGGAGGCCCATTAGACAGTTCTTCCGAAGGAGAGCTACATAATAATATGAAATTATATTGGTTTGTTGTAGTGGGAATGAGATGAGAATAGAAATATCAAATAACACTCCTCTAAAAGAAATTGTAAAACCCATGTGGTATTTTCATAAATATTACTAATATTAGAAAAATAATGGGTTTTTAAAAAACGTTTTCAAACATGCAAAACCAGACGACAGTAGATAGATAGACTGGTTCCCTGTCCTCCATACAAACCTGGATGTTCTCTCTTTAAAACTTTTTCAAACATGCAAAACCAGACGACAGTAGACAGATAGACTGGTTCCCTGTTATTACTAATAATTAGAAAAATAGTGGGTTTTTTTTAAACGTTTTCAAACATGCAAAACCAGACGACAGTAGAAAGATAGACTGGTTTGCTGTCCTCCATACAAACCTGGATGTTCTCTCTTTAAAACTTTTTCAAACATGCAAAACTAGACGACAGTAGACGGATAGACTGGTTCCCTGTTATTACTAATAATTAGAAAAATAGTGGGTTTTTTTAAAACGTTTTCAAACATGCAAAACCAGACGACAGTAGAAAGATAGACTGGTTTGCTGTCCTCCATACAAACCTGGATGTTCTCTCTTTAAAACTTTTTCAAACATGCAAAACCAGACGACAGTAGACAGATAGACTGGTTCCCTGTTATTACTAATAATTAGAAAAATAATGGGTTTTTTAAAACGTTTTCAAAGTTGCAAACCCAGACGACAGTAGATGAATAGACTAGTTTCCTGTCCTCCATACAAACCTGGATGTTCTCTCTTTAAAACGTTTTCAAACATGCAAAACCAGACGACAGTAGACAGATAGACTGGTTCCCTGTCCTCCATACAAATCTGGATGTTCTCTCTTTGGAGATGTTAAAATGTTTCGAGATTCATACAACAGTCTTGAAATAAAAGGCAGAAAGAAAACACACGAATAATCTTTTCATTTTATTGAAAAACAGCAAAAGTTTACCAGTGGAAAAAATCATTCAAAGGCGGCCAGCTAGAAAAGACTCTTTATTTTGTTTTAATATGTTTTATAAAAAGAGGGGAAAAACATAAAACAGGCATAATTAAACAAGTTTTCAATCTTTCAAATGTAATTTTTTTCTTGAATGGACATAAAAAGTTCCTTTGAATATGAAAATGGTGTTTTCTTCTAAGAATGTATACACAGAAAGAGTGTAAATACTTCAAGTTCAAGAGTTATTCTGAGTAAAAATATTTATCCTTAACAAAGCATGAACGTGTTTTGCGGTTAGTTACCTATAACTCTAATCTGGAAAATTACACTTGAGTTCAGCAAATTTCTCTGGAAAGCCTTAAAATCTCTCTTCATTTTTTACAATTATAATCTTTACCCAAAAATATTGTTATCTTAAAACCCCCAGAATTGCTTATATTTTTTGGACAATAAACAGGACAAAATGAAAAAAATAAAAATAACATGTTTAATACAGTATTTCACCTAAATATATCTTCCTTTGTTTTCACAACACCGATATACAAAAACACCTCTCTTTCAAAGAAAAATTCTCACTAAAATATTTGCAAAAAAATTACACTAGCTATCACGGGAATGCTTTTTACGTTACTCCATCTTTAGCCTACAAGATCTGAAGATTGCCAAGTTGATTTTATATGAATTAAATCATATTCACAGTTAAAAACACCGGTGACTTTTATGTTTTCTTTTCGGTTTCTTCTTGTTGTGAAAAACAGAATCAGGCCACAAATTGTAAGCCAAAGAACAGTCAGCATAACTAAACAGAAACACAAATCTGCAACTACATGTACTACTTTTGTCAAAACATCTACTTCTTAATCTTGAAAGACATGTCACGGTGGTAGTGAAATCACACTGTAGGATTAGTATTCTGTTAAACCTATGCAGTGTAAGCAAAACACGTTAAAACATAACAAAATCAGTTAAAATTACAACCCCAAAATGTGAAATCCACACTTTTTTTCCTTGCATTTAAAACAACTATTCTTACAACCACAATAAACGATAAAACTGTGGGTGGTATTTTTTTTTAATAAAATACATTTAAATTAAAATGCTTTCTTCTTCCCCTCACCATAAAAAATAGTCTCTTGTGCGGTGTGATATATGACACTTTACTTCTCATAGTTTTCCCAGCATAAATATTTACACAAAATACTTACCAATTATACATAAATGCAAACCGTTTTTTAATATGCAGCCTCGTAAAAATCTTCAGCTAAAGAAAATTTCCCAGTTTAAAATGCAATGATATTTAGTTCATTTAGTTCAATTGAGCAAACAATTTGAAACTTTGAAGATGAAATCTAAATCTTTAAGAATAGATCTGCCACATTCTGTGAATTCTCGCATGTATTCACGCTCTCCAAACACAAATTTCTGCGTATGAAATATCTGCAAGTATTAATCTTTTCAGACAGTGTCATTTCACGTTACTTTTTGCAGGAGATATGTACACAAAATAAATGATTGAAAGAATATCTAAATAATCTGCAAAATCTCAAACTGCCATCGCGAACAGTCCATTATAATCGAGAGGCCCTCCTTCAACATCCTATTAATCCTGCAAGATGCAATAAACCGCTTAACTCAATCTCTAAGTGCTATGAATTAATACATGTTCATAAGTAGGTGGTATCGAGTCATTAATGTGTATACTGCTGAAACTGAGGATTTGTAAGTTGCAGGGTGGGAGAGGTTAGGGGTGGGGCTTGTATTTTGGCAAGGAGGCTCCATCCCTTTTTCAATTTGCTTTTCTATATCCTTTTCTCAAATTGAATCGTTTGGTTTTTTTTCCAAAAGAAATCCGGCTCACAGGTGGGTCTTCTGCAGTCTTTCGCTGGCAAATTCCTCCGTGCTCTGAGGCCATGGGTTCTCATAGCTGTTCACCTCAGCCACGGTGGACCTGTGGAAGCGGAGACAAGGCAAATGTTTTTAGAACAGTACTCTGAGGTTTCTGCAGTGGAAGGAGTTCTTTCAGCTATGGAGAAGTTTTGATTAGGGGTTAGCCCTATCGGATGTGTATCGTTAGCTGCTGTATGCTCAGTGCTTTGCCTGATTGCCTGTTGATTTGCGTCAGTGAATGTAATTCGATGGGAGTTTGCCCTACTCATCGTGTACTGGCACTATATGCTCAGTGCTTTGTATGCTAGATTGCCCATTTTATTTGCATTGGTGAGAATGATAATTATTCAATGAGAGTTAAGTCTACTCAATAGGTGTGGTCACTCTGAGCAGGAAATAGAAAGATGCTCCACATTCTAGCGCTCTCCACGGCCCATATAAGCACTGATGATAGATTGAATCTACTGACAATGGGAAGAGTACAAACTGCAACGTCTTTTCAGAGCCACACACTCCTTCTCAAAAGAGACGTGTTACACAGTGTCAACGCAAACCTTCCTCTTGGTACTTCCACCATGCAAACCTTCGAGTCTTATTTAGATTCATCAGATTGTTCACGCATATGCCCTTCCGTAAAATGTTTTTTTTTTTTTTTTTTCTAGGGCAGAATTTCCTTTTGAAGTCTACTCACCCTTGAGTCGGTGGGGGAATGAATCCGTAGTCGTTCTCTCTCAGTGGCATGCTGTCGGCATTCTCCATGGCCGGGATCTGATCGTCCAGCTGCGAGTTGGGCTGTCCCATCTTGCGCTCCTCACGGGCCTTCTCAGGGTCGTACTGGTCACTGCTGACGACAAAGAAGAGGAGTAGAAAGAGGAATGAAGAGAGAGAGAGAGAGAGAGAGAGAGAGAGATTAGCGAACTTGAAATGGTTGGACTCGCAAGAGCTAGACTTAAACGGCTCTCTTGTGACTGGGAGGGACTGGAGGATTCCATTGTCAAAAATATCGGGCAACCTTTTGACTGGTGAACTTTACTGGTCCATGAAAGCCCAACCATTGAAATGGAGTTGGGCATAAACAGTTACAAACTTCCAACATTATTCTTTAAATATACAGGGCCAATGCTTCAGCGGCATTTTGAACTCATTCTCATAATTTTTTGTACATCCGAGGAGCATGAGGACAGCTCATAACACAAATTTTCATGGTTTTTTTTCATGTTTTTTTTTCATGGATGTTAAATCACAGAGGGTACATTCTCTCCCGCGACCAAATTAAGTGGATTTAGTGACTGTGAGGAAAATTTACTCATTTTATTCAAAAACAGAATGGCAGGCAGTTTGTTTGTCTGCTTGTTGGTTGACTGTTTGTTTGATGTCTTCTTGCTGGCAAGTTGCTTGTTTGTCAGCTTGTTGGTTGGCTGTTTTCAGTTCAAACGAGGAATAGGCTTGGAAAATGTGGCACAGACATCCAATCTTACAGATCAGACTGGTACCCTGCCATTTCAAGCCTTAGTCACCAGAGATGGATTCTGGTTTTAAGACCAATCTCTTGACCAGGGCTACAGCCTACATACTCAGAAGAAAAAGGAGCCTATATTAAACAGATCTCCTGGGCAGTTAGTACATTATTGGAGTTTGATTTTAAACTTGTTTGTAAATTGGGGTTTCTTTTACAAAGGAAAGAGAAAGAAAACACTTTGTCATCAGCAATAATCAATCACAAATATTTAGTGTCATATTGTATCAATTTTGGGGTTGACAATTTCCACTAAATTTCTTGACTTGTTTTTCTTTCATTATACAAGTCTAATTTAATACTGGTAAGTCTGATGACCAGAACACAAATTAACAACAAAAGGGGTGATCAACCTTTAGAATTAGAATTAAAAGTTTCAGATATGAGTAAGAGGAAGTCGGATTAGAAGTTGCCTTTTCCTTTCCTTATCCAAGAAATCTTCTCTAAAAACCCTGTTAGTCTCAATAACCTTACCACCCACTAAAATACTATGCCATATATTCTTTGTGTACAAGCTTATTCTAACCCCAAATCACTACAAAACAAAACAAAGCCCACAGTTCACAGGTCACCCTACCACGACAAATTGCACAAAAGCAACACATACAAAAGCAACAGCATACCTTTCTCTCTAGGTATGAACACGGCACTAGGCACCAAACGTACGGTGGACAATACACGCTCGGAACCAAAACCACTCCCACAATTAACTGAAGATCTCAGTGTAGGTCAGGGGTTATTTTATCACATAATGATCAGTACAACTCACCTCCTTGACATAACAAGGAAGGAACGGTCAGATTATGACAAGGGGTGTTGATGAAATGAAGCGGGAAAAAAAAAGGAACCACAGAAATAAGAGGGGAAGTTAGTTGGTGTCAGAGTGATAATGGAATGACATTAGGTAGCTATAGCCCCTCCCATATTTTGGCCCTCAGCCAATGGCAGTTCAGCTGAGAGTCACATGATGAAATTAGACCCTCCCATTTTACCGGCCTTTAACCAATGACAGGGCAGCTACAAATCACATGCCCAGCAACCAACACCCCCCTCCCAGATTGTGGTGTACATGTGATGCTTTAACCCACTGACTCACTGAGTCTGACTTTGAGGAATCAAAATTTTGAGATTTAAATTTTAGTCATTGAAGTCAGGAAAGCAGACTGCACCATTTTAGTATTACTGTGATTTACTACTTTTCTCACTCCAAAAAAGCAAGGGATATGAAAGCCTTCACATTCTTCACAAGTATTTTTTGGGTTAACATTGGATTATATTCTTCCTGACGCAAAAGTCGTGCTTGGTCTGTGGTGCAAGGCGGAACCTGACACTTCACAGATTCGAATCCGCCACATTACCTCGTCTAGCTCAGTCCTCACAAGATAAAGAAGTCTGCACAAGGAAAGCAGGTGTCGTAGGTTCGAATCCTGATCGAGGTGCCTGTACTTTTTTTCAGGCAGGCAATCGGGCAATGCACAAAGTGTGTAAACGTCAAGCAGGGAAAACCCTTGATTTTTTTTTTCATCGACCTGTCTTGCTTTTCTTCCCTTTTTTCTCAGATGGAGAAACTGCTCAACAGTCATGGCTTAGTAATCTCACTGCCTGAACAATTCGATGTGATCTTTCAATGTCCCAATTATTTCGCAGGGTTGGCATTGCGAGTTTCAGCGCCCTTACTAGAAGTCATGAAGGGAAACCTTTGGATTCTTTTTTTTTTATCTGGTTAGCCTGATATATACCGGGGGGGGGGGGGGAGACAGAGACCAACGCAACCAGAAGCAGTGAGATGATGAAGACCTAAACTGTGAAAACGGAAAGAGTGATCGACCATGGAGAAGGAAAATGATGGACAAACTTTGCTTACCTGCTCAGCATTCTTATTGGGGAAATGGATTCGGAGGACAATTGTATGGGTTTTGTTTCCGAGATTTTTTTTGGGGGGGGGGGGAGGGGAGGGGGGTTGGGGGGAAAGAGGTGAAAGAGTGTTGGCATTAGAAAGGAGGGGTTCTAGGAACCCATTTTCAGGAAAGCAGGGCTTCGAATTTCAGACAAAAAATGGACTAGACATCAGGTCTAGTAACCAAAGACTCTTAAGCCCTTTTCACACTACAGGACAAATCCCCGGGGATTAAAACCCCGGGTTTTTTTCCTTCTACCCTACCCCCGAGCAGGGGGGAAAAAATCCCCGGAGAAAAGCTTATGACCAGGGATTTCTTTGGTAGTGTGAATAGACAAACCGAAAACCCCAGGGAATGTTCAATTATTCCGGGGGATTTCGTCTAGAGTGAAAGCCCCTTTACTGGACCTGAACTATTTTTACAAGACATTTGCCATAAATAAGTAAAAAAAACACCACAAATTTTGCAAGCAGTGTAACTGGGAATACCATGAGAAAATGTTGTTTACTTGTACAGGTCAAAGTCAAAGTTATACATGTATTTGAGTGCCATTTTCTTCATGGTTTCATGGTGCTAGAAGAAAAAACCACTAGACAGCCGGTCCAGTGCAGTCACACTTGGCACTAGACCGACGCTGAAATCACTAGACTCAGTCCTCGGTCTAGTGGATATTTCCAGCCCTGGATCTGGCTGGAAAGGGTTCCAAATATTTGCTAGACCATGGACTAGAGTCTAGTGATCTCAGCATCGGTCTAGTGCAGTGTGACTGCACTGGACTGGCTGTCAATATGTTTTCTTGCACAAAAATTGATGCTCTAATATTGAGGTCAGATCTAAATTGCAAACTCCAATTTTTCTACTGGAAAAACCCTGCCTTTTCACACCATGCTGAAACATAACAACTTTATCCCTGTATATTGATTGCATTGACTTGTATTGCTTTACATTTCTGTCTAATTTTGTATTGGTCAAATAAATAATAATAATAATAAAACAAAACTTTATGATGCAAACCACAACAATGATTGAGCATTTCTATGATAATAAGCTATTTGCAAATACTAGGCATGCAATATTTTTGAGCTTTCCAAAGTGAAACGTAAATAATTGGTATGCAATTGGATGGGTAGGTGTGTATTAAATTAATCAAATTCACACCATCTTGGGTGAGATTGGATGGGATAGGATGGGATGGGATAGGACAGGATAGGATTGGATCTACGGGATGGGATGGGATGGGATGGGATGCAATGGGATGATATGGGATGGGACGGGATGGGACGGGATATGATGTGATGGGATGGGATGGGATAGGACGGGATGGGATGGGATGGGATGGGATGGGATGGGATGAAATGAAATGGGATGGGATGGGAGGGAATGGGATGGGATGGGATGGGATGGGATGGGATGGGATGGGATGGGATGGGATGGGATGGGATGGGATGGGATGGAATGGGATGATATGGGATGGGATGGGATGGGACGGGATGGAACGGGATATGATGTGATGGGATGAAATGAAATGGGATGGGATGGGAGGGAATGGGATGGGATGGGATGGGATGGGATTGGATGGGATGGGATGGGATGGGATGGGATGGGATGGAATGAAATGGGATGGGAGGGAATGGGATGGGATGGGATGGAATTGGATGGGATGGGATGGAATGGGATGGGATGGGATGGGATGGGATGGGATGGAATGGAATAGAATGGAATGGAATAGGATGGGATGGGATGGGATGGGTGGGATGGATGGGTGGTATGGGATGGGATGGGATGGAATGGGATGGGATGGGATGGAATGGGATGGGATGGGATGGGATGGGATGGGATGGGATGAGACTGAAAGGGGTGTGATGGGATAGGATAGGATATGATAGGAGAGGAAAGGATAGGACAGGATACAACAGGATGAGATGGAATGGGATAGGATAGGATAGGGTGGGATGGGATTGTATAGGTCTTCATTGGACTAATTTTTAGATGACATCCTGTCCATTCTGGACAAACTAGCCCATCCTATATAAGCCCGGTTGAGTTTAAGCTTGAGCACAGCAAGCCAATGTACCACAGAGAGTGTGGGTAAGAGCCAAGGTGCCTAATAAAAACTCTACTCACTGCTGGGTGCGAGATCCCTTGATGAGCAGCATCAGGACCAGGAAGATGATCAAGATGCCCAAGGCAGCCAGGATGCAGATCACCCAGGGGGACAGGCCAATCTCATTGCCCATCCAGGTGAAGGGCCTTTCGTCTTCCAGGGCACGGGCTATGGGAGGGGGGAGGTGGGGAACAAGACCAGCAGATCCATTAATACCAAAGTATCACAAGCACTGGGTATGGTTGACCCCATCTTGGTCTCAAATACCAACCCCTTTTGTGTACATACTAAATGTATCAGTCACCTGATAGGCGCACACACATACAAAGGGTTGTCGTGCAGTGGCCCCCATCTATGGAAGGATTCCCCGAATGGGTCTATAGACCCATGAAATTGAAACAGTGGCCCTGTGGGTAGAGGACTTTTGAAAATGTCTCGGGCCAGTTACAGGCCATCCCCAACTGGCGATGCTGGCCAGCTGGAAACAAAAATCGGTGAAGCTGACAAAAAATGACCTTGACAAAGAGTGAAACTGATAAATGATAAAAACCACCAAAGAGTAAAACTGACATAGAATAAACAGCGACAAAGAATATAACTGATAAAGAGTCAAACTGACAATATATAAAACAAAGAAAATTGAGCCTGAAAACAACTGACAAAGAATAGAATTGCCAAATAACAGAATTGACAAAGAAGAGAATTGACAAAGAAGAGAATTGACAAAGAAGAGAATTGACAAAGAAGAGAATTGACGAATAAGAGAATTGACAAAGAAGAGAATTGACAAAGAAGAGAATTGACAAAGAATAGAATTGACAAAGAATACAACCAACAAAGAATACAAACAACAAAGAATACAACCAACAAAGAATAAAACAGAGTAAAACTGACAAAGGATGCTGCAGAGCAAATTAAATAAAGTCTGTTGACAAAAATCACCCTGAAGGATGAGAGTGTCAGATTTTCCTGATACGATTTCAGTTCTGAAAAAGAAACAATCAACTCTTTTCTTCAGCTTCATCAAAGACTCAGACTCGAGGACAAATGAAGCATGAGTCACAAGCTCGAGGGATTCTCTAGGGGCTACAGAATGTAAGGTGGAGCCAGTAATTACCAGACACTCTGCAGTCGTGGCCATTGTATCCCTCTGGACAGATGCAGTTGTAGGTGTTGAGTCCGTCCACACACACGCCTTCATTCATGCACGGATTGGGGTTACATTCATCGACGGCTGCAAACAGAGAGTGAGCGTTGCAAAACGTTGTGAGAGCGCTGTTTCTGGCAGAGTCAAATCTACAAACAATGTAAGACCGTGTCCAAAACGGGCTTCCAGAGCTACGGCTAGGGCTATTGTGTTCACATCTCCGTGTAATTCCAATAGGGGGGAGACCTAGACCTAGCTCTAGACGCCCGTTTGGGACACGGTCTAACTGACAAACTGCGAAGAGTGTGACTGACAAACTGAGGACCTTTCCGAAAAACATATTCAATTTTATTTTTTCAATTCCATACAGGTCAGCAGATGGAACAGTATTGAAACAGTGTTGCCCAATTTGATTGAATCAATCTTGCAAAAGGCTAACAAAAGAATGCTGCTTACAATGGAACCAAATCTTCTGCCAGAATCAAGCTTATTTCACATGCTAACCATTCTTTCTTTTGTTGGCTTACAGCAGCAAAGCTAGGGAATTCTGTGCTAAGCCCATTGTGTGCTGACCCCTCCCGTGTGAGTGCAGATGCCTTTAAAATGCCTTAGTTCATACCCGAGAAAGCAGAGAGTGTTTGGCATTTATATGCTGCACTTTGTTGCTATTCTAAAACAGACCTCACCAAGTCGGGTCAAAATGTCAGAGGCTTTTCAGCTTTCATGTGCAGTGCATTCCACCGGCCATGACGGAATCCCTGAATTGGGTGGCTGATCTCACCAAACTCATCGTAACCAATCGCAAGATGGTGAGCGATGCACAGAAACCATACGGTGAGTGTATCACAACTTACGATAAGTTATCCATCGTAAGTTGAGTTACGATGCATCGTAAGGCTTTGTGAAATCCAGCCCTGGTCAATTTCACAGAACCCATCGTAACTTACGATCAATCGCAAGACAATGAGCAATGGCACAGAAATCATACAGTGTATCATAACTGGCGATAGGCTATCCTTCGCAAGTTTAGTTACGATGCATCGTAAGGCTTTGTGAAATCCAGCCCAGCAGTCAACTTCACCAAACCCATCGTAGCATACGATCAATCGCAAGACGACGAGCGATGCACAAAAACCATACGGTGAGTGTATCACAACTTACGATAGATAATCCATCTTAAGTGGAGTTACAATGCATTGTAAGGCTTTATGAAATCCACCCCAGTCACTAGGGCATCTCTTAAGACAGTAAGCGCGCTGCTTTGCGGGTCCAAATATAAAGCCGGAACTTACGTGTCTCACACAGGCTGCCCGTGAAGCCACTCTCACAGATACAAGTGTACTTGTCCACTTCGTCAATGCAGACGCCGTTGCCACTGCAGGCTACACTCTGGGGACAGTCGTCAACGTCTGCAGTAAGGAACGGGACAAAGCCAAAAACACCATTCCAATGACAATCTCAAAAACAAAAGGCTCATTTGAAAGGCTGGCTGCTGAACAACAAAAGGATCATCAAAAACCTCAACAGGGACTTTAACAGGGACCGTGTTTATTTGTCGCACTGCCAAGGTCCAATCCATAGAGCCCCTTAAGCATGAAAATCTGCTAAGCAGGAAAAGTCTCCTTCGCTCAAACAGGATTACAAACCCCAGTTCGATGTGATGTCAATTGCTTCTGACTTGTATTCCACTCTTCTGTACTTAGAATGAAACAAAAGAGACGTTGGGGTCGGCAAGGTGATCCTATAGATGATAACCTTTTGTGCTTACAGGCCCAATACAACATTGGGAATATCGGAAAACATCCATGTCCACAGATTTCCTTCTAATTTACACAGTTTGCAGATGGTCATGAGAGAATCCTCATGTTGAAATCTTACGGTCTTGGATGCTGTTCTTTGAGAAATCTTCACTCAAACATCAACAAATAGTTTGTTTCTGGCGAGTAATATTCATTTCTTACACTACAGAACGGTGCGTCAACCATGACGTGTTTTTTGTGTGCATTTTTTCTATTTTCTCGGATTATCATTTGAGCTAAAACCTTTGCAGCATTGCTTTTGTGGAATGTTTAATGGTTTAACTCACAAACTGTGGCAATCTTTTGACCTTTACCAATGTTGTATAGGGCCTTTAAGAAAATGTTGGCGCTTGAGCGGCATTATGAAAGTGGGCCCAAATGTGATTCTCCTGCCATCTTCTGTCCCCGTTTCTTGGTCCCATCTTCAATCAATCTAGCGCTCAGATTGTTCCCTTCATTGCATCTTATCAAAATAGTCGTTGCTACGCAGGCTTGTGACAAATTGTTCTGGACTGGGTATACGTTAGTCTTTATAGTCTTACTGTTTCCGCAGTAGTCGCCATCGAAGCCTTTAGGGCAGCGGCACTGGTAGGTGCCGTTCTTCAAGTGAAAGCACTCGGCCCCATTCAGGCACGGGTTGCCATAGAGACAGGCCGAAGTATCTGCAAGATAAAGGGCATCGCAGAAATGACGCATTAAAAAGTTAGCAACTTAGGGTGGAGTTTTGGGGGCAAAATATACAGTTGTTTGCAAAAGGCTGACTGCAGGAAAGAACTCTGTTTCAACCAAAACCGGATTGGAAGATTTGAAACCGTCCATTAGAATAGCAAAAGAAACCTTGGCTGAACTTGCACCCAAGCATCGGGTTTAACATACCAGCGCTCTTACCACCAGAGCTATACAGCCCTTAGATGGCGGCCTTCCCAAATAGCCAACTAGCCTTTGGCACACCAGCGCTCTTACCACCAGAGCTATCCAGCCCTTAGATGGCGGCCTTCCCAAATAGCCAACTAGCTTTTGGCACACCAGCGCTCTTACCACCAGAGCTATCCAGCCCTTAGATGGCAGCCTTCCCAAATAGCCAACTAGCCTTTGGCACACCAGCGCTCTTACCACCAGAGCTATCCAGCCCTTAGATGGCGGCCTTCCCAAATAGCCAACTAGCTTTTGGCACACCAGCGCTCTTACCACCAGAGCTATCCAGCCCTTAGATGGTGGCCTTCCCAAATAGCCAACTAGCCTTTGGCACACCAGCGCTCTTACCATCTGAGCTATCCAGCCCTTAGATGGCGGCCCTCCCAAATAGTCAACTAGCCTTTGGCACACCAGCGCTCTTACCATCTGAGCTATCCAGCCCTTAGATGGCGGCCTTCCCAAATAGTCAACTAGTCTTTGGCACACCAGCGCTCTTACCATCTGAGCTATCCAGCCCTTAGATGGCGGCCTTCCCAAATACCCAACTAGCCTTTGGCACACCAGCGCTCTTACCACCAGAGCTATCCAGCCCTTAGATGGCGGCCTTCCCAAATAGTCAACTAGCCTTTGGCATACCAGCGCTCTTACCACCAGAGCTATCCAGCCCTTAGATGGTGGCCTTCCCAAATAGCCAACTAGCCTTTGGCACACCAGCGCTCTTACCACCAGAGCTATCCAGCCCTTAGATGGCGGCCTTCCCAAATAGTCAACTAGCCTTTGGCATACCAGCGCTCTTACCACCAGAGCTATCCAGCCCTTAGATGGTGGCCTTCCCAAATAGCCAACTAGCCTTTGGCACACCAGCGCTCTTACCACCAGAGCTATCCAGCCCTTAGATGACTGCCCTCCCAAATAGTCAACTAGTCTTTGGCACACCAGCGCTCTTACCACCAGAGCTATCCAGCCCTTAGATGGCGGCCTTCCCAAATAGCCAACTAGTCTTTGGCACACCAGCGCTCTTATCACCAGAGCTATCCAGCCCTTAGATGACGGCCTTCCCAAATAGCCAACTAGCCTTTGGCACACCAGCGCTCTTACCACCAGAGCTATCCAGCCCTTAGATGGCGGCCTTCTCAGATAGTCAACTAGTCTTTGGCATACCAGCGCTCTTACCACCAGAGCTATCCAGCCCTTAGATGGTGGCCTTCCCAAATAAACAATTAGACTTTGCTGAGACCTCTAGCTTTGCGTTAGAGTCCAGTTATCTTGAACACCCTTCCACTGTCACTCTACCTCACTCACACTCTGAACATCCAAACCCTAAAAAACAGGGTGGAAATAGTGAATTCACTCTAAAAGCATCCATGAAATCACTATGAATTTGGTTTTCATGGCAACATGACATATAGTCACCCAATTTTCGCGGCTTACATTTTCACGGTGTTTGCTATAATGATAATATAGGGGAATCCGTGACCATTTTATCTCATGACAACACAAGTTGTGTGAGTTATACCACTATGAACATCTAAATCGTGAAAAAGGGGTGAAAATGTCATTTCGCCGTGAAACTAAAAAGTCACTGTGATTTCTAGGTGCATTTTACAGTGAATTCACCGTGAAAATAATCGCTTCTCTGACCTGATAAGGACATCTTCAGGTCACTAAAGAGACCTTGGAGACCACTGGTGAAAACACCTTGAAAATTAACGTGGCTATAAACTGTGTGTCATGAAATAGGGGTGAAAACACGGCGAATTGTCTTTTTCACGGCTAATTGACATTCTCACCCCTTTTTCACCGTTTAGATGTTCACAGTGTTATGCACACAAAAATAGATAGTTGAATGAGTATCACTTCATCATTCCAGAGGGGAGGGGGGGGGGGGGGGGCAGACTCACCCGTGATGTCACAGAGGGAACCTGTGTAGCCCTCCATGCACAGGCATTCAAAGGTCACGAGGGTGCTGTCACTGGTACTGTTCACGGTGCGACAAGTGCCCTTGTGCAGGCATGGCGAGAAACGGCACGGGTTCACATCTGAATGAATGAGCAAACCCAGCAGAAGAACAACATACGGTATATATTACAACACTCCTGAAAGAGGTTGATACAAAAAACTGTTGCAAGCTGCTCGCTGACTAAAAATGACCTGCAATGCATAAATTAATATAGGAAGGTTTGCGTTGACACCATGTATAAAGTCTCTTAAAGGAAGAGGTGTGGTTCTGAACAGAACCTGAGTGGTAACTCGACGTTTCGACCAGTAAGCTCTGGTCGTCAACATTCTCCCGATGACAGCCAGTGCATACTGGTTGAAACGTCGAGTTACCACCCAGGTTCTTTTCAGAACCACACCTCTTCCTTTAAGAGACCTTATACATGGTGTCAACGCAAACCTTTCTATATTGATTCACCCACCATGCAAAGCCTTAAGTCTTATTTAATGCATAAATTCTTAAAAGTTACAGGGCCTGACGTTTCGATCCTAGCAGGACCTTTCTCTTTGCCTTTGAGAAAGGTCCTGCTAGGATCGAAACGTCAGGCCCTCTTACTTTTGAGACTCCTGAAAGAGATACATTTTAGAGGTGCCCAAGCCTGGAGTGACACATCACCGCAACCGTGAAATCGCTGAATTTCATCAGGTTTGAATAGCTTCGTTAAGCTGCTGAAACAGTTTTAACTTTGCTTCTTGACTTAAAGTTATACGCAAAAAATTGCAAACTGCTTTATATACTTTTTTTTCAAAATTTGCCAAATCTCTGCCTTTGAGAAAGGTCCTGCTAGGATCGAAACGTCAGGCCCACTAAAATTGCATTTTGGTAATCTTAGTCAGTAATTAGCAGTTTGCAACATTTTTGTATAAAATTATTGCTTTATATACTGACTAAAGTAATACCAAAATCCAAATCTCAAAATTTAGTGGGCCTGACGTTTCGATTCTAGCAGGACCTTTCTCAAAGGCAGAAAGAGTGACAAGGACAAAACAGATTTGGTTGTTGCAATTGTGATGCTTTGCTGTGCTACATAATTGTATATTCCCCTATTCATGTGTTTTCTTTAAATTCAGTTTTTCAAGCCCATGAATGTTGTTTTTTTGTTAATTATACTGTATTTTTACTATATTTTTGATATAACGTTTAAATCATAGCTTTGTGAGCGGAGATCCATGGAAGGTCAGTGAGATTTACCACTCAATGAATCACCCAGGGTAAACAAGAAATGAATAAATCAATCAATAAGAAACTTAAATTATATTATCACTTTTTGCCTGAGAAAGATGTTCAATGAGGAGTAGCCCTCCGGTAATTTCTAGAGAACCAGACGGTTTCTGCAGGGACGTACCATTCTCGCAGTAGACACCAGCGTAGCCCTCTTTGCAGGAGCACTTGTAGGTATCGTTGAAGTAGGTGCAATTACCATTGCCCAGGCAGTAGTTGATATCGCAAGCCTGGGATGTGGGGACTGAAACACACATAGGAAGAACGGTAAAAATGGGGGGGGGGAGGAATGGAAAAAATGGGGAATTGTGGGAATAGTGGGAATAGTGGGAATAGTGGGAATAGTGGGAATAGTGGGAATAGTGGGAATAGTGGGAATAGTGGGAATAGTGGGAATAGTGGGAATAGTGGGAATAGTGGGAATAGTGGGAATAGTGGGAATAGTGGGAATAATGAGGAATAATGGGAATAATGGGAATAATGGGAATAATGGGAATAATGGGAATAATGGGAATAATGGGAATAATGGGAATAATGGGAATAATGGGAATAATGGGAATGGGAATAATGGGAATAATGGGAATAATGGGAATAATGGGAATAATGGGAATAATGGGAATAATGGGAATAATGGGAATAATGGGAATGGGAATAATAGGAAAATGGAAACATGGGAACATGGAAACATGGAAACATGGGAAAATGGGAAATGGGGAACATGGGTACATGGGAACATACGTGTAGGAACATGGAAACTGAAACTGTGAAAATGGGAGAATGGGAGAATGGGAACATGAAGGAAAACTTGCAAACCCAGACTTTTCAATATGCTTTGAAAACCCCTGGTTGCTACGGTCTATATGGTTACTTACCATTTTCACAGTGGACTCCGGAGTGGCTTGGCATGCAGACGCATGTGTAGTCATCAATCAGATCCACACACATCCCACCGTTCAGGCAAGGTACGTTGCTGCATTCATCAATTTCTGGTCAGAGAGCAAAACCCAAAATTTATCGTGAGCTCGCCACGGACGAAAAATAGAAGAAGGCTCACAACAGCCTTGTCAAAACTTGTTTTACAACATGAAACAAATGCACAAATTTACTGATCAATAGATCGATGGACTGATTAATTAATTAATTTACAAATCAATCAACTGCCGAGTTATTCATTTATTTATTGATTGAGCAATAGACTGATTGACTGATTGATTAATCAATCAATTGATCGATTTATTGACCAACATCTTATCACATTGTTTATCATGAAGTACCGGTAAATACCAAAAAACTGTTGCAAACTGCTCACTGACTAAATGACCTGCAATACATCAATCTCAAAAGTTAGAGGGTCTGACGTTTTCATCCTAGCAGGACCTTTCTCTATAGCTTAAGGTCCTACTAGGATGGAAACGTCAGGCCCTCTAACTTTACTTATCAATAGACAGGCTGATCAATGGCTCCACCGATCAATGCATCAGCTGATTGATTAATTCATTAATTTATCAATCAAGCAAACATGCACCACTGGGGTCTTCGCGCTTCGGCAGCTTGTCTGTGCAGTGACCCTGAGTAGACCTCACATCATGTCCGCGTGCTCTAGACTAGGGCCACCTGAGGGGAGGGGTGAGCAGCGGATCTGACCGACCCAAAGTCGAGAAGAGACCATTGACTGGTTTGCGGCAACTCCGCGGACTGGGGGGTGGCCGGCCGAAGCAAACTTTCTCTCCGACGAAAAGAAGAGGATGGAGAGCCAGCGTGGCCCACACGTACCTTGGTCACAGTTCTTGCCTTCAAAGCCCCCGGGGCAGTCGCAGGTGTAGTCTGGGCCCACGTTGCTGCAGGCTGCTCCGTTGCTGCAGGGGTTGTTGCCGCACTTGTTATTGACTGATTGCCAAGAGTGGGACAGACAAAAGACATGGAGAGCCATTAGACGGCGGATTCCGAGATCAAAATCATAAGGCCTGATCTTGGCCGGCCCTACCGCGGAGTATTAACTTAAAACAGGGCACATTAAGTTGCTGATCGCGATGATAAAACACCATGCTTAAGGTTGAATGTGGTACGTGCGCTGAGTTGACCTTGAAGGGCAAGATCTCTTTCCTGAACGGAGAATCGGACAGAGATTGCACTGATCCACTCACCTGTGGGGATCTCACAGTGGGTACCCTCCCACAGTATGGTGCAGACACAGCTAAAGGCTCCCAGCTCACCATTGGTGCAGCTGCCACCGTTAATGCAGGGCGCACGGTCACACGGCTGCACATCTGCAACGGGAAAAACAAAAACGAGGGCCACCCAAATCAACTCGAGGCGTGCCGGGTCAAGGTGGAAAGCTGAAGGTCCCATCCACTCGTCAGGTGCCCAAAGGCACCACCCAGAGGCGTAAGGTGCCAATTTCAAGGCACCATCCTGTGCGGATAAGGTGGGGTTGGCAGAGGTGCCAACTGATAAAAGGACCTTGTGGTATCAACTGGTACAAGGCCCTCAAGGCGCCACCTGATATACAGAGCTCATTGGACCACCGGGTATAAGAACCTACCGGTAAAGGTGCCACCTATGTTAAGGATCTCAAGGTGTCCCCTGGTACAAGGCCCTCAAGGTCATTGTAACGCCTGATAAGGAGTTCAAGACCTGTGCCATCTGGTATAAGGATCTCAAGGTGCCACCTACGTTAAGGATCTCAAGGTGTCCCCTGGTACAAGGCCCTCAAGGTCATTGTAATGCCTGATAAGGAGTTCAAGACCTGTGCCATCTGGTATAAGGACCTCAAGGTGCTACCTACGTTAAGGATCTCAAGGTGTCCCCTGGTACAAGGCCCTCAAGGTCATTGTAACGCCTGACAAGGAGTTCAAGACCTGTGCCATCTGGTATAAGGACCTCAGGGTGCCACCTGATAGGGTGTGCAACGTGTTCAAGGTGGCAAATAAGGTGACCAGTGAACAATGTGAACATTTCAAAGAATTGTCAAAAGAAGCAGCAAAACATCTCCAGTCGGATCAAGGTGGCACTCAGTTGGCATTCAACTTTCACTATGAACATCTATACCGTGAAAAAGGGGTGAAAATGTCATTTCGCCGTGAAACTTAAAAGTCACTGTGATTTCACGGTGCATTTTACAGTGAATTCCCCGTGAAAATAATCGCCTCTCTGACCTGATAAGGACATCTTCAGGTCATTATAAAGACCGTGAAAAAAGCGTGAATATCTGGGGTGGCAAGCTCCAGCCTTGAAGGATGGCTAATTCAATTACCAGTAGGGACCACCAGCCCCCATAGAGGTACTGTATGGTGTCCTTGTAACTGTCACTCCCAGATACTTCTAAATTGCCTCTAGCCATTTACCACCAGGAATGTGGCCTTGGAGACCACTGGTGAAAACACTGTGAAAATGACTTGGCTAACTCTGTGCCATGAAATAGGGGTGAAAACACGGTGAATTTTCTTTTCACGGCTAAATGACATTTTCAGCCCATTTTCACGGTTTAGATGTTCAAAGTGTTTGATGAGCAATACCAAAAGTATTTGAAGAATGGAGGTCTAATTCAACGCACCGGTGTATCCCTCGTCCACGATCTCCAGGGAGAAGCCTCGCTCGGTCTTCTCGGAATCCGTCAGGAAGGTGATCCACATGACCGGGTGGTGCGACTCAAAGCCGTCCGGCCGGTCGTTGCCCGACGAGTCGATTTGACGCGTGCCCTGGTCCTGCACGTTGTCGCCCACGCCGGCCCGCAGGACGTCGTAGCGGTTCTCCGTCACAAAGTCCATCACGCTCAGCGTCAGCATGCGGCCGGGCAACTCGCTGCGGACGAACCAGCGGCAGTCCTCCTGGTTGCCGTAGTTGGAGGGGTAGTTGGGCGAGTGCAGCTCGATCTTGCCGTTGATGGGCACCGTCAGGTTGTTGCGGCAACCGATGGCTACAAAAAAAAACAGAGGGATCCAAAAGACGCCGTGAAAATCTAAACCGTGAAAATATGTTGTGTTTCCATGAAAAATCAAATTGATAGTGATTTCATGGATGGTTTTTAGAGTGCATTCACCCTGAACATTTCACCTCATCTAGTCTGACCTGCTCTTAAAATCACCACACAACTCATCTGCCAGGCAGTTGTGGTCTAGTCTGTGTAACTGCAGACTACATGTGTACTTACCTGCACAGGTAAGTAAACACTGGAGGATTGTGCGGGCCACAATGAATCGCCAACTCCAAATAATTTTTTATAAAACTAGACCGAATGTTGGATAAATACAGGTTTTGAAAGTGTTGTGTTCACCACTATAAACTCACTGCCTTTGAGAAAGGTCCTGCTAGGATCGAAACGTCAGGCCCACTAAATTTTAGATTTGCTTATTTACTGACCGAAATACAAGCTTGCAAATGTGGAGGAGCCAATTGCATCGTCCCAATCCTTGCAGGACCTTTCTCATTGGCATAATTTCTGCCTTTCATTTTGAATTTCCAAGGGGAGCATGATATCCGAAACCTGAGCTATTCAATTCCCATCCACTGAACCTGAGGATGTGATTGATCACTGATCGTCTTAACTTTTGATGGTGCTCTTTCAACGCAGAAAAGAACTGTGTGTTCTGGAAGGTCACCATAAACTGAATAAGGGACTTATTCGTGCAGCGCTCAATCAATGTGTGAAGGTTGTTCGGAGTTATTTCCTTTGCGAGTGGTCCTCACCGATTTCGCAGTCAGTTCCCGTCCAGCCTTGAGGGCAGGTGCAGCTGTACCCGTTGATGCCGTCAAAGCAGATACCTCCGTTCCTGCAGGGCTTAGTGAAGCACTCGTCGATATCTGCGGGGACAGAGCAGCAAGCGGCAGCGTTGTCATCCGCATTGTGAGGTGTTGGACTCAAGGAGACCGTGAAGCCAGCCTCGGAGCCCAATGCCATCCAACACAGGCCACCCGTAACATGTTCAAACTCAAAACATCCCAAGCTGACCCAAAACCGACCAAACCAAGCATGATCCGACAAAATCCAACGGCAACCACCCCATCATTTCATCCAAACCATCCCATCCCATCTCAACTCAACCCAACCCAACCAAAATCAACCCCTAACCTAGCTTAACCCCTATCCTCACCTAACCAAACACAATCCCACCCAATCTACTCCTACTCCAGCCCAGCCCAGCCCACCCCAGCCAAGCCAAGCCAAGCTCAGTCCCGGCCAGCTAAGCCCAGCTAAGCCCAGCCCAGCTAAGCCCAGCCAAGCCAAGCTCAGTCCAGCCCAGCTCAGCTCAGCCCTGACCAGTTCACCATGCCCAGCCCAGCCCAGCACAGCACAGCCCAGCTCAGCCCAGCTAAGCCCAGCCCAGCTAAGCCCAGCCAAGCCAAGCTCAGTCCAGCCCAGCTCAGCTCAGCCCTGACCAGTTCACCATGCCCAGCCCAGCCCAGCACAGCACAGCCCAGCTCAGCCCAGCTAAGCCCAGCCCAGCTAAGCCCAGCCAAGCCAAGCTCAGTCCAGCCCAGCTCAGCTCAGCCCTGACCAGTTCACCATGCCCAGCACAGCCCAGCACAGCACAGCCCAGCTCAGCCCAGCTCAGCCCTGACCAGTTCACCCAGCCCAGCCCAGCCCAGCCCAGCCCAGCACAGCTCAGCCCTGACCAGTTCACCAAGTCCAGCCCAGCCCAGCACAGCTCAGCCCTGACCAGTTCACCCAGTCCAGCCCAGCACAGCACAGCTCAGCCCTGACCAGTTCACCCAGCCCAGCCCAGCCCAGCCCAGCCCAGCACAGCTCAGCCCTGACCAGTTCACCATGCCCAGCCCAGCACAGCCCAGCTCAGCCCAGCTCAGCCCTGACCAGTTCACCCAGTCCAGCCCAGCCCAGCCCAGCCCAGCACAGCTCAGCCCTGACCAGTTCACCAAGTCCAAACCAAGCATGATCCGACAAAATCCAACGGCAACCACCCCATCATTTCATCCAAACCATCCCATCCCATCTCAACTCAACCCAACCCAACCAAAATCAACCCCTAACCTAGCTTAACCCCTATCCTCACCTAACCAAACACAATCCCACCCAATCTACTCCTACTCCAGCCCAGCCCAGCCCACCCCAGCCAAGCCAAGCCAAGCTCAGTCCCGGCCAGCTAAGCCCAGCTAAGCCCAGCCCAGCTAAGCCCAGCCAAGCCAAGCTCAGTCCAGCCCAGCTCAGCTCAGCCCTGACCAGTTCACCATGCCCAGCCCAGCCCAGCACAGCACAGCCCAGCTCAGCCCAGCTAAGCCCAGCCCAGCTAAGCCCAGCCAAGCCAAGCTCAGTCCAGCCCAGCTGACCAGTTCACCCAGCCCAGCCCAGCCCAGCCCAGCCCAGCACAGCTCAGCCCTGACCAGTTCACCAAGTCCAGCCCAGCCCAGCACAGCTCAGCCCTGACCAGTTCACCCAGTCCAGCCCAGCACAGCACAGCTCAGCCCTGACCAGTTCACCCAGCCCAGCCCAGCCCAGCCCAGCCCAGCACAGCTCAGCCCTGACCAGTTCACCATGCCCAGCCCAGCACAGCCCAGCTCAGCCCAGCTCAGCCCTGACCAGTTCACCCAGTCCAGCCCAGCCCAGCCCAGCCCAGCACAGCTCAGCCCTGACCAGTTCACCAAGTCCAGCCCAGCCCAGCACAGCTCAGCCCTGTCCAGTTCACCCAGTCCAGCCCAGCACAGCACAGCTCAGCCCTGACCAGTTCACCCAGTCCAGCCCAGCCCAGCACAGCACAGCCCTGACCAGTTCACCCAGTCCAGCCCAGCCCAGCCCAGCCCAGCCCAGCACAGCTCAGCCCAGCCCAGCCCAGACCAGCCCAGCCCAACCCAACCAAACCCAGCCCTGACCAGTCCAGCCCAGCCCAGCCTAGCCCAGCCCAGACCAGCCCAGCCCAACCCAACCAAACCCAGCCAAGTAAAAGCCCACACGAACCCGCCGCAAAACTATCTAACCCTTTCCAAACACCACTCACCCTGTTCACAATGGATGCCGCTGAAGCCAGGCTGGCAGAAGCACCGGTAGCCCGCCATCTGGAAGTTCTGCTCACAAGTGCCCCGATTCTGACAAGGGTCGGATTCACACTCGTTGATGTCTGGGATGAAAAGTAAAGGTAGATGGAGAGAGACACAGTAAGGTCCTGCTCTATGTCTCTGTAGGATCCTTTTTACACCATCCATTACAAGACGGGTAAAAGAATGCTTTGAGAAATGTTCACACTTTTCAAAGGGCTTTTAATCAAAACCATGATCTTTTCTGCTGAAGAGGTGGATTTGCCAGTTCGTGAGAGTGCTGACGGCAGCGTGCCCATTACAATTCAACCCGACCGAATTGAATTAATGAAGAATCCTGTCCAAATTCTCATCCAGAGACTACCTCATTAGCTTTCAAATGATATTGCCGAAAATCTGAAGTTGAAAAAGGGGTGAAAATGTCACTTCGCTGTGAAACTAAAAAGTCACTGTGATTTCACGGTGTATTTTACAGTTAATTCACTGACCTGATCTGACCTGATAAGGACATCTTCGGGTCACTATAGAGACCAAAAACCGTGAATATCTAGGGTGGCAAGCTCCAGCCTTGGGGGATGGCTAATTCAATTACCAGTAGGGACCACCAGCCCCCATAGGTACTGTATTGTGTCCTTGTAACTGTCACTCCCAGATACTTCTAAATATGCCTCTAAGCCATTTACCACCAGGAATGTGGCCTTGGAGACCACTGGTGAAAACACCGTGAAAATGACTCGGCTAACTGTGTGCCATGAAACAGGGGTGAAAACACGGTGAATGTTCTTTTCACGGCTAAGTGACATTTTCAGCCCGTTTTTCACGGCTTTAGACGTTCATATATCTCGCACCTTCCTCGCACAGGCGACCGGTGTATCCGTTGGGGCAGATGCAGTTGTAGCCGTTGATCTCGTCGTTGCAGATGCCGCTGTTCTCGCAGGGGCTGCTGCCGCACTCGTTGATGTTGATGCTGCAGTAGAAGCCTGTGAAGCCGGCCGGACAGACGCAGGAGAAGCCGTCCGCTCCGTCCACGCAGCTGCCGCCCGACTGGCATGGATTCTGGTCGCACCTGTTGATGCCTGTCGGGCGACGAGCCGAAGATCGCGAAGACAACCAAAAAAAAAAAGGTCACGCTATACCGTACAGTATACAGGGCTGGATCTCACATTACGATGCCTCGTAACTCAACTTACGATGGACAACCCATCGCAAGCTGTGATACACCGTATGGTTTCTGTGCGTTGCTCATTGTCTTGCGATTGATCGTAAGTTACGATGAGTTTGGTGTAATTGACCGCAGCACAGTGAGAATCTAAACCGTGAACATCGGGTGACTACATGTCATGATGCCATGAAAAACCAAATTGATAGTGATTTCGTGGAATCTTTTAGAGTGCATTCACCCTGAACATTTCACCTCATCTGATGACCTGCTCTTAGAATCACCACACAACTCATCTGCCAGGCAGTTGCGGTCTAGTCTGTGTAACTGTACACCATAGGCTTGTGCATTGCGGTCATTTACCACCAAGAAGGTGGCCACGAATAGACCACTGGTGAAATCACCATGAAATTTAAATCAGTAATAAATCGGTCTGTTCTTTGTCAAAAATTGAGGCATAAGCCCTGTGCACGAACAAGGCCTATTCCCATCTAGTGTTAGCCTGTCAAAATGAGGGATGTCCCTTGCAAAGTGCTGTCAACATGAGGACTATCCTCCATTTAGTGCCGTGCCAAAATGAGGATCGTGTCAATTGACTTGGTGCAGCTCTAGTCCACTGCATACACTTACGTTGGTCGCAAATTTCTCCGGTGAAGCCAGGGGGGCACACGCATTGAAATCTACCGGGCAGCGTGTTGCAGATGGCACTGTTCTTACAAGGAGAACTCTGGCACCTATCCAGTACTACAAGGGAAGGCAAAACAAAAATACAGAAGGAGAAGGAACATCAACCATCTATTCAAAACAGCATGCTGCACTGTGCTTCCTGATTCAAATGGCCAACAAGGAAATCGCACAGGCTTCATAGGACCTGATGATGGTAGACCCAATCCTGGCAGGACCTTCAGCTTTGTCAAAGCTAGAGTTCAGCCTTTTAGAAAGTTCCTGCTAGGATGAAAACATCAGGCTCTTTTTTCTTTTTTAAAGAGATCCTTTCTTCTCTTACTGACACTCCTTATGATACATCTTGGGAGGATCTAAGCGTCGAGTGTCCAAAAACTGCCAATGGAATAAGAAGAAGTGTTGTAGGGGTCTTGCGGTGAACACTGTGTACATCATCTCCTAAGAGAAGGAGTAGAAGGTAATTACTCAACGTTTCGAGTAGTGTGACCGTGGTCAGGAGACTGGCGGATTCCAACTATCATCGGTGTTCATAGGTGCTGTGTACAACATTGCATGGAGTGTGTAGAATCCTTCCCACTCAGCTTTGGGCGGGAAGGTTCCCCCGCACTCCAACGCTCTCCACAGCACTAATGAACACCGATGATAGCTGGAATCCAGCAGTCTCCTGACGACCACGTGCAGGAGTACGCACTACTCAAACGCTGAGTTACCGGCTCACACTCTTTCCTCTTAAGAAATGATGTACATGGTGTCACTGCAAACCTCCTACTTGGTATTTCCACCGTGCAAACCTTCAAATCTTATACTCCTTCTCTTAAGAAATGATGTACATGGTGTCACTGCAAACCTCCTACATGGTATTTCCACTGTGGAAACCTTCAAATCTTATCATACTCCTTCTCTTAAGAAATGACACACATGGTGTCACTGCAAACCTCCTACTTGGTATTTCCACCGTGCAAACCTTCAAATCTTATCATACTCCTTCTCTTAAGAGATGATGTACATGGTGTCACTGCAAACCTCCTACTTGGTATTTTTACCGTGCAAACCTTCAAATCTTATCATACTCCTTCTCTTAAGAGACGATGTACACGGTGTCACCACAAACCTCCTACTTGGTATTTCCACCGTGCAAACCTTCAAATCTTATTATACTCCTTCTCTTAAGAGATGATGTGCATGGTGTCACTGCAAACCTCCTACTTGGTATTTCCACTGTGGAAACCTTCAAATCTTATCATACTCCTTCTCTTAAGAGATGATGTACATGGTGTCACTGCAAACCTCCTACTTGGTATTTCCACTGTGGAAACCTTCAAATCTTATCATACTCCTTCTCTTAAGAGATGATGTACATGGTGTCACTGCAAACCTCCTACTTGGTATTTCCACTGTGGAAACCTTCAAATCTTATCATACTCCTTCTCTTAAGAGATGATGTACATGGTGTCACTGCAAACCTCCTACTTGGTATTTCCACTGTGGAAACCTCCAAATCTTATCATACCCCTTCTCTTAAGAAATGATGTACATGGTGTCACTGCAAACCTCCTACTTGGTATTTCCACCGTGCAAACCTTCAAATCTTATCATACTCCTTCTCTTAAGAGTTGATGTATATGGTGTTACTGCAAACTTCCTACTTGGTATTTCCATCATGCAAACCTTCAAATCTTATCATACTCCTTATCTTAAGAGATGATGTACATGGTGTCACCGCAAACCTCCTACTTGGTATTTCCACTGTGTAAACCTTCAAATCTTATCATACTCCTTCTCTCAAAAGCCGTATGCTTGAGAAGAACTATGGGTGTGTAACCTACTCTGGGGGCCACTCACTGATTTCACACTCTGTGCCGGTGGTTTCCGGTAGGCAAATGCACTCGTAACTATTCACGAGATTATTGCAGGCTCCACCATTGCGACAAGGCAGGCTGACGCACTCGTCCACATCTTCACAGAGAGAGAATAAAAAACAACATCAACCACAACATTGTAAACAGCGATCAATTGAAAGGCAAGGAGTACTAGGGACAATCATTGACTCTGGTGTGCCCCTAGACCCATAGCTGCCAACCTTTCCTATTTTGTAGGAATCATTCCTCTTTTGGGGTAAAAATCTGTCCCTTTTTACAAGTTCTCGACAACAAATTCTGAGAGGGAGAGGGAGAGAGAGAGAGGGGGGGGGAGAGAGAGAGAGAGGGAGGGAGAGAGAGAGATAGAGAGAGAGAGAGAGAGAAAGAGAGAGAGAGAGAAAGAAAGAGAGAGAAAGAAAGAGAGAGAGAGAGAGGGAGAGAGAGGGATAGAGAGAGAGAAAGAAAGAGAGAGAAAGAAAGAGAGAGAAAGAAAGAGACAGAGGGGGAGAGAGAGAGAGAGAGAGAAAGAAAGAAAGAGAGAGAGAGAGAGAGGGAGAGAGGGGGAGAGAGAGAGAGAGAGAGAGAGAGAGAGAGAGAGAGAGAGAGAGAGAGAAAGAAAGAGAGAGAGACAGAGAGAGACAAAGAAAGAGAGAGAGAGAGAGACACACACGGGCAGAAAGAGAGAGGGAGATAGAGAGACAGAGATAGGCAGATAGAGAGACTCAGAAACGGACAAAAAGAGACAGCAGATTGAAGGTCCCTTGGACTGCTCTCCGTATACCTGTGTTGCAGAAGGGACCGGTCCAGCCCACCTGGCAATCGCAGCTGAACCCGTTGACGAGGTCCAAGCAGGTGGCTCCATTCTGGCAAGGAGAACTCAGACACTCGTCCACATCTGCACGTACAAACGCGTCAACCAACTTACAAGCAAACCAAGGAAAAACTGACTGGGAACTTTGGAACAATTTGAACAATTGGCCAAGAAAACTTGGACTGGACCGGGACTTGAACCCGAGACCTCTGGACTAACGTACCAGCGCTCTTCCATCTGAGCTATCTGGCCCTTAGATGGTGGCCTTCCCAAATAGTCAACTAGTCTTTGCCGGGGTGGGGGTGCCAGTCAGACACTATTCAACCATTAACTGCAGTATATCTCCAGGGATCACACCCCCCCCCCGATTTCATTCAGATGCAAACAACTAATTGTTGTAAACCTGGTCCAGTCAAGTCAAAGTTTTCTTTGCCAATTTTTCAAACAACTTACACTGCGAAAATCTAAACCGTGAGTAGAATTGGTTTAAAATGTCGTCGGGTGTTCGGAGAAAGGACATAAGTGCGTTCAGACACTAGAATCACTTTATGCCCCTTCTGCCGTCAACAAATTCCATCTGGTCCGCTTGATGGCTTCTTAACAATTAGTTTTTACTTCATCAAGACGCACTATGTCAACAAGAATTGTGGAGAGAATGGGAGCGCATACAAAAAGGAAAATAATGAGTAATTACAACAATTACCACAGTGGTCTTCTTTATTGCGCTTATTGCAAGGCACCCAAAAAAACAAAACGAAAAACAAATTCGTAGTGATTTCAAGGACCCTGTTTGAAGTGAATTCACCCTGAACATTTCACCTCATCTGACCTGCTCTAGCGAAAAAACACCACACAACTCATCCGCCAGGCAGTACGTAATCTAGCCTGTGTAATAGTGCACCATGTACGGTAGGCTTCACCACCAAGAACCTGCCCTGGCCTTGAATAGAACACCGGTGAAATCACGGGCGATGAAGAGCGTTCTGAGCCTGAAAAAGTGCTGAAACTGCAGTGATTTTTCTTTTCTTTTCATGGCAACATGACAATTTTCAGAGAGAAAGGCCTCTGATAAAGGTTCCGGCAACAATGACAGATCCAAAACAAAGGGCCCTTTTAATTTATTTGATAAAACTAAAATGGTTGAAAAAAAAAAGGCGCTTCAAGACCAAAATCTTTGGCAAACGGAAAAAGAAGGAGCTATTGATGGGTCATTTAATCAGTAACAGATGGCCTAGGTTGATCAGTGAGTGGGGTACACTCCATCACTGCCCAGGCCAAACCTAGTTTACCTATATCACAGTAGATGCCAGTCCAGCCAGCATCGCAGGAGCACGTGAACATGGCAATGAGGTTGTTGCAGGCGCCGTTGATGCAGGGATTGTTCAAACACTCGTTCACATCTGCACGAGACGGGAGGAGAAACCCAAGGGACGGAGATGGAGTGAGGGAATGGGCAACAAGACTATCCCCCAACGAGCCTCATCAAACAAAATATCGATGTCAATAGTGGTTTTTGGTACCAACCCGACCTAATCCAAACCAACCCATCCCAACCCACCCCAACCCAACCCAACCCAACCCGACCCAATCCGACCCAATCCGACCCAACCCAACCTAACCTATCCCAACCCACCCCAACTCAACCCAACCCAACCCAACCCAACTCAACCTAACCCAACTCAACCCAACTCAACCCAACCCAACTCAACCCAACACACCCCATTCCGTCCCAACTCAACCCAACCCAACTCAACCCAACCCACCCCATCCCAACCCAACCCAACCCAACCCATCCCATCCCAACCCAACCCAACCCAACCCAACCCATCCCAACCCAACCCAACCCAACCCAACCCAACTCAACCCAACCCAACCCATTCCGTCCCAAACCAACCCAACCCAACCTACCTGACCCAACCCAACCCAACCCAACCCTACCCGATTGAACCCAACTAAACCCACCCCACCCATCCCAGCCCAGCAAGACCCAAATGAAATCAAATCTTACTAATTAAACAGTTGTAGCCTTCATATCCATCAGCACACTGGCATCGAAACAAATCCACTTCATTCAGGCATGTACCGCCATTTTTGCAAGGAGAGCTGCTGCACTCATTGATGTCTATACAATGAAAAACACAGAAAGGAAAATGGCATCAGAGAATTGGATCAAACTCCAACAAAATAAAAACAAATAATTGCAATATCTGTATGCATTATTAAAGGGATAATATGGGATGGGAGGGGATGGGATGGAATGGGATGGAATGGGATGGAATGGGATGGAATGGGATGGAATGGGATGGGTTGGGATGGGTTGGGATGGGATGGGATGGGATGGAATGGGATGGGATGGGTTGGGATAGGATGGGATGGAATGGGGTGGGATGGAATGGGATGGGATGGAATGGGATGGGATGGGATGGAAATGGATGGGATGGGATGGGATGAGATGGGATGGGATGGAATGGGATGGGATGGGATGGAATGGGATGGGATGGGATGGGATGGGATGGGATGGGATGGAATGGAATGGGATGGGATGGGATGGGATGGAATGGGATGGAATGGGATGGGGTGGGATGGGATGGGATGGAATGGGATGGGATGGGATGGAATGGGATGGGATGGGATGGAATGGGATGGGATGGGATGGGATGGGATGGAATGGGATGGGATGGAATGGGATGGGATGGGATGGGATGGGATGGAATGGAATGGAATGGAATGGAATGAAATGGGATGGAATGGGATGGGATGGGATGGAATGGGATGGGATGGAATGGGATGGGATGGGATGGGATGGGATGGGATGGGATGGGATGGGATGGAATGGAATGGAATGAAATGGGATGGAATGGGATGGAAATGGATGGGATGGGATGGAATGGGATGGAATGGAATGGAATGGAATGGGATGGGATGAGATGGAATGGGATGGGATGGAATGGAATGGGATGGGATGGGATGGGATGGGACGGGACGGGATGGGACGGGATGGGATGGGATGGGACGGGATGGGATGGGATGGAATGGGATGGGATGGGATGGGATGGGATGGGATGGAATGGGATGGGATGGGATGGGATGGAATGGAATGGAATGAAATGGGATGGAATGGGATGGAAATGGATGGGATGGGATGGAATGGGATGGAAATGGATGGGATGGGATGGGATGAGATGGGATGGGATGGGATGGAATGGAATGGGATGGAATGGGATGGGATGAGATGGAATGGGATGGGATGGGATGGAATGGGATGGGATGGGATGGGATGGGATGGGATGGGATGGAATGGGATGGGATGGGATGGAATGGGATGGGATGGGATGGGATGGGATGGGATTGGATGGGATGGGATGGGATGGGATGGGATGGGATTGGATGGATGGGATAGGATGGGATTGGATGGGATGGGATGGGATGGGATGGGATGGGATGGGATGGGATGGGATTGGAATGGATGGATGGGATGGGATAGGATGGGATTGGATGGGATGGGATGGGATGGGATTGGATGGGATGGGATGGGATGGGATGGGATGGGATGGGATGGGATGGGATGGGATTGGATGGGATGGGATGGGATGGGATGGGATGGGATTGGATGGATGGGATAGGATGGGATGGGATGGGATGGGATGGGATGGGATGGGATGGGATTGGATTGGATTGGATGGATGGGATGGGATGGGATGGGATGGGATGGGATGGGATGGGATGGGATGGGATGGGATGGGATGGGATGGGATGGGATGGGATGGGATGGGATTGGATGGATGGGATGGGATAGGATGGGATTGGATGGGATGGGATGGGATGGGATGGGATGGGATGGGATGGGATGGGATGGGATGGGATGGAATGGAATGGGATGGGATGGGATGGGATGGGATGGGATGGGATGGGATGGGATGGGATGGGATGGGATTGGATTGGATGGATGGGATGGGATAGGATGGGATTGGATGGGATGGGATGGGATGGGATGGGATGGGATGGGATGGGATTGGATTGGATGGATGGGATGGAATGGGAGGGGATGGAATGGGATGGGATGGGATGGGATGGGATGGGATGGGATGGGATGGGACGGGATGGGATGGGATGGGATGGGATGGGACGGGATGGGATGGGATGGGATGGGATGGGATGGGATGGGATGGGATGGGATGGGATGGGATGGGATGGGACGGGACGGGATGGGATGGGATGGGACGGGACGGGATAGGATGGGATGGAATGGAATGGGAGGGGATTGGATGGAATGGGATTATCCTTACCAATATCGCAATGAGCTCCAGTAAACCCAGGCTGGCATACACACAGATACATATTATGTGCGTTGATGCAGGTTGCATTGTTACTGCAAGGGCCGTCCAAGCACTCATTAATGTCTGCAAAACATAAACACCAAAAATCAACTCGAGGAAGGCTAGCAACATAATATCTTACGGCTCAAGGCTAACCAGACATCACAGTCATTACTTCTTAACTGCAACCAAACCAAGGCCAGACTCACCCTGTTCACAGTCAACCCCCTCCCAGCCAGCCGTGCATCTGCACTCATATCTGTTCTCAAGATTGTCACAGATGCCACCGTTGATGCAAGGATTGGATGCACACTCGTCAATGTCTAGTTCAAGAAAGAGAGAGAAAAGAACATTTAACCCATAGATTTTTATTCAGCGGTCAATGGGGGTAAAGCCTGAGCATAGAGTGTGAATCACACATCGCGTAGGGCAAACCTCCATAGCATGACATTCTCACCGACGCAGAATACTAGATCGTACACATGAATGCACGACTGTAAGCATATGCCGTATCTTAACGACCACCTGTCTCCTGAAGACAAACAGAGTACACTATTCCAAACGTCGAGTTCCTCAGGTTCTTTTCAGAACCACACATACTCACAGAAGGGAAATTTTTGCACGGTGTCCCTGCAAACCTACTCCTTCTGCTATCCTCGCCGTGAAAACCTTCTCATCTTATGTCATCTTACCCACTTCTTTCCAGAATCCTTGAAAACTGGTCACAAAATGCCGAAATCGAGTTGAAGACATACAAAAACACACCCAGATTGTGATTGCTTTGTAGGAAATTTTCAATTTCATCTCCACCCCCCAATTTTTTTTTTTTCAAAAAGGTTTATTTCCATGGCAACCAGATCTCCATGGCAACCAGATGCTCTTACCGCGATCGCAGTAGACTCCAGTCCAGCCTGGGCTGCAGGCGCACGTCACGCGGTTGATAAGGTCCATGCAGAGACCGCCGTTCATGCACGGGCTGTTCTCACACTCATTAATATCTGTGGTGAGAAGAAACGATTACTGTGTGGTTTTTCATCAATGACTGTTCTTGCTCCATCAATGAGTTTGGTATGCCGGTATTGTGGACAAGCTAGCTTGACAAGTCACACATTGAATGGGGAATGAGTTGAAAGCACTGCAATGTGGGTGAGAAGAAACATTTACTGTGTGAATAAGACTAAAGGCTTTGCATGGTGGGTGAATCAATATAGGAAGGTTTGCGGTGACACCATGTATCAGGTCTCTTAAAGGAAGAGGTGTGGTTCTGAAAAAAACCTGAGTGGCGGCCAGAGCATACTGGTCAAAACGTTGAGTTACCACCCAGGTTCTTTTCAGAACCACACCTCTTCCTTTAAGAGACCTTATACATGGTGTCACCGCAAACCTTCCTATATTGATTACTGTGTGGTTTTTCATCAATGACTCTTCTTGCTCAATCAATGAGTTTGGTATATTGTGGACAAGCTAGCTTGATGGCTAACAAGTCACACATTGAATAGGGAATGATGAGTCTCTTAAGCACTGCAATAGTTAAGCATGTGGAATTGGACGACCAACTCTTTTCACATTCCACTTTGCAGGTGCCAAACTGCCATTGCTTTTTATGGTTGTTTTTCTTGCACGATCTTGACCTCGGAGATAAAGACCCGAGGTGGAGCATCACGGCAGTGAGGGGGGGGGGGCACTTTGCAATCTGAACTAGCTAGAAAACCCTGCCAGGGGAGATACAGCAGTTAATGGTTGAGTGTTTCTGACTGGCGCCCCCACCTCGGCTAAGATAGTTGGCTATCTGGGAAGGCTTCCATCTAAATAAACAGTGATGCAAGTCACCAGGCAAGATGGGCAAAGCACTGAGCATAATACAGCGCTAACTACACGTCGGGGGAAAAGAGAGCAACCCCTTAAGGAACTAGATTCTCACCGATGCAAGTTGCCAGGCAGTTGGGCAAAGCACTGAGCATAATACAGCGCTAACTACACGTCGGGGGAAAGAGAGCAACCCCTTAAGGAACTAGATTCTCACCGATGCAAGTCACCAGGCAATCGGGCAAAGTACTGAGCACGCAGTTCTATCTGCAAGCCAGGGTAAGGCAAACCCTCACTGAATAACAAGTACATTCTCACCAACACAAAAATCACAATCTATCTGTCTCTACTGTCCCCTCATCCGCATGCATCGAGGGCAATATGTACATGTACATGTACTTACCGATTTCGCAGAATGTGCCGGTGAAGCCCGCCTTACAGCGACACGTGTAGCCGCTGATTTCATCAAGGCAGGTTCCTCCGTAAAGGCACGGACTGCTTATGCACTCATCAATGGCTACAAGTATGGACAACAGGGGAAAAAAACAGTTTACACATTGGGCTTTTCTAAGTCACGTGGGCGACCCCAACAAAATTAAAAAGTAGGGAATGATACTGGTGATATACAAAAATGTTGCAAACTGCTTACTGACTAAAAGTACCAAAATGTAAATCTTAAAATTTAGTGGGCCTGACGTTTCGATCCTAGCAGGACCTTTCTCAAAGGCAGAGAAAGGTCCTGCTAGGATCGAAACGTCAGGCCAACTAAACTTTAAGGGAATGATACTGTGTTATTTCAGAGTACTCTACATAAAACTTGTACATACATTCAAATGTGCCAAGTGAAAATGTCAAATACGATTGTGTGACGTCACAAGGAAGCATGTTTAAAAAAAATTAAAACAATCCTGCAAAGCCTGTGAACTCTAAAGACCTAGAATATAATCATTTCCCCAGGTAGCAATCTACCAAGAAATTAAGCCCTGGGTATACATGTACAGCTGAACAGACTGTTGTCTGAGGCATGGGCGCTATATGTAGCAATCATGAAGAAATGAGGAATTAAGGACTCTGACCTCTGTCCATGTGGACAAATACAAAGCCATTAGCACGTCATTAACGAGTGTCCTGTGATGAGACCCCAATGCCCACTCACAGTTCTAAGTAGATGAACCAGACCTGGGGTGGATTTCACAAAGCCTTACGACGCATCGTAACTCAACTTACGATGGATTACCCATCGTAAGTGTCTGTGCGTCGCTCACAGCTGTGGCACCACTTTCGCACGACGGGATACTTACGGATCTCGCACTTGGTGCCCGTGTATCCGGGCGCGCAGTTGCAGGTGAACATGTTGATGACGGTCTGCAGACATTCCCCTCCGTTGATGCAGGGATTGGAAATGCATTCATCGTAATCTGAGCGGGGTGTGAATTGGTGCAAGCGTTTATTAGGCGACTGCTAAGCCAAGGGTCACGGCTTGGCGTGGCCAGATGACGCCAGATGTACAATGTGAGTGGTTTGATATAACATCCTGTGGGATTTCTCATCTTGGAAGAAATCTGATGCACCGTCATCTTCATTATCATCATCATTCAGATTTGAGTCTTCCCACTACCTCCTCTCTCTTCTCCCCTTCCAACAGATCTCTCCTCTCCCCTTACCTCTTCTCTCCTCTTCCCCTCTCACTCTTCTCTCCTCTCCCCCTCCAACAGATCTCTCCTCTCCCCCTACCTCTTCTCTCCTCTTCCCCTCTCACTCTTCTCTCCTCTTCCCCTCTCACTCATCTCTCCTCTCCCCCTCCAACAGATCTGTCCTCTCTCCCTACATGTACCTCTTCTCTACTCTTCCCCTCTCACTCTTCTCTCCTCTTCCCCTCTCACTCATCTCTCCTCTCCCCCTCCAACAGATCTGTCCTCTCTCCCTACATGTACCTCTTCTCTACTCTTCCCCTCTCACTCTTCTCTCCTCTTCCCCTCTCACTCATCTCTCCTCTCCCCCTCCAACAGATCTGTCCTCTCTCCCTACATGTACCTCTTCTCTACTCTTCCCCTCTCACTCTTCTCTCCTATTCCCCTCTCTCCTCTGTCCCCAAACCTACATCCCTCTTCTCCCTTCTCCCTAATCCTCCACCTCTACGAACAGACAGTTGATGCTTCTCCTCCTCCCCGTCGTCATTCACCCCTCCGACCCCCTCCTCCCCCCCCCCCCAGATCCTTTTCCTTCAAGCTCACCAAACTCGCAGTTGAAGCCCTGGTAGCCGGGCGGGCACAGGCACTGGTAGCTGTTGGGACCGTTCTGGCAGGTGGCGCCGTTCTTGCAAGGGTCGCTGCTGCACTCGTCCAGCTCTGTCTCGCAGGTCAGCCCCGTCCAGCCGGGCGTGCAGAGGCAGGTGAAGGCGTTGACCCCGTTCATGCAGACGGAGGGACTGCGGCACGGATTGCTGCTGCACTCGTCCACGTCTGCAGAAAACCGGGATTGTCGGAGAGCGGTAGAAAGGAGAGAGGAAAGTCAGAGACACGAAGAAGAAGAAGAGAGAGGATGGGAGAGAGGAGAGGGGGGGGGATGGATGAAGAAAGGGAACAAGATAGGTCCGGTTCTTGTGACTAATCTTACAGGGTAAACATCCAGGTCAACCGCCGCTTTCCTCTGCTCTTATCCGCTTCCATTTCGCCAAATAACAGCCAGCCTTTTACAAACTCATCTTCCCTTCAGACGGGCCGAGGACTTTCCGCCGCTTGATAGCGGCGTGATCAAATAATTACCCAGTGAATCTGGGAGAGCGTGGCGGGTCCACTGCCTTACTAGAAGCTCGTTGGAACATTCGTGCACATAACTCTCACGAGCCTCTGTGGGCTTACATAAGGTGGGTTGTGGGGTACCAGAACAATGGGTGGGTACTCAGAACAATGGGACCACTCCTTGTGGGGTATTTTTTGGGTACCCCATAAGGATTATTTGGAATTAACTCAAAAAGGAGGAATTTCTGTGGTATAATGATCCGAGAAGTATTTCATATCAGGGACTTTCGCTAGAAATTTCAGCCTAGGAAAGAGATTCTGGTTCAAAAGGGAGCGATTTGAATTAGGCTTTTCTGGGAGTTTTTTTTAGTACACGAGAACAAAGGGAATACCCCACAAGTATACAGGTGCGTGAGTAGGTGAGTGTGAGGCTCTGAAATGAGCCGACCGTTGATTCAAGATGCTCCAGAATACTGGCTTTCAAGGGCAGATCCTGGTCAGGTCGCAGCTAGGAGTGAGACGGGCAGGAAGAGCCCCCGCACCTGATTCGCAGCGGGCTCCCTGGAAGCCGTCCGGACACTGGCAGATGAACCTGTTCATGTCGTCCAGGCAGGTGCCGCCGTTACTGCAAGGGCTGCTCTCGCACTCATCCACATCTGGAGAAGAGGAAATAAGAGTTCATCAAGGCACTGATGAAGACCGATGACAATGACACACCAAAAAAAAAAAAGCAACGACCACAAAGACGACAATGACAATGACGATCACAAAAAAAAAAAAAAAAAAAAATTGTCAATGATGAACATCAAACCACAAGTGGTACTGCCAGGATATGATGCTGACAATGACAACATTGACAATGACAGTGACCACGGCAAAATCCGAATTAAAAGACACCGAAAAAATACGGGGAACAACAGTGACTGTGGCACATAGTCAAAGACAAAAAAAAGCAGTGACAGTGACACAATGCGGATAGTCAGAATGATGGTCACTAGAAGTGGAAGGTTTGCGGTGACACCATGTAGCACTTCTCTTTTAAGAAGGAGTGCGGCTTTGAAAAGAGCCGCTAACTCAATGTTTCGGGTAATGAGTACTCTGGCCGTCGTCAGGAGACTTTGGGAAATGGCGACCTTTCTCAAAGGCAAAATCAGAAGATTCTGCTAGATAGCCTTGTTATGTCAAGCACCTTTAATTTGCCGTCACGATTCTTTACTTGTTTCAGTGTTTATTTGTCAAATTTTTTCAAAGATCCTCCACACTTCAACGGTCACGACCACAACTTTTGACGGGAAGGTTTCTCCACGCTTCACCGCTCCTCCAAGCCCTACAAAACCCCTGATGATAGTTGGAATCCAGCAGTCTCCTGACGACGAGCAGAGTACACACTGCTCGAAACGTTGAGTCACCGGCTCTTTTCAGAGCCACACTCAGTCTCAAAAGAGATGATACACATGGTATCACCGCAAACCAATAAATAATAATTGTATCCACCATGCAAACCTTCAAGTCTTTTCTGATTTTTTCAGAAGGAAAAATATACCAATCCTCAAAATGAAAGAGGCCTGGCGCTTCGATCCAAATAGGACCTTCCTCAAAGAGGAGATCTTGCCCGAGAGTAAGATCGTTTTGGTTTATAAGCGTACCCATATCGCATGTGGTTCCAGTCCAACCAGAGCTGCATTCGCACGTGAAGAAGTTGCTGCCTTGAAAGCAGGTGGCACCGTTCAAACAGGGCCCTGTGAAGCACTCGTCGATATCTGATTTGGAGAAGAAAAAACAGGGCTTGCTTATTGACAGGTCCGTGATGACCGCAAGCATAAGGACTTTGCACCCCTAGGGTCAATTTAATAGAGTGGCTTAAAGCCCCTACACAACATTGGTAAGATCGAAAAACAGAAATGTTCACAGATTTACATGAAACTTATACAGTTTGAAGACGGTTATAATAGAAACCTCGCACTGAAATATTTCTGCCTAAAATGTTGTATTTTGGGAGAAAAAGAGTAAAAGAAATTGCTCTCTAAACTATTTTTTGGAACACTACGGTGTTGAATACTGCATTATCGCGAAACAAATGAAGCGATTTCCTCGAGACACGGTTGGCGGATTGAGCTGAAATTATCACAGGGGTCACTGTTGGGTCATCAGTATTAAATGGAATAACTCCTGAACTGACTACTAAGGGCAGCTAGAATCCTATGGACAAATCCTTGAGACCTAAAGGCTCCGGGACGTAGCTTGATCAGAGATGAATCCAGCAAAAGTGAAAGTGATCTTTTGTGTGTGTGTGTTGTGTGCATGCTCAAGACAATAACGGATGTTTGCACAACACCAACTTCATCCGATAAGAGGCTCCAAGGCCGTGTCACTGCACGTTGCTCACACATCAGTACAAATGCAACATAAAATGAATGCAGTGATTTGTCGGGACCGAGACTCAGATTTGACACCTCAAGCTTCAAGATCTGTTCGGGGAGATAAGGCAGAGTTCTTGGACTGCTTAACCTGGAGCGAGATCAGCATTGGATGCTCAGTGCTTTACTTGATTGCCTGCTGAATAGAAGATGGTAGCTCTGGCAGCATACATGGTACATGATTTAGTGTAGAACAGTTTGGAACAGCAGAGTTGCAGGTTCGAATCCCGTCCGGTTTTATCCGAGCTGCCTGTAGCTTTGTGTTTACATCCAAGTATAAGCAACTGGGCAAAGCACTGACCGTGGTGACACAACTCAAGCCAATCCTGTTTGAATTACATTCTCAATGATGAGGATTTCTATCAAAACCGGAATGATATATACGTCTGTGAGAAACATTACTGTTGGGCGTGGCTTTACGGTACCTATCTCGCATCGCTCTCCCATGTATCCTGGCCGACAGTCGCACGTGTAGGCATTGGTACCATCAACGCAATCCCCTCCATTCAAACAGGGCGATGAGGCACACTCATTCACATCTGGAGAGAGGGGGAGAGAGAGGGTGAGGGAAGGGGAGAGGGAGAGGGACAGAGATAGAGAGAACAAGGGAAAGAGAGAACGAGAGAAAGAGAGGAAGAGAATTTTGCAAAGAGAGAAAGAGAGGAAGTGCGAAAGAGAGAATAGAGGAAGAGAGAACGAGAGAAAGAGAGGAAGAGAATTTTGCAAAGAGAGAAAGAGAGGAAGTGAGAAAGAGAGAAATAGAGGAAGAGAGAAAGAGAGAAAGAGAGGAAGAGACGTACGAGAGAGAGGAAGAGAGAAAGAGAGGAAGAGATGTATGAGAGAAAGGAAGAGAGGAAGAGAGGAAGAGAGGAAGAGAGGAAGAGAGAAAGAGAGAAAGAGAGAAAGAGAGAAATAGAGGAAGAGAGAACGAGAGAAAGAAAGAGAGGAAGAGTGGGAAAAAAAGAGAAAGAGCGAAAGAGGGAAACAGAAAGAGAGAGAGAATGAGAGAAAGAGAAAAAGAGTTAGAGTGAGAGAGAATTGAAGAAATAGTGAGAGAAACAATGAGGGAAGATCGAGAGAGCAGAGAGAGGGGGAGGGAGGGAGAGAAAAGAAAGGAGAGCAGATTCACTCAAATGTACAACGATAACCTTTTGAAGCAAATCATGATATCACCCGGCCAACTGCTTAACGCATGCAAACCATCTCCCAATTGTACACTGACCTCATAACAGTGTGATGTATAAAAAGGTCTGACTATGCCACGTTGCCATGAAAAACCAAATGCATAGTGATTTTAGAGTGAATTCACCCTGAACATTTTGCCTCATCCGGTGACCTGCTCTTAAAATCACCACACAACTCATCTGCCAGTGAGTTGTGGTCTAGTCTGTGTAACTGCACACCATAGGCTTGTGCATCAGTCAGTCACGACCAACAATGTGGCCTTGAATAGGCTTGCGGGTGAAATCACCCTGATAAGCTGGTGAAGAGCATTCGAGCATGAAAATACGGCGAAACTGCAGTGAATTTTCTTTTCACGGCAAGGTGGCAAGGTGACATTTTCCCACCCTATTTTAGGGGTTTGGGTGTTCGCAGTGTCCAAGCACCCCTCGTGGAGGTGAACGGGGGTGGGGGGGGGGCTACCCAATGGGGGGCCTGACTTACTGATCTGGCAGCGGACCCCAAACCATCCAGGCTGGCAGGTGCAGGAGAAGCTGTTCTGCTCATTGCTGCAGAGGCCATTGTTCTGGCACGGGTTGCTGCTGCACTCGTCCATGTCTGAGTTGTTTGGGTTCGGTCATCAGTGGGGTTTTGGGGGTTTTTTTTAAAGAGAAAAGCAAAAGAAAAGAATTGTGAAGAAATGCTGGCAAGACTGGGGTGGGGAGGATTGGGCATGTACATTTTCTATACAGTGGAACATTGCTTCAACAAACGCCGATTTATCCCGAACATTTGGCTTTAAGGAACATAACGAACTGATGTATACGTCCGTGGATATGCGGCGGCAACTGCTATAAGAACAACTGCTATACCGAACAATTTTCATGGATCCCGGGATATTCATTATAGCAACGTTCCACTGTACTGATTTTGGTGTGCACACAACATTTCTTTAAGTAATGGATAGAAATTTGGGTAGGGTGGGAAGGGGTTGGGTTGAGTTGGGTTCGTTTGGTTTGGTTTGGTTTGGTTTGGTTTGGTTAGGCTGGATTTGGATGGGTTGGGTTGGGTTGGGTTGGGTTGGGTTGGGTTGGGTTGGGTTGGGTTGGGTTGGGTTGGGTTGGGTTGGGTTGGGTTGGGTTGGGTTGGGTTGGTTTGGGTTGGGATGGGTTGGGTTGGGTTGGGTTGGGTTGGGTTGGGTTGGGTTGGGTTGGGTTGGGTTGGTTTGGGTTGGGATGGGTTGGGTTGGGTTGGGTTGGGTTGGGTTGGGTTGGGTTGGGTTGGGTTGGTTTGGGTTGGGATGGGTTGGGTTGGGTTGGGTTGGGTTGGGTTGGGTTGGGTTGGGTTGGGTTGGGTTGGGATGGGTTGGGTTGGTTGGGTTGGGTTGGTTTGGGTTGGGATGGGTTGGGTTGGGTTGGGTTGGGTTCGTTTGGTTTGGTTTGGTTTGGTTTGGTTTGGTTAGGCTGGATTTGGATGGGTTGGGTTGGGATGGCTTGGGTTGGGTTGGGTTGGGTTGGGTTGGGTTGGGTTGGGTTGGGTTGGGATGGGCATGGGTTAGGTTGAGTTGTCATCTAATGAACTTTCACTGGTACCCTGCTTACCAATGTCACAGTCCTTTGCAGTCCAGCCAGGTGTACAGGCACAGGTGTAGAAATTGATGCCGTCCACACAGGTTCCTCCGTTCCTACAAGGATCGGTGGCACACTCATTGATATCTGTGGATCAAAGTAACCACACACTGAACCATTTGCTTTCAAGTTGGCACCCAACTGATATGCAATGGCGCAAAGCACATTTGACCAGTCCAGTCCTTGAATTCCTACGGTTGCGATATACACCAGCACTCTAACCACCTGAGCTACTCACCCCTGTGGTGGCAGACTTCCACAGTGGTCCCCTATCCCTGCAAGGGTGGGGGCACTGGTCAGAGGCATTCAGTAAAGATATAACAATACATCATTCTCCGGCTTTGAGAGAGGTCCTCCTTGGATCAACCCAATCAGGCCCATCTGCAATCCTGAGATTTTTTATAATTTTTTTTTTCATTTTGGTATTAAAATCAGGTCCATAATCAATCTGCAAAAAATGTGTGCATATTCTTACTGAAATATATCAGTCACTGAGAGTGGTATGGTGCCGGCCTCTGACGTGCACCATGCCTACCTGTCTGACAGTTGTCCCCGGCGTATCCAGGCTGGCAGATGCAAGTGTACACGTTCAGACCGTCGCGGCATTCGGCTCCGTTCTCGCACGGGTCACTGTTGCACTCATTTGCATCTTCAGAGGAGAACAGAAATGAATAGGCTGAACCATTTCTCAACGAATGGGATGAAAATAGAGGCGAGAGTTGGGGCATCCGTCAGAAGGGTATATAGCATTGGAGTCAAGACCTGTTAGACGTGTTGGGTTTAATAGTAAAGGTAGATAAAACCTGTAAGTGGTTCTCTGAACAAGGTCTTTCTTGTATTATTTATACCTGCCCAAAAAAAGTCTGAGACTAAGACTGAAACCTGAGTGCCCAAGACTGAGGCCTCAAGGTGGGGACCTCAGTACCCAAAACCAGATCAAGAAATCAGATCAAATCAAGAAATCAGATCAAATCAAGAAATCAGATCAAATCAAGAAATCAGATCAAATCAAGAAATCAGATCAAATCAAGAAATCAGATCAAATCAAGAAATCAGATCAAATCAAGAAATCAGGTCATATCACAAAATCATTACACAAAAGAAGTCACAAAATCATGCCAAAATCAAGAGATGGAGGTCAGATCAGGTCAAATCAGGAAATCAAATCAAATCAGCACCTCACATGTAATAGATCGTTTGCACCGGCAGCCATCTTTGGGCCAGCTAGTGTTATTAAAATTCAGTGACAATGCAGGTACAAAGAGTGCACTCTTGCCTATTCAAGAGGAACAAAGACTAGGCCCCAAAGAGATCTATAACCCCCGCATCTCCTTCTACCCAGGGGGACAAACTCGGCAGGACACAGGAGAAGCTAGGGCCGGGATCCCACACTGAGCCCCGTTCATCAAGGGGACTCGCTGGGGACTCGCTGGGGACTCGCTGGGGACTCACCTATTTCGCAGTTGGTGCCGAGGAATCCAGCCGCGCACAAGCAGAAGTAGGCGTTATCACCCTCCCAGCACGTGCCGCCATGCTCGCAAGGGTTGCTCGCGCACTCAATGGTCACTGGGCAGAGGAATAAGGAGAGGCAGGAGTCAAAAACCTCAGACGTGGAAACATCTCTCGGGAATCTGCTGACGGGAGAAGGCCGACAGAAGCGTGACGTGGTCCCGCTGGGTCTGATGAGCAGCTCAGGGAGTACCCAGAGGCAGTGCCATGTACCACCGCCTCCGCCACGATTGCAACCTTGCCCGGAAAGCACCGGGTACGGCTGATCAGACTACGGGATCAGAGACATAAGCCCTGGCAGGGGGGAGATATGAGCAGGGCGGGGGCAGGGTAGGGGAGGGAGAGTCAGGAGAGGGCAGTGTGGATAAGGGTGGATCAGGGTGGATCAGGATGAGGCAGGGCTGGACAGATGGGAAAGGGTAGGAAGGGTGGGTGGGGCAGGGTGGGACAGGGTGGGACAGGGTGAAGCAGGGTGGGAAAGGGTGAAGCAGGGTGGGACAGGGTGGGGTAGGGTGGGACAGGGTGTAGAGTCAGGGCTGGACAGATGGGAAAGGGTAGGGAAGGTGGGACAGGGTTAGGCTGGGCAGGGTGGGACAGGGTGAGGCAGGGTTGGACAGGGTGGGGTAGGGTGGGACAGGTTGAGCCAGGGCTGGACAGATGGAAAAGGGTAGGGAGGGTGGGACAGGGTTAGGCTGGGCAGGGTGGGACAGGGTGAGGCAGGGTGGGACAGGGTGGAGTCGGGTAAGGTTGGGTCAGTTGGAACAGGGTTGGGTGGGTTGGAGCAGGGCAGGGCAGATGGGGCAGGGTAGAGTGATGCAGGGCATGGCAAAGGCAGGACTGGGGAATTGTGGGGCACGGTTGGGCTGACACGTGGGTGGCTGGGCAGGTCTGGGTGGGGCAGGGTTGGGGCAGGAAGAGCAGGGCAGAGCAGGGCACGGAAGGGCAGGTTGGGATGAGGACTTACTATCGTTGCATGTATCTCCAGTGAATCCCGGTGCACAGTCGCAATAGAAGCGGTTGGTGGCATCAGTGCAGGTGGCTCCATTCAAACAGGGGAAGGAGGCGCACTCATCAACGTCTACCAAAGGCAGAAAGGAAAGGTCTCACCTTAATCAAACTAGTTCAATTAAGCATCTTATGAGGCCTTGCTTGAAGGATGTGGTCAGCATTTTATTCATTTTTATTTATGTAAAGTGGCCCAAAAAAGGCTATAAAACCACTCAAGGTTAAAGCCAAGGGAACAAAGGAGGTAAGGAGAGACTCAGGAAGGCTGGAGATAGGAATTGACATTCCTCTTTAAAAAAAGGCAAGATCATACGAAGGTGGAAAACATGAACAAGGAAGGGAATTCCAGAGAGAGGCAGACTGTGGGAAGAAGCTGTTCTGATACCTCCTTGTTCTACAAAAAGTAAGAGAGTGAATAGTCTCTTTAAGAAGGGCTTTGGCTCTGAGAGGAACCGGAGAGTGAAAGCTTTATGCTTTGGTCAGGACACTCCAGCAACTCCCAGCCTTATAGCACTTTTTAACTTAGAGGAGGGGAACGGATTTGAACCATAGATGAGAACAGTCAAAATTGAACAGGCAGTAGACCGACAAACTGTGCTTATTGCTCATAACTTGTTCAATACTGTTATAAAAAAAGCTCCAAGTCAATTTTTGCATGATTTAATTTCTTGGTAATTGTTCAAATTTTTAGAAATGTATATAATGCATAAATAAAAGAGTTGTTAATAATCAAATCAGACTGATGAGTATATAAACATTTACCAAACCCCCAACGAATGTATGGGTACATTTAAATTGTATAAAGATCATGAAAGGAAGGATGTTTGCACTATTCTGGACAGCGCTGGTATTGTCGACTGCTTGTATCTTTCAGTTCGACACTAGGGAATACAAAATCTAGAGGACGTACCAATCCTAAGATTTCTCTGAGCGGACTTTGACCTCTTCATGGGGAAAGCAATGTCTCTGAATCTGTCGGATTCCACAAGCGTGAATGCATGGCAGAAACCGAAGGCGCTTCTCTTTTTTCTCTCAAATTCCTTACCCGTTTCACAGTGAGTGCCAGTCCAGCCGTTGGCGCAACTGCAGGTGTAGGAGTTGTCGCCGTCGATGCAGCTGCCGCCGTGCAGGCAGGGTGCGCTCTGGCAGTCGTCCACAGCTACGACAAGAGGACAGCAGCAATTACAATAGGGCGAGGCGGGGGGGGGGGCTAACTCCAAGACATCCCGTCGTCCGAGCTGCCTGATTTTTTGTTTTGATTTTTTTTGTCAGCGGAGAATCGGGCAAAGCGCCGAGCACTCTGTGCTTACTACGTCAAACGCTCACCTATTTCACAAGTGTCTCCAATCCAACCATTGGAGCAGACGCATGAGAACTGATTGATGCCATCAATGCACGTGCCTCCATTTATACACGGCAGACTGATACACTCATTGGTGTCTGCAGGAGAAGACAGGAATATTGACAACGGTGAGGAGATGAGGTCAGAAGAGGATGGGTTACATCGGGAGGATGAGGAGGATGAGGAAAAGGAGGAGGACAAAAATGGATGAGGAGGAGGATGAGGAGGAAGAGGAGGGAGGGGAGGATGGACGAGGGTAGGGAGTTTGAGGAGGATGGCAAAGGGAGATGGAGAGGAGAAAAATGAGGATGAGAAGGATGAGGAAGAGGAGGGGGATTAGGAGGATGAGGAGAAGGATTAAGAGGATGATGAGGAGGATGAGGAGGATGAGGGGGAAGATGTGGATGAGGAGGGGATGGAGGAGGTGGACAAATATGAGGATAGGAGGGGAGGAGGGGGAGAAGGATACGGAGAAGGATTAAGATGATGAGGGTGAGGATTGGAAGGATTGGAATGAGGATGAGGAAGATGAGGATGATTAGCAAGCAATGACAAAACAAGAGAAGACAAGGAGGACACCAGAGACGTGGCTCAAGGAAGACAGCAAATGACAGCATAAACGCCAATGATAACGTCAAGACGGATCTACAATGATGCAATCAAGTGGACGGAACACTACAGTAGACTAGCAAGTGCCTACAGTAGACAGCACAGAGACCATAGGACAAGACCAGGGACAGTACTCACTGACTGAGCAGACCACTCCTTGGTAGCCTGGGAGGCAGCTGCAGCTGTACATGTTGACCTCATTGCTGCAAATGCCGCCGTTTTGGCAGGGGTCGCTGGAGCACTCATTGATATCTACAGGAACCAAGGTGAACAAGGGCCACTATGAGCAAGTCTGGTTTATCTCCCATCCTGAGACCCTCTACAGGGAGCCTCCTCCTCTTACCTTCTCCTGCTTCTTCTTCTTCTTCTCCTTCTGGACCAAGAGGAAAGTTAAGCTCTTCAGACAAACATCTGCCTGCCCACCTATCAATTTGACATTCTCTGTACCTGCCTCAGATCACTCTGCGTCTAACCCAGATCACTCTGCGTCTAACCCAGATCACTCTGCGTCTGACCCAGATCACTCTGCATCTGACCCAGATCACTCTGAGTCTAACCCAGATCACTCTGCGTCTGATCCAGATCACTCTGCGTCTGACCCAGATCACTCTGCCACTGACCCAGATCACTCTGCATCTGACCCAGATCACTCTGCATCTGACCCAGATCACTCTGAGTCTAACCCAGATCACTCTGCCACTGACCCAGATCACTCTGCCACTGACCCAGATCACTATGCGTCTGACCCAGATCACTCTGCGTCTGACACAGATCACTATGCGTCTGACACAAATCAGTCTGCCACTGACCCAGATCACTCTGCGACTCCCAAACAAAAAATAAAAATGAACCCCATCCTTACTTACCTGTTTCACAGTTGTTTCCTGTGTAGCCGGGTAGACAGAAGCACTTGTATGAGTTGCTCTCATCCATACAAGTAGCACCATTGAAGCAAGGGCCACTGTCACATTCTGCGATATCTGTGGGCAAGTTTAATACAAAAGGGACACAATTATCAAGCAGAAGGGAAAACAGTATGAATTTGTTGTCATTGCTTATGAAAAGCTGTAATGGGTGGTGGGGAAGGCATGGAGCTGTTGAGCTCAGTTTTGAACTAAGGCTCTCTTATGGCGGGTCATGTATCTTAACAACAAATGATTCCTTTATAGAGGGCATGAATGGATATGAGGGAGGGAGGGAGGGAGGGAGGAAGGGAGGGAGGGAGGGAGGGAGGAAGGGAGGGAGGGAGGGAGGAAGGGAGGGAGGGAGGGAGGGAGGGAGGCAGGCAGGCAGGGAGGGAGGGAGGCAGGCAGGGAGGCAGGCAGGGAGGGAGGGAGGGAGGGAGGAAGGGAGGGAGGGAGGGAGGAAGGGAGGCAGGGAGGGAGGGAGGGAGGGAGATGGAGAGGGAGGGAGGGAGGGAGGGAGGAAGGGAGGCAGGGAGGGAGGGAGGGAGGGAGGGAGGGAGGGAGAGAGGGAGGGAGGCAGGGAGAGAGGGAGGGAGGGAGAGAGGGAGGGAGGGAGGGAGGCAGGCAGGCAGGGAGGCAGGCAGGGAGGCAGGGAGGGAGGGAGGCAGGGAGGGAGGGAGGGAGGGAGGGAGAGAGGGAGGCAGGGAGGGAGGCAGGGAGGCAGGGAGGCAGGGAGGGAGGGAGAGAGGGAGGGAGGCAGGGAGGGAGGGAGGGAGGGAGGGAGAGAGGGAGGGAGGGAGAGAGGGAGGGAGGGAGGGAGGGAGGGAGGGAGGGAGGGAGAGAGAGAGGGAGGGAGGGAGGGAGGCAGAGAGGCAGGCAGACAAACAAACAGACAGAAACACAGACAGAGGGCCTCTCTCAAGTTCCAATACCGATTTCACAGTTGGTGCCGGTGAAGCCCGGTTGGCAGCTGCAGAAGTAGCCGTCAATGATGTCGATGCAGGTGCCTGCATTCCTGCAAGGGGTGCTCTGGCACTCGTTGATGTTGGTATTGCAGTCGGTGCCTGTCCAGCCCGGCTGGCAAATGCACTGGTAGCCATTGACCTCGTCCAGGCAGATACTGTCTTGCTTACAGGGGAAACTCAGGCACTCGTTGATATCTGCCCCGGACACCAGAGAGGGAAGAAAGAGTGGTGATGAGCGGGGTTAATTGTTTAAAAAAGAAAATGAAATTCAAGGCTGCGTTTAGAGGCAGGGTTGGAATGGTTCTTAGGCTAGCCTTTCTCAGGCTAGCCTTTCTCGGACAAGATTCAGACTCTATTTGGCATGTGTGAATACAATAATAATCAACAAATAGAGCTAGCAATCGTGATTCAGACTCCACTATCGGTGTGACTTTCATTCACCAGGCAGGGTGTCTGTATGTGAATGACTCTGTGGATAATGAATCACTCTTTGAAGCAAGATTCAAACTCAGCTCTCTTTGGCGTGTGTGAATACAATAATCACCGTTATAAGTGGAGCTTGAATCGTGATTCCGACTCCACTATATATGAGTGTGCACTTTTTCTAAATAATCGTGATTTTGTTTTGTTTTTTAAATAAAAAAAAAAGATTTTTGTTGTTGTTGACTTTTTGTATATTAGAACTGAGAGTTCCTTGGGCTTAGCCTTTGACTCGAGGCTCACCCTTAGTAAGACCTGACACTGACTGGAACTCAGTGATTTGGATAACAAGTCTGAGATAGAGCCACACTCACCAGCCTCGCAGTTGATGCCGTTGAAGCCTGGCGCACACACACAGCGGTAGTTAGCAATCTGGTCTTCACAGGTGCCACCGTTTTGACAGGGCCCCGAAAGGCACTCGTTGATGTCTAAGGCAAGAGACGCAAAAGAGGTTTTCTTTAATAATAAGTAATCATTTTCAATCAACAGGGGGGAGGGGGGATAAAACCTGACTCAAACTAGCAGGAGAAAATTTGACTGGAAGGGGAGTTGAACCCAAGACCTCTGGCTGAACATACCAGCATCGGTGTGTTCAGAGTATCGGTATGTCAAGCCAGGGATGCCGGTATCTAGGATTAGGTCCAGTCACATTTTTTTCGCTATTTTTCAAAGGGGGAAAAAAAATCAGGTTTGGAAATCCGAACGAATGAGTTCTCGGAGAACATTCCCAGCATCATTTAAGCATTACACACTGAAGAATTTTGAAAAAAAAATGGCAGAGAAATGTTTAAACCCAAGACCTCTGGTTTTGCGCAGCGGTGCTCTTAACACCACTGCTGTCTTAACCCTTTACTGCTGTCCAACCAATTGTTACCAACACGAAGAACAAGTGAGGCCAGCATACCTATCTCACAGTCAGATCCATCGTATCCGGGCTGGCAGGAGCAGCGGTACATGTTGAGTTCGTTGAAGCAGACCCCGGCATTCTGGCACGGGGTGCTGGCACACTCGTTGATATCTGTGCAGAGAGAGAAAGAGGGAGGGGAGGGGAGAGAGAGAGGAGGGGGAGGGAGAGAGAGAAAGAGAGTGGGAGGGAGAGAGAGGAAGAGAGGGGGAACGAGAGAGATGGGAGGGGAGAGATAGAGGGGGAGAGAGAGGGAGAGAGTGAGAGGGGAAGAGAGACAGAGAGGGAGAGAAAGAGAGAGGGGGAGAGAGAGAAAGAGAGCGAGAGAGGTGGAGAGAGAGGGTGAGAGAAAGAGAGAGGGGGAGAGAGAAAGAGAGCGAGAGAGATGGAGAGAGAGAGAGGGAGAGAAAGAGAGATGGGAGAGAGAGAAAGAGAGCGAGAGAGATGGAGAGAGAGGGGGAGAGAAAGAGAGATGGGAGAGAGAGAAAGAGAGCGAGAGAGATGGAGAGAGAGGGGGAGAGAAAGAGAGAGGGGGATAGAGAGAAAGAGAGCGAGAGAGATGGAGAGAGAGAGAGGGGGGAGAGAAAGAGAGGGGATAGAGAGGGAGAGAGAGAGAGAGAGAGAGAGAGAGAGAGGGGGAGAGAGACAGAGACAGACAGACAGACACAGAGAGAGAAGGAGATTTCTCATCAAATTCCATCAATTTCAAAGTGTGTGGATACCAACATGTATTCAACCTGATGACCATGTCACACGGATGCAATTGACAGGCCATTGGTTCTAGCCATCATTGCTTAGAGTCTATACAGACAGTCAGAACATTGTCCTCTGTGCTGCTGAAGCGATCCTTTTCATTCTACACGCAGTGCAGTTGTTTGCCTCCGAGACTTTGTTGCCGGATCCTGATTTTATCAATCAGTGCAGTTGTTGGCAGAGTAATTACAGGCACAGCATGCACAGCGTACGTACCTCTCTCACAGGAGTTGCCCTCCCAGCCCGGCAAACAGCTGCATATGAAACCATTGAGCACATCGGAGCATGTCCCGCCATTCAGACAGGGAAAGATCGCACAATTGTCCTCATCTGAAACAGACCACAAGAAATCCAATACTCCGTTGAAATGGAAAAATGAAACGAAAAAACGAGCTGCATATGAAACCATTGAGCACATCGGAGCATGTCCCGCCATTCAGACAGGGAAAGATCGCACAATTGTCCTCATCTGAAACAGACCACAAGAAATCCAATACTCCGTTGAAATGGAAAAATGAAACGAAAAAACGAGAAAAAAAACACCCGGGCTGGTTTTCACAAAGCCTTAAAGCCCCTACACAACATTGGTCGAGGTCAAAGAATAGCATCCATACGTTGTCTGATCCAACATATGCATGAAATAGCACACCTGTGAAAATTTCAGCTTAATCCAACAACCGAGTCTCGAGAAAATCGCTTCATATGTTTCGCAAAAATGCGTACTGTTCCGAAAATCTCAGTGAGACAACATTTTAGGCAGAAATATTTCAGTGCGAGGTTTCTACTATAACCATCTTCAAACTGTATAAGTTTGATGTAAATCTGTGAACATTTCTGTTTTTCGATCTTACCAATGTTGTGGCTTTAAGACGCACCCTAACTCAACTCACGATGGATGACCAATCAATGAGGTGGTTTTTTTACCTCGCTCGACGTAATAAACACTGAGTATTCAGTGCTGTGCCCAAGCTGCCTGATGAAAATATTTCAGGCAGCTTGGGTGGGATTCGAACCAGCACTTGAGCACTGAGCTGGTCGAGGTCATGTGGTGGATTGGAATATTTTATAGCGAAGTAAATCTAGAAGTAAATCTGTGGACATTGATGTTTTCCGATCTTCCCAATGTTGTATTGGGTCTTACAGTCAGTTGGTGGGTATAGTCGCAAGGTATTGGTTGGTTGGTTCATCAATTGTACAAAGTCACTTGGTCACTCTCTTGGTTGGTTAGTCTCTTGGTTGGTCAATCGGTCGGTCAGTCAGTCAGTCAATCGGTTAGGGTTAGTAAACTTGGTTGGTTGACCGGTTGAATGGCGGTTGGGTGGTTGGTCTGTTGGTAGGATAGTTAGTTGTTAAGTCAGTCGCTGGGTATAGTCGCAAGGTACTGGTTGGTTGGTTCATCAATTGTACAAAGTCACTTAGTCAGTCCCTTGATTGGTCAATCGGTCAGTCAGTCAGTCAGTCAGTCGGTCAGTTAGTAAACTTGATTGGTTGACCAGTTAAATGGCGGTTGGGTGGTTGGTCTGTTGGTAGGATAGTTGGTTGTTAAGTCAGTCAGTGAGTATAGTCGCAAGGTATTGGTTGGTTGGTTCATCAATTGTACAAAGTCACTTGGTCAGTCTCTTGGTTGGTTAGTCTCTCATTTGGTCAGTCGGTTGGTCAGTCAGTCGGTCAGCGACAACTATTTTTCCCCCCAAAGAGCCGCACCTGAAGAGCAGTCGGGGCCTGTCCATCCCTGCAGGCAGTCGCAGCGGTACATGTTCTGCAGGTCCACGCAGCCCCCGCCGTTCTGGCAGGGAGAGCTGGCGCACTCGTCCACGTTGATGGTGCAGTGCACCCCCTGCCACCCTGAGCTGCACAGGCAGTTGTAGACGTTCACCCCATGCTGACAGGTGGCACCGTTCTGGCACGGTGAGGAGGAACACTCGTTGATATCTGGTCAAAGGGAAGGGAGTAACCAAACCCCCAAAAAAACTCCTTTTATCAACTTATCTAGAGTAAGTAGATCCTAATACACATGTACATTCATTCTTTCTTTCAAAGGTTAGAGGGCTTGACGTTTCGATCCTAGCAGGACCTTTCTCTTTGCCTTTGGGATCGAAACATCAGGCCCTCTAACTTTTGAGATTCATGTAACACTATGAACATCTAAACCGTGAAAATGGGGTGAAAATGTCATTTAGCCGTGAAAAGAAAATTCACCGTGTTTTCACCCCTATTTCATGGCACACAGTTAGCCAAGTGATTTTAACTGTGTTTTCACCAGTGGTCTCCAAGGCCACATTCCTGGTGGTATATGGCTAGAGGCAATTTAGAAGTATCTGGGAGTGACAGTTACAAGGACACCATACAGTACCTCTATGGGGGCTGGTGGTCCCTACTGGTAATTGAATTAGCCATCCCCCAAGGCTGGAGCTTGCCACCCTAGATATTCACGTTTTTTCCACAGTTTCTGTAGTGGCCTGAAGATGTCCTTATCAGGTCAGAGAGGTGATTATTTTCACGGTGAATTCACTGTAAAATGCACTGTAAAATCACAGTCACTTTTTAGTTTCACGGCGAAATGACATTTTCACCCCTCTTTCACAGTTTAGATGTTCATAGTGTAATGCAGGTCACTTTAGTCAGTGAGCAATTTGCAACAGTTTTTTGTCAGTGAGCAGTTTGCAACAGTTTTTTGTACTACTTCATATACCTTTCTTTGCCTTTGAGAAAGGTCCTGCTAGGATGGAAACGTCTGGCCCTTTAACTTTTGAGATTGATGTAATGCAGGTCACTTCAGTCAGTGAGCAGTTTGCAACAGTTTTTGTATTAAATTCGTTCTCCGAGTGATTCTGGCTTAACTTCACTTCTTCTCATGCCATTAGCAAACTGTCCATTTTTGTTTGTTAGCTCTGTTCAGTGTTTTTTTGTTACTGTTCAATGTTGTCTGTCCTGTTTGATCATCCTGTCTCAGTACTTTGTGAAAGGCATTTCTTTACAAGAACTCGTCTACTGAATATGCCTCCAATAACTGAACCGATGGGGGCACTTACCTGTATCGCAGATGTCCCCTGTCCAGCCAGGGAAACAGGTGCACGTGAACCGGTTGATGGCATCTTGGCAGATGCCGTTGACGCAGGGGTTACTGGCACACTCATCATTATCTGCATTCCACCCGAAAGAAAAACAACAACCACCAAAATCCATAATAACAACAAACACTGTAATAAACATGGCTATGGACTGGGGTCTACAGAGGTCTACAGGCTACTGTAGGGTATATGGACTTTGGCCTATGGACTCTGGGCTATGGAATGGGGGCTATGGGCTAGGGTCTAAGGGCTTTGGGCTCCGGGTAACGGGATCTGGGCTAGGGGCTCCAGGCTATGGAATGGGGGCTAGGGTCTAAGGGCATTGGGCTATGGGCTCAGGGTTACGGGTTCTGGGCTAGGGGCTCCAGACTATGGAATGGGGGCTATGGGCTAGGGTCTAAGGGCTTTGGGCTCCGGGTTACAGGCTCTGGGCTAGGGGCTCTGGGCTACGGAATGGGGCTATGGGCTAGGGTCTAAGGGCTTTGGGCTCCAGGTGACTGGCTCTGGACTAGGGGCTCCAGACTATGGAATAGGGGCTTTGGGCTAGGGTCTAAGGGCTTTGGGCTCCGGGTTACAGGCTCTGGGCTAGGGGCTCCGGGCTATGGAATGGGGGCTAGGGTCTTAGGGCTTTGGGCTATGGGCTAAGGGTTACAGGCTGTGGGCTAGGGGCTCTGGATTATGGAATGGGGCTATGGGCTAGGGTCTAAGGGCTTTGGGCTCCAGGTTACGGGCTCTGGGCTAGGGGCTCTGGGCTATGGAATGGGGGTTATGGGCTAGGGTCAATGGGCTTCTGGCTTTGGACACTAGGCTTCCCAAATGCTCCCCCGCACGAAGTGGTTTTTCTGATATTTCAGCAGCAACGCACTGAATTTTCCGCAACGATGAACAACACCGTGCCGTACGATCGACACTGCACGGCCAGTGCTTTGTCCAACTGCCTGCTGAACCAAAATACATGTACAGACAGCTCGCAAAGAATCAAAATCCACACGACTCCTGCTTTCTAGTGCAGACATCTCAACCGCTTGTCCGCCAAGCTGGTGGAGGTCGTGTGGTGGACTCCATTCTGCCTAGCGGTGGGAACATGGCTTAATCATCGGTATATTGAAACCTCGTCGAACTATGTAGTCACAGCTTGCAAACATCCTATGATATCTACAGATTCTGCCAAAAAGCGATGGGGCACTTTTTTTCGTGGTTTCCGACAAATCTAGAAAACGTCTGACGCAAGGCATGGCCTATTACAGGACTCACCAATTTGACACTGCACACCGGAGAATCCTGGCCTACAGTTGCAGGTATAGCCATTAATCTGGTCGGAGCATCCTGCGTTGTTCATGCAAGGGGTGCTCAAACACTCGTTGATATCTAGCAGACAAACGCAAACAATTTCCCCCAAAAAACGTTACTAAAAATGTCAAAACTCAATTAATGCATTTCAAAATTCCTCCATTGGTTTTCAGTCAATCTTAAACTGGCTCCTTTAATATCTGGCGGTTAGAGCTACTTCCATCCTCAAGACAGCTTCTACCTGACTGCGTACCACACATTCACCTTGCTCAAGGACCTTGCGCAGTGTACACAAAGTCGCTATGGCTATGATGCCTTCTCTAGTTGTCTGATCCAACATATGCATGAAATAGCACACCTGTGAACATTTCAGCTCAATCCGCCAACCGAGTCTTGGGAAAATATTGTTTCGCGAAAATGCAGCATTCAACTAATTTTTCTGAAAAACAGTTAGATCTCAGTGAGATGTTAACGATTTCTTTGACTCCTTTTCTCCAAAAATACAGCATTTTAGGCAGAAATATTTTCGGTGTAAGGTTTCTACAATAACCATCTTCAAACTGTATAAGTTCCATGTAAATCTGTGAACATTTCTGCTGTTCGATCTTACCAATGTTGTGAAGGGGATTTATCAAAGGCAAAGCTGGAGTCGGAGCCTAAGCTGGGTTTCGGAAAAAGGCCCAAATTTGGAGGTTAAAAACCAAAAAGGAGAGCAGCGACACTTACTTGTCTCGCAAACGGTGCCAGTAAACCCAGGTTGGCAGGTGCAGAGAAATGCATTGGGCAGATCCTGGCAGGTACCACCGTTAAGACAAGGCATGACTTCACACTCGTTGATATCTGTCCGGAAAAATATTAAGACAAACTGAAATCTCAAACAAGAGTTGGGCCTGGCAACTACATGTACGTCATCCTAGCAGAATGGTTCTCCAAGGCAGAACAACAAGGATCAGACCAGACCAGATGGTAAATGGGGGAGAGAGGCGGTAGAATGCAGAACACAGAAAAAAAAGGAGAGCTTGTAGACAGACCAAATGTGACATCAAAGGGGAATGGCAGGTATATAGTAGGGAAGGGATCAAAGGAGGAAAAAGCTGAGACAGACTAGGATGAGATCACAAGGAAGGGCAAGCAGTAGGGAAGGGATCAAAGGAGGAAAGCTGGTAGACAGACCAGGGTAAGATCAAAGGGAAGGGCAAGCAGTAGGGAAGGGATCAAAGGAGGAAAGCTGGTAGACAGACTAGGGTGAGATCAAAGGGAAGGGAAAGCAGTAGGGAAGGGATCAAAGGAGGAAAGCTGGTAGACAGACCAGGGTGAGATCAAAGGGAAGGGCAAGCAGTAGGGAAGGGATCAAAGGAGGAAAGCTGGCAGACAGACCAGGGTGAGATCAAAGGGAAGGGCAAGCAGTAGGGAAGGGATCAAAGGAGGAAAGCTGGCAGACAGACCAGGGTGAGATCAAAGGAAAGGGCAAGCAGTAGGGAAGGGATCAAAGGAGGAAAGCTGGCAGACAGACCAGGGTGAGATCAAAGGGAAGGGCAAGCAGTAGGGAAGGGATCAAAGGAGGAAAGCTGGCAGACAGACCAGGGTGAGATCAAAGGGAAGGGCAAGCAGTAGGGAAGGGATCAAAGGAGGAAAGCTGGCAGACAGACCAGGGTGAGATCAAAGGGAAGGGCAAGCAGTAGGGAAGGGATCAAAGGAGGAAAGCTGGCAGACAGACCAGGGTGAGATCAAAGGGAAGGGCAAGCAGTAGGGAAGGGATCAAAGAAGGAAAGCTGGTAGACAGACCAGGGTGAGATCAAAGGGAAGGGCAAGCAGTAGTGAAGGGATCAAAGGAGGAAAGCTGGTAGACAGACTAGGGCGAGATCAAAGGGAAGGGCAAGCAGTAGGGAAGGGAACAAAGGAGGAAAGCTGGCAGACAGACCAGGGTGAGATCAAAGGAAAGGGCAAGCAGTAGGGAAGGGATCAAAGGAGGAAAGCTGGTAGACAGACCAGGGTGAGATCAAAGGGAAGGGCAAGCAGTAGGGAAGGGATCAAAGGAGGAAAGCTGGTAGACAGACCAGGGTGAGATCAAAGGAAAGGGCAAGCAGTAGGGAAGGGATCAAAGGAGGAAAGCTGGCAGACAGACCAGGGTGAGATCAAAGGGAAGGGCAAGCAATAGGGAAGGGATCAAAGAAGGAAAGCTGGCAGACAGACCAGGGTGAGATCAAAGGAAAGGGCAAGCAGTAGGGAAGGGATCAAAGGAGGAAAGCTGGTAGACAGACCAGCGTGAGATCAAAGGGAAGGGCAAGCAGTAGGGAAGGGATCAAAGGAGGAAAGCTAGTAGACAGACCAGCGTGAGATCAAAGGGAAGGGCAAGCAGTAGGGAAGGGATCAAAGGAGGAAAGCTAGTAGACAGACCAGCGTGAGATCAAAGGGAAGGGCAAGCAGTAGGGAAGGGATCAAAGGAGGAAAGCTGGTAGACAGACCAGGGTGAGATCAAAGGAAAGGGCAAGCAGTAGGGAAGGGATCAAAGGAGGAAAGCTGGCAGACAGACCAGGGTGAGATCAAAGGGAAGGGCAAGCAATAGGGAAGGGATCAAAGAAGGAAAGCTGGCAGACAGACCAGGGTGAGATCAAAGGAAAGGGCAAGCAGTAGGGAAGGGATCAAAGGAGGAAAGCTGGTAGACAGACCAGCGTGAGATCAAAGGGAAGGGCAAGCAGTAGGGAAGGGATCAAAGGAGGAAAGCTAGTAGACAGACCAGCGTGAGATCAAAGGGAAGGGCAAGCAGTAGGGAAGGGATCAAAGGAGGAAAGCTAGTAGACAGACCAGCGTGAGATCAAAGGGAAGGGCAAGCAGTAGGGAAGGGATCAAAGGAGGAAAGCTGGTAGACAGACCAGGGTGAGATCAAAGGAAGATCCAGGAGGGGAATGACTAACGATATCTGGGTGCGGGGAGGTCAATGAACTTTGGACTCACCAATTTCACAGTGGTCTCCTGAGTAGCCACGAGGACAACGGCAATCATAACTGTTGACGTTGTTAAAGCAAGTCCCACCATTCAGGCAGGGTAAGCTTAAGCATTCGTTAATGTCTGGAGGTAAAGCACACAACAAATACAAATACTGATGAGTACATTTACATGGGTCACTTTAAGACGATGTTTGAAATTGCTGCCTACAGGCACTGGCTTTGGCTCCCTGCTCAGGCCCCTGGTCTCTGTGGTTTGAGCTAGGTACTCTGGGATAGGCACTCTGGGCTACCGGTAGAGGCTAGGGGCTAGAAGCTAGGATCTACAGGCTAGCAGCTCAGGGCTAGAGGCTAGGGGCTACGGGCTACGGGCTAGGAGCTCTGGGCTAGGAGCTCCGGGCTAGAGGCTCCAGGCTAGGGGCACAGGGTTAGGCGCTACGGGCTAGGAGCTCTGGGCTATGGGCGCCAGGCTATGGAATGGGGGCCCTGGGCTGGGGTCTAAGCCTCTAAGAGCTTTGGGATCCGGGTTAAGGGCTCCAGGGTATGGACTGGGGGTTAAAGGCTAAGGCCAATCTGCTGTGGGATAGGGGCTCTGGGCTTCAGTCTCTGGGCTAGGGGCTCCAGGCTATGTACTGGGGTCTATAGGGTATGGGCTCCGGGCTAGGATTTCTGGGCTCCATGCTATGGAATAGGGGCACTGGGCTAGGGACTAAGCAAAGTGGGCTCAGGGCTAAGGGCTCTGGGTTATGGCTCCGGTCTTGGCTTCAGGCTCTGGGCTAGAATCTTCATGCTATGTCCTGGGGTCTACAGGCTAGGGTCTATGGGTTTTGGGCTCTGGGCTCAGAGCTCCAGGCTATTGACTAAGGGCTTCGGGCTCTGGGCTAGGATCTACAGGCTATGGACTAGCGGTTACAGGCTAGGATCTATGGGTTTTGGGCTCTGGGCTCTAGGCTCTGGGCTATAGACCAAGGGCTTTGGGCTCTGGGCTAGGGTCTACGGGCTAGGGTCTACAGGCTATGGACTAGCGGTTACAGGATAGGGTCTATGGGTTTTGGGATCTGGGCTCTAGGCTCTGGGCTAAAGGGCTCTGGGCTCCAGGCTACAGACTAAGGACTTCGGGCTCTTGGCTAGGGGTTGCAGGCTCTCCAGTTCAAATTCAAAAACTCAAATTTCCTTCCCTTTTTGGAGTCCACACCCTGAAAAGGAACGGTGTGAGTGGCACTTACCAGTGCTGCAGGTGATTCCTGAATAGCCGGGCACACAGAGGCAGCCGAATGAGTTGATTCCGTCGACACAAGTGCCACCGTTTGAGCAGGGGTTGCTGGAGCATTCGTTGATTTCTGGGGGTGAGAGAGAAGAAAGGAAGGCGAGGGAACGGCCTTATTGATTGGGTCACACTATCAAAGAGTCAGAGCATCGTATCGGGAATGCTGCCAAAGTCCAACGTCACTTCTTGCCGAGTCCAACCTCTTGATCTGGCTCACTCTACTTCCACAGGACCCCATCAATCCTTTTCATCGTGCATTCATTGACATGTAACAAAGACACCATTGAAGAATGGTTGGCTACTTTGCTGCATCATTTACTTCTTTGTTTTTCCGTATGTGATTTTCCTTTAGCAGACCTGGTCTGAATCTGGGAACTTTATTCAGTGTATGATGACTCAGTCGACGGCAGTGCAAGGGCAGCGGTGAGATCAAGTTGCCACGGTTGTGTGGAGTTGCCCTATTTAAGAATGGTTGGCTACTTTGCTGCAGCGTGCACAAATCCCATACCTAGCTGTATACTGATTTTCCATTGGCAAACCCGAAATCTCTGAACTTTTTTTTAGTGTATGCCAAGTGGATCGGTGGCAGTGCAAGGGCAACGGTGAGATCAAGTTGCCACGGTTGTGTCGAGTTGCCCTAATGGTTGGCTGCTTAATTTGCTGCATAAAGCACAAATCCCATTTCACAAACCCTAAATGTGTGAACCCTTTTTTTCAGTGTACTGTACGCCGAGTCGGTCAATGGAAGACTAGAGCCAGGGAGACGGTGAGATCCAGTTGCCACGGTTGTGCCGAGTTGCCTTTGTCATGCATTAATGTCTTTGGCGGCGTATTTCCAAATAATGGACACAGAGATACCTACCAACCATAGCTGGAGTGTACGTTAGCAAGCACATTCTTGTGAATTGGACGATCAGTACGGTGTAGGGAGCAGGTTAAGAAAACTGCCAGTCACTGTGTGTCGCACACTAACTATTTCTCACTCTGTTTGTTTAGTATGGGTGTCCTATGTGTTTGAACTGATTCAAACAGCAGAGCAGAAATGGAACTGGATTGGAACCCAAGACCTCTTATTTAGTTTCACCAAACTCTTGTAACTTACAATTCATCGCAAGGCGATGAGCGATGCACAGAAACCATACGGCCTATCACAACTTATGATGGCTTATCAATCGTACGCTGACTTACGACGCATCGTAAGGCTCTGCGAAATCCAAGCCCTGGTACGCTACAGCCAAGAGTCTCTGATGAGATGTGACTCCCTGCTTGGTCCAATTGCCTCAGAGTGAACTTACCTTCTTGGCACTGTTCACCCCTGTAGCCCGGTGCACAAGAGCACGAGTAGCTGTTGACGCCGTCCGTACAGCGGCCCCCATTCTGACATGGCATGGACATGCAATCATTGATGTCTGAGAAGGAAAAAACAACAAGACGAAAAAAGATGTTGTCAAGACCTCCAAAAAACGAAATGAGTAGTACAGTATGTAGAAATGACAAGCGCATTTTGGTTCTAAAAGGTGACGTCGTTTTGGAAATGGACATCAGCATCACTCACACTGGGGCACATTGTCAGTCTCTGGTTGATTGTGTTTGGATTCTGTTAGATTTGGTTGCATTCTGGTTGGGTGTGCGTCAGATCCTGCCAGAGCACTGGCGGATTCCAATGGATTCTGGCAGATTCCAGCATATTGGATTGTGGTGGATGGGGAGCCAGCGTTTGTTTGATTCTGTTGAATTGGTGGGTTCTGTAAGATCTGACTGAAGTTTATCTCACTTCTCCCATCGCACACTTTCAGACAAGGGGGAGAACTCAGAGGGAGGAGGGAAGGGAGAGGCAGAGGCAGAGAGGGAGAGACAGAGGCAGAGGAAGAGAGGCAGAGGCAAAGGAAGAGGCAGAGAGGGAGAGGGGGAGAGGAAGAGAGGGAGAGGAGAGGAAGAGGCAGAGGCAGATACAGAGGTAGAGGCAGAGGCAGAGAGGGAGAGGGAGGGGAGGGTAGAGAGGGAGAGGAAGGTGGAGAGGAAGGTGGAGAAGGATGTGGAGAGGGAGAGGGAGAGGGAGGAGGGATAGGGAGGAGGAGAGGGAGGAGGGGAGGGAGAGAGGCAGATGTGTAGAGAGAGAGAAGTGGAAAGAAGGGAGACAGCTGAGAGCAAGACTTACTTATTTCACAGTTAGTGCCAGTGTAACCAGCTCGGCATAGACATGTGTAGGAGTTGGTTCCCTCTAGGCAAGTTCCGCCATTGCGACAGGGACTGTTTCTGCACTCCAGGACATCTAAACAAGATAAACACACAGCACACACAGAAAGAGTACAGAGAATGCAATAGAGATATGATCAGTGAATGTTGAAAATGATGTCCCTGTATGTGCTCACATGGCTTTGAAAGCCTGCACATGCAATCAACTACCTCCAGAGTGCATACAAGCTCCATCACTAGTTGATGGAGCTTGTACGTATATATAGCTCCTGATAATGGGAGGGGTAATCACAGCACACCGTCTGAAACTGGGTGAAAACGAGTTACCGGCTCTTCTAAGAGTCACCTTCTTGAGAGAGATGACTTTACACAGGATCACCGCAAAAAGTTCACATCAAAATCAAATGTTGCTTCTTTTTCCTTGCATGTTTGTAGAGTCCCATTAACTTGTCATTCTGTGATTCTTACTTCCTAGATTATGTCACCTCATTTATGTCCCCATAACAGCTCAAATGTCCATACCATGTATGTGCCTGCTCTGTATGTGTGCTCATGCATTGATATAACGTGTCTAATGATATACACAGCACAAGTCTATGTGATATTGTATTATGGAAAGAAATACTTGAGTCCAATTGAAATGAGATTCTATAGGGTGTGTGTGCAAGGGCAGCACGTGTACCTTCACTGCAGGTTTTTCCCGTCCATCCGGGCAGGCAGGTGCATCTGAAGTCATCCACCTGGTCAGTACAGGTCGCCCCATTGACACATGGGCTGGTAGCACACTCGTCGATGTCTGCAGGCGGAAGGAAAAACAGTAGATACTTGTTGTCGTGGCTTTTGAAAAGCAGTCAAGGATGGGTAGTAGGGGAGAGTGAGGCGTGTAGCTGTTGAGCTCACTTTTTCAACTTGGGCTCTCTTTTGGCAGGTCATGGAAGGGAGGGAGGCAGGAAGGCAGGGAAGGAGGGAGGCAGGGAGGGAGGCGGGCAGGCAGGGAGGGAGGAAGACAGGGATGCAGGCAAGGAGGCAGGCAAGGAGGCAGGCAAGGAGACATGGAGGAAGGGAGGCAGGCAGGGAGGCAGGCAGGGAGACAGGATGGGAGGCAGGGAGGCAGGGTGGGAGGGTGGGAGGGAGGGAGGAGCGAGATAAAGATGGATGGCAAATAAGACAGATGAATCAAAGCTAGGCAAATTTTAAACCCCAATTAATTTTTTTTTGAGGGGGGTGTTTCAGAAACGCCTTTTATATAGAGCCTGAATCATTCATGTCCAGTCAAAATACCAAAAGCAGTCTTGCATGACTCTTAAAAATATCATTGTGCTTTCAAACTAGGTTGGCTTTCTATTCAACTGACACTGACAGAAGTACAAGCTCTTGAGCAAATATTTCTCTCTCTCAACAGAAAAAAAAAAGCAAACAACAAACCTACAAATACCAACACGTAATGTTGTGGTTTTACGGTCCAATAATTACCACAGAAACCTGAATAAAGATGTTTGCTACTCCACAACTAAGACCATTGACTGCAGAGAATGAGTCAGAATATCCTGCTTTGCAGGCAAAGAGCTAATTTTGTAAAAAAAAATGCCCTTTATTCCACACCAAATGGTGATCGATTTAGTGACTTGACTGGGGACAAAAAAGGCACACCATAAAATGGTTGGACTGCAATTGCCAGCTACAGTAGTGGCTTTTACACACTGGTATTGGTGTATTGGAAGACATAGGGGAATCAAATGACTGTCTTGATGTATTGGATATACTGTGCAGGTAGGCTTACTTCTTGCAATTCGAGAAGAAAAAATGGGAAATGTACTCCATCCTAAACTGTATCGAATTAAAAGGTAACTCAAGACTCTTGCTCCACACTTGCCCGGGATGACTCAAGTCTTTGACTGTGACTCGAATTGCTACTCGATCCCTTTTTGTTTTAAAGAGTAATGCAAAAAGGTTGCAAACTGCTTACTGACTCAAATTACTCCAAATGTAAAATCTCATAGACTTAGAGGGCATAAAGCAGCTTACTGATTTCGCAGTGGGTTCCTGTGTAACCACTGGCGCAGGCACAGGTGTAGCCGTTGATTCCGTCAGTACAAATCCCCACCAGCCCGCAGGGATTAGAGGCACACTCGTTGATATCTGCACGAGGCAGGGACAGAGAAGGAAGGTTGAAACCCTGAGCAAAGGGGCAGTTTCTGCATCAGCAGGATGGTCGCACTCCTTCCCCTGCCACTGGATCATCAGGCTGCATCTCAGGAGGGCTTAGGCCATAGAGCTCTATAAATAAACTACAGTGTGCACTCATCGCGTGCTGACAAGGGGAATGCGACACCATTACCAAAGAGGTGCAAATGCATGGATCTCTACGTGGCAAACTAATCACAATTTGTTTCCAAAAGATAGAAGGACATTAAAATTTGCCAATCCCTTGAGGTATTGATCCTTTCATTATTAAAAACCATTTCTATAACATTTTAGTTTCCGTATTCACAATCTTTCAGCTATACCTTTCCCCATTCATATCACGCGTGATTGCTATACTGACATCCGGGCACTGAAGTTGACCTCTTTGGTAATGGTGGATGCATGTCCATGTCGGCACACGTTCGTACCATGCGTTGATAGGGGAGTGCACACTCTAGTTTATTTATAGAGCTCTATGGCTTAGGCCAATCTTCTGTGAAACACTCCTTGTTTTCATTAAGAATTCATCACAAAGCAAACCAGTGATAGAGAATGTTCTATTGCTTTGCTGTATCATGTTTACATATCACTGAAAGTCCATCACTGTAGTTATTATCTGTGCTGAGTTGACCTTGTATTGACTGTGACGGCGTATATTGATGGTTTGTTGCAAAACTTGCCGGCTTATTGGACGTACTGATGACCAGGATACAAAGCAGCTTGGATTTGAACAGAGAAGATGCCGACCTACCTACTTCACAGGTGTCACCCTCGTATCCACTCTCGCACTCACAACGGAAGCCATTGATGCCATCAAAGCAGGTGCCACCGTGCTGACAAGGAGTGCTTAAGCACTCATCCGTGTCTGGAGGAAGGGAAGGGAAGGGAAGGGAAGGGAAGGGAAGGGAAGGGAAGGGAAGGGAAGGGAAGGGAAGGGAAGGGAAGGGAAGGGAAGGGAAGGGAAGGGAAGGGAAGGGAAGGGAAGGGAAGGGAAGGGAAGGGAAGGGAAGGGAAGGGAAGGGAAGGGAAGGGAAGGGAAGGGAAGGGAAGGGAAGGGAAGGGAAGGGAAGGGAAGGGAAGGGAAGGGAAGGGAAGGGAAGGGAAGGGAAGGGAAGGGAAGGGAAGGGAAGGGAAGGGAAGGGAAGGGAAGGGAAGGGAAGGGAAGGGAAGGGAAGGGAAGGGAAGGGAAGGGAAGGGAAGGGAAGGGAAGGGAAGGGAAGGGAAGGGAAGGGAAGGGAAGGGAAGGGAAGGGAAGGGAAGGGAAGGGAAGGGAAGGGAAGGGAAGGGAAGGGAAGGGAAGGGAAGGGAAGGGAAGGGAAGGGAAGGGAAGGGAAGGGAAGGGAAGGGAAGGGAAGGGAAGGGAAGGGAAGGGAAGGGAAGGGAAGGGAAGGGAAGGGAAGGCAAGGGAAGGCAAGGAAAGGCAAGGGAAGGGAAGGGAAGGCAAGGGAAGGGAAGGCAAGGGAAGGGAAGGGAAGGCAAGGGAAGACAAGGGAAGGGAAGGGAAGGCAAGGGAAGGGAAGGGAAGAGAAGGGAAGGCAAGGGAAGGCAAGGGAAAGGAAAACGTTTTTCAATTGTTGGATGAACCAAACCCCACAATTCTGCCCTACTTGTAATTTTGCAAGACAATATCACCAGTGAATTTCAAGAATGTTAATTCCAGCAATACAACAAACTGATGACAGACTAAAATGACCCCAAATTATACACACAATACGATAATTTAGTTGACCTGAATTTTTCCTACTAATTAAAAAAACCAAATGCTGCAAACTTACTTATGTGGCAAAGGTCACCTTCGTAGCCTGGGCGGCAGCTGCAGGTAAATGAGTTAACGCCATCGTTGCAGGTTGCAAGATTCCTACAGGGACCGGAGGCACACTCATCCACATCTGAGAACACAAACGTTGACCAGGAGAGACCATGGATTCGGGTTTTTTTTCAATTGCTCAGTCCATTTTGTGCTTAGCCTCAGAACGGCGCGGGCTATATGCTTGCCCAAAGAGGCACTACCTCCATGCACAGCATATGGCCGGGTAGTTCCTCACAGGAATCGTGTGGCACTGAAACCTTACACAGGGATGGTATAGTGCATCGTTTTGTTAAAGTTGATGCCACCATCTGCCATGGAACCTTCCGGCCCCAACCAGCTTTGGCTCGGGCTACAGCTTTTAATCGTTCATCTACTTTAAAAGGACATACCATCAAAGACAGGAATCCTTTGGCTTCAGTTGAAGAGAGGATACTCTGTTTTATTCTCTTGAGGACAGGATTTGTTTTTAGAGCCAATTGCCGTCACAGTGCATTTCTAAAACTTGCTTAATAATCAGGGAACACTATACAGGTTTGCGAAATAAATCAATAAGTGCACTATTTGTATCAGCGAGTCAAATGTGGCACAATATCAGAAGTCTGTGTCGCTTTTGTCAAAGGATTATCTGCTCTAAAAAAAATTGAATCCCGCTTGTTCATCGGCAAAGCACTGATGAGCATATGCATGTATGAGTCCAATTTTGGAGGAATCCTATTTGAATTCAACTGACTGGCCAGAGACAATTCGGGCCTCAGAACTCAATGATCAATGAGGCAGTCCAGGCAGACTTTGTACTTGCAATGTACTTCTCAGCTACCACATCAGCTGGTGGCTGTCCTACGGTAGATTCAAATTCTGTTGGCGTATGCCCCACGACCAATTCTGGCAAGTTCTGCAGTTCAATCGGGAGAGCCAGCTACTGTTAAAGGCCACAGATCAATCTCGTCTGGCCCAAGTACGGAGAGAGTTGACTTACTGGTGGTGCAGATAGCACCTGTCCATCCAGACTGGCACGTGCACGTGAAACCGTCCACCAGATCATTACAAATGCCGTTGTTCTGGCACGGATTCGGCTGGCAATCGTCAATATCTAGTGGAAGGAGAGTGGGGAGGGGGGGGGGGGTTGAGGCAAAACAAAAATCTAATTTAACATACGGTCTTCGGACAGGACAAAAGCAGAAAGGCAAAACAAATGGAGTCATCATCTGTTGTGGCAAGTTTACTAGTTGAGCTCAAGAAAAAAAAACCAAGGGAAAACTGACTTGAGCACTGACCTAGGTCTGAATTTTCAAGACTTTCAATCAAGGCAGGATCTTTCTCGAGGCGGACGGCAATCGAGAAATTTCCTGCCAGGCCATCTACATGTTCCCCAGTCCCGTGGTTCTTCTCAGAACTACACATAGTCCTCCCGCCTGCCCCCCGAAAAAATTTAAGGGGGAAAGATTACACAATGACTTACTAATGATGCAGTTTGGACCAGAAAATCCAGCAGCACAGATGCAGGAATAAGATCGCAAGCCGTCTATGCACGTGGCACCATTCAGGCAGGGGAAATTGTAGCAATCATCACCGTCTAGATAGACACACACAAAAAAGATCCATCATCAAAAGTGACAAGCAGTTGGGGCAAACTTGAGAAGGGATTTTGTAACTGGACTGGTGGTGGCCTGTATAGCAATTGGAATGCTGGGAAAGGTTACCCAGAAGGATGAGGAGGATGAAGTGAAAGGTTTGACTGATGAGGGCCTGACGTTTCTATCCTAGCATGACCTTTCTGCCTTTGAGAAATGTCCTGCTAGGATCAAAACGTCAGGCCCTCTAACTTTTGAAATTCATGTATTGCAGGGGAGGGGAGGGAAGGGGGGAGGGGGAGGGGGAGGGGAGGGAAGGGGAGGGAAGGGAAGGGAAGGGAAAGGAAGGGAAGGGAAGGGAAGGGAAGGGAAGGGAAGGGAAGGGAAGGGAAGGGAAGGGAAGGGAAGGGAAGGGAAGGGAAGGGAAGGGAAGGGAAGGGAAGGGAAGGGAAGGGAAGGGAAGGGAAGGGAAGGGAAGGGAAGGGAAGGGAAGGGAAGGGAAGGGAAGGGAAGGCAAGGGAAGGGAAGGCAAGGGAAGGGAAGGGAAGGGAAGGGAAGGGAAGGGAAGGGAAGGGAAGGGAAGGGAAGGGAAGGGAAGGGAAGGGAAGGGAAGGGAAGGGAAGGGAAGGGAAGGGAAGGGAAGGGAAGGGAAGGGAAGGGAAGGGAAGGGAAGGGAAGGGAAGGGAAGGGAAGGGAAGGGAAGGGAAGGGAAGGGAAGGGAAGGGAAGGGAAGGGAAGGGAAGGGAAGGGAAGGGAAGGGAAGGGAAGGGAAGGGAAGGGAAGGGAAGGGAAGGGAAGGGAAGGGAAGGGAAGGGAAGGGAAGGGAAGGGAAGGGAAGGGAAGGGAAGGGAAGGGAAGGGAAGGGAAGGGAAGGGAAGGGAAGGGAAGGGAAGGGAAGGGAAGGGAAGGGAAGGGAAGGGAAGGGAAGGGAAGGGAAGGGAAGGGAAGGGAAGGGAAGGGAAGGGAAGGGAAGAAAACAGAGGAGAAGGAAGAAAACAGAATTAACTGATGACAAGGAGGAAGGTGGGGAAGTCAACTTGGACAATAGGGGTGACAATCAGAGAACAAAAATGATGACAATTAAGAATAATGACGAGGGTGGGAGCCTACTTAAACAAGATTATTTTTATTAAGAAGAAACCTGTCGCTTTTGCTCTCCATTGTTTGATTAAAGGTAAATACAAAAAAATTGTTGCAAACTGCTCACTGACTAAAACGACCTGCAAAACATCAATCTCAAAAGTTAGAAGGGCCTGACGTTTCCATCCTTGCAGGACCTTTCATCAGTGCCTAATTTGAGAAAGGTCCTGCTAGGATCGACACGTTGAGCCCTCTGACTTTAGCGGCCGATCACTTTGAGGAAACTCACCGGTGCTGTACTCGAGCCGGAATCCGGGGCGCTGTATGTTGTGGTCAGTGAAGAACAGCATCCAGACGGCACGGGCATTGAAGACCATCGTCAGTGGCAGTGCGGTGGTGTTGCCGGTCAGCCCGTCCTCAATGTTGTTGAACTCCACGGCGTAGCCGGGCTGAATCAGCAGGAAGTCCTTGGGGCTCTCCAGATCAAAGTCGGTGATGGTGACGGTGATCTCCTCCGCCCCGTGCACCCGCAACTGGTAGACGCACCAGAGATCCATGTCGTACAACGGCGAGTTCGGGTTGCTGCTGATGATACCAGTCGGGTCCGCAAAGGTATCACCGCAAAAAGAGACTTTGACAGAAATTGAAAAAAAAAATAATCCAAAATCCAAATGGCAGTCATTCAAAGAGCCGGGGTTTGTCTTGGTGATACTACTGTTTAGTATGTAAACCATAACGTCGCAAAACGTATTCAAAACTGGAAATTACTGAGATAAGTCACCACAGATTGGGATTATCAAGTTCAGTGAGTGGACACGGCAGACCTGTCACATGTGCAAATACACCCCCAGAGTTTGAAAAACAGTTCTGTAGCATGGATGTAAGTGATAAAATTTCTATTGCAGACACCCTTTAATGCTGAGTGAAAAATTGCATGCATTGCACCGGGCCAGAGATATTTTTTCCCCATATTTATATCTCTTTTTACCACTGGTATCACTTTTGTCAAAGCACAACATTTTTTTTCATGGTTGAAAATTTAAAGCTAAAAATTCATGAAAATATTTATCATTTATATCAATTATGTTACAAATGTGTAGAGGTTCAGGTAAGGCAAAAGAAGTGATTTATTTTAAACTGAATTTAAATATGTTCTGTTTCATTTCACCACCACACCCCCCAAAAAAGAATGTTTAAATATTTATTCCCATCAGTGAGTTTATTAAGGCGATTTTTTCTTGAACACCATATATTGATCTTGTCTCAGCCTAGGCTTGGCCTAAATGCTACTATGCCTAGAAAAACTAAACAGGACCTAAATATCCCTTCGTGAAGAATTAACAAATTAGGGCCCAAATTCATTGGCTGTTGCTAAAACATTCGGTGGACCTTAAAGGCGGCTTAGAAAATGCCCTATGTCAAATGTGTTCATGGATAAATTAAAGCATAAATTAACTTCCGGTCCCACTGACCTCCCGCAGTCGGGAGATTAACTCATGAATATTCAGTTGTGACGTACGGCATTTCACGTGGCCGCCTCTAGGGTCTACCAAACATTCACGCAAGTCTATGGAAGCCGCTAGGTATAGTGGCTACCGGCGAATCACATAGACTTGCGTGCTATTTCCAGGTCTATATCATCCATAGCCACTATGTTCGGGTACGGTCAGACTCACAACGGCTGGTCACTTCGCAGTTGACCCCTTCGAAGCCCAACTTGCAAACACATGTGTAGTAGCCATAGTCCTCGTCCCTGCACACACCCTCGTTCTGGCACGGTGTACTCTCGCACTCTGCAGAAACGAGAAAGAAAAAAAGGGGTGTCTTTATTTTGGTGAAAACAAGAAAGAAAAACCTGACTGGGCAGGGGTTTGAATCCAAGACGTCTTGCTGTAACGTACCGGCTGTCTCATCACCTGACCTATCCAGCTCGTTGATGGCGTCCTTCCGAAAAAGTCAACGAACTTTGCGCCAGTCAGAAACTTCTTATAAGTTTCTGATTGCTGCCTTACATATCTCCAGGGATGTGCAAGCCAACATTCAAACGAGTGGAAGTATATAGCATGGTCTTGTCGTTTTTCTTGGCGGAGTCGGCTTGAAGCTCCCACAAGAATCTAGCATTTCCTGGTCGGACCTTTTTTATTTCAGGTGAAGTGGGGAGGTGCAGATAGAAGTACCACCAGCTAGTATTGAATTGTCACAATGGCAGTTTGTTTTCAACCGAGAACGGGGTTAGTAAACAAAAGACAACAATTACCGCAGCACCAACAAAACAACAACAACAACAACAGCAAACGAACCATCTCAACAAGTGCTACATTTTACTTGGCATTACGGTGGTTGTTTTTTTCAAAGTTCGAGATAGCAAGTAGGTCCTAATGGTGTTCAAACGCCAAAGGAATTGGATGATTACGCAAGCACCTTAGCGCCATCCTACTAGACGAAATGGCAAGATAATTCATCTTGTCAGATTTACATGATATCAAATACCATAAGTCGACAAGGTAAGAACATTTCTGTGCATGTCGAAATGACATGGATATTACAGGTAGGGCCTATGTCGACTAGACAACACATTATTTTCCCTGGTCGTCAAAATATTTTACGAAAGGTAGGCACATGGCTTCGGTCACATTATACTTGCAACAAGCCAACAAACCTTCAATTTCGGCGACGAACCACGACCTGGATGTTCAGGTTTTGTCAGACGGAGACGAAGCCTGAGCCCGAGACTGATCCATGGATTCGTAGAGGGCCTATATCTTTCTCACGATATCGCCGTGACACGGCTGCCTAGATTTACGGGGCAGCATTTCGTAGCACAGCTTAGCATAGCTTAACGCATCATTGGTAATCGCTTAAAGCTGCATGTTCCCGTAAAGGTACGCCGATGTGAGCAAGCAGAATACGGGATGCTATTGTAGTCGTCCAGCGTTTGCTCACCCTATTGTTATTAATGGACCGGTCCAGTCTCTGAGTGTGTATGTGTGTACATGATATACACGTGAGGTGTGTGTGTGGTTGAGAGTCGCCAGTGACCTTTGACCTTTCCCATGTGTTACTTCGTAACTTAGCTTGACAGGGATTCACTGTAAACATTCACCCGAATAAAGACATGCTTCGTCAAACCTGACTGGAAACCTGTTTTGTGAATGGTGAATCATTTCGTTTGCCTAACTGGCAATTATTAGTTGTGTCTGAGGATTGACCGAGATCCCTTGACGGCCCGTCGGAGGAGTCCAAGCCGGAGATAGGGTGAGTTTAACCCGCAGAACGACTACATTGGCGTCGTAGACAGGATACTTTCTTTGAAGTCGACACCAATTTGTGTTGGGAAGTTGAGATTGAATAAGGATCGGCAGGTTGCAAACCAAGTTAGGGGAATGGTTTTTCCTCAGAAGGGGTTTGGCAATGCTGTGGTGTGATTAAATGTTACTTAAGCGGATTATTTCCGTGTGAGAAGCATAGGATAGAGAGGTACTTTTTTGATGTATTCCAAGAGGTGGAATTAATTTTATCTGCGTCACACGCTGACCTGTGGATCGGGTTGCAGACGGTCTTGCGCCCTGTGACCTCGGCAGGCCAGAGTGGTTGTGGTGGGTTGGCAGGATCGGGTTACTGGTGTCTGGTGACCTCGGGCAACCTAATTGCTTCTGGATACAGTCTACTTCTGTGGTTGTTTTTTTCACTGTTTGGGGACCATTAATATTTTGTCTTTGGAGAGTATCGGGGTTTCCAAGTAACTTAAGTGTTGATAAGGAACAAGGGCTGACTTGTTCTATTGGACTTATCAGTTGTTGGGGGACTTGTGTTTTTTCTGGTCCTGAGTTCGTCTGTTTTTTTTCTGTTGGGGGCCGGTGCTAGCTCTGTGTATCAGAACTGCATGTGTGTCATTCCATCAGATTGTACACTTTTGCATAAGGATTACAATAATTACATGTAAGTTGACCAGGGAGTAATAAACAATAAAGAAGAATATCTTGGGAAGGAACACAAAAACCAACACAGGACAATTAGCACTTCATAATCATAGGCACATATGGAAAAGTTACCTATAAATTACTGTTCATATCGGGACCTGGCGGCTGTCCCGGGCATTGGAAATAAACTTGCCAATGTCCTTATTGACTTACGCCAAATGGAGGGTAATCTCACACCAGAGTTACTTCAAACTCTTCCTCTGCCGAATGAACAAGCCTTGATGGAGATCTGTGATTTCCGGCCTTATGTGCCATACTCAGAGAAACCACGATTGGGGGATTCTGAGCCGCCCGCAGGCAATGTATCTCCAGCCAGACCTGGGTTTGCAGACAATTCGCAAGCGCAGGGTCCACCTAGAGGGGAGGGTAAGTCTCCTAAGTCAGACCCGCAGTCCTCAGGGGTTGAGGGCCTGCCATACTATGCATTTGACAGCTATCCACCACCACAACGAATGCAGCCTCCCCAGCATCCCACCCAAGCCAAGGGAAGGCTGTATAGATATGAAGACAAGTTCCAACCGAGACTGGGGGAGAGCGACGCCCCAGTACAGGCTGATTTTGGTGGGGCAGCGTTTACAAAGTGGAGAGGGGGTAACCAACCACCTAGGCAAACCACCCTTCCAAAGTCAATTACATATGATGGTAAGGGCAGTTGGCAAGCATTTTATGCCAAATTTACCACATATGCGAATGAGTGTAACTGGACAGCCAAACAACGAAGAAATAATTTGTGTTGGTGTCTTGAGTCCAAAGCAAGCGAGTTCTATACGTTGTTGGTAGAGCGAGAACCTCACCTGGAGTATTTCGATTTGACCCAGAAGATGGAGAAACGGTTTGGGTTGCGTGACTTACCTGAGGCAACGCAAATACAGTTCAATTATGCGCGGCAGTCCACAGAGGAGTCTATTCTTGACTGGGCCGACCGAGTGTTGTACTTGGCGACCCGCGCATTCATTGATCTCCCTGAGTTTCATGTGCAGAAACAAATAGTTCTGAAGTTCTGCCAAGGATGTTCTGACCGTGAGGCGGGCCAATACGCCATAAATACACGGCCAGCTACCATCGAAACGGCGATAGATGCGGTGAAATGGTTCCAGCACACCCAGCGAGCCATTTACGGTCGTTCCAGGCGAGAGGTGAAACAGGTTTTTCATGATGATGACCTAACTGATGCGAATGCAGGATTGTGTAAAGTGGGACTCACTAAACCAATCCAACCCCAACACCCAGCGCCCAGTGAGTATTCCTCACTGGAGACACGTCTAACAGCTCTAGAAGATAAATTTGGTTCCATGCAGCGCTCGTTGGATAAACTAACGGCAGCCCTGGGAAGCCGTCCACGTCAAAGGCCCCAGTCACCGGGACCTGACTCTTCCAAAAGCCCATGTTATGGGTGTGGCAAACTAGGACATTTCAAAAGGGATTGTCCTAATGGGAAATCGGGGAAGGCAGTAGCATTTGTAACCGAGGATTCTTCAAACTCCAGCGGGTCGGAGACCGAGGCCATCCTTCGATCCGAGCAAGGAGGGGCCGAATCACACCAGTAGGTAAGGTGTCTGGTGTGGGTGCCTTGGTTAATCCGGGTACGGATTCCCTGGTTAATCCGGGTACGGATTCCCTGGTTAATCCGGGTACGGATTCCCTGGTTAATCCGGGTACGGATGCCCTGGTTAATCCGGGTACGGATGCCCTGGATAATCCGGGTCCGGCTGCTCTGGCTCACCACGGTACCTCTACCAGATCACCTGGGGATTCTCCAACCGAGGGGGAGGATTCGTCGGCTCAGCTTGAGGGGGATGACAAGAATTCTGCTACTCTGTTGGCAAGAGCTATAGTTGACCAGGGGAATGTTCCTTCTGAGGAAAGGGAAGTTATAGTTTGCCAGCTGCAATCACATTCTATGTTTACCGTGGGTATATGCATAAGTGATATCTGTGTAAGGGCAATTGTCGATACCGCAGCGGAAGTGACGATCATCTCCGACCGGGTCTATAATTTGCTCAACCCCAAGCCTCCCACGGTGAAATCTGTTACTTTGAATACAGCGGGAAGGAATCTGAAGATGAAAGGAATCATTGCAGGGCCTGTAAAGATTAAGTTGGGGAACGAAGTGTTTGAGGAAAAGGTATACGTCGCTCCGATAGCAGACGATATGTTGTTGGGCATTGATCTTTTGTGTCGACATCAAATCGACATTCGCATCAATCAATCTATGCTGGAGATCAAGGGGGAACAAATACCAATGCAGTTCGGAGCGGGAAGCCAATTAAGAGCGGCTAAGGTATCCATCCATAAGACAACTATTATTCCTCCCAATTCCGCCAAGAAAATTCTGTGTGCATTAAACACCCCACTTAAACAGTTCATGTTTGAACCTTCCCAAAATTTGAAAACCAAGGCGTTGATGTTCCGCACGACCCATGATGGGGGGGAAGAGGTGAACTTATACATAATTAATCCAACAGACCATAACCTGAAGTTAAGGTTGGGTCAGGAAATTGGAGTAGCTGAAGAAGTGTTGGCAGTAATGGCGGTTAATAGCAGACCCGTCGAAGACATTAACCGAAATAAAGATGTGGATATTCCGGAGCATTTAATTGATTTGTTCCGCAGGTCATCCGAGGAGTTGAATGCAGTTGAACAACTTAAGTTAAAGTGTTTGCTGTATAAATTCCAGGATGTCTTTGCGGCACATGAGTATGACCTTGGGAATTTCACATCCATTGAACACAAGATCGAGACCGGGAATGCTCCACCGGTTAAACATAAGATGAGGCGCACTCCTATGAAATTTATAGAGGAGGAGAAAGCACATTTAGATAAGATGCGATCAGCAGGCGTAATCCAACCCTCTATTTCAGAGTGGGCTTCGGCACCAGTTCTGGTCAGAAAACGTGATGGTAGTGTCCGCTGGTGTGTGGATTACCGAGGGCTCAATACAATCACGAGAAAGGATGTTTATCCCTTGCCAAATATTGAGGAATGTTTGGATACCCTCGCGGGTAATGTTTGGTTTTCCAAACTAGATGCTAACTCAGCATATTGGCAAGTGAAAATGGATAAGGACGACCGGAAGAAGACGGCTTTCATTACAAAGTATGGTCTGTATGAGTTTGTACGGATGGGCTTTGGTTTGTGTAATGCCCCAGCCACCTTCTCCCGCGTTATGAACCTTGTCCTCAGGGGACTCAACTGGGACATTGTCTTAGCGTTCTTGGATGATGTTGTGGTAATGGGGAGGTCCTTTGAAGACCATGTTGCCAATCTTTGTCAGGTTTTACAACGATTCGAGGACTACCAGCTGAAGTTGAAACCTAAGAAATGTGTGCTATTCCAGCATAGAGTTGAATTTCTGGGCAGGATGATTGATGAAAAGGGCATGCAAATCAGGGAAGAGCATGTGAAGGCGGTCAAAGAGTGGCCAGTGCCCCAAAATACTAAACAGGTGGAACAGTTCCTAGGCTTAGTGAATTACCACAGGTGTTTCTTAAAGAATCATGCGGCAGTGGCGGCACCTCTTTACAGCGTGACAGGGAAGAATAAATTCACATGGGCAGTGGAGCAACAGCAGGCTTTTGAAGAAATTAAGCAACTAATGGTGTGCGCTCCTGTCCTTGGATTGCCAAATTCGATAGATCCATTCATACTGGACACGGATGCTTCAAATGTTGCCATTGGGGCAGAGCTCATCCAGGTCCAGATGGGACAGGAAAGAGTTGTGGCATATGGAAGTGTCTCACTATCTCCTGAGCAGCGCCGATACTGTGTTACCAGACGGGAACTGTTGGCGATAGTCAAATTTACCCGTCAGTATCGTCACTATCTACTGGGAAAGTCATTTGTGGTCAGGACAGATCACAGTAGCCTTACATGGTTACTGAATTTCAAGGAACCACAGGGCCAACTGGCAAGATGGCTAGAGGAGCTGAGCCAGTTTGACATGAAGGTAGAGCACCGGCCTGGAAAGAAGCACACAAATGCGGACGCCCTTTCTCGAATACCGGAGGGGGCGGAAGTGTGTGTTAATTACAAACTTGGTATCCGGCTGGAGACTCTCCCTTGCAAGGGTTGTAACTACTGTAGCAAGGCTCATCGCAACTGGGCACACTTTGTGGATGAGGTTGATGATGTTGTCCCTCTCACAGTCCGACCGAAAGGGGACTTATCGAAGTCAAAGGATGGTTTTGTGGGTGCAGTTACAGAGGAGCCAAAAGAGATAACTCAAGGGGATCGCCTGCGCTCAGAGCAGGAGGGAGATGAGAGGTTAAGTCATGTGCGACAGTGGTTACTAACTCGACAGGAACCACCAGAGGGCATTGTCATGTTGTGGGGCCCTAGAGAGAAAAAAATGTGGATAAACCGTGATCTTTTCCGCATTGACGATGGGGTTATATGGAAGTCGGATGGGGACAAAGACCGACTGGTTATACCTAACTCGCTGCAGAAACAGGTTATGGAGATGAGTCATGACCTGCCAACTGCGGGACATGCAGGGATAGACAGAACGATGGCTCGAATCAAAGCCAAGTATTATTGGTGTGGAATGACAAGAAACATCCGGGAGTACGTCAGTTCTTGTTCGGTTTGTAACAAAAATAAGAAGGCGAGCAAGCATCCCCGGTGTCCTATGACGGAATATCACGCCGGACTACCAATGGAGAAGGTCCATTTGGATTTTCTCGGTCCATTACCTAAAACCCCTAGTGGCAACGAATACATTCTGATGATGATAGATCAGTTCACCAAGTGGGTGGAGTGTATACCCCTGCCCTCTCAGACAGCGGAAACGACAGCTCGGGCTGCCGTTAACGAATTCTTCTGTAGGTTTGGTTACCCGTTCCAAATAGTAACTGACCAGGGAAGGAATTTTGAGAGTAGGTTGTTTGCGAATATCTGCAAAACTCTACAGATACACAAGTCACGGACTACCCCCTATAGGCCCTCAGCCAATGGCCAGGTGGAAAGATATAATCGAACCCTTATGGATGCTGTCCGATGTTTCATCGGCAAATCCCAGAATAAGTGGGACGAGTATCTTCCCCAGATAGCGGGAGCTATCAGGTCTACCGTCAATCGGAGCACTGGTTTCACTTCCAACATGCTTATGTTGGGGCGTGAAGTGAACCACCCAGCTGACCTGATGTTTCCGTTACCTCCATCAGCCAGGAAGAGTGGTGGACTAGATGAATACTGCTCGAACCTGATACAGGCGACTATCCAGGCACACGAGACTGCCAGGACGACCCTACGAGCTACCCAGAAGAGGATGAAGCGAGATCATGATGTGAAGATTCGCAAGCATGACTACCAAGAGGGGGACTGGGTATACATAAGAGACACTGCTTCCTTAAAGGGGAAATGCAAGAAGCTGAGCCCGCCTTGGAAAGGACCAGCTTTGATAGTTAAGAAGTTTTCCCCGTACGTGTACCGAGTTGAGTACAGAGGCACAAAGTTCATGATCAATCACGACCGGCTGAAAAAGTGCACAGACCGTCAAATTCCTAGTCGGGGGGACAAGACTCGGAAGGCCGAGAAGGAAACCCATTGCTTTTGCAAAAAACCCTATGACGGGGAGTTTATGATTCAGTGTGACGGATGTGATGGGTGGTACCATGGAAGATGTGTGGACGTATCACCAGATGAGGGTGTGGCTATGGATAAGTATTTCTGCCCGTTATGTAGAGTTTCCAAGAAGTAGTATAGTTTGTTTGATATAGTGTTTCATTCGTTTTCATCTCCAGTTGGGCCAGTTTCCTGGAGTGGAGTCTCATGGATAGTGGTTCGGGAAGTGATAGCCCTAGGCGGAGCTGGGCAGTCCCTAACCGAACCAACTATTCAGAAGGTACAGGGGTGTCAGGAGATAGGAAATCTGAATCACCAGGTCTAGATCAGCAGCGAATCTCAGGTGCGTGTGAATTCACTTCTGATTCACCGGAAGGATCATCATTTAAACGGAGGCATTCTCCTATACCGGCTAAGTTGGGGTCTGCAGGCTGTACCTCAAAAAGGCGTAAGCAATCTTGCCCGGTCAACGGTTGTGATCATTCGACAAATAAATTGAAATGGCATGTTTATTACCATCTGCCACCATACTGGAGGATTTCCAAAGCAACCCAAGCAGTTCAAGGAGATTTTCGGAAACTTAGGGCCGAGGGTTTGAGTTTTCTCAGCAAGGCAGTCCTGGGAGGGACGGGTACGGTTTATGACTTAGTGGAGTATACGAACCAACACTGGGAAGCAGGTGACGGAGGCATTTCAGCAGAAATCGAGGAGGAGATGCGCTCTTTGCTATACCAGGAGGGTTGGCCGCAGGTAGATCAATTCACTCTTTGTCCGATTAATTCACCAGCTGGGTTGATTCATTGGCGCCCATTAAGTTTTCTACTCAACAAGTTGAATGATGACCAGAGAAGGGGTTTCTTTAATCTGTCCGTGAAAGAGGCGGTACCACAAAGAAGCATCGATGTATTACCGGAAGGTTTCGATAGCCATTTTCACCTGGATAGGTTGGAGGATTCCCTGAAACAACAAGGGCTGGAATGCATCTACGAAACGAAGAGCAGACAACCAGATCATCCTATACATGTATCCGGGGGTGTTATAAATTACTGCGATCCGAAAACACATGACCGTGTGCTACTATCAGCAGACCCGGCCTGGAGAATAGCTGTGGGTATTCATCCGAAGAAAGCTACCCACGTGACAGACAGGCAGTGGAACCGGCTGCAGCAGCTTTTGGCGAATCCAAGAGTTTGTGCTATCAGCGAAGTCGGGTTAGATTTCTCAACTCCATCTTACACCTGGAGCAAGCAAGTGACTCTTCTCAAGCGCGTCTTGTCTCTAGGTACCCTAGGACATGTGCTGGTGGTACATTTACGGGGATCGTCGGACGATCCCACTGGAGTCCATGTTCAACGGCTTTGCCGGGATACCATCCGCCAAAACTGTTCCAAATATCAGCGCATTCACCTGCATACCTTTACCGGGGATCGGCGGCAGATGGAAGCCTGGCTGGGTACATTCCCGAACTGTTTCATCGGATTCTCTGGCAAAGTTAGGAGTTTCTCGCCAGATCAATTGGAGTCTCTACGGTTTGCTCCTGGGAACAAAATTCTACTAGAAACCGACTCGCCACACCTTGGTGTTCATCCAGAAATGAGTGTTAACACACCAGCTTTCCTAGGGGACATCGGCTCACTCATAAGCTCACATAGGGAAGAATCATTTTCTGATATCTTAAAAGTCACAACACAGAATGCGGTTTCACTGTATGGGATATGACTTAGTCCAGGAAACGGGGGGGAGTGTAGTCGTCCAGCGTTTGCTCACCCTATTGTTATTAATGGACCGGTCCAGTCTCTGAGTGTGTATGTGTGTACATGATATACACGTGAGGTGTGTGTGTGGTTGAGAGTCGCCAGTGACCTTTGACCTTTCCCATGTGTTACTTCGTAACTTAGCTTGACAGGGATTCACTGTAAACATTCACCCGAATAAAGACATGCTTCGTCAAACCTGACTGGAAACCTGTTTTGTGAATGGTGAATCATTTCGTTTGCCTAACTGGCAATTATTAGTTGTGTCTGAGGATTGACCGAGATCCCTTGACGGCCCGTCGGAGGAGTCCAAGCCGGAGATAGGGTGAGTTTAACCCGCAGAACGACTACACTATTCACAATAGGTAAACTCTATTTCCCCACCATACCAGCCAGGTCGGGCGGATAAAAAAAGAGGTCACACATTTTTCCCACTTTTTTGCTTCCTGCACCATCACACTTATTAGGTCTTTGCAGGAGTCCAGCAGAGCTGGCAGGAACAAAATGGTTTTCAAAATGTCGTCCGACTACTAAGAATGCGCTGCGCACGTGCCACGAGCGAGTCTTGCTCATATTCCATGACGATGTTAGATCCCTAATGCGGCTGTAGTGTATAGTTGGAACGCAGTGGTGAAATTTCGTAATAACGCTGTCAGAAATATTCAGACTGCATTTCGAATATCTTCAATTCTGACTATAGGGTTTTAAGACTTGATATGGTTCTGCATACCTCACGTCATCGATCTCAAAATTCATTCTCCCCCCAAACAAAAAAGCTTTTCGACTCGATTTAAATGCACTATGGGCGTACAATTGTCGGTCTTCATTTCTGTGTGGCGGACATAAAAATTACTGCGCTAAACTGTTGCCCTCGTTTCTACACTTCCAACATCTTCCCGACTGGAACTATCTCGATAGACATCCATGAACGTATTTTCAAACATAAAGCAAGGCGAAAAAATCTTGCCAAAAGCTTACTGACATGAATGAAAAGGAAGTCTCCCCAAAATAATGAGAGTCCGAACGTGTCCATCCTAGTTGAATCTTCCCCAAAGGCAGACTGGATTCTGTCTTTGCGAAAGTTGATTTGAGAAAAGTCAGGCAATCTTAATTTTGGAGTTAATTTCTCAAAAGAAAAAATCAAAGGCATTCCTTTGAGAAAGATCCTGCTAGGAGCAAAATATCAGGCCCTCAATTTTTTTTTAGATTTACATTTTAGTAAAGAAGTCAATAGGCAGTTATTGTAGAAAATTACTCTTTAAAAAAACACATTTTTAGGATTCTCGGATCATTTTAGTCTGTAAGTAAAACCAGCTCGAAACTTTCCTAATATCTGTTTTTCTATTCTCTAATCGGCATTGGGGAATCTTGGACAGAAACACGCCGCCTTCAGATTGCTTGGTATCATGTCGATGGGTGTGGTTAATAAACAGACCGAAGCAATGACGAACAAAAATGGCGAACAAAAATGGGGTCGAGTGATGTTCAGTGGAATGGAAAATTGGCCTCTGTCCGAATAAGCGTGGCCACCGTTATGACAAGCCACTTAACTAAGTGCTCCACGGCGCAAACAAAGCGACCGCGCGTCCAATAATCTGACACTAATTAGCATAAAATATTAGTGGGTGTACGGACAGAAATCAGCCGCGCACGTAGCGTGCGTTTCTACGAAAGGTTATGGACACAATGTCGGTGTACGTGATGCAACATTCATCCTGCGAATAATATACACTCCTGGCCGAAGGAAGCTTCCCAGTCTCCCCTGCGCACTGCCAAAAGGAGCAGCCATTATGGCCGCCATGGCAACCGCGTCCCTTAGCAACAAGCTGGCGGAAGGTGAACACCTGTTGGTGCTAACCACGCCTGGGTCGGCCGACAACGCCAGTATACGTGGACAGCGCTCCAAACGGGCGTTTCAATGTTTTGTTTGCGTTCGGTGGTTGGGATTTGATTTTCGGCTTTCGTTCGCTCGTTCGTTAATGAAATCCATTCCTGAAACGGTTTCCTTTAAAACGTGATTAGAAGTCTTGTCATTTTTCTCACGAGACCCAAACAGCGAAACTGAATCAAATTCGCCGAAACCGCGAAATACAATTACTGTTACGGATAGAATAGTTGGTGCTTTTGATGCAATTAAAGAGGCATTTTTAATGTGGCCCTGAAAATGGACCCATCGACCAACAAAGCGGTCAACACGGGGCCTGGGCAAAAAACCGAGGTCAATTTTAAAGGCCACTGATTGTTACCTTACGCCTCGATGAGGTGCAAGCTACTCTGTCATATAGGCCTATTATACGATGTAGATATGTCAATTAATGAGAATAACGCATACTAATCATATGTCGAGTAAATTGCGATCCATTACTGGACTACCGTATATATTCACATCGACGCATTAATCATCTTATTTAGGCCTATATTATAATTGAACGCGGTAGTTGGGTAAAAGCACTGATCACGCGGTGCTACCTATAAGACGGATTAGACATACACCCATTGAATTAGTCCAATGGATTATAACATCCCATGGAAATATGACTGATTACAAGGTTTAGCTGATGAAGCGGTTTAATACTATGCAGATTTTCATGCTTAAGCGGCTGTATGAAATTATAGGCCCAGTTCGTCAACTTTATCCGTCTACTGAAATGTTCTTCATGCAAAGTGGGAAATGAGCGTTTTATTATTTTCACGGAGGGCCTTGAACGATGCGAAAATACACGCCAGCAGGTGCTCTCTCTCTCGCTCTCTCGCTCTCTCTCTCTCTCATTTTGCGGCGATGTTAATTACCCGTGTTCTGTGTACACCAGGACGAAAATAACCAACGAATCGATTTCTTTCGTGGTTCTGTTTTGCATGTGGCAGTGGTGTAGATCGAGAGAAACAAAGTCAACCAGATGTTATCGATGGACTGAGCATGCAGTGGCGGTAGCCCTATACATTAAAAGGAAGATGGCGTCGGGAAAAAAAAGGTGAAATGACTCGACGTGAAATAACAATTTGTTCTCAAGTTGTTTTGGTTCCAAGATGCTGAGTCTGTTTGTTGCAGTGACATGCACATAATTGCCTCATGTGATGTCCCCATGAAATCATGTTCCTACCTGGGTCTCCGTTAAACAATTACTGATATAATTTGAAATCAGAACTTAGATTGATATGCATGTATTTACATGTACATGTATTATGTGCATAAGTCGGCAAAATGACCGGCTTACTACAGTACATGTGGGCATAGGCGTTATAGTCGTCACAAAAAATGCCGGTCCCAAGAGATCAGTGCCGACTTTAGTCTTAGCCGAGGTTTACTGTATGTCCTTAGCCTAGGCATGCTTCTATGCTAAGGGATTATTTTCTCTGAAAAAAATAAGCGTTTACCGTTTCTGGCGACTGCACTCTGGGCATGGAACAGGACGGTATGTAGCAGAATAGCCAGGAGGAAACGCCGGAAGGTACCGGCTAGCCTGTAGGGCGGCGACGGGGAGGTGGGGCCGAATTTACGGGCGACTCGTCCAGAGGCGTCCGCTGGCTTCCACGGAGAAGCCGCGGACTTGGCCGTCGTAATTGGTTTAACCAAACGAGTTCCGATCATATTATTTGTACCTCCACCGCCCATCAAATTAATACTCAGTTTTCTGCCTCCCTTCTGGTCTGTCGGTTTTTCTCCAAGTGTAGTCCCTTCGTCCGATGAAAATAGAATCTCTGGTCAAATTATCCACCCAAGCCTGCAAGATGCATGCATCTTTAACGAGCAGTTCAGACAAGGAATTGGAATTCCTATGGAAGAGCCCCCGTTCGACACCGTGTCTCGATAGTCGCCAGGTCCGTTTTGAAATCGGCTCAAACAGGGCTATACGTGCGCACTCACAGTCACAAACAAGAACCCCGCACAAACAGCCAAGAGTAAACAAGGTCTGTCTGGGGTTACGGTTCGGAGTCTGCCTCCTCCTCGCTCAGACGGTCTCCATGGCAATGGTGTGCCGAGATGCAACAGCACGACTCACCGTAGAGAGCGCGCGCCCATGGCAGATGGCGAGTTCGTATACCGTCGCGACGGTGAACATCCACGGTTACAATCAATGATGCCAGTTGCTTAATCAAGGGCACGAAGGGAACTGCTGAGGTCTTTTCTGGACCATTTCCATAACGTTACAATTAATTGACCGGAAGTCGGCCGTCCAGCCACTGCGGACTGCAGTCGGTTGACATTGCGGGGAGGTCGACCGGGCCACCCAGGGACGCGTATGCATAATACTCGTGGCGCGTGCACACCGGTAATGGCTATACCGTGTAGCGGCGCTATTTCCCCCGTGCTCGTATCGATTGACGCGCGGTCGCTGGCTCGCTGTTTAATAACGGGCAACAATGGCGGGTGACTCACTCGCTGTTGTTATATAGGGGGCGTGGAGGTGAAGGGGGAGACGCCCTCACAATTAAACCATGCACTGAGCAACTAGTGACTGCATCCAACCCAAACATCCATGCTTAGAACGGCTGACGGTCATTTCGTAAAGTCACTTCGAACCCAAGTCAATTTTAACAATTAAACTACTACATGTATAAGCCTACTGCATGTACATGTACATGAAATTACTAGGCGTATTCCAATTTTTTGATACACAAAGAAACCATTGTCTTAGTTTATGATAACATGTATCTCTTTGATGATTCCGACATTTGTACCGCCTTTCTTTCGTTGCTTGTCTGATGGTGCCGGCCGTATTTCAAGCAGAGCATTGCGCGACAGTGCAGCGATTTATTTGCTCCGAAGCTCTCCGAAGTGCATCACATAGGCCTAGTGCTTTCTATAGTAAAGGCCAATTATTTTATACAACCGTCTATCCTGAGAATTATGATTCAATAGCTCGTTGAAAAAAAGAGTATATCAGTTAAACAGCACTTTCTGTACATCATTTGGCTACATATAGGCCTATATGTTGCAAACAATGTTCGTGATGTACGGCTGAATATGCGGCGAGGGTAAGACGTGACTTGGGTATACGAACCTGATACAGGTTGGAACATGTCTTCGTATAACATTATACCCATAGCGAGGCATACATGGGCTCATACATTATTATATTTCGCCAACTCCGGAGAGACCCACCCTGTATATTGTTCCTTGTATTGCAAGACCAGCCGAACCTCATGGTTGTATGTTGTTATACGAGAACAGTGTTAGTCTCTATTCAGTCGTTATATACCGTCTCAGCAGTAGTAATATTGACTGAATAGAGAATATATACAGTGTAATAATTATGCGAAAACGAGAAGTGCCAGAAGCCACGAAAAACATTACTCTAACAAGTCTGGTTGGTCTCTACCCATAGCTCTACACATTATATCAATTAGTACATTCATTGTTTAAAGGTGCATGAGTCAACAGCCGCATCAATTGCAATATTTTTAAACTCGTTATTTAACAACCTGGTGAGAGAGCTTGACAATTCGATTCTGGAATGATCTTTTAAAAAAAAGAAATGAATACTTTATTTGTAGGCGGCATATAGCTTATTTATTGAGGTCATTTTAGTCAGAAAGCACTTCGCAGCATTACCATACATTATGGAATGGGGTACCGGAGTGCTCGGTTCAACAGGTTACAAAATCCGGGGAAACTAATCTAACATCGGCACCACTCCCATACATCCTTTGCAGGGATTCTTGACCCAAAACGGACGGCATGGTTTCTCTTGAATTCTATAAAGATTATACTGGATTCAATGGGGTTCCATTTGGAACCATGATGATTCTGGCAATTCTTGTGGGATTCTGTGTGGCTCTAACAACCTCTCAAACTCAACTCAAAATCATAATAGGCCTATACATGTATTGAGATCAGTTGACTGGCATTTCCTTAATTCGGATAGGGACTCGAACACGAGACCTCAGTCTTATCCCATATATACCCGTGCTCAATACGGTATCTCAAACCTGCTGATTTTAATCTACCTGCCTTTTCAATTGAAATTAAAATCAGAATCCAATCAAGTAGCATTAATGATACAAAAGTGACGAAAATCCCTTTCACGTTATATATACATGGTTTTTTTTAGCATTGGCTGCACTTTTGGTAATTTGTTCGTGGGCTGTCAATCCACATGCCCCTCCGCCACCAAAAAAAACCCGCAAAAAAATATTAGAGAAAGGGAGGTTGGTATGTCTGCATATTTGAGGGACAGAGGGGATTGGGGAGTGGCAGACCTTGTATTATTATAGTTCTTTGCGTGATTGAGAGTGGCGGTATCGCCCAAACCGCAAGGCGCCGCCGCACCTTTCCCTGTCTGTTCGTTTGGAAAGTGTCCCGCCAGACTTCACCAAAACCCACGAAAAAGAGGTCTCCATTTTGCAGTTAATATCATGCAGAGACACTGTGACACATACCTCTAAAACCCAAGTAGCATGGGAGGCTAGGCAGGGATTGCCGTCGCGATGAACATTCTTCGAATAATAATTCCTGGATATTCGAAGTGCAGTCTGAATATTTGGACTGCAGTATTGTAACAGTATTCTATCAAGAAGTTAACGCAAAAAAATGTTGCAAACTGCTCACTGACTACAAATAATGACCTGCATTACATAAATCTCAAAAGTTAGAGGGCCTGACGTTTCCATCCTAGCAGGACCTTTCTCAAAGGCAAACAAAGGTATTCTATCAATAGTCAATACACATGGCATTCCAGCTTCCACTTCATGGCATTCCAGCTGATTTTTGTTTTTAGAGCTAATGCGTCATAAGCCTGAATGTGCCAAAAAATATTCGAGGGGGGTTGTACGCGCATTGTAAGTATTCGAGCGGCATTTTGAAGACTCTTCATTCTTTTTCCAGCTGTTTCTGCTTGACCCCTGGATGAGTCTGAATGAGTTTTGACGGGACACACCTTAGGCACTAATGATGGAATAGGCCCAGGTGTGTCCCTGTAGTTCAGGTCGTTCGATAGGCTTCTCCTGGTAGACACGGGCTACCTCCAAGCGACCGTGGGATGCGTCATGGCGCCCAAAACCAAATATTTGGTTTGGCCATTATTAACCGAAAAGCTCTTGCATATTTCCATAAGAGTAACGCATGAGAGTAACGGCTGCGGGGATACTGTAGTGCAAAGATGGCCGCTGCCAATTTGAGCACAACAGAGGCAAACTCCTGGTTGTGACCGACCAAACTCACCCCTGCTTTCAAGCGCGGTAAGTTGGGGGGGGGAATAATGGGCAAGGTTTTAGTTTTAATACCCTCACTGTACAAGTCTGGGGAAAAGCCTAAACACAGATTAGACCACCAATTGTAATGTTAACAATATCCATGGTCTGGCACATGGAAAATGTACAAAAAAATAATGATTTTGTAGCGCGTAATGTACATTAAATTAAAGAAGGAATGGTGCATGTGTTGTACAGAGCAACACACCGAGGACAGTCATCTGGTTGACACGTGACATACAGATTTTATACACCACAAAATCATGAATTTGTGGCACATTTTTAAGTCCATTTTTTGTTCGACAGGTGGTTGTGCCAGACCGTGGAAATTGTCTAGGCCTACATGACATTGTGTATATGACAATTGTTGGTCTAAATTGGGTTTGGGATTTTTTCCCATCCATTCACGGTGAAGGTATTAATTAGTAGCAGCAGAACCAATTAGCCACGCCCTCATAATCACAAACCCTATACAATCACTCGTCTGAACAAAAGTCGTGTGCCCTAATAATGTCTGTATAGGCCTACTGTATAGCTAGTGAACGTAGGCCTACTGCACACGGAAATTGTCGCAGCGTTTAATAATGTCAGGAAACATTAATCATTTCTCTGCCCAGAGAGACTCCAAGCCAACTGCGCAATGTGTCTTGCTATTGTGACACTTACTATAATCTATATGTACGTACTACTATAGTGATGCAAGAGGACGCTCTGATAACTGCACGATACGTTGACCAGAGACTAAACTGCCGAAACCCATTGCACTACGTACTTGGCTGTCTTGCTCCAGTCTTTGCTCAAAATAAGTAGGCTAGTGCTAAACCCGGAGGCATTTCAGTGCCAGTTTCCTGGTGAACACCGTCATTAATTCGTACAGAGATCACGTTCATTCCAACTCAAACAGTATAAACCCACAAGTTGAAGGAGTGGGTAGGGTTGGGCTTGTGGTTGAACTAACGTTCTGATCATAATTTTGAGCGTAACACAACAAGGAGAAACTCTAATTTATCAGATAGCTTCCCGTGACTTCCCGTAAGCATGTTTGACAGCGTTCTCGGTTCGGCCTGTGCGAAATCGGAAAGTATTTCCTCATAGGGAAACAGTGAGTTCCAATTCTCGCAGGTCCCTTTGAGTAAGGTCCCGCTGGGATCGAAACGTCGAATTTTATTTTGGTCATTCAGCAGTTTGTAATAACTAGTAATAATATGGTTTGTGCTATATACACAAAGGTTGCAAACTGCTTACTGACTAAAATGACCAACGGCCTGACGTTTCGATCCCAGCATGACCTTTCTCAGAGGCAGAATGAAATTTTTGTGTTACCTTACTTTAATTGTTTTTATCGGGACAGTCTCATGTGGATTGTGCTTGGGCTGTCACGTCGACAAATGATAACTTACACTTACCATCCTTCCTCCATGCACTTACCATGCACTTACTGATATATAACCAGTCGGGAAGAATGCATCACCAGAACATTAATTATGTCTTCAAATGCTATCCTATAGGCAGATATACAAGTATTATCAGTTACACTCACACGGCAACAGATGGAACTCTTTTCCACCGACAAAAACAGAACACATGCGAACACCGTCCACTCACCTGATAGCGCCCACACTCTCTCCGGCGAAAGAGCGACAAGGACCGCGACCACCGCCAGCAGTGGCCGTCGTCCAACCGACATCTTGCCCCCAGCAACCATCCCCCCAGTAAATCCTCGTGCGAGGCTTCAAACCTCCCCCGAGTCCCAGAGGATAAAAAAAACGAACGAATAATTCCACAAGGTGGCGACGAGAAGAAGGTTGAACAGTCCAGGGAAAGCAAGACACCGAGAATTCCGACCGGGGAAAGTCGTGTGTACCGACCACAACGAGTGCTGTTATGATTACTTGGTTGGTTTTTTAAGCCGGTGTTCTATAACACAAGCGTACACGTAACGTCATCAATAAACTGTACTTTCGAATATTGTGCTCTTTTAAAAACTCCCCACACCCCGTAGGGCCTCTTGGCAAGCTTGGCACTTAACGCTCTACCATAGACCCCAACGCAATACCGAGGCAATGCGAGGGTGCCAAAGGCTACCATCTCCTCCGAAGCCAGGAGCCGCGGTACCGAGCGGTTCTCGACTGGGATACCGACGAGTCAGCAGAGCGTGACCGAGAGAATGACGGCTTTAGTCCGCTGCATACACAAGACACACTCGGCAACCCCCCCTGCCCCAACAATATTCCAACCGCTCACATCACCGGGACAATAGAGCAGCCCAACTAAACTTTGTTTGTATTTTAGGGACATTATGGGGGAGCGTACAGCCACGTACAACCTATAGCTACACAATATGAAGCGATGAGATCATCGTCAAGTACATTGCCTTTGGAAGCACGGGAGACCTAAGCTGACCTCTCGTGGGCACCCCTATCCCTTATTAATATTTTGTGTAGGCTTAGACTTGAGTTTCGATGTTTCTCACACTAATCACGGGCAAAAACTAGTTGACTTTTTGGGGAAGGCCACCATCTATATATAGTGCTGGATGCTTAGATGGTATAGCACTGGTACCAGAGGTTCAAGTCGCGGTCCAGTCAAAGTTTGATTGCCTTTTATTCCAATTTTTTTAAAAGTTCCCTGTCAGTTTTTCCTATATTTGTTTGACTCAATGATCACGGGTATTAAAAAGCAAACAGTTTCCTAGGCAAATTCATAAACAAAAAAATCTTTAAATTCAGCGAAAAAAACACAGTAATTCTTTGTTTGTGTGGGGGATGCGTGACGGGCCGAGAGACGAAGATTGGCCCTGAGCTTCAGCAAAGGATTTTCTTTTCATTTTTTGGTTCCCACGCGCTTGCACGTACCCAAATTGCGCGCAATGTTCAGTCGTAGACACGTACTCGTAACTTCGGTGCGTCAGTATTGTAGCAATGGAGGTCAAATACTTGCGCTCCACTCGTGTAGAACGCCGAGCAAGAACTTATCGGTGAAATTGAGAGTGAATGCCAAAAAAAACTCAACTTCCATAAGTTCCAGAGCTTGAATAACCCTTAGTTTATACAAAGGTACTCAATGTGTTTTTGTGCAAATACGACACCCTCGCGCTCCGTTTCACAAGCTAAGATTCTCAACCTTTGACAGCTATAATATTGATTAATATCCCCCCTTTTTCGATTTGATCTATGTATTTCAAATGAACAAAATCGTATCCGGTTGATGAGTGGATGGATGTCCTTCTGATAGGTCCGGAGGTCGGTTCATAGGTGTATCAATGAAAGGTCCGCAGTGCTCCTTGAATAGACTCCGCCAGTATTGGTTTTCAGCCGCGTAGCCGTCAACAAGTGTCACCTTACCCCTTTTGGTGGAAACGGAGTTAAAGCCGTTAACAAGGCACATGTGGAATGCGGTTCAAGGTTCATATAAATAATTCTCCTATTCCATTCAGAGTAGCATCAATTGCTCGTAGAAACTTTAAGAACCGCATGATTTTCTTCAATAAGCTTTTTATTTCCCATCTCTTGCTCCAGGAAGCATAATTTCCGTTTGGCGAAAATCTGTTTTTTTTTATTTTGTGCACTATAGACCTTTTTTCGTGAATCATTTTCTACTGTTCACTTTGCCATGAAAACGATTGTTTTAAAACGTACTTCAATTCATGTGTCTATCTCTTTCTTAGTACGACAAAAGCACTCAGCTTTAAAGCACGGAAGCAAATCACGAAGATGAAATTTATATTAATTTGCTCAGCAAGTTAGATTTACACAACCCTTTCTGCCAACCGCTATTCTCTCATGTTTTTTTCCCCCGCCCTTCGTAAAAATTGTAAAAATGTTGCACGCTGTTTTGGCAAGGGGCAGACATCTTTGTCGGGTACCGCGTGCCCCAACTGGTGAAATGAACACAATCTACCAACTCACAGCAACGGGACCAGATGATTTGGCTGTACAGCCTCACTTTGGATTACACTGCTTTAAATACTGGGGAGGCATGTTGGATGAAAATGTGTGGATTGTTTGCGGTGACGCCACGGCCAGTCATCTATTTCGAGGAGTAGGACTATGACTCTAAAAAGGGTGTTACAAGCTCTTCTCGGAGTCCTCAAAAAATGATGACTGACAAACTTTCCACATTGTTCCTCCATCATGCAAACCGTATCCAAGATGGCCGACACGTGCACAACATGTCCTATACGTGTACCTCCTACGCACTTGCGCAGCGCAGCCACTCGTGACGTTTGTGTTGAAAACTTTCCACATCACATAATCTATAATTTTTTATAGCCTGCTGGAATTTCGTGCGACGCGTCACAGTCGCCATTTTGACCCAGACTCTAAAAAAAGAAGGAAAAAAAAAGTGCAGTCGACCCCCTGTTATCTCCCTGCAGGGCCTGCAGTGCCTGCAGGGCCGAGGGATGAATTCAGTTCTCAAAGCACACGCTGTGCTATTCCACCGAACCACGGGCCCATTTCACGCTCTGTCGGTCGCACTCATTGTACGACAATTTGTATACCGACTGATGCAATGTTGATGTAATCCAACATGGCAGAATGTGGGAATCAATCTTCTTCAAGGACCCCATCAACCTAGTCCGGGTTAAACGATCATTAATAGGCCTATTCCGAGCAGGGTTCAAGACTTGGTTCATAAAGAAAGACAAGCTGCCAAGAGTGGCGCTGACAATTTCACCTAAACAGCTCTCCATAAAAAAAAAATATTTTTTGTCCCGGATTTCATGTTCGGTGAGCAATTTCTTTCGTCTCCCTCCAGGGCCAAAGGGGGAAAAAGGTGGTTCTCACTTCCAAAACGCCTACACAAAGACTAACCGCTGTATGTGTCGCATTCGGATTACTCACGGCGTCGACTGGTAACCTATAACTCCCGAGGTGTAAAACTCCGAGTGAGTGTTAACACCGAAGACTGATTCCATGCCAAACATGGCTGAAAGATTCAACCCTTTCGTTCTAATGGGGCCGGGAGTGTGTTGTGTGTGGGTGGTTGGGGCTAGTGTACCGACTGTATGTCCCAGCAAAAGTTCTAATCATAACTGACTTTCCGTCGAATTTTCACTTTCTCCCCCCCCCCCCCGCCATTAACGGGTTATCAAATCGGAGGAGGGGGCGCGCCTTCATCTCACGGTTGAGCAATACCGAGTCACAGGAAAAACCAACCAGCCGAAACCCCCATTTTTTGGGCAAGACCCAAGTACACCCAACATTGCCCCAAGGCCGTGCCATAAAGGTACGGGTAGACAATAGCCGTGAAAAGTAATACTAACTTTCTTTTCAAATCAGAGGTGCTGGTATGGAATGCCGCCATCTTTCTATGAAAGAAAAAGGCTGCCTCTGGAATTCCGTAGAACCACACAAACTGAAAGTAGACCCGGGTAATGGGCACCTAAGTCTCTCTTAGTGCACATTACACTTAGGATAGAATTTTCACTAAACCAGGTACATTCTGTAAATAAATCAAAAACGTAAAAGACTACTGACAGGGACATTTTCTGGAGAATGGCAGAACAACTTGACCGGACCGGAGCCTGGCTTTACGCATCCTTCAGCTTCACTGAAAGGTGGACCTACTTTCACATGTTTGTGGTTGCTCGATTGTCAATTGCCAAATCACAAAAACACTGAAAGCACACTGTCTATTATACAAGTTGTACCATATCGGTATGGTACCCGTGAACAGCACAAGCGATATTTGGACCCAGTTTATTTTGTTTGAACATTTTAAAAATTGTCATTATTCAATACAAATTGATGTTCATCGGACACAGACGGAGAAAAGCCTGGGTAAGAATTATTCCTCAGTGAGGAATATATAAAAGCCAAGTTCAGGGCAGTTTCACTTCAAAACGTTCACATTTAGACAGCCAAAGGTCACCTTTCCAATGTCCCACTGCGATTTATTTTTTACCCACCTTCCGATTTGATCAAAGCGAGAAGTGACCTCGGGGTTTCAGTGCCTTTATTGTAATTATTAATACGATGCAGAAAACAGAATTAAAAAAGGTGTGGCGCGCAACAGACGGTTGAGGGCGCTATATCATTTTCGTGTTCGTCTGCGTACGTTTACGTCTCTCAGCTGATTGGCGAAAAGTTTGGGTTTTAAGAACTTGCACTTTTTTGTGCTGTGGGAGGATTCACGCGTCATTTTTTATGAAATTTAACTCTGATACAAATATTGCTGAAAAGTCGCGCCACTTCAGGGCAAAAGTTAGGAGCACAGTTAACAAATTCTGCAGTATGCCTACTGTGCTACAGACCCCAAATAAGTTGACATGGGTGACAAGGTTGACAAAAATTAAACGCACTCGGAATGTGCAGAACTCTTCCAAAGACAAGCAGCTCAGTTCCCCTCATTCCCCAAATTGTGACTTCCACCCACAATGGAGTATAGCCTTATAAACCGGTAATATGGATGCAGATAATTCTAAGGATTCTGGAAAGAAAGTTGAGCTTACATACCGTGTTGACGATAAACAACTGCCAGAGGGAGGGTCACGTCCGTTCCGGTGAAGTACTACAAACATAATGTACATGTACATGCGCATGTACATGTACATGTACATGTACATTACAATCGCATGTACTTTACATACGTACATGTATAACGTACACATGTACAATGTACGTATGTACGTATGTACATGTACATGTACATACAAAATGTACATGTACAGTCTGTAACTTTGCACGTCTACATCCGGGAGTTTTTGAAATAACTATCGGTATTAACTGAGTTCTATAATTATACAAATCATTCATAAAGCAAAAATAGGGAGTCAAAATAATTACTGGTGTGACCTTAAAAATATAGATTGGAAGAAATTGAATAAATTAAGATTATATAATGATGCATGAGGACAATAAAATAACACTGCTTTGACAGAGGCTAGTACGTACGGGTAGACTTGCTTCAAGTCTGCCCACCACATAAACGAACATTTCAAAGTGATCCACAATCCAGGATTTTATCCGGATTATCACCCCAAAAAAAACCCACCTCGAGCCAGTGAGAATACTGACATACTGTAAACATTTCAAAACGATGCATTTATAACTTTTGGAGTGATTTTGTTCAACAGAAAGACAGACAGACAGCTAGACAGACAGGCCGGACAGACAGACAGACCCCCCCCAAAAAAAAAATCCTTATTTGGCGGGGGTAATAAGAGTTTAAAAGTGCTGGGCCGTGGAACACCTTGAAATAATGTCAGATGAAGTTCAAAGTCAATTATTAGCTCCATCACATTGTACATAAACAGAATCTCAGAAATTATGGGACTACTTCAGTACTTGTTGAAGGATATCATCGTTGGTTCAACATATTTCATCGGTTCTATCTCTTTACGAGCCAAAGAATGCATGGACCCTTTTTTTTCAAAACCAATCTCAGACCGGCTCTGAGCTGAGCTGCATCTCTTTTATCAATAAAAGCTGAAAGCGCGGGTTGGGGGTTCTCTGTTGAAGTTAAAGCTTGGGAGGTTTTTTTTTTTCAATACAGAGTGTAATCTTCAAACAAACAAAAAACAAGCCAAAGCCCTGAAAATGAATTAAAGGAAAAAGAGACAAATCTGGAGTCATAAGCACCTATGCTGGGGTTTGCTTAATGACCCGTAAATAAAACCTTGTTAATTAAATAAAGCCATCCGAATTCAACATACAACTCCAAACCATGCTAAGCGTAAATTACACTATTTATTGTCATAAATAACTGCAATATCGCAGGTCTAAAAATTCACCAATTTCCAGCACAATTTACAAAAAGATATATACAATTCTAAATGAGCTTTCCACGAGATTACAAGAGAAGCACTAAAGAAATGGCTTTTAAGCTTCTATATACAAAAAAAGATTGATTATTAAACTACATCATCCAATAAAGTATTACCGACTAATATTCTGGAAATTCAGAGGCCAACTCAAAGTTTAAAGCTAAAAGGTAGAAAATGCAATGAAAATATGATGAAATTTAACCATTAAAATGAAAGGGAAATATTCTAAAGAATAAACAATTGTCCTTGCTTGATTTGAAACTGTAACCGAATTGAATCATTTGGGCAGATTCTTAAAAGGCCTTTAAAAAAAAGTTTCAGTGACTCGAAGTAAGGCCTTCTTAATTATCACCATACACTGTCAAGCCTACCTTATGTTAAATGTGGTACCAGCCACCTTCAGAATTATGATCCTGACTACCGTTATGACAAAGTTGAATCGGGTTTTGAATGGAGATTATCGTTGACCACAGGCTTGCACACAACCTTGTGCCTTCAAAGCGTTCACAGCCATAGCTGGTACACTCGGATTCGAGTCTTCTTCGGATGGGAGTATCACTGCATATGTGTGTCATAGCCAGGGTAGTATACGGTACCCATATACAGCATCACATTAGACAACTTCCGTCTTCACGTGGCTTTCCTCTGGAGTTCTTGTGGTTCAACAAAAACTCAATGCTTCTATATACACATCCCTAGAAGATCTTTTATGATGAAATTGCGTACTCATTGGAAAAGAATAATAAATCAATAATAATACTAATAATCAATAATAAATCAATTGGCAAAGAAAAATGAGTGGGGTTTTGTTTTCAATAACCAAATTGGAGTGGAGAGAATACGACAGAGACCACAATTGGAATCCCAGTCTCTGTTTTGACGTACCCAATCTTAACCACCAGACCTATCCAGCCCCATCCTTAGGGCTGAATAGCCAAGGTGGCTAAGTGCTGCTGCAGTAAATCAGAGCCTCATGTTCAGATCTCGGTGTAGTGTAACTTTTTTTTTCTCTTTAGATATAGCTCCAGCTTTTGGTTATTTTTTTTTTAAACAAACTGATGAATCAAATCCAAACTACTTTCTCTGACCAATTCCTGGTTTTCAGATTCTCTGAAAAAGATTTCTTTGATGAGTGTGAAAGACTTAAAGGGGAATGAAACCCAGAGAAAAATGTAGGCTTATCTGATTGGGTGTTAAAAACAACCTACAATTACCTATGTGCTACTCACCTACAAGTTTCACGAAGAGGGAAAAATCGGGGAATTGAGTGGTCGAATTTGCGTTCCAGCAACCCGCCATCTTTTCGAAGGGCCCGGCAATCATTGTGGGGGGTGTGACATCATAATGGAAAACTCCCGTATGGGCCCAGACGGTTTTCCCCCTTACTATACTGCGTGCATTTTGTATAGACTCAAGAGCTGAACGATGGTGTACTGCCAGGCTTTTGGATGTCAAAATGTCAGTGGGAAAAAGCTGGGGAAATCTTTCCATGCAGTTCCCAACAAGGACAAGAGACCTGAGTTGTTTAGGAAGTGTTTAGGAAAAAGCCTGGCAGTACACCATCGTTCAGCTCGCGAGTGTATAACTGCACGCAGTATATACATGTAGTAGGGGTACATCCGTCCGGGCCCATGCGGAAGTTTTCCGTTGCGATGTCATACCCCCCGCAGTGACTGGCGGGCCATTCGAAAAGATGGCAGGAACGCGAATTCGACCACTGAAATTCATGATTTTTCCCTCTTTATGAAACTCGTAGGTGAGTAGCACATAGGCAATTGTAAGTGGTTTTTAACACCCAATCAGATAAGCCAACAGTTTTCCCTTTCATCGAAAGACTTACTTTACAAAATTGGGGCGTTTACATGAGCCTAGGAGCAGCGAGTTCAAATGTTACTCGTGGGCATTTCCTCAGTGCTCACTGGCCAGGGTTCCTCCCTCGTGTTCAGGCGTGCAATGGTATTGGCCCTGCGACAAGAACAGGGGGAGGGGAAGCAGTTAATTCAACAGCCACATATGCCTGCCATTTTTTTTTTCCCGTACCACATATTCACTATGGGCCCATATGTTTGTGCACAAACAATTTACGGGGAGGGGGGCAAGGGGGAGGGGAGGGAGCTATACCAGTTGAAGTTAAAGCTAGGGATAGGCTTTCTGCACAGCCAATAAGGGCTTTCTGCACAGCGAATACAATGTACGTGAACAATCGGAGTGACCTGAGACTCAATTCTTCATACTTTGTTTGTGCACATATATATGGGCCCATAGCGTTTATATGGTACGGAAAAAAATTATCGCTGCCTGCCACCTATAAAGATGTCCGACAGGAGGGAGGGGCAACCGTTCATGTAAGAGCCAACCGGACTTTGTGCTTTGGAAATTTTGGGGGGCCTTTCCCCCAATCTCAGCTTAAGCCATGTTCGCACTGGACTTATTTTTTAATGAGACCGTGGGTAACATTCCAATGGGTAAATCGTAGAAGCACTTGGATTGACCGCAACGATGAGTAAAACCTAACTGGCTGACTAAATACAAATGCGCATATCAAAGATTTGAAGCGCCATTCTCATGAGACGTCGTGTCCACACTGGACTTTCGACTCAGTTAGAGGTTAGACGGACCAGGTTAATTCAATCAGGCAGAAGTCATTCGGTTAAATTCCCCATTCAAGCCGGATAAGTTACCTGCAGCCGATTTCAAGAAAAGTTGCGTAAGTTACGCAACGTACAAATGTTGCGTAAGTCTTGCGCCACATTGGCTCTTTTGTGCACTATTTAGAAAAGGCAGCAAGATGTTGCGTAAGTTACTCAACAAAATGTTGCGTACGCAACATTTGAAGTTTCGTGAAATCGGCTCCTGGGAGGAAAACTTCCTGGGCTGTCCGCACTGGACTTAAAATGGTCAAGATATCCATTTGCTCGAAGAAAATAAAAAGAAGTCCAAAAAAAGAAGAAAAAAAGAAAGAAGTCCAAAAAAAGAAGAAAAAAAGAAAGAAGTCCAAAAAAAGAAGAACAAAAGAACGAAGTCCAGTGTGGACAGGGCTTTAGGCTCTGGCTCCAGTTTCATCTCAGTTATCCAAAAGCTAAGAACACAGTTCGAAATTTTCTTTATTGAAGTGGAAACCTGGGAATCATTTTCAAAACGGAGTTTATTCTCAACAACCGAAGCCAAAGGCCTCCCCCTTTTCAATTGCCCTGTGCTGAAAATGGACGACAGGAATGGAGACTGAGCCTGAGCCCAAGCCAGAGTTTGGACGAGTGTCTTGAACTCCTCTTACCCAGCTGTTGGCAACAAGATGTCTCCCATTTCCACCCCTCTCTGGTCCTGGAATCCATCGTTGTCAGCGTAGTCGACCAGGATGTGGGATTTGTCCTCCGCATATCTGGTGTGGATGAATAAAGGTTTGAATGTTTGAATAGCAAGATGTAAGCACCATACCTTCTCTTTCCATCTCATTCAATCCCTTCAATCCCTTCCCATCCCATCTCATCCCATCCCTTTCCACCTCACCCCATCTCATCCCACCCAATCTCATTCCATCCAATCCCATTCCCCACAAATCACCCACCCCATCCCACCCCATCTATCCTATCCCTTCTCATTCCATCTCACCCCACCCCATTCCATCTTATCCCATCCTATCCCATCCCATCAAATCCCATCCCATCCCATTCCCCCAAATCACAAACCCCATCCCATCCCATCTATCCCATCCCCTCTCATTCCATCTCACCCGACCCCATTCCATATAATCCCGTCCCATCCCATCCCATCTAATCCCATCCCATCCTATCTCATCTAATCTAATCCCATCCCATCTTATCTAATCCAATCCCATCTAATCTAATCCCATCATATCCCATCCCATCTAATCCCCTCCCATCCCACCCCACCCATCCTATCCCATCCCACCCCATCCAACCCCATCCCACCCCATCCAACCCCATCCCTTCCCATGATCCCAGCCCATCCCAGCCCACACCATCTGATCCCATCCAATCCAATCCCATCCCTCCCAATGTCACTCACCTGTCGTCATACTTCTTCCACGATCTTACCACCACAAACAGCAGCAGTAGCAGTAGCAGCACACCCAGGACGATGATGACAATGATCCAGCCCAAAGGGAGAGCAATGGCAGTGCTACCGTCATTGGTGTCTACAAGACTGTCAGGCACCCCTACCGCATTAGTGTCTGTTGGGAAGAAAAAAAAGAAGAGTCAAACTACCTAATCTTTTGAAATAGCAAAGACAATTTGGACCGGCATTTTCTCCTCGGTCCTCTATCTGGTGTAATGTAACAGTGTTCTCTCACCTGAGCTATCTAGCCCTTAGTTAATCATATTTTTGTGTTCACTCCTCCACACTTCTCTCTTTGATCTTTCCCCCTCTTCTCACTAATCCCTAACCTACCCCCTGCCCTTCCCTTTGATCTCACCCTACCAGCTTTCCTCTTTCTCCTTTATTTATCATCCATGTCCTATTCACTCTCTACCCCCTTCATTCTTGTATCTGTTTTCTCACTCTGCCTTTGAGAAAGGTGCTGCTAGGATCGAAACCTCAGGCCCACTAAATTTTGAGATTTGCATTTTGGTAAATTGAGTCAGTTAGCAGTTTGCAACATTTTTGGTATATCACTCTAATCATGTTTTGGGAAGGTTTGGGCAAACTGACACAGTTTAAGGGAAGTTGATGGGAAGGTTAAAAAGGGTTATATAGTGACGAGTGGGTGCATTTTTTTGGGGGGGGGGGGCAAGTAGGGCAGGTTTGGGGAAAAAGCAGGGACTGGTTTGGGCGGATGGGAGCCGGCTTGGGCCGGAGGGTACTGGTTTGGCTATGAGGGGACAGCTCAGAAGAGTGTATGTCGGGCAGATGTTGGGCCTGGTTGGGGCAACGTCGGCCACTGATGAGGAGTTGGAGGATGACGACTCTGATGAGGGCAAGCCGAGACAGGGCAGAGGAGGGAGGCATCGCAGGTGATGGGGCAGTCTAGGGGCAGCGAGGGCCCTTACCTCTGACCTCACAGTGCACCCCAGAGTAGCCAGTGAGACAGACACACGTGTAGTAGGCCAGATTGTCTATGCAGATACCATTATTCAGGCAAGGATTGCTGCTGCACTCGTCGATCTCTGAATGGATATTGAAAAGCGAGATAATAAAAAAAGTGAACAAAGAAGCTACCAAATGAGCCTTCTACTCTATCCCACCCTAGGCCGCCCCACCCCATCCCATCCAATCCATCCACTCCAATCCATCCACTCCAATCCAATCACATCCAATCCAATTACATTCCAACCCATCCAATTCCATCTAATCCATTCATCAAATCCATACACTCCCATCCCATCCACTACCATCCAATTCCATCCCATCCATTCCCATCCCATCCACTCCCATCCCATCCACTCCCATCCCATCCACTCCCATCCCATCCACTACCATCCAATTCCATCTAATCCCATTCCATTCAATCCCATTCCATTAAATCCCATTCCATCCAATCCATACACTCCCATGCCATCCACTCCCATCCCATCCACTCCCATCCCATCTACTCCCATCCCATCCACTCCCATCCCATCCACTCCCATCCCATCTACTCCCATCCCATCCACTCCCATCCCATCCACTCCCATCCCATCCACTCCCATCCCATCCACTACCATCCAATTCCATCTAATCCCATTCCATTCAATCCCATTCCATTCAATCCCATTCCATCTAATCCATTCCATCAAATCCATACAATCCCATCCCATCCACTCCCATCCCATCCACTACCATCCAATTCCATCTAATCCATGCCATCAAATTCATACAACCCCATCCCATCCACTCCCATCCCATTCCATCTAATCCCATTCCATTCAGTCCAATTCCATTCAATCCCATTCCATCCCATCCATACAATCCCATCCCATCCAATACCATCCCATTCCATCAAATCCATACAATCCAATCCCATCCACTCCCATCCCATCCACTACCATCCAATTCCATCTAATCCATTCCATCAAATTCATACAACCCCATCCCATCCACTCCCATCCCATTCCATCTAATCCCATTCCATTCAGTCCAATTCCATTCAATCCCATTCCATCCCATCCATACAATCCCATCCCATCCAATACCATCCCATTCCATCAAATCCATACACTCCCATCCCATTCCATCAAATCCATCCACTCCCATACCATCCACTCCCATCCAATTCCATCTAATCCCATTCCATCCGATCCATCCACTCCCATACCGTCCACTCCCACCCCATCACATTCCAATCCCTCCAATCCAATCCCACCCAATCCTGTCCAATCCAATTTGATCTAATCCCATCCCATTCCATCCCCATTTTCTGTGGACTGGATTTTCCACTCAATATCGCGGCTACGATAGATCAAGACTCATCACTCGCGTATAAGAATACCTAAGCCCCTTCACCACGAATCCCTTGGATCAGACTCAGGCTCAGGCTTCGTCTCCATCACACAAAGCCGGATAATACAGGTTGGGGCTTTGTCGCTGACTTTTGGAAGGTTCGCTGTCCTGAACCGAATAGTCACCAAACTAGAAGCGGCGGTCAAAAGCCTGCTCCCAAATGCCTGTGACATCACGGCTGGGAGAAATGAAACCAGGGCCCAATTTCATAGAGCCGCTTAAGCGTGAAAATCTGCTAAGCAGGAAAAGTCTTCCTCGTGTAAGCAGGATTACAAACTACACTGCGATGTGATGTCCATTGCTTTTGACTTGTATTCCACTCTTCTTTACTTAGCGTGAAACAAAAAGTGAAGTTTGGATTGGCAAGGGGATCCTGTGGCTCATGAGTTTTTGCGCTAAAGCCCATTTTGACGCTTAAGCCGCGCTATGAAATTGGCCCCAGGGCCCAAGCCCCAGCCTTCAATTGGTAAAGGGTCCTTTAGATGACAGAGGATCAGAGACCCATGACTTTATGCTCTTGGAACTGTCGTGATCGCACAAAAGAGGCAATTCTTCCAACTCAAAGGTCAAAGGGGGACCAACCTCGTTCGCAGTACTGTCCGGTGAAGGCAATGGTGCAAATGCAAATGTTCGCCCCAAAGCAGTGTCCTCCATTCTGGCAAATACAATTTGCGGTCTCTACAAAGTGAGAAAACACAACAAAACAATACGAAGTAGTGAAACACATGTGGCACACTGATTACTATTCTGGCTTTGAGAAAGGTTCTGCTAGGATTGAAAAATTGGCATTTGGTTCATTCAAGTCAGTAAGCACTGAGTTTGCAACATGTTTGCATATAACTCTACTGCTTATCATTGACTTTGATGAACCAAATGCAAACCTTCGCACAGCTCCTTTGGCAAAGCCGAATCTCATCTCAGGCGAATCGTTCACTAATTCTCTCATGAAACTCAAAACTCCATTTGAGGAGAACAGCAGGGTTTCTATGAGGCTTTTTGTTCTTGTGTCATATCTGTAACTTCTTGACAGAAGTAATAGTTTTACAGAAGTGCCGCCAAAGCAAGCTAATAACCTCTTCGATAATTTGGTTTTGATTCTTTTATACAGGGGCTGGGGGGGGGTGTAAGAATAATTATGATCTCACCTATTTCGCAGAAGGTTCCGGAGAAGCCGTCCTGGCAATTGCACACCACTTCGCCGGTTGTGTCCACGCAGTTTGCTCTGTTGAGGCAGGGTGAACTAGCACACAGTGTCATGACTAGGAAAAGCCAAGGCAGTAATCATGGTTAAATACCAGAATGTGTGAGGCAGCTCTTTGATGAAGTGGCGTCATCTTTATTCAATTTTCAATGTTCAATAGTCAATAATAACATTTATTTCCATACTTCCACAAGCATACACATCAGAATGGATAACATGAATTAAAGAACTATATATATAATAACAATATAAGGAAGTGGATGAAGCGTCTTCGGACTATTCAACCACATGGTCTCAACATCCAGGAGGGTAATGACTAACACCATGCAGCTTTCTGATAATCCTTCTTTTGTGTTCAGTCCTTCACACTTCTCTCTTTGATCTTTCCCCCTCTTGTCACTAATCCCTACCCGACTCCTTGCCCTTCTCTTTGATCTTTCCCTCTCCTCTCACTAATCCCTACCCTACCCCTTGCCCTTCCCTTTGATCTCTTTGTCCCTTGTTTCTCATCCGTGTCCTATTCACTCTCTCCCCCTTCCTTCGTGTACATGTATCTGTTTTGTCCTTGTCATTCTGCCTTTGAGAAAGGTCCTGCTAGGATCGAAACGTCAGGCCCACTAAATTTTAAATATAACGAAGTGTTAAACACGAAATTGATATATAAAGAACTTAAATAAAGAAGGTGGGAAGTATAGGGGCTGTTCATATAAGCCAAGGCTTGTAGAGAACAGCCTTTACAGACAAATTAGATGTAAATATGGGAACAAACAGACAAGAGAACACAAACAAGAGGATTAGACTGGATAATCAAGACGAAAAAAAATTAAACAAAAATAAATACGAGGAGCGATGACAATGAGAGAAACAATGTCGAATAGATTCTGTGAGGTTCTATGAGTTGTTCTTGGTTCCCGGTACGTCTGTGAGGTGGGATACTTGGTTTCTGTGAGTTGGGCTCTTTTTGCTTTTGTGTGAGAGATATTCTTTCCTGAGAGGTTCTCAGTGAGGTTGTGAGTGTATATTTGTTCCTGTGAGGTACTTTGGTGAGGTTGGTTCCTCTGAGGGTTTTTTTACGAGATGGAATATTTGGTTTGTGACTTATGTGTGAGCCTCTGCGAGGTGGATATAGGTTTGCTCCTGTGAGGTTTGTTTGATGAGGTTTGATTATTTGGTCCCTGTGAGGTTTTTGGGGTGAGGTTTGATATTTGGTGCCTGTGAGGTTTTTTGAGTGAGGTTTGATATTTGGTCCCTGCGAGGTTTTTTGGGTGAGGTTTAATTATTTGGTCTCTGTGAGGTTTTTGGGGTGAGGTTTGATATTTGGTCCCTGTGAGGTTTTTTGATGAGGTTTGATATTTGGTCCCTGTGAGGTTTTTTGATGAGGTTTGATATTTGGTCCCTGTGAGGTTTTTTAATGAGGTATGATATTTGGTCCCTGTGAGGTTTTTTGATGAGGTTTGATATTTGGTCCCTGTGAGGTTTTTTGGGTGAGGTTTGATATTTGGTCCCTGTGAGGTTTTTTGGGTGAGGTTTGATATTTAGTCCCTGTGAGGTTTTTTGATGAGGTTTGATATTTGGTCCCAGTGAGGTTTTTTGGTGAGGTTTGATATTTGGTCACTGTGAGGTTTTTTGAGTGAGGTTTGATATTTGGTCCCTGTGAGGTTTTTTTGGTGAGGTTTGATATTTGGTCCCTGTGAGGTTTTTTGGGTGAGGTTTGATATTTGGTCCCTGTGAGGTTTTTTGGGTGAGGTTTGATATTTGGTCCCTGTGAGGTTTTTTGGGTGAGGTTTGATATTTAGTCCCTGTGAGGTTTTTTGATGAGGTTTGATATTTGGTCCCAGTGAGGTTTTTTGGTGAGGTTTGATATTTGGTCACTGTGAGGTTTTTTGAGTGAGGTTTGATATTTGGTCCCTGTGAGGTTTTTTTGGTGAGGTTTGATATTTGGTCCCTGTTAGGTATTTATACGAGTTGTTATATTCAGCTTGTGTGAGGCGATCAGTCTCAGTCCAGGGGGTGTGGGGGGGGGGGGTCTCACCAATGTCACAGAGGGGTCCCTGGTAGCCGCTGGCACACTTGCACATGAAGGTTCCTCCCTGGAGGTTGAAGCAGGAGGCTCCGTTCAGGCAGGGCGAGGTGGCGCAGGCATTGCTCGGCTCAGTAGCTGCGGGCAAGAAGAATCACAGACCGCATCTGGCGTGGATTATCACAACGCCTGCTACGTTCCCCGATTAGTTTAATTGGATAAACACAGAATTGGTAAAATAACGAGCGAAAAATATAAAAAAATTCTTGCTGAGGTTTAGAGCTGGGAAGTTAGAGGCCAAAAGAGCGGCTGGCTACAAACTGTGTGCGCATGAACAGGATTGTAGTAGTAGATAACAAAGCCTTACGATAATGCCACTTCTTCAATTTCCTGCCTATCTATCAAATATCTCCTTATCATGGTTTACAAGTGCCTACATGGTATTTCTCTTTCTTACTTGTCCGACTTACTCACTTCATATCAACCTGACAGAGTGGGACTCTGATCTTCTGATGATAAACTTAATCTATCTATCCCGACTGGGTCAAAATCTCTCGGAGATAGATCGTTCTCTACAGCTGGTTACAAACTGTAACTCTCTCTCCATTGACATCAGAAATGCTCCCTCTGTCATTATTCTTTTAGGAATTGAATCAAAACATTTGTGTTTCCAGAACCCGTGTCTTGTTAAGCACTTTGATCTGCTTCTGAAAAGACGCTTTATAAATACCGTAATTACCCCAGGTATAAGGCACACTTTCTTTGACCGCCAGAAAAATGAAACATTGGTAGTGCGCCATATGCACAGGTACAACCCACTAGCCACAAGTGATCTCTTAGTACACAAGGTCTATCAAGAGTGAAATCATTGCACAGGGTTCCTGGTATGGATTGTAAAAGGCTGCATGGCTTCTGTGCAGCGATCATCGACTTGCAATCGATTGTGCGCTAGGATGGGTTTGGTGAAATCAACCACCCGCAGGTCTCTTCTGATTACCAGTTTGAAAACCCTTAAGAGTCTAGTCTGGCACTCACTGCTTTCACAGACTTGCCCTGTGTACCCAGCCGGGCAGAAGCAGACGAAGGAGCCACCGGTGAGCTCAAAGCAAGTGCCACTCTGGAGACAAGGCTGGTTCTGGCAAGGACGGGCGGTGGCTGTGCATGGGTCGGGTCGGGGGGAGTGGGGAAGGGAATCAAAGGACATCAGAAACAAGACGAGAACAAAACATTTAGTGGGCCTGGCAATATGATGCTAGCAAGAATTCTGATGATCACAACAAGGCTTGTTTGTCTTTGAGAAAGGTCAACATGCAATATATGATGATGCACATATGGGTCAGACATCCATCCACTGGTTCCCTCCATTCAGCATGCACTATCTGATGTGGGAACCAGCGAAACTGGGTGAGTCATTCATCCACTGGTTCCCTCCATTCAGCATGCACTATATGATGTGGGAACCAGCAAAACCGGGTGAGTCATTCATCCACTGGTTCCCTCTATTCAGCATGCACAATCTGATGTGGGAACCAGCGAAACTGGGTGAGTTATTCATCCACTGGTTCCCTCCATTCAGCATGCACTATCTGATGTGGGAACCAGTGAAACTGGGTGAGTCATTCATCCACTTGTTCCCTCTATTTAGCATGCACTATGTGATGTGGGAACCAGCAAAACCGGGTGAGTCATTCATCCACTGGTTCCCTCTATTTAGCATGCACTATGTGATGTGGGAACCAGCAAAACCGGGTGAGTCATTCATCCACTGGTTCCCTCTATTTAGCATGCACTATATGATGTGGGAACCAGCAAAACCGGGTGAGTCATTCATCCACTGGTTCCCTCTATTTAGCATGCACTATCTGATGTGGGAACCAGTGAAACTGGGTGAGTCATTCATCCACTGGTTCCCTCTATTTAGCATGCACTATCTGATGTGGGAACCAGCGAAACTGGGTGAGTCATTCATCCACTGGTTCCCTCTATTCAGCATGCACTATCTGATGTGGGAACCAGCGAAACTGGGTGAGTCATTCATCCACTGGTTCCCTCTATTCAGCATGCACTATCTGATGTGGGAACCAGTGAAACTGGGTGAGTCATTCATCCACTGGTTCCCTCTATTTAGCATGCACTATGTGATGTGGGAACCAGCGAAATTGGGTGAGTCATTCATCCACTGGTTCCCTCTATTTAGCATGCACTATCTGATGTGGAAACCAGCGAAACTGGGTGAGTCATTCATCCACTGGTTCCCTCTATTTAGCATGCACTATCTGATGTGGGAACCAGCGAAACTGGGTGAGTCATTCATCCACTGGTTCCCTCTATTTAGCATGCACTATATGATGTGGGAACCAGCGAAACTGGGTGAGTCATTCATCCACTGGTTCCCTCTATTTAGCATGCACTATCTGATGTGGAAACCATCACAAGTGGGTCAGTCATCACCACTGGTTCCCTCTGGTTCACCACTGGGTCGTAAGGTGATGGGAAAAAAAGGACAAAAGGGGGAGAGGACAGCGGAGGGTCACTCACATATCTCACACTGGGGCCCGTCACGACCAGACGGGCACTGGCAGACGAAGCCGTTAATGACATCGTGGCATTGCCCACCAAACATACACGGAGAGCTGGCACACTCGTCCACATCTATGAGTACAAAAGGACGAGAGAAAAACAAAAAATCTGACCAATTGTTGGCCGTCTTTGTGAGCGGTTTGGCTGTAACACAATGCTAAGACAGTGCACAGATCTCTTACTCGTCTCGCAGTTGTCGTCTTCGTAACCCGGGGCGCAGACGCACATGAGCCGCGGCGGCGAGCCGGCGTCGGTCCGGATGACGCAGACGCCGCCGTTGGCGCACATGCCCGCCTGGCACTCCACGGGCAGCAGGGAGGAGCCCTCCTTGGCCACGTCCTGGACCAGCACGGAGAAGCCCTTGGCCGTCCGCCAGTGGTCGGCGACGAAGCTCAGCCAGCCGCTGGGCCCCTCCAGCCGGAAGGGGGCCACTTGCTCGTCGCCCGACACCCGCATCAGCACGGAGCCGGGGTCGGCCGGGTCCGGGCCCAGGCCGGCCTGCAGCACGTCGTGGTCGCACTCCGTGCTGACCTCCTCCAGGACCAGGCGGAGTTGCCGGTCCGGGGAGGCGGCGGTGAGGCGGTAGAGGCAGTAGAGGTTGTCCGGGTAGTCGGCCGGGTAGCCGGGACTGGTGATGCGAATCTCTTCTCCCTCGGTCAGCGTGATGTCCTCACCACAAGGCGTCGCTGAAAGAACAGAGAGAGAGAGGGGAGGAGACCAAAATATATATAACAAACCAAACATTACAAAAGATGAAGAGCCAGTGGCATAGCCAGGAAATTTTTCATGGGGGGGGGCAGTGGGGGGGGGGTTGCCATCCATTTTGGCGAGGGGGGTGCAACAAGCTTTCATGGGGGGCAGTGGGGGCCGGGGGTGGCAATCCATTTTGGCGAGGGGGGTGCAACAAGCTTTTGGCAACCCCCTCGCCAAAATGGATGGCAACCCCCGGTCCCCACTACTTTCATGGGGGGGGGCAGTGGGGGGGGGGGGGGGGTTGCCATCCATTTTGGCTAGGACGGGTGCAACAAGTTTTCATGAGGGGGGACGCCCCCACACCCCCCTGAAGCTACACCACTTGACCAGAACGATAACAATGATTCAGGGCAGTGCAGCTCAGGTGGTAGATAAGCGCTAATGTGCATTACATTCTGGTTTCAAATCACAACCCCATTTTCATTCAGGTGCAAACAACTAGCTGTAAACCTGGCTACTGCAATTAAGTGATCCCAGGATAAACATTTCAGACAAGCAAAGGGTAAGACAGTGACTGTCGATTTAAAGTAGCAAGGTAGCAAAAACAAAGAGGAATAGAAATAGAGTACAAAGAGGAATAGAAATAGAGTACAAAGAGAAATAGAAATAGAGTACAAAGAGGAATAGAAATAGAGTACAAAGAGAAATAGAAATAGAGTACAAAGAGGAATAGAAATAGAGTGCAAAGAGGAATAGAAATAGAGTACAAAGAGAAATTAAAATAGAGTACAAAGAGGAATAGAAATAGAGTATAAAGAGGAATAGAAATAGAGTACAAAGTGGAATAGAAATTGACGACGGAGGACGACTCAAGAACACAAGCCAAAAGAACTTCTATAGTGCTTCAACATAATTTAATACAACTAATAAAACATAATTATAAAGTCTAACTCCCAGCAGCGGTGACGCTCCAAGGACAGGCCGACGGCTACTCGCTTGTGTTGGGCGTGTCTTAGTCTTATATAGCCCAGGATCTATGTTATATCACTACGCCGGAACAGTCCTTTAAAGTAGTCCCTTAACATATGCCCTCCCCTTCCCTTTTTTTAATTTTTTTTTTTTATGCTTGTGACGTAAAACATCTGTATAAATGATCTTATACTGCCGGCCGGGCTTAACTGCAGATGTCTTAACGATCACAGTAAAACTCTAGAGTTAACCATCATTTTTGTTTTAATTTAAAGCCCGAATTTATAAATTCACCCATGATTACATTTAAACATTTAACCAAATACACATAATATATTTTGTTGTAATGTCAAATAATACATTTGTTTAACACACTTGTTTAACACACTTATTTAACACACTTGTTTAACATACTTGTTTAACACACTTGTTTAACACACTTGTTTAACGTACTTGTTTAACACACTTGTTTAACGTACTTGTTTAACACACTTGTTTAACGTACTTGTTTAACGACGCACCGATTAGTCCCTTTGGGCCCCAGTAGGTAAAATCTATTTACTAATTCGCACAGGATGACTTTTAATATATTCTAAGGTTGCTTCATTTAGGTGTTCTACTGGTTCCCATGTATTATCTTTAGAGGGGAAATTCTTCCATTTAATGAGATAATTTAATTTTCCGTTCTTAAACTTCCCCCTGATAACCCTCTCAATCTCAAATTCCTCTTCAGTAGCTGGTGTAATAATGGGTAAACCCGGAATATGCACTGGTTCCGTAGACTTAGAACAGAGTCCGTGTCTGGCCAACAACGGTTTCATAGAGTCCATGGGAAAGTCAGAGTCGCATAGTCCTTGTAGGGGAGTGCAGTTTTGGTTTTCAGGAGTGACATCCGGCGACGGTCGACGATATCGATCGTAGGCAAATTTCATACGGTTCACATGAATCGGAGACGGCAACAGTTTGTGGTTTTCCATGTTCCTCACCATGAAATTAGTTGGGCCGGTTTGCTTAACAAGCAGATATGGGCCACACCAAGGATGTAGTAGTTTCTTGGAGAGGCCAGTTGGTGTACTGGGGAAGTATATAAATACACAATCTCCCACTTGATATTCGACGTGGGTTGCACGGTCGTCGTAGCGTGTCTTCATCGCCTCCTGGTGTTTTTGGAGATGCTGTCTCGATACTTCTCGAAACGTTTCCAACTGGTTGACGAGATTGTGTATATGTTCCCTGACAGTCCTGCATTGTATCTCCTCCGGTTTCAATAACGACGCATCCAATGGTAGAACTGCCTCTCTTCCGTACAGGAGGAAGAATGGACTGAAGCCGATGCTGTTGTCCGCAGGGCTGGAGCGATAGGCAAATTGAATTGCCGGGATGTAGTCGTCCCAATCTGTATGAAACTTGTTAGCATAATGTGAGATAGTATCCAAAATAACAGAGTTAAATCGCTCTTGAACAGCATTACATTGGGGATGATATGCACTCGTATTCACTTTATCAGTTTTCATTATGCGACATACTTCCAGCATTAATTTACTCAGAAAATTCGTTCCTCTGTCACTTAAAAGAATTCGAGGGCAACCATGATTACATACAATTTCTGTGTAAAAGCTGGTAGCCACCGTCCGGGCATCTATTGATTGAACAGGTACCAGAATTGGCCACCGTGTACAATGGTCGGTGAAACACAGTACATACTTATTACCGGATTTACACACTGGTAGTGGACCTAGTACATCTACGCTAACTCTTTCAAATGGACCTGGTACCGTCATTGTCATGAGAGGGGCAATCACTTTATGCCTAGGGGTTTTTCTGCGGGAACACGATCTACACGATCTAATCCAATTGTCAATGTCTCGATACATTCCCTTCCAAAAGTATCTCTGCCTAATTTTGGCGTAAGTCTTCTGGATACCGAAATGGGCAGCCAGAACATCATCATGAAGAGCAACTAGTACATCGTCAATGTAGTCCTGGGGAATATATAACTGTATCGTAATTTTCTCTGGCATATGACCTTTTCTCGAAGTGTGCCAAACATGATACAAAACATCATCCTGTAGCAAGTAATTCTCAGCTTCCAGGATTATTTGTCGGGCCTTATTATCATCCTCAGGTAAATCTTGCATTTTTAGATATTTTATCAGTCCGCCAGCAAATAAGTCTTTCTCTTGTGAAGATTTAACTTTATTAATATCAATTTCTTCATGTATGTTAAGCACAGGTTTATGCTGATCTGGTACCTTTGCCAAATTACTCAACCTTTTCCCCTTTTGATATCGTACATTTCTAGCGGAATAAATATGACATTTTGTATTGCATGGAACAAAACAATCATCAAGGCTTCCAAAATCAAACGGAATCCAATTTGAATTGGTGAGTTCTAGGTTTTTTGAGAGGGGTAAAGATTCATCATTTGTTGTGGGCAGATCACTACTACATTTCTGGGAAGGGCATTGGTTCTTTCCTACAATTCTACTCAGGGTGTCTGCATTCTTAATAGAACTACCTGGCCTGTGTATTATCTCATAATTGTAAGATTGTAACATTAATGCCCAACGAGCAAGTCTTCCCGTAGTGGGTTTACGACTAAACAGCCAACAGAGTGCTTGGTGGTCAGTGATTATCTGAAATTGTGGACCATGAAGCAAGTATGAAGAATACTTCTTTACTCCATCTACGACTGCCAAGGCCTCAAGTTCTGTAATGGAATAATTTCTCTCTGCCTTAGTTAAACATCTTCCACCAAAAGCAATAACCCTCTCCGTGCTATCTTGATTTTGTGATAATATATATGCTAAACCAGTAATGGATGCATCTGTTTGGAGAATAAATTTGGAGCCATCAAATCTTGGAAAGGCTAAGATAGGCGGTTCTGTTAGTTTTTGTTTTAATTTTGCAAAAGCCTGTTGACACTCATCAGACCATATAAATGGTACACCCTTCCTTGTGAGTTTTGTCAGTGGCTCCACAATTTGGCTATACTGGTTTACATACTTTCTATAATATCCAGTAATTCCTAAAAAGGATTTCACCTCTGATACATTTGAAGGTACCGGATAATTTCGGACGATACTGGTTTTTGCTGGATCAGTTGCTATTCCATCTTGCGATATAATATGACCCAAGTAACATACCTTATTTTCTCCAAATGTACATTTTGGGGGTTTCAACTTCAATCCAGCTGATCTGTATCGATCAAAAACTAGTCGTAGATGCTCCAAGTGATCTGGAAAAGATCTCGAATAAATTATAATATCATCCAAATAGATCAATGCAATTCTCCAATGTAAACCTCTGAGTATTTCATGCATAACACGTTGAAATGTGCTAGGAGCACCATGTAAACCAAATGGGAGGACATTAAATTCATATTGACCTTCTTGTGTGACAAACGCTGTTTTACTTTTTGACTTCTCCTCCATTGCAATTTGCCAATAACCAGACGCCATGTCAAGAGTGGAAAAATACGAAGGTCGGGTTTGGCCTAAATTATTCAAAGAATCTTCAATGTTGGGTAGTGGAAAATTATCACGTTCGCTTATTCTATTAATAGGTCTGAAATCAACACAAAAACGAAAGTCGTTTGTCCCCTTCTTTTTAACAAGTACGATACCACTCGCCCAGGGTGACGTGGAGGGTGAAATTATATTCTCCTTCAACATTTTTTGAATTTGTTCTCTTATTACCGTCTGTAAATGAGGGGGGTGCCTATACGGCCGAGACCTAATTGGGGGGTGATTGCTAGTGTTAATACTATGTTTTATCTCTGCGTAATGTCCCAATGGACTACCAGACGCTTGGAAAATATCTATATACTCAATTATTAATGACTCAAGATCCCGAGCTTGCTCTTGCGTCAGATTTACATTCGACATGTTTACCTGTCCAATAACCTCCCTGATTTGTTCTTCACGAGTGTGTTTAGATTTCTGATTTTCTCTATCTTTTGATACATTAGAGTCTTTGGCGGATGCCGTAAACGGATAGATGTCTTCGTTTCTAACTACTGAGAATATCCCTATTTTTGTATTGGGATATAGTTTTACACTATGATCAGACGGGTTAAGTAACATTACTGTGGTTTTAGTAGATGTATTTTGTTTCCTAGTTTTTGAGACTCCATTCGCCAAGAATAGCCCTAAATTGGTTGCTACTCTTGTGGCTTCGCATATGCCAACCAAGCCAGTGGGCAAATTATTTTTCATTTTAACTTCTAGCATTACTTGCGTCCGAGGTGGAATTTCAAGTTTAGAAGTTGTACGAATCTGGTGTTTGCTGTTAAGTCGAACCTTATTCGAAGCGAAACACATTTTAGCATTTTGTTCCCCCAGGAATTGTGCACCCAAAATTAAGTCGCGATCCAAATTTGTCGCCACATGCATAGGTATACAAAATTCACAATCAGATATAGTGAGAGGAATTTTTGCTATCCCAGTAATATTCAGGCATGAGCCGTTAGCTGTGGTTGCTTGAGAGACACTGCAACTCTGAATATAAACTTTCTTAGATAGATCTGAATCCCTTAGGCACCTTTCGCTAATCAGGTTAATATTAGCCCCAGAATCTAAAAGGCAAGGTAGGGTTTTTGATCCAAATTTTACATCGATACAACATCCCTGCATTGTTAAGTCTATTGTCTGACAACCAGCGTTAACCCCTTCACCTACTCTTAAACCATTAGTGTTCTTGAGTCCTTGGGACTTAGTAGGCGGGGTCTTTAGTTTAAAGGATACCCTTGGATGTGGAATTTAGAATGGCATGCAAACTGCATATGGCCTGGTTTACCGCAACGAAAACAAATAATCCTGTTTTGTTTGGAATAGGAACCCGAGTGCGAACCCCTTTCGTTCTGCTGCGCATTCTGGGGTCCCTGCCAGTTCTGCTGACAATGAGTGAAAGGCGGTGGGTTGGCCAGGTCATTCACAACCGTTTTTAGTTGCGCTATTTCACAATGCAGTTGTTGAATGGCCGTTGCGTTATCCATTGAGGAATGGTTAGGGTTAGGGTGTGGTGACGCAACCTGCGTTGAATGTGCTGAGCGTGCCACTGATGGCTCTGCCACAATTTGAGCAAGGCGTGCGTAATGGAGTGCACGGCTCAATGAATCGGGTTCTTTAGAAATAACGAAGGCCTTCAGAGGGGGCTGCAAACCCCGAATAAAATGAGTTAGTCTCTCCTGGTCTGACTTTTGCAATTTGTGACTTAACGAAGATATATCTGAAAAATAGTCATCCAACGATTCAGATTCTCTCTGGGTACGAGAGGCCAATTTGGTTTCGTTTACCCACTTTTGATTTTTTCCCTGGAAATTGTCGATTAGGGCCGACTTCAAACCTTCATATGTGGCCTTTGTGCTTTCATCAAGAGTTGCCAGCCAAATTGCTGCGTTTCCTGTGAGTCTCAGACTTAATGCTAAATGTATTTTATTTGGGGCAAAATCCCTTAGTTTAGCGTTCAGCTCAAATCTACTTAGAAACACGTCCAGATCTTCATTTGGAGACCCTGAATAGTTGTCCTTAAAATATCCTTCATATTTTGCCATGCCTATTCCTATGTCTGTTTCTTCAAGTGAATTTTTACTCTCTTTTGCCATAGATTTACCAGATGGGAGGTTTAACAGTTGGAACTTAAATATGCAATACACAAATTACTAAATAGAATACAAATTATACAACACAAATTGCTTACCCCAAATCAGTGCGTCGGGAGCAACCGTCAGACTGACCTCAGAGAGTCCCGCTGCCCGGATCCTCCACCATATGTTATGATACTTGACTAGCGGAGGACGACTCAAGAACTCAAGCCAAAAGAACTTCTATAGTGCTTCAACATAATTTAATACAACTAATAAAACATAATTACAAAGTCTAACTCCCAGCAGCGGTGACGCTCCAAGGACAGGCCGACGGCTACTCGCTTGTGTTGGGCGTGTCTTAGTCTTATATAGCCCAGGATCTATGTTATATCACTACGCCGGAACAGTCCTTTAAAGTAGTCCCTTAACAGTACAAAGAGAAATTAAAATAGAGTACAAAGAGGAATAGAAATAGAGTATAAAGAGGAATAGAAATAGAGTACAAAGTGGAATAGAAATAGAGTACAAAGAGGAATAGAAATAGAGTACAAAGAGGAATAGAAATAGAGTACAAAGAGGAATAGAAATAGAGTACAAAGAGGAATAGAAATAGAGTACAAAGAGGAATAGAAATAGAGTACAAAGAGGAATAGAAATAGAGTACAAAGAGGAATAGAAATAGAGTACAAAGAGGAATAGAAATAAAGTACAAAGAGGAATAGAAAAAGAGTACAAAGAGGAATAGAAATAGAGTACAAAGAGGAATAGAAATAAAGTACAAAGAGGAAAAGAAATAGAGTACAAAGAGGAATAGAAATAGAGTACAAAGAGGAATAGAAATAGAGTACAAAGAGGAATAGAAATAGAGTACAAAGAGGAATAGAAATAGAGTACAAAGAGGAATAGAAATAGAGCACAAAGAGAAATAGAAATAGAGTACAAAGAGGAATAGAAATAGAGTACAAAGAGGAATAGAAATAGAGTACAAAGAGAATTAGAAATAGAGTACAAAGAGGAATAGAAATAAAGTACAAAGAGGAATAGAAATAAAGTACAAAGAGGAATAGAAATAGAGTACAAAGAGGAATAGAAAAAGAGTACAAGAGGAATAGAAATAGAGTACAAAGAGGAATAGAAAGCAGGCCTTTTGTCATTTCATCTAGGCAGTCAAAGAAGCTGCTAGTCCTCTTACTGTGCTGGCACTGGTGTCCTGAGTAGCCGGGGTTGCAGGAGCAGGTGTAGACAGAGTGGGCCTGGTCAAAGAAGCAGGTCCCTCCGTTGACACACGGCGAGGAGCAGAGGGTCACTGTAAACAATGGTGGAAAGTAGACATCTTAATTAGTCACAACGCACAATTAACACAATTTGGCCGTGCAACTGGCAGCAGCAGATGCCGGCAACGGCAGATGCAGCAACAACAGCAACAACAGCCAATTAACACAACAGCAGGAGACAGCTGCAATCAAAGAGAAACACAACAGCAGCAAGAATGGCTACCAGAAGAAAAACAACAGAAAAGGAAGCAGCAGATGGAGAAGCAACATCAACAGCAACAGCTACAGCAACAGCAAACAAGTGACAAAAGCAACAGTTGTAGCAGCAACACCCACAGCAGTTACAGAAACGGCAGCAACCACAGCAGCAGCAGTAGCATTGAGAGTTGCTGCTGTTGCTGCTACAACAGCAGCAATTAACAGCAGAAGCAACAACAGAAGTAACAACAGCAGTCACAGCAGCAGTAATATCCGGCGGCAACAACAATAGCAACAACAGAAGTAACAACAGCAATAACAACAGCAGTCACAGCAGCAGTAATATCCAGCCGCAACAAAAATAGCAACAATAGAAGTAACAACAGCAGCAACAACAACAGCAGTAACAGCAGCAGTAATATCCTGCGACAACAACAAAAGTAACAACAGCAACAACAACAGCAGTAACAGCAGCAGTAATATCCGGCGACAACAACAATAGCAACAACAAAAGTAACAACAGCAGCAACAACAACAGCAGTAACAGCAGCGGTGATATCCGGCGGCAACAGAAATAGCAACAACAGAAGTAACAACAACAGTTAACAGCAGCAGCAGCAGTAACAACAGCAGTAATAACAGGCGGCAACAACAGAAGTAACAACAGCAGTTAACAGCAACAGCAAAAACACCATTGAATGTCATCATCAGCAGTTGAAGGTAACAAGAGCAGTATAACACTGACCACAGCAAACAGCAGCAATGGCAAGACAATGACAACAGCAAGCAGCAGCAACGGCAGACAATGACAACATCAAGCAGCAGCAACGGCAGACAATGACAAAAGCAAACAGCAGCAACGGCAGACAATGACAACAGCAAGCAGCAGCAACGGCAGACAATGACAAAAGCAAACAGCAGCAACGGCAGACAATGACAACAGCAAGCAGCAGCAACGGCAGACAATGACAACAGCAAGCAGCAGCAACGGCAGACAATGACAAAAGCAAGCAGCAGCAACGGCAGACAATGACAACAGCAAGCAGCAGCAACGGTAGACAATGACAAAAGCAAACAGCAGCAACGGCAGACAATGACAACAGCAAACAACAGCAACGGCAGACAATGACAACAGCAAGCAGCAGCAACGGCAGACAATGACAACAGCAAGCAGCAGCAGCCCCTGCGATACACTCACCCATTGTTTCGCAGTGTGTTCCCGCATAGCCCAGCACACACTGGCAATGGTAGCCGGCGGCCATGTTGGAGTCCCGGGTGCAGGTCCCACCATTGATGCAAGGGTTGGGATCGCAGATGTTACTCACTGGTACAGCGGCAGTCAGGCAAGAGCACAGCGAATCATGGTCAAGCTGTACTACAGCAAGCTGTCAATGGGGTGCGTCTGAACGAACTGCGCAGAGTATTCTTAGTGAGTGCCCAGACCTATGCCCATCCGAGGATATGGACCTCACTTACCTAAACACACAAACTTTGAGCTTGTTGCAGCACTTAATTAAGGGACATAACATTAATTGCTGGTTACTAGTATAGAGGAAGTATTTAGGGCTGAGTGAGAGAGAGAGAGATACAGCTGTGTTCCACATTGTTCGCGTGGGAGTGCAGAAAGCAGTGTCTTGACTTTGTGTCTCGTTGTGACTGCATGGTTCGCAACCCTGGGGTGGGTTTGGACGGTCGGTTTCGCGCTTCAAATGAGAGTTATATATACTGCCATCTCTTTAATTACCTGTCTCGCAGAAGACGCCTGTGTGAGTGGCTGGACAGGAGCAGACCAGCCGGGTAGGGTTGGCACTGTTGATGGTACACAGACCACCATTCTGACAAGGGTCTGGCTGACAGACAACTGAAGACAGCAAAGAAAGTGGAACACTTGATGTAAACAAGTAATGACTGATGCCAACAGGAAATAACAACTCCTGATAGCTAGGCTAGCTGTGGGTGGACTGGAGGAGAGGTAAGGACATGCCATAGCATTCTTAATGAGGCTGAGGTTGAGCTCGACTTAGTGGGACCGGACTGTAGGGAGACCATATACCTATGGTTTGACAGACGGTCCCGGCGTAACCTTGACGGCAGCTGCAGGTGTAGACACTGCCGTCGCCGTTGCTGCAGGCGCCACCATTCAAGCAGGGATTGCTGCTGCACGGCGTCTGAGTCGCTGCAGAGCCAACAAAAAGATGAATCAAACTAATATGAACATGTTGCAAACAGCCTTAACCTACAAATCCTTCCATACACTGTGCCCGTCCCTTTGATCTCACCCTGGTCTGTCTACCAGCTTTCCTCCTTTGATCCCTTCCCTACTGCTTGCCCTTCCCTTTGATCTCACCCTGGTCTGTCTACCAGCTTTCCTCCTTTGATCCCTTCCCTACTGCTTGCCCTTCCCTTTGATCTCACCCTGGTCTGTCTACCAGCTTTCCTCCTTTGATCCCTTCCCTACTGCTTGCCCTTCCCTTTGATCTCACCCTGGTCTGTCTACCAGCTTTCCTCCTTTGATCCCTTCCCTACTGCTTGCCCTTCCCTTTGATCTCACCCTGGTCTGTCTGCCAGCTTTCCTCCTTTGATCCCTTCCCTACTGCTTGCCCTTCCCTTTGATCTCACCCTGGTCTGTCTACCAGCTTTCCTCCTTTGATCCCTTCCCTACTGCTTGCCCTTCCCTTTGATCTCACGCTAGTCTGTCTACCAGCTTTCCTCCTTTGATCCCTTCCCTACTGCCTGCCCTTCCCTTTGATCTCACGCTAGTCTGTCTACCAGCTTTCCTCCTTTGATCCCTTCCCTACTGCTTGCCCTTCCCTTTAATCTCACCCTGGGGTGAATTTCACAAAGCCTTACGATGCATCGTACCTCAACTTACGATGGATAACCCATTGCAAGTGCTTATAGGCCGTATGATTTCTGTGCATCGCTCATCGTGCTGCGATTGATCGTAAGTTACGATGGGTTTCATGAAATCGACCACAGGTCTGCTTACCAAACTGGCAGTTGTTGCCGTTGAAGGCTGGCAGGCAAGCGCAGAAGTACTGGTTGGGGTCTGAGAAACTGAGCATGCAGGTGCCTCCGTTCTGACAAGGGCTGGCGCTGCACACAACTGAAGGAATGGGAGAGAAGGTATACATTAATTCGAATCCGCCACATGACCTCGACCAGCTCGGTGGTCAAGACGTCTGCACTAGAAAGCAGTGTTGTAGTCGAGACCTTCATGTCCGAGACCGAGACCTCAGTATCCAAGACCGAGACCGAGACCTCAGCATACAAGACCGAGACCGAGACCTCAGTATCCAAGACAGAGACCGAGACCTCAGCATCCAAGACAGAGACCGAGATCTCAGCATCCAAGACCGAGACCGAGACCTCAGTATCCAAGACCGAGACCGAGACCTCAGCATACAAGACCAAGACCGAGACCTCAGTATCCAAGACCGAGACCGAGACCTCAGCATACAAGACCAAGACCGAGACCTCAGTATCCAAGACAGAGACCGAGACCTCAGCATCCAAGACCGAGACCGAGACCTCAGTATCCAAGACCGAGACCGAGACCTCAGCATCCAAGACCGAGACCGAGACCTCAGTATCCAAGACCGAGACTGAGACCTCAGTATCCAAGACCGAGACCGAGACCTCAGTATCCAATAACGAGACCGAGACCTCAGCATCCAAGACCGAGACCAAGACCTCAGCATCCAAGACAGAGACAGAGACCTCAGTATCCAAGACCGAGACCGAGACCTCAGTATCCAATAACGAGACCGAGACCTCAGTATCCAAGACCGAGACCGAGACCTCAGCATCCGAGACCGAGACTGAGACCAAGACCTCAAAAAAAGGTCTCGAGATGGTCTCGAGACCGAGACCTGGCCTGGAGAGTCGCAAGTTTGAATCCCGCCCGAGCTGCCTGAATGTTTTTTTCGTCAAGCATCGGGCAAAGCACTGGGCATTCGGTGCTTATCACGTCCAGCAGGGCAAACCCTCATTGAAAGTTAGTTGCACCAAAGTGTCTGCACGGGCTGATGGGGTGATCAAAGTACGTCGGACGGGTTCTGCCCCGCAGACAAGACTGACGGTCATCGCGGGACCCGGACAGACATGCGTCGCGCAAAGACTCACCGATACTGTCGCAGGTCATGCCGGCGTAGCCCGGAAGACAGGTGCAGGTGTATGTGGAGGTGCCCGTCTCTGAGCAGGTGGCTCCGTTCTGGCAGGGCTGGTTACTGCAGGGCGTGGTCACAGCTGCAGGGAGAAAAAAAGGAAAACAAAAAACGACGCCCGGTTTTCAGAGTCTGTCATTCCAATCGGACAAAAAAAAAAGACACCAGCTTTACACTGTGGACATCCAAACTCTGAACATAAGCTGGAAAATGTCACCTTGCTGTGAAAAGTAAATTCACTGCAGTTTCGCCACATTCTCATGCTCAAATGCTCTTCACCAGCTGTTCATGGTGATTTTCCCCTGCCCATAGACTTGTGCTTAATCTGAAGCCGTCACAATTACTTCGGACAGAGACTGACTCTCCCCTGCCCATAGACTTGTGCGTAATCTGAAGCCGTAACAATTACTTTGGATAAAGACTATGGCTGTGTCTGAAACGGGCTTCCAGAGCTACGGCCACGGCTATTGTCTTCACATCCCTGCGTGTGTTTCCAATGGGGCGAAGATCTAGCCGTAGCTTTAGACAACAGATAATTCGGACACGGCCTGACTCTCCGCTGCCCATAGACTCGTGGGTAATCTGAAGCCACGGGCCACTGCTTCTTGAACCAGTGTCTGGCACCCCGTCTCACACAGTACATCGCATCTACTCACCTGTCCCACACCTGTTTCCTGTGAACCCCTGAGCGCAGGTGCAGACTGGTACCAGTAGGTTGGACAACTCAACACTGCACTGTCCTCCATTATAGCATGGGTTTGGGGAACAGGCAACTTTGGGGGAGAAACAGGTAATTAAAAAAAAATATAATAATAATAATACAAACAAACTAACAAGAAATCTAGATCGCCCCCCCCCCTGCCAAAATAAATGGAAAACTGACTTTGAAACTATAATGGTGACTAAATGTTTTGGGTAGTGTGCACTCTGCTTGTCGCCTGGATTCCAAATAATATCGGTGTTTATATGCCTGATGAAAGTGTAATTCAATAAGTTTTTTGGCCTTGCTTAATGTGATAAACACTGAGTGCTCAGTGCTTTGCCCGGTGCCTGATAAAAATATTTCAGGCAGCTCGGGCAGGATTTGAACCCGCGACTCCTGAATTCTAGTACGGACGTCTTAACCACTGGACCACTGAGCTGGTCGAGGTCATGTGGTGGATTCGAATAATGTATAGCGGCGGGTACCGCGTTGCATCATAGATATGACAAACCCTATTGAATTACACTCTCCTCGATGCAAAACTTCATGATGATGAAAGTGTGTTGAGAATCTTTCCTGCTCAGCTCAGTGCAGCCACTGGATCCGAGCATGCAGGATCTTCCCGCCAGTGTGACCACCGGGGCGAGAGGGGGAAGTTCTCTAAGAGCGTGTCAGTGAGGGAGTGGGTGCCACGGGTAGAGGAGACCCAGGAGGCAACTAGGTAGTTGCTGGATGAAGAAAGGGTTGCCTGTGGGAACAGGGGGGCCATTAGGATTGGGAAGTTGGGATTCGGGTGGGGTTTTACCTAGTCGCTCGCAGTTGGGGCCCATGTATCCACTCCGGCAGTTGCAGGTGTAGTATGTCTGCCCGGTCACGATGCAGACTCCCTGGTTCTGGCATGGGTTGCTGGAGCAGGCCGTGGGGACAGCTGTTGAGAACGGCGCAGAGCAATGCAGTCAGCGCTGGCCCAGCGAGTGCATGCCGGTCCGGACCAGCTAATTCCTGCCGACTGCCAAGTCAGTCAGTCTGAGTTGATCTGTGTCAGTTTTTTTAAGCCCGTCTGAGACAGTTTGAGCGTGTCTGAGCGAGTTTGTCCGAGCATATTTTCAGTTGGTTTAAGTCAGTCTGAGTCATGTCAGTCTGAGTTTGAGGCAGTTTGAGCCTGTCTCAGTCCGTTTGAGACAGTCTGAGGCAGTTTGAGGCAGTCTGAGTCAGTCTGAGGCAGTTTGAGGCAGTCTGAGGCAGTTTGAGGCAGTTTGAGGCAGTTTGAGGCAGTTTGAGGCAGTTTGAGGCAGTTTGAGGCAGTTTGAGGCAGTCTGAGGCAGTCTGAGGCAGTCTGAGGCAGTCTGAGGCAGTTTGAGGCAGTTTGAGGCAGTTTGAGGCAGTTTGAGGCAGTTTGAGGCAGTTTGAGGCAGTCTGAGGCAGTCTGAGGCAGTTTGAGGCAGTTTGAGGCAGTCTGAGTCAGTCTGAGGCAGTTTGAGGCAGTTTGAGGCAGTCTGAGGCAGTCTGAGACAGTTTGAGGCAGTTTGAGGCAGTCTGAGGCAGTTTGAGGCAGTTTGAGTCAGTCTGAGGCAGTTTGAGGCAGTTTGAGGCAGTTTGAGGCAGTCTGAGTCAGTCTGAGGCAGTTTGAGGCAGTCTGAGGCAGTTTGAGGCAGTCTGAGGCAGTTTGAGGCAGTTTGAGGCAGTTTGAGGCAGTTTGAGTTAGTCTGAGTCAGCTTGAGTCAATCTTTCCATTTGAAGCCAGTCTGAATTGATCTGAGTCAGTCTTGGTCGTCATTCTGGTTCAGTTCGGTCGGTTCGAGTCAGTCTGGGTCAGTTTGCATCAATTTGAGTCGGGCCGCCAATGAAATCTTAAGTCAGTCTGGTTCGGCTCCAGTCAGTCCGATGCTGCCTGAGCCAGTCTGAGCCAGACAGTTTCAGGAAGTTTGTATAAATCTGAGTCAGTTTGATCTCCTATTCTGTTCCTCTTCAGCCATCTTCCTCCCATCCCGTCCTCACCCATGCCCTACCTGTTCCACAGCTGGGCCCTGTGTAGCCAAACTGACAGAGGCAAAGGAAGTCATTACTGTTGGTGACACTCTGCACACAGGTAGCGCCATTCAAGCAAGGCTTGTTCCTTGTGCATATCCCTGCCATCAAGCAAAATACAGTGTAAAATTTCTATCAAAATAGAGTTCTTTTTGTTAACAGGAAGGGTTAAAGTGAGAGGGAGGGACAGGGACAAGGACAAGGAGAAATAGAGGGACAGGGACAAGGATAGAGGGGGACAGGGACAAGGATAGAGGGGGACAGGGACAAGGATAGAGGGGGACAGGGACAAGGATAGAGGGGGACAGGGACAAGGATAGAGGGGGACAGGGACAAGGATAGAGGGGGACAGGGACAAGGATAGAGGGGGACAGGGACAATGATAGAGGGGGACAGGGACAAGGATAGAGGGGGACAGGGACAAGGATAGAGGGGGACAGGGACAAGGATAGAGGGGGACAGGGACAAGGATAGATGGGGACAGGGACAAGGATAGAGGGGGACAGGGACAAGGATAGAGGGGGACAGGGACAAGGATAGAGGGGGACAGGGACAAGGATAGAGGGGACATGGACAAGGATAGAGGGGGACAGGGACAAGGATAGAGGGAGACAGGGACAAGGATAGAGGGGGACAGGGACAAGGAGAAAGAGAGGGACAGGGGCAAGGATAGAGGGAGACAGGGACAAGGATAGAGGGGGACAGGGACAAGGAGAAAGAGAGGGACAGGGGCAAGGATAGAGGGAGACAGGGACAAGGATAGAGGGGGACAGGGACAAGGATAGAGGGAGACAGGGACAAGGATAGAGGGGGACAGGGACAAGGATAGAGGGGACAGGGACAAGGATAGAGGGAGACAGGGACAAGGATAGAGGGGGACAGAGACAAGGAGCAAGAGAGGGACAGGGACAAGGGTAGAGGGGGATAGGGACAAGGATAGAGGGGGACAGGGACAAGGATAGAGGTGGACAGGGACAAGGATAGAGGGAGACAGGGACAAGGATAGAGGGGAACAGGGACAAGGAGAAAGAGAGGGACAGGGACAGGGACAAGGAAAATGATAGAGGGGACAGGGACAGGGACAGAGACAGAGAGAGGCAGATAGGTAAGGACATGGAGACAGAGAGAGAGAGAGAGAGAGCGAGAGTAAGAGAGAGAGAGAGAAAGACAGAGAGATAGGGAGGGACAGGGAGAGAGCACCAACCTTCAAACTGGCAGGTGGAGCCACTGAAGTCTACCGGGCAGTTGCAGACAAAGTTGGTGCCAGCAACGAAGCAGCTGCCGCCGTTGAGACAGGGGTTCTGGGTGCAGGGCGTGGTGGTGGCTGCAGAGATCAGAGGGTCAAAGATCAAGGGCAAGGGTTGCAGCAATTTCAAAATTTGTGACAATTTCACCACTTTTTTTCCCGTAGCGGAGAGTCAGCCCAACGAAAGTGGTCTCAATTTTAAGTGGCAGATCAATTAACGGCATCGTGACTCCTCAAAGTGTGGCCGTCTGGTTTACTGCACCAGTGCCTTACCTCCAGCTGATCAGCCATCTCGCCCTTACTGTATGCTGCTGGGGCAGTGTCTGTCCCGCGGTATACTCACGTGTCATGCAGGTGGCACCGGTCAGTCCTGCTGGACACTGGCAGGTGTACTCCACATTGGTGACCGGCACACAGGTGCCACCATTCTTGCAAGGTTGTGACAGACATGGATCTGTGGAGAAAGGAATGAGCCTGTCAATTTTCCTATCACTGGTCTCTCCCCCCTTTCTCTCTCTCTCTCTTGATCTCTCTCACTCCCTCTTTATCCCCCTCCCTCTCCCTCTCTCTCTCCCTCTCTCTCTCTCTCTCTCTCTCTCTCAATATCTCTCACTCCCTCTTTATCCCTCCTCTCTCTCTCTCTCTCTCCCTCCCCCTTCTCTCTCTCTCTATCTCCCTCACTCCCTCTTTATCCCCCTCCCTCTCTCTCTTTCACTCCCCCTGATCACCCCCTCTCTCATGCCCTAATCAATGTATAATTAACAAAGTGCTTTGCCTGATTGCCTGCTGGAAAAAGTGCTGAAGTGTTTTTTTCTTTCTCTAGCATCTCCACTTCCTGATGTTTTGCTTCACTTTCTGTCAGGCCAGACATCCCAGTCACCCTTCTCTTTCCTCTGCTCCTTCCCCCCTTCCATTTATCCTGTCCAAAACCAGGTTTTCCTACTCTGTCTAGTAATCTACTGCTCCTTCTGTAACCACACAAGGACACAAATTACCACTCTTGTGACAAGTCCGGCTACACATCCAAGCCAGCCCCTCTCTCCCTCTGCTCCTCTACCCCTATCCTTTTTTCAGGTTGATCAGACCAAGGAAGGAAGCATTCAAACGGGGTTCAAGTGTTTGACAGCCACCCACTCTCACACTGACACACTCCGGTGATGAACTCCCTCATCTCGCCCCGGTGGTCACACTGGCGGGAAGATCCTGCAGGCTCCAGTGGCCACACTGGGCTGGAAAGATTCTCCACACCTCAGCGCTTTCATCAGGCCTATAAACACCGATGATAGTTGAAATCCAGCAGTCTCCCGGTGATAGGCAGAGTACACACTACCTGAAATGTTCAGTTACCGGCTCTTTTCAAAGCCACACTCCTTCTTGAAAGAGAAGTGCTGCATGGTGTCACCGCAAACCTTCCACTTGGTATTTCCACCATGCAAACCTTCAACTCTTATCTGAGTTTTCAGAGCCACACTCCTCCTTGAAAGAGAAGTGCTACACGGTGTCACCGCAAACCTTCCACTTGGTATTTCCACCATGCAAACCTTCAAGTCTTATCTGAGTTACCGGCTCTTTTCAGAGCCACACTCCTCCTTGAAAGAGAAGTGCTGCATGGTGTCACTGCAAACCTTCTGCTTAGTATTTCCACCATGCAAACCTTCCGCTTAGTATTTCCACCATGCAAACCTTCAAGTCTTATGCATCGTAACTAATTTTACGATTGATAACCCAGCGTGAGTTTTCATTGGTCCTATGGTTTCTGTGCATCTCCCATCGCTTTGAGATTTTAATTGCAAATTACAATGAGTTTTATGAAATCAACACCTCAAGTGATGTTTAGATTTCTGGCAGGACCTTTCTCGAAGGCAGCACATCGAAAAGAGTGGATATCTGGACGCACCTTCCAGATTCAAAAGTTCTGAATCGGGAAGGTGGATTCATTCAAGTTAGTGGGCCTGGGGCCAATTTCACGAACGCTTTGCGATCGGTTTTCAACTCTTCTGCGTAGACATCTGTTTGTTCGTCACCTGTCAAAATGGCGGCACCTGTATCCCATGCCAGACAACACCTAGAACCTTTTTAGGTGCTGCAAGGTGTCACCGCAGACCTTTCACTCAGTATTTCCACCATGCAAACCTTCACGTCTCATCAAGTGTTTGATGTAGAGAGGGGACAATCCCTCCGAATGGCGCATTTTGTGTGCTTGGCTTACCTGTGGGAGGCACACTGCACTGAGTGCCACTGTAGCCCGCCATGCATTGGCAGGAGAAGGTAAACTTGCTGTCCACAACCTGGGAGGCACACATCCCTCCATTCTGACAGGGATTGGAGAAACAGGGATCGTCTGGAACCAAGGACAGATAGATGGATGCATGAGAGGTGGCAGAGGACACAGAAGGACAGAGAAAGACAGAGAGTGAGGGAAAGAGTGACAGAGACACAGAGGCAGAGAGGCAGATACGCAGAGATGCATATACACAGAGATGCAGAGATGCACAGAGAGAGAGAGACATACAGGTAGAGAGGCAGAGAGACATAGAGGCATAGAGGCAGAGAGACAGAGAGGCAGAGAGGCAGAGAGGAAGAGATGCAGAGAGGCAGAGATGCAGAGAGACAGAAAGGTAGAGAGACAGATCAGAGATACAGAGAGGCAGAGAGGTAGAGAGAGATAGAGGCAGAGAGACAGAGAGACATAGATGTGGAGAGGCAGAGAGGCAGAGAGACAGAGAGACATAGAGTTAGAGAGGCAGAGAGGTAGAGAGGCAGAGAGAGAGAGAGAGAGGGAGGCATAGAGGCAGAAAGGCAGGGAGACGGAGAGGCAGAGAGGGGGAGGGACAGAGAAGCAGGGAGACAGAGAGGCAGAGAGGGAGAGGGACAGAGAGGCAGAGAGAGACAGAGAGGCAGAGAGACAGAGAGGCAAAGAGGGAGAGGGACAGAGAGGCAGAGATACAAAGAGGCAGAGAGGCAGAGATACACATGTACAGAGAGGCAAAGAGGCAGCAGAGAGACACAGATGTAGAGAGACAGAGAGGCAGAGAGACATAGAGGCAGAGAGGCAGAGAGACATAGAGGCAGAGAGACATAGAGGCAGAGAGGCAGAGAGGCAGAGAGACATAGAGGCAGAGAGACAGAGAGACATAGAGGCAGAGAGACATAGAGGCAGAGAGGCAGAGAGACATAGAGGCAGAGAGACAGAGAGACAGAGGCAGAGAGGCAGAGAGGCAGAGAGGCAGAGAGGCAGAGAGGCAGAGAGGCAGAGAGACAGGGAGACATAGAGGCAGAGAGACATAATGGGTAGAGGCAGAGAGACAGAGAGACATAGAGGCAGAATGACATAACGGGTAGAGGTAGAGAGACATAGAGGCAGAAAGGGATCCGGAAAGGGACAGAGAGGCAGAGAGAGACAGAGAGGCATCGAGGCAGAGAGCAGATTAAAGAGAGAGACAGGCAGAGAGAGAGACAGGCAGAGAGAGAGATGGATCAGAGAGACAGAGATGCAGAGAGGCAGAGAGAAAGAGAGAAGCAGAGAGGCAGAGAGAAAGAGAGAAGCAGAGAGGCAGAGAGGCAGAGAGAAGCAGAGAGGCAGAGACAGGCAGAGACAGGCAGAGAGGCAGAGACAGGGGACTCGAGGCACAGACAATCACTTACCAGTAAATTGGCATCTGTCCCCTGAGTTGAATGGCCCACACGTGCACATAAATGCACTTGGGCCTGCAGCACTAACAGAACACTGTCCTCCATTCTGGCAAGGCCGACTGTTACAAGGATCTAAACAACAACAACCAACAAACCAACAAGCGATATTGATCTGAATAAACAACATCTTCTAGAAATGCCAGGAATCTTTGTCCCACTTTCTAGTCGATCATGATCTACTGCAGTCAGCTATTAGTCATGCGGGACAACAACTACTTCATCAGTTTCAATCATTTCATCTGATGAAATTTAACCCCCAAAAAATCACATTTTATCTGGTCAAACAAACAAAGGAAAAAACTGACTGGGAACTTCTGAACAAATGTTAAAAAATGGCAGAGAAAACTTTGACTGGACCGGGACTTGAACCCAAGACCTCTGGATTAACGTACCCAGTGCTCTTCCATCTGAGCTATCCAGCCCTTAGATGGTGGCCTTCCCAATTAATAGTCAACTAGTCTTTGCCAGGGTGGGGGCACCAGTCAGAAGCAATTCAACCATTAACTGCCGTACATCTCCAGGGATCGCAACCCCGCTTTCATTCAGATGCAAACAACCAATGACATTGTTGTCAACCTGGCTACAGTAGCTCGGGGATCACACAAAGTGGATGCAACTTTTTCAGTTCAAGTCAAACAGACAAAGGAAAAAAAAATGACTTGGAACGTTTGAACAAATCGAAAGATTGGAAAAGAAAACTTCGACTGGGCCGGGATTTGACTGGACCGGGTTTTGAACATTTCGTCTGATCGGGTAAAGTTGCTACTAAAGCATATGCACTCTGCCCAACTGGTTATTCTTTAAAAGCTATCCTTAAAATGTTGTTAATTCACCAGCTGGTCTAACACGACAATCTTTATACACACTAAACATGCAATGTTTTTGGAAGGCATGTTACACTGTACCAGCAGTTTAACAAACAAGATACACAATACATACCAGGCGGAACCACTTCACACCGGTCCCCTGTGTAGCCCAACTGGCAGGTGCACACGTAGAGGACACTGGTTCCCTGACTCAGCTTGGAGCACGCTCCTCCATTCAGGCAAGGGTTGGAAGCACAAGGATTGGCTGCAAATACACCCCCCAAAAATTAATCAATTAACTGATTGACAAATAAGCCCTGCAAACAAAATTCAAGCAATCAATTAAATGGACTGACCACTGAATTTGCCAGTGTTCTTTCAAAGGAGACGGATTGAGTGCATAGCTGCCACCCTATCTCCAAGAAAATTAGGAAAACTTCTACTCAACAAGAGGAATCACAGAGAAAAATATCGGTAAAAATGTGTAAAATCTTATAAAAATGATTAATCTTTACCAAAAACTTTCCAAACCATCTCAAAAGAGATGAGTTACATGGTGTCACTGCAAACTGTCCACTCCATCTCAAAAGAGATGACTTGAGATGTCTTATTTGCTTTCAGTAGCCTCTGACAGGGCAAACCTGCACCTCAGTCGGATTACTTAAGGAAGGGGGGGGCACAGTGCTGACAGCGTACCTGTTTCGCAGTGGGTGCCCGAGTAGCTGGGGAGGCAGGTGCAGAAGTAGCCAAAGGCGTTGTTGGGCAGGAGAGCGCACATCCCGCCGTTGCGACACGGGTTGGAGAGACAGGGATCTGTGAAAGGCATAGAGTCCCGGTCAGTGCGAGGAATCGACGACAACATGAGCTGGACTGGATTTCACAAAGCCTTTCGATGCATCGTAACTCAGCTTACAATGGATAGCCCATAATCAGTAACTATACACCCTATGGTTTCTGTGCATCGTTCATTAACCACTTCGCGCCGGGGGGTTTTTCAGCGCCGATGACCGCCATACGGGGGTTTTTGAACAATGCATCATTTTAAAATCTTGCTAAAACAATCGTAACAATATATTTCTGTGAAATAAATCGATAAGGGTATACTATGGGTTCAAGAGAGTAAAACCTGGCACAATTCGGACGTCGTTGTGGCCTTTGTCAAGAGATTATCCGTTCCGTACAGATTACGGTAAAGAATGTGGGGGGAATTCCAATACCAGACCGACGACCGTTGGGCTGTGTGGCATGCAAAGACAATGTCCCCCGCGTGCTTTCAGCTGCAGCGCGGTATCCCTCGATCCTCCACAGTAAAAGTCCCACAATTGCACAATTACTGCTGCTAATCTTGCAATTCATGTGGCAACTTGCGTCAAAAAGGGTCTTTGTACTGATTCATATTGCTTTGTTCTAAGCTGAAAAGAGTCTTTGTTTAGAATGTGGACAATAGTGGTGCCCGGATTCGGAGGGCCCCGTTGCAAAGGCAATCCAATTGACCTCCGGATTCGGAGGTCCCGGCGCGAAGTGGTTAACGTACCAGCGCTCTTCCATTTGAGCTAACCGGCCCTAAGATGGTGGCCTTTCCAAAATAGTCAATAGTCTTTACCAGTGTGGGGGCACCGGTCAGAAGCAATTCAACCATTAACACATCACTTTGTGTGATCCCCGAGCTGCTGTAACCAGGTTTACAGCAATTGGTTGTTTGCATCTGAATGAAAGCGGGGAGTGTAATGATCCCTGGAGATATACGGCAGTTAATGTTTGAATTGCTGTTTTGTGAGATTGTTAAAAAGTTTCCAGTTTGCCTTTCCTTTATTTGTGTACTATTGTACTTTAAAGATTCATTGAAATAAAGATTGAGGAATTTTAATGGTTCTACTTTTGAGAACAGGTCCGGTCATGTGAGAAATGTCAGGCCTATCTTGAAGATTTGCATTATATCTTGAAGATGCATCATCTTGAAGATGCATCATCTTGAAGATGCATCATCTTGAAGATGCATCATCTTGAAGATGCATCATCTTGAAGATGCATCATCTTGAAGATGCATCTTCTTGAAGATGCATCATCTTGAAGATTTGCTTTGATATAGTTGGTCGGAGCATAGATTGTTGCCTGTTTTTCATCAGAGGGAAATGCGGCTGTCGGTTTTCGTCTTTATACTCACTCTGTCGCGTCTGGCAATTCTGGCCTGTGTATCCGTTGAAGCAGGTGCAGAAGTAGTAGACCACAGCGCCGCTGTTAGCGCGAGTGCACTGGCCGTTGTTCAGGCAAGGATTCGAGTTGCAAGGGTCTGGGTATAAAACGGAGAACACAACCATGAACCAAAAAATACTGAAGGCTTTCAAGGTGGAAGCAGAATGTGGAAAGTTTGTGGTGACATCTATGTATGAAAGTCATCTCTTGCGAGAAGGAGGGTGGCTCTGAAAAGAGCCGGTAACTCAACGTCGGGTAGTGTGTGCTCTGCTTGTTATTATCATGCTGCAGTTGAGTTACCGGCTCTTCTCAGAGCCACACTAATTCTGGAGTGTCTCACTATAACTTTCCATAATAGGCTGCACCGTGCAAACCTATACGTTTTCAGGTCTCGGGCTTACTAAGTCCCAGCCCATTTTTTCAAACATTATTTTCATATGATAAGACAAGGGGTTTTGATGTTAGGTTTTTGTACGCCCTTACCGACAACGACCACTGTCTCGCAGTTCTGTCCTGTGTACTCTGAACGGCAGGCACATGAGTACGATGTAGTTCCAATGGGAATGCAGGTTCCTCCATTCATGCATGGGCTGGGCTCACAACGAGTCTGCGGAGCTGAAAATGACAATTTAGGAAAAGAAAGAAGAACAAAATTCATCTCATCTCATCCCATCATATCCCATCCCATCCCATCCCATACCATTCAATTCAATCCCATCCCATCCCATCCCATCCTACCCCATCCCATCCATCCCATCCCATCCATCCCATCCCACCCCATCCCATCCCATCCCATCCCATCCCATCCCATCCCACCTCATCCATCCCACCCCATCCCATCCATCCCATCCCACCCCATCCCATCCCATCCCATCCCACCCCATCCCATCCCATCCCATCCCATCCCATCCCATCCCATCCCATCCCATCCCATCCCACCTCATCCATCCCATCCCATCCCATCCCATCCCATCCCATCCCATCCCATCCCACCTCATCCATCCCATCCCATCCCATCCCATCCCACCTACATATCACAGATCACAGACGACCTCAATGCCATTGGCCTCCAACACGACCAGGCGGTTCGTGCAGCCCAGGATAGGGCTGGATGGCAAAAGAGAATGTCTAACATTGCAAAAACCCGTGGTCACAACGTCTCGAGCCGAGTTCGGCCCGAGTAACGTCAATAATATATATATATCCCATCCCATCCCATCCCATCCCATCCCATCCCATCCCATCCCATCCCATCCCACCCCATCCCATCCCATCCCACCTCATCCATCCCATCCCATCCTATCCCATCCCATCCCATCCCATCCCATCCCACCCCATCCCATCCCACCCCATCTCATCCTATCCCACCCCTTCCCACCCCATCCAACTCTGTGGACTGGTGTAGAAGCAAACTTCTCTCAAACGAAAGAAGAAGAGAAGAAGACAAATCACGATTCAAACATCCCTTAAGTGAACCAGATTCCCCGCAAATTGTGAGCGCACCTTTCAGTGCGCTGGGCCGCGTAAGTGGCTCTACGGTCTACTCACGTATCTGGCAGGTCTGTCCCGTGTAGCCACCGGCGCAGGAGCAGAGGAATGCATTCAGGGTCACACTCAGCACTGTGCACACCCCAGCGTTGGCACATGGGTTGGGCTGGCAGGGCGTGTCTGTGAGAAGAGATAGCCCGGTGGGGGTCAGTGGAAAGGCATTCAACCATTAACTGCCGTACATTTCCAGGGATTAAACCCCACCCCCCCCTTTTCATTCAGATGCAAAGCAAGCAATCGCCTTCCTGCCTCCGCGATCACTGGCAACTGATCCACCACCGAGTCCAAGGCATTCTCCTGATGACGGCCAGAGCATACTGGCCGGAACGTCGAGTTACCACTCAGGTTCTTTTTCAGAACCACACCTCTTCTTTACGAGACCTTATACATGGTGTCCCCGCAAACCTTCCTATATTGATTCACCCACCATGCAAAAGCCTTAAGTCTTACTTATCAATTGTTGTAAACCTGGCTACATCATTGCGGGAATCACACAAAGTGGATGCATTTAAAAAAAAAAATCAATTTGAGTCAAACCAATATGACACATGTACTTACAGAGTCTTGTCTGGCATTGGTTTCCCGTGTACTGACTGAGACAGGCACAGCGGTAACCGTTGACTTGATCAGAGCAGGTTCCGCCATTCATGCAGGGCAGACTCAGACATTCATCTATATGAAGGATACAAGCAAGAAACCAGTCAGTTAGGGTCGTTGCCTGAATGAGTTGTAAAGGGTCCGAGGAACGGTGGTCACTGGATTAGGAGTTGAAATATTTCAGGTTCAGGAAAATTTGACTGGACCAGGACTTGAACCTGCGACATCTGGTAAACTGCCCTCGCTCTTAATTACCACCTGACCTATCCAGGCCTTAGATGGTGGCCTTCCCAAATAGTCAACTAGTCTTTGCCCGGGTGGGGGTGCCAGTCAGAAGCAATTCAACCATTAACTGCCGTATATCTCCAGGGATCACACCCCTGCTTTCATTCAGATGCAAACAACCAATTGTTGTAAACCTGGCTACAGCAGCTCGGCTATCTGACAAAATGGATGCAGATTTTTCAATTTAAGTCAATTAAATTGTAAAAAAAATGACTTTTAAAACAAATTATAAAATTGGCAAATAGTTAGTATAGTTATTAGTTATATCAACAATTAACAGTTATTATAGTTAATCAATAAAAATGCAATTGTAAACTGAAAACCGTAACAACTGTATTAACTAAAGGCTTTGTAATACACTCACTGATGTTAATTTCGCACAGGGTACCAGTGAAGCCGGCCAAACAGGAGCATGTATATGTGTTGACCCCATCGATGCAGGTCCCAGAGTTAGTGCACGGGTTGACAGGGCCGCAGTCATTTCCATCTGAAAAAAAATAATATCAAAATTCAAAATCAAATCGAGTCGCGTAGGTCTACTAGTGTTGGAGTCAAGATCTGGTACAGCAGTCTGTGAGGTTATACCATTATGAGATGAAATTGAAAAATTGGAAGAGAAATCTTTGACAGAACCTGGACTTGAACCCGAGACCTCTGGTCTAACGTACCAGTGCTCTTCCATCTGAGCTATCCAGCCCTTAGATGGTGGCCTCCTCTAATAGTCAACTACAGTCTTTGCAGGGGTGGGGGCGCCAGTCAGAAGCAATTCAACCATTGACTGCCATATGAGATGAGATGATACAGTTTTCAGTCTTGTGGCGTGTTTTTACGCAACTGCAACGTTTGTGAAAGATTCAGCACGAAAGACTGGGAGGGCGGGACTTACCGATAAGAGTTCCGCAAAACTGTCCGGAGTAGGCCGCCGGGCACGTGCAGGTGTACCCCAGCGAGTTAATGGCGACGATCTCGCAGACGGCGCCGTTCAGGCACCGGTGGCTGGCGCACGGGCTGACCGAGCACAGGGCGCCGGTGAAGCCCGGCCGGCACACGCACATGTACCGGTTGACGGCGTCCACGCACTGGCCGCCGTTCAGACAGGGACCGCTCGCGCACTCGTTCACGTCGACCTGGCAGAAGGCGCCGGCGAACCCCGCCGCGCACTGGCACGTGAAGCTGCTCGCTCCGTCCACGCAGACGCCGCTGTTCCGGCAGGGAGCGCTGGCGCACTCGTCCACGTTGACCGCCACCTGGCAGTGGGTACCGGTGAAGCCGGCCTGGCACTGGCACACGTACATGGCCGTCTGCTCCAGGCAGACGCCGGCGTTCAGGCACGGGTCGCTGGCGCACTCCATCACGTCGCTCTGGCAGCGGTCGCCGGTGAATCCGGGCATGCAGGCGCAGGCGTAGCTGCCGACTCCGTCCACGCACGTGCCGCCGTTCAGGCAGAGCCCCGGCTGCTGGCAGTCGTCCACGTTCACCTCGCACGAGTTGCCCGCGAAGGCCGGTGGGCACAGGCAGACGGCCCGATTCACGCCGTCCTGACACTGGCCGCCGTTCAGGCACGGGTTCGGCGCGCAGTCGTCGATGTCCGTCTCGCAGTGCACCCCGCCGAAGCCAGCCGGGCAGCTGCAGGCGTAACCCGTGGCCCCCGACGCGCACTGCCCGCCGTTCTGGCAGACCACGCCCAGGCAGAAGTCCGTCCGTCGCTCGCAGCGGTCGCCCTCGAAGCCCGGCGGGCAGCTGCAGGTCGGGCCTGTCGCTGTCTCCAGGCAGGCGCCGCCGTTGAGGCAGTAACCGTGCATGCAGCGTGCTACCTGCGTCTGACACACACTCCCCTCAAAGCCATCCAGACAAATGCACCTGGACAGACAAAAACACGGTAACACGTAACCGGCTTGCTGACTAAACTCTTTCACTGCGACGAGCCATTCGCAGCAAAGTGGTAAACCTTGGTAAACCTTGGTAAACCTTGGTAAACCTTGGTAAACCTTGGTAAACCTCATGGTAAACCTTTCGCACATAAAACCCAATTATTCCATTAAATGTAAACTTCGCCCGTCTAGAAATAGAGATATCCCTGTTTCGGATTGAATGGCAACGTTGTATGCCATAGTGCAGTTTAATAACACTTTTGTAAAAAATTTTGTCATGCACTGGGCAAAGCACTGGGCACTCAGTGCTTATTACGTCGTTCAGGGCAAACCCTCATTGAATTACATTCTCCTTGACATGTTAACCCATATCCGCCTGACTGGTCACAGCACATAAACGGTGTTCATGCCTAAGCCTCTGTCACACTCAAAAAAGGAAAAAACGTGCATTACAAGAGAAAATTGTCAATGACAGCTTTTCCCAAAAATAAAAAACAAACTGTACATCATTGGAAAGAGTATGAAATTTGAATGGGATAACACCGTCATTTTCACAAACCTTAAAAAAAACCATAGTTCGGGGTTTTGTAGCTTTCCTGCGTCCAACGGGAAATCCCGTAACTCGGCAGTTAAATCTACGACTTCTTTATACTGATTCGAGCTGATGAGAGCGATGGCTATACTTACTGATAGCTCCCCACCGAGTTGACGCAACTGCCGCCGTTCAGGCACAGCCCAGCCGTCTGCAGGCACTCGTCAATGTCCGACTCGCAGTTGACGCCGGTGAAGCCGGCCCCGCAGCGGCAGGCGTAGCCGGCAAACAGCTCCAGGCAGGTGCCGCCGTTGAAGCAGGGCCCGCTGGCGCACTCCTGGCCGTCCACCAGCCGCTCGCAGTGGCTGCCTGTCCATGCCGAGCTGCAGATGCAGTAATACTGGCCGGTGTTGGCCAGACAGAAGCCGTTGATGCAGGGGTTACTGCTGCACGGACTGGTGTCTGCGACGAGGCCACAAAAAAATATTAAAAAACGGCATTGAAGGAAGTGTTAGAGTTCAATCAAAACAATCTAAGGGCTGGATAGCTCAGATGAAAGAGCACTAATACGTTAATCCAGAGGTGTTGGGTTCAAGTCCCGGTCCAGTCAATTTTTTTTATTTTTTTTATTTTTTATTTTTCACTAATATTATTTCGTAACTCATTCTAATGAACGAGGAACAGGAAATGGAGCGTTTTTTTACTCTGTTTTCTCTTACCCTCCTGCCCAATCTCTTCCCCTCATCCCCAGTCCTTGCCCCATCTCTTCCCCTTCTCATCCTGATACATGTGCGTAATTTTCTCCTTGTTTGGTATCTATTCATCAATTTATTTCCCATCTTTAATTTCCATGATATAGACTGTATGACCTTTCTCACCCTGAATGTACTTCTTGTTTGTTTTCCTAGGCCTAATAAATAATAATATTAATAATAATAACTCCCAACACTGCTGGGAAGAGAGACGGAAGGCAGGAAAAGGAGTGAGGGGAAACAATCTGTCTGTGCGTACTTACTTATCTCGCAGTGTGTACCGCCGTAGTCGCTGCCACAGATACAAGTATAGCCGTTAATCTGCTCCATGCAGATTCCGTTGTTCTGGCAGGGTTGGGACAAACACTCTTGAATGTCTAGTGAATACAAAATAATGATAATAGGCATTCGTCATCTGTCACTATCTATGACTGAATGCAACACCTACTGCTAACAGCTATACAGATTCAAAATCACCACCTTTACCAGCTCGGTGGTGCAAGGGGTGGTGCAAGACGTCTACACTAGAAAGCAGGAATCACGGGTTCAAATCCCACCTGACCCGCCTGGTGTGGGTTTTTTTTTACGGATAAAAGGCGATCAAGCATACAGGGTTTATTATGCATCTAGCAAGGCAAAACCCAATAACATTTTTTGCCATTGAGAAAGGTCCTGCTAGGATGGAAACGTCAGGCCCTCTAATTTTTTAGATTGATGTATTGCGGGTCATTTTAGTCAGTGAGCAGTTTGCAACAGTCTCTGTGTTAACTTTACATTCTAGACAATCTACTAGTGAGCCCACGATGTGATCCCAGCACTTCTACCAAAGGTCTTCCTTGAAACGTCGGGCCCTCTAAAGCTTTGAGGTTAGCATGTTGTTCATTGAAGTCAGAGAGCAGTTGAAAATATTTGAGTATGGCTTCGTAATTCTTAACACTATGAACATCTAAACCGTGAAAATGGGGTGAAAATGTCACTTAGCCGTGAAAAGAAAATTCACCGTGTTTTCACCCCTATTTCATGGCACACAGTTAGCCAAGTTCATTTTCACTGTGTTTTCACCAGTGGTCTCCAAGGCCACATTCCTGGTGGTAAATGGCTAGAGGCAATTTAGAAGTATCTGGGACTGACAATTACAAGGACACCATACAGTACCTCTATGGGGGCTGGTGGTCCCTACTGGTAATTGCCACCCTAGATATTCACGGGTTTTTTCACAGTCTCTTTAGTGACCTGAAGATGTCCTTATCAGGTCAGAGAGGCGATTATTATCACAGTGAATTCACTGTAAAATGCACCTTGAAATCACAGTGACTTTTTAGTTTCACGGCAAAATGACATTTTCACCCCTTTTTCACGATTTAAATGTTCATAGTGTGAGTGCAAAATCACATCATCTCTGATATTCAAACTTAGCGTTCCAATTTTTTTTTTTTTAGAGGGGCGAGGCTGTGGCCAGTGTAATGTCTATCTGACTGATCAAGGTGACCACTCACCGACGTCGCAGATATCTCCCTGGTATCCCTGCAGGCAGTCGCACCTGTACAGGCCCCCGACCAGGTCCACACAGGTGCCTCCGTTACGGCAGGGCCGATTCTCGCATGGACTGATGGCTGCAGGACCAGGGAAGGGGTGGGTGAGGTGGGGTTTGACCGGGGGGAGGGGTGGGTGAGGTGGGGTTTGACCGGGGGGAAGAGGTGGGTGAGGTGGGGTTTGACCGGGGGGAGGGGTGGGTGAGGTGGGGTTTGACCGGGGGGAGGGGTGGGTGAGGTGGGGTTTGACCGGGGGGAAGGGGTGGGTGAGGTGGGGTTTGACCGGGGGGAGGGGTGGGTGAGGTGGGGTTTGACCGGGGGGAGGGGTGGGTGAGGTGGGGTTTGACCGGGGGGAGGGGTGGGTGAGGTGGGGTTTGACCGGGGGGAGGGGTGGGTGAGGTGGAGTTTGACCGGGGGAGGGGTGGGTGAGGTGGGGTTTGACCGGGGGGAGGGGTGGGTGAGGTGGGGTTTGACCGGGGGAAGGGGTGGGTGAGGTGGGGTTTGACCGGGGGGAAGAGGTGGGTGAGGTGGGGTTTGACCGGGGGGAGGGGTGGGTGAGGTGGGGTTTGACCGGGGGAAGGGGTGGGTGAGGTGGGGTTTGACCGGGGGGAAGAGGTGGGTGAGGTGGGGTTTGACCGGGGGGAAGAGGTTGGTGAGGTGGGGTTTGACCGGGGGGAAGAGGTGGGTGAGGTGGGGTTTGACCGGGGGGAAGAGGTGGGTGAGGTGGGGTTTGACCGGGGGGAGGGGTGGGTGAGGTGGGGTTTGACCGGGGGGAGGGGTGGATGAGGTGGGGTTTGACCGGGGGGAAGAGGTGGGTGAGGTGGGGTTTGACCGGGGGGAGGGGTGGGTGAGGTGGGGTTTGACCGGGGGGAAGAGGTGGGTGAGGTGGGGTTTGACCGGGGGGAAGAGGTGGGTGAGGTGGGGTTTGACCGGGGGGAGGGGTGGGTGAGGTGGGGTTTGACCGGGGGGAGGGGTGGGTGAGGTGGGGTTTGACCGGGGGGAGGGGGGGAGGTGGGGGGTCAGAGACAAAGAGTTAGCCTACAGAGGGCGCTTTTTCTTGTACAAGATAAATAGTAATGGTCATTTGTATCTATATTGTTGATACTGATCATGCTCATGGACATTGTACATCTAATTCATATCACTGGTATCATCATTGTCCCAGGTCATAGGGCCAATGAACACTCCTGAAACCATCTAGACTCCCTGGATAGCAGCTTACAGTCAATTAATGCTTTCCCTAGACCAAACCCTGTTTGATTTGCATATGTGGTAATCAATGCCAGAAAAAAAATCATTCGGTAGGCGGTACCCGCCGCTACTCATTATTCGAACCTGCCCCATGACCTCGACCAGGGGCCAATTCCATAGAGCTGCTTAAGCACCAAAATTTGCTTAAGCCTGAAAAACCTTCCTCAAAAGAATCAGGTTGCCAGCCAAAAATCCACTTGCATTTCACATGAAGCAACCAATAGTAGAATATGAGTCGAGTACAGTAAGCATCAAGTGAAGTATGGTTGGCAATCTCGTTTTAACCAGGGGAGAAATATCTTGCTTAGCAGATTTACATGCTTAAGCAGCTCTATGAAACTGGCCCTAGTTTGGTAGTCAAGTGGTTAAGATGGCTGCACTAGATCGAAAGTAGGAGTCGCGGGTTCGAATCCCGCCCGAGCTGCCTGAAATTTGTTCATCAGGCATCGGGCAAAGCACTGAACACCCAGTGCTTATTACGTCGAGCAGGGCAAACCGTCATTGAAAAATAACTCTGTAAGTAAGGCACTAGGATCATAATCAATGGGAAATGTTCTGCTCATCGGTACAAAAAGAATCGCTCCTACCTTCCTGGCAGTTGGTGCCCTGCCACCGCGCCTGGCAGATGCAAGCATAGTGCCCCGTCTGACCGATGCAGGCCCCTCCGTTCAGGCAGGGACCGGAATCACAGGCGTTGGGGGCTGGAGACAGAATGACAAGCCAAACCAAAGGAATAAATCAAACAAAGGAAAAACTACAGGAAAGGTTTGCGGTGACACCATGTATAAGGTCTCTTAAAGCCCCTACAAAACATTGGTAAGATCGAAAAACAGAAATGTTAACAGATTTACATGAAACTTATACGGTTTGAAGATGGTTATAGTAGAAACCTCGCACTAAAATATTTCTGCCTAAAATGTTGTGTTTTGGGAGAAAAGAGTAAAAGAAATCGTTTATCTCTCACCGAGATCTAAACTATTTTTTGGAACAGTACGACGTTGAATGCTGCATTTTTGTGTAACAATGAAGAGTTTTTCACAATTTTCTCGAGACTCGGTTGGCGGATTGAGCTGAAATTTTCACAGGTGTGCTATTTCATGCATATGTTGAATCAGACAATGTATGGATGCTATTCTTTAACCTTGACCAATGTTGTGTAGGGGCTTTAATACAAAAGAAATAATCTAAATTTGGCAGATTTATGTCCAACAAACAAAAGAAAAAACTGACAGGGAATTTTTGAACAAATTGAAAAACTTTGACTGGACCTGGACTTGAACCCGAGACCTCTGGATTAACGTATCATTACCAGTGCTCTCCCATCTGAGCTATCCAGCTCTTAGATGGTGGCCTTAGATGGTCAACTAGTCTATCTCCAGGGATCACATCCCTGCTTTCATGCAGATGCAAACAACCAATTGTTGTAAACCTGGCTACGGCAGCTCGGGGATCACACAAAGTGAATGCAACTTTTTCAATTCAAGTCAAAGAAACAGAGGAAAAACTGACTGGGAACTTTTGAACAAATTGAAAAAAAAAATTTGCAACGAAAACTTTGACTGGACCGGGGACTTGAACCCGAGACCTCTGGATGAACGTATCAACGTATCCATGTTCTTTCAAAGGAAGAAATCGTCGGGTTTGGTGGCAAAAAATAGTGAGGAGAATTTGAGATTAGACTGGGACTTTTCGCATGAGACCTCTGTTTCGTACCGTTTTCGCACCGCACGCCGCTGTAACCCGCAGGGCAGGAGCACTGGAAGGAGTTGCTGAGATCCGTACACTGGCCCCCATTCAGACACGGGTTACTGGCGCAGTCGTTGAAATCTGCCAGAGGTGGGGGGAAGACAGGAAAATGAAGACAATATAAGAGCCGGGACCTGGTGTGGAAATCAAGAATAAAGATCAGATAAGATTGGAAGGTTTGCATGGTGGAAGTACAAAGTGGAAGGTTTACGATGACACCGTGTAAGTAACATGTCTCTTTTTGCGGCTCTTTTAATGGAGCCACACTCCATCTCAAAAGAGATGCGTTACATGGTGTCATCACAAACCTTCCACTTGACTAAGATTAAAATCCACGTTTGTTCATGGGAAATTTAAAGAAAGTGTGTCTCTACGAAAGAAACTACTGATTTCATGTGCCACGTACAAAGTAGTCCATTGAGGACTGCTATTGTTAGTGTATCCTCTGGGCACATACAGTAAGTGATCCAATTTGTGATCTACTGTAGGTAATATGGAGATACAAATTGATATCAGCGTCAATGATACACACAAGAGCTGTCTCCTGAAGATGAACAGAGCATACTGTTCGAAACGTCGAGTTCCTCCGGTTCTTTTCAGAACCACACATACTGAATTTTGCATGGTGTTACAGCAAACCTATTATTTCTACTATTAGGTACTTATCAAATAATCGATTGCCACCTCAGACCCTTGGTGGACACTGCAGGCTCAAATAGGACCCCTCGATCCTTCCCCCTTCCAGCCAAACGGGCCACGGCGACCGTACCTGTCTCGCAGTGAGCTCCGAAGAATGCGGGCGGGCAGGTGCAGGTGTAGCGGTTGATCAGGTCCATGCAGACTCCGCCGTTCTGACAGGGGCTGCTGATGCATTCGTTGATATCTGTCGAGATAAACACCACCCAAAACGTCAAAACCAAGAATCGAGGGGAAGGTTTGCGGTGACACCGTGCACGCGGCACTTCTCTTTTGAGGAGGAGTGTGGCTTTTGAGGAGGAGTGTGGCTTTCAAGGAGGAGTGAGGCTTTTGAGGAGGAGTGAGGCTTTTGAGAAGGAGTGTGTCTTTTGAGGAGGAGTGTGTCTTTTGAGGAGGAGTGTGGTTTTTGAAGAGGAGTGTGGCTTTTGAGGAGGAGTGTGGCTTTTGACTGAGGAGGAGTGTGGCTTTTGAGGAGGAGTGTGGCTTTTGAGGAGGAGTGTGGCTTTTGAGGAGGAGTGTGGCTTTCGAGGAGTGTGGCTTTTGAGGAGGAGTGTGGCTTTTGAGGAGGAGTGTGGCTTTCGAGGAGGAGTGTGGCTTTTGAGGAGGAGTGTGGCTTTTGAGGAGGAGTGTGGCTTTTGAGGAGGAGTGTGGCTTTTGAGGAGGAGTGTGGCTTTCGAGGAGTGTGGCTTTTGAGGAGGAGTGTGGCTTTTGAGGAGGAGTGTGGCTTTCGAGGAGTGTGGCTTTTGAGGAAGAGTGTGGCTTTTGAGGAGGAGTGTGGCTTTTGAGGAGGAGTGTGGCTCTGATAAGAGCCGGTAACTCCACTAGACCAAACCAATGGTTTTTACAAAAATATCCAATGATTTAGCAATCACTACTTTCCGTTCTCAGGAAATCTCCCAAACTCAGATTTGGTAGTTATGTATCTTAAAACTGCAATAGTACTATTTCAAAATACGTTATTTTGTCTTTCCGGATTAAAACAATCATTCTTAAGGAGTGCAAACTCTAATTTGAGGACGTAGAGATTCATTTTGTTATGTTCCAAGAAACATAAGAAGCACGGAAAAACAGGAAAACAACTTTAACATGACAGAAATAAGTATCACATACAGTAGGTTCGCACTGCTTCGAAACTAGCCAAATATGATAACCCGTGAAATATTGGACTTACTTTCTTGGCAGTTGACTCCTCTGTAACCCGGGGAACAGGTGCACGCGTATCTGTTGACGTCGTCCTGACAGAGGGCGCCGTTTATGCAGGGACCACTCAGACATTCATTGATGTCTGCGCAAACGGCCAACGAAAAAAGAACACCAAGAGACATGGGGAGTCAGTGTGTGGGCCAATTACAAGCAGGGTGTTTAGAGTCAGGAATGCCAATGCTGAACCCATTGCGAATATCAATCCAACAGATATGATTTTTGCACTGGTGATGATGAGAATGTAACTCAATGGGATGGGAGTTTACCCTACTCAATATAGACAATCAGCACTGTGCTCATCAGTGCTTTGCCCGATAGCCTGGTGCTTTGCCCGATTGCCCGGTGATTTGTGTTTGGTGGGAATTTAGTTCAAAGAGGGTTTGCCCTACTCAACATAAAATTAGCACTGTGCGCTCAAGAGTTCAGGTGTTTTATACACTGGACTAGCTTAGGCTCTGGCTTCTGCTTAGACTCTGTTATCCAAAAGTTGAAAACACATGCCAAGGATTCTTGTTGTTATTTCAAAACTTGGTAGTCATTACCAAGTACCTGATATCATTGTATCATGGTATCTTCTCCAAAACTAAAGCCAAAAGCCTCACGTTATATTGCCTCGTACTTTGAAAATGAAAGAAAGAAAGAAGTCGAAGCCTAAGCCTAAGCATCTATAGGCCTTTGCCTATTAAGCCGGAGCCCGGGCCCAAAAAGAGTTTTGGAAGAGGACGTCTTGGCTACGGCTTTTGGAGAAGGCACTTTCACGTCATGCGTACCGGTTTGGCAGCGGGTACCGGTGAAGCCGGCCCGGCACGTGCACTCAAAGGCGTTGACTCTGTCCGTACACTGGCCCAGATTCAGGCACGGACTGCTGGCACACTCGTCCACCTCTGCTCGTCAGAGATAGAGAGCACACATGCAAAAAAGCAATGAAAATCAAAATCAATTCAAGGACAAGGAAAAGATGGAATCAGCAAAACTATTCATGATTTCAAGGGTACTGTGAGCTTCTTTCAAAAGCTGCTTGCATGGTAATTTTCTGATGAAAGGTTATTGGGGAAGAATGGTGATACATGTAGATACTTTAATAGAATGGTGATAGATACTTTGGAATTAATATTCACGTAGCCATTCATATTTTTTTCAAACTGGTCACACGTGTCTGGAAGTGGTATTTTGTTTTGATTTTGATTTTTTTTAAACAAAGTGAGATGGCCATTTTGTCAGTGTAAGAAAATCGGGAAAAGAAGGAGAGATATTTTTATGGATGACATAAGACAGAAAAAGAAGGAAAATTCCAAGGGAAGGGCAGGCAGTAGGGAAGGGATCAAAGGAGGAAAGCTGGTAGACAGACCAGGGTGAGATCAAAGGGAAGGGCATGCAGTAGGGAAGGGATCAAAGGAGGAAAGCTGGTAGACAGACCAGGGTGAGATCAAAGGGAAGGGCAAGCAGTAGGGAAGGGATCAAAGGAGGAAAACTGGCAGACAGACCAGGGTGAGATCAAAGGGAAGGGCAGGCAGTAGGGAAGGGATCAAAGGAGGAAAGCTGGTAGACAGACCAGGGTGAGATCAAAGGGAAGGGCAAGCAGTAGGGAAGGGATCAAAGGAGGAAAGCTGGTAGACAGACCAGGGTGATATCAAAGGGAAGGGCAAGCAGTAGGGAAGGGATCAAAGGAGGAAAGCTGGTAGACAGACCAGGGTGAGATCAAAGGGATGGGCAAGCAGTAGGGAAGGGATCAAAGGAGGAAAGCTGGTAGACAGACCAGGGTGAGATCAAAGGGAAGGGAGTAGGGTTAGACATTAAAGAAGGAAAGATCAGAGGGAGAAGTGAAGGGGGTGAACACAGTATTTATTAGTGAACATTATCCGGGTAAAGCATGCATGGCGTATATGACTTTCAGTGAGGGAGGTCAATCGTTGAGTGACTTACGGATTTGGCAGGTATGGCCTGTGTAACCTGAGGTGCAGGTGCAGGTGAACGTCCCCAGTCCGTCCTGGCAGGTGCCACCGTTCAGGCAAGGCCCTGCAGCACAGTTGTCCACATCTGGCAGAAGATCAAAAAAGCAAGTCAACGATAGGTCATTTTGGGACGAGACCGGGGGGCTTCAAATAAGGTCTGCCCTGCTCGACGTAATAAGCACTGATGAATGCCCAGTGCTGTACCCGATGCCTGATGAAATAATTTCAGGCGGCCCGGGCGAGATTCAAAACCCATGACTCCTGCTCTCTCTAGTGCAGACAAACCTTAAGTTTTAATGGAAAAACTGACTGGGAACTGAATGGTTGAAATGCTTCTGACTGGCACCCTACATCCCGGCAAAGAATGGTTGACTATTTTGGGAAGGCTGCCATCTGAGGGCTGGATAGCTCAGATGCTAAGAGCGCCTGGTACGCAAAACCAGAGGTCTCGGGTTTCAAGTCCCCGGTCCGGTCGAAATTTTGTTTTCTTTGCCAAATTTTCAGCATTGAAAGCTTGACTCATGACTTACCTCCAGCGCAGAACTGGCCGGTGAATCCTGGCAGGCAGTCGCAGCGATAGAACAGGTCCTGGGTGTTGTCTGGGATACAGGTGCCGCCGTTTTGACAGGTGACGAACAAACAGATGTCTACGAGGAAGGGATAAAAAGATCAGTAAGGGGGAGGAAGAAGACATTAATTAAGAAAAAGAATAATTCAACTGTCATTATAATTTGGGCACTTTGAAGTGTTGTCACAGGACCTTTCTTTGAGGGTGGTAGAGCCCTGGGTTAAAATCCCGGTCACCGTTGTAGGTCATCTGTTTCATAGGACCAATGAAAACTCACGCTGGGTTGTCAATCGTAAAATGAGTTACGATGCATAAGACTTGCATAGTGGAAAAGTGGAAGGTTTGCGGTGACACCATGCAATGCTTCTCTTTCGAGAAGGAGTGTGGCTCTGAAAAGAGCCGGTTACTCAACGTTTTGAGTAGTGTGTACTATCTTCAATAGAAATGAAGGGGTTGTTCATCGCGGTGGTGTAGATAAGTAGAAAGGGTGATCAAAGTCACGCGATGTGTCGTTGCTGGTGGCGACGTTTCGGTTGCTAACTGCTAACCTTCATCAGGCAACTGTGTACTATCTTTTTCTATTTCACTCTTCAATGTTAAGGGCTAAGGGCTAAGGGAAGAAGGAGATAGAGAAGGACCCAGGAAGGCTGGATCGTAGGCAGGGGAGGGGGGGAAACAAGAACCAGGAAGGGAATCCAAGATGGAGGTAAATCCTTGGGATAGATAGAGTGTGCGGGTGAGATGAGGCAAACAGTCTGGTTGCTCGCTTAAACGCCCTAACTAGAGGGATGGCTGGATGCATCGTAAGGCTTTGTGAAACCCACTTCCAGCACCCCACTCTTCTCAAATTGGTTTTACATCAGAATAACTTCCAAATCCAGTAGACGGACGGCTTAAAAAATTTTCATTCAAAGGAGGGGGAAAGGGCAAAGGAGAATTGGCCACTGCCTACCCAGAGTCGTGACGTCCCGCTGGCCCAGGTTGAGCTGAGCGGGCTCCCCGCCGACCATGACAGAGAGGTGGGCGGTGTAGTGGGTGGAGGGGGTCAGCCTGTCAAAGGTCTGGGTGATCAGGCCGTCGGCGCCCACCTGGTCCGGGGACAGGACCAGGTTGTGCTCCACGCCCGTCCCGTCCTCCCGCAGCGTCAGGTAGTAGGCCAGGGCGTCGGCGTTGCCCAGCGGCGGGAAGGTCAGCTGGGCGTCGGTGGAGGACACGCTCGTCACCGTCAGCATGTTGTCCAGTGCTGTGGGGTTTTTTGGGGGAGGGGTTGGTGGGGTAAGGGTGTGATTTGACGATGAGGTGGGGTGAGGTGGGGTGGTGTGGGTGGGGTCAGGTGATGTGAGATGTGTGGGGTTTAGGTGAGGTGAGGTAGGGGGTAAGGTGGGGGTGAGGGGAGGTGGGGTGGTGTGGGTGGGGTCAGGTGAGGTGAGATGGATGGGGTTTAGGTGAGGTGAGGTAGGGGGTAAGGTGGGGGTGAGGTGAGGCGGGGCGGTGTGGGTGTGGTCAGGTGATGTGAGATGGGTGGGGTTTAGGTGAGATGAGGTAGGGGGTAAGGTGGGGGTGAGGGGAGGTGGGGTGGTGGGGGTGGGATCAGGTGATGTGAGATGGGTGGGGTTTAGGTGAGGTGAGGTAGGGGGTAAGGTGGGGGTGAGGGGAGGCAGGGTGGGGTGGGTGGGGTCAGGTGATGTGAGATGGGTGGGGTTTAGGTGAGGTGAGGTAGGGGGTAAGGTGGGGGTGAGGTGAGGCGGGGTGGTGCGGGTGGGGTCAGGTGAGGTGAGATGGGTGGGGTTTAGGTGAGGTGAGGTAGGGGGTAAGGTGGGGGTGAGGTGAGGCGGGGTGGTGCGGGTGGGGTCAGGTGAGGTGAGATGGGTGGGGTTTAGGTGAGGTGAGGTAGGGGGTAAGGTGGGGGTGAAGGGAGGTGGGGTGGTGTGGGTGGGATCAGGTGATGTGAGATGGGTGGGGTTTAGGTGAGGTGAGGTAGGGGGTAAGGTGGGGGTGAGGGGAGGTGGGGCGGTGTGGGTGGGATCAGGTGATGTGAGATGGGTGGGGTTTAGGTGAGGTGAGGTAGGGGGTAAGGTGGGGGTGAAGGGAGGTGGGGTGGTGTGGGTGGGATCAGGTGATGTGAGATGGGTGGGGTTTAGGTGAGGTGAGGTAGGGGGTAAGGTGGGGGTGAGGGGAGGTGGGGTGGTGTGGGTGGGGTCAGGTGATGTGAGATGGGTGGGGTTTAGGTGAGGTGAGGTAGGGGGTAAGGTGGGGGTGAGGGGAGGTGGGGTGGTGTGGGTGGGGTCAGGTGATGTGAGATGGGTGGGGTTTAGGTGAGGTGAGGTAGGGGGTAAGGTGGGGGTGAGGGGAGGTGGGGTGGTGTGGGTGGGGTCAGGTGATGTGAGATGGGTGGGGTTTAGGTGAGGTGAGGTAGGGGGTAAGGTGGGGGTGAGGTGAGGCGGGGCGGTGTGGGTGTGGTCAGGTGATGTGAGATGGGTGGGGTTTAGGTGAGGTGAGGTAGGGGGTAGGAGGTGAGACAGGTGCAGTGAGATTGATGGGGTGAGGTGAGATGAGGTGGGGTGGAACGAGTCAGGTCAGGTCAGGTGAGGCAATGTGAGGTGAGATGAGGTTGTTTGGGGTGAGTAGTGGTGATGAGGTTAGGTGAGATGAGGTAGGGGGTAAAGTGAGGTGAGGTGATGATGGGGTGAGGTCAAGTGAGGTGGAGGTTACAAAATCTGTAAGGTAATGTGGTAGTTACATACACTCCAGTCATGGCCGAGGAATTTTCATACTAAGCAGATTTTAGACAGGTATTAAAAGCTACTCTGAAAGTGACCTCCAGTCTGCACTGATCACTATGACCGCCAAAAATGTGCATGGACGGCGCTAGCTAGCTAGTAGCCATGACTTCAAGATGGTGGCGTTGACCCTCAGCCAACCGGGACCAGGCTGTCGGGTTACCGGCTAAAGACTCACCCACTTGGCAGTGCAGTCCCTGGTACTCTGGCCGGCACACGCACGTGTAGCTCTGGAAGTGCTCCACGCACTGTCCGCCATTCTGGCACGGCCCACTGTTGCATTCCAGGAAATCTGCCAATTGACAATTTGGAAGCAAAAGAACGGATCCACACGCATTACATTCCCTCTGTGAACCATCTGTCTCTTGTTCCTTCTTTGTTTCTGTCTCGTGCTATCGGGAATCTTTGAGAAAGCTTCTGCCAGGATCCAAACATCCCGTCTTCTAAATTGTAGAATTTAGACCCTTTTCATGGTAGAATGGTGTTGTGGTCAGCGTTGTGGGCCTTACACCTGTACTCATCAAGTTCATCTGTTTTTATATGCTTACACTCTACTCTAGATATTGTGCTTATATTACTAGTCATACTCGTACAGTACTTGCACTCACACTACCTGCTTGCCCAGTGCCAATACTTATACTCATGGCCAAGCACTCATACTCATGGCCAAATACTTATACTCATGGCCAAATACTAATACCTGTGGCAAAGTACTCATACCCACAGCCAAACACTCATACTCATGGCCAAGCACTTATACTCATGGCCAAATATTTATACTAATGGCCAAATACTAATACCCACAGCCAAGAACTCATACCCACAGCCAAGAACTCATACTCATGGCCAAGCACTCATACTCATGGCCAAATACTTATACTCATGGCCAAGTACTAATACCTGTGGCAAAGTACTCATACCCACAGCCAAGAACTCATACTCATGGCCAAGCACTCTTACTCATAGCCAAATACTATACTCGTGGCCAAGTACTCGCACTCCTGCTAGGTACAAAAACCTAATGGCCAAGTACTAAAACCCATAGCCAGGGACTCATACTAATGGCCAAGTACTAAAACCCATAGCCAGGGACTCATACTAATGGCCAAGTACTAAAACCCATAGCCAGGGACTCATACTAATGGCCAAGTACTAAAACCCATAGCCAGGGACTCATACTAATGGCCAAGTACTAAAACCCATTGCCAGGGACTCATACTAATGGAGAGTACTAAAACCCATAGCCAGGGACTCATACTAATGGCCAAGTACTAAAACCCATAGCCAGGGACTCATACTAATGGCCAAGTACTAAAACCCATAGCCAGGGACTCATACTAATGGCCAAGTACTAAAACCCATAGCCAGGGACTCATACTAATGGCCAAGTACTAAAACCCATAGCCAGGGACTCATACTAATGGCCAAGTACTAAAACCCATTGCCAGGGACTCATACTAATGGCCAAGTACTAAAACCCATAGCCAGGGACTCATACTAATGGCCAAGTACTAAAACCCATAGCCAGGGACTCATACTAATGGCCAAGTACTAAAACCCATAGCCAGGGACTCATACTAATGGCCAAGTACTAAAACCCATAGCCAGGGACTCATACTAATGGCCAAGTACTAAAACCCATAGCCAGGGACTCATACTAATGGCCAAGTACTAAAACCCATAGCCAGGGACTCATACTAATGGCCAAGTACTAAAACCCATAGCCAGGGACTCATACTAATGGCCAAGTACTAAAACCCATAGCCAGGGACTCATACTAATGGCCAAGTACTAAAACCCATAGCCAGGGACTCATACTAATGGCCAAGTACTAAAACCCATAGCCAGGGACTCATACTAATGGCCAAGTACTAAAACCCATAGCCAGGGACTCATACTAATGGCCAAGTACTAAAACCCATAGCCAGGGACTCATACTAATGGCCAAGTACTAAAACTCATAACCAGGGACTCATACTAATGGCCAAGTACTAAAACCCATAGCCAGGGACTCATACTAATGGCCAAGTACTAAAACCCATAGCCAGGGACTCATACTAATGGCCAAGTACTAAAACCCATAGCCAGGGACTCATACTAATGGCCAAGTACTAAAACCCATAGCCAGGGACTCATACTAATGGCCAAGTACTAAAACCCATAGCCAGGGACTAATACTAATGGCCAAGTACTAAAACCCATAGCCAGGGACTAATACTAATGGCCAAGTACTAAAACCCATAGCCAGGGACTCATACTAATGGCCAAGTACTAAAACCCATAGCCAGGGACTCATACTAATGGCCAAGTACTAAAACCCATAGCCAGGGACTCATACTAATGGCCAAGTACTAAAACCCATAGCCAGGGACTCATACTAATGGAGAGTACTAAAACCCATAGCCAGGGACTCATACTAATGGCCAAGTACTAAAACCCATAGCCAGGGACTCATACTAATGGCCAAGTACTAAAACCCATAGCCAGGGACTCATACTAATGGCCAAGTTCTAAAACCCATAACCAGGGACTCATACTAATGGCCAAGTTCTAAAACCCATAACCAGGGACTCATACTAATGGCCAAGTACTAAAACCCATAGCCAGGGACTCATACTAATGGCCAAGTACTAAAACCCACAGCCAGGGACTAATACTAATGGCCAAGTACTAAAACCCATAGCCAGGGACTAATACTAATGGCCAAGTACTAAAGCCCATAGCCAGGGATTAATACTAATGGCCAAGTACTAAAACCCATAGCCAGGGACTAATACTAATGGCCAAGTACTAAAACCCATAGCCAGGGACTAATACTAATGGCCCATTGCTAGCTCCTGTGCAGAGACTGAAGGACAAATCCTGGACCACACCCACTGCCCTGGGTTTGGCCCACCCTCACCTTGGTCGCAGTTGAGTCCTGTCCAGCCTTCAGGACACACGCAGGTGTAGCCTTGTGGGGCAGTAGGGTCTGTCACGCATATGGCCTGGTTCTGGCATGGACGTAAGCTGGTGCAGATACCTGATCATGACGACGGACAAATGCAGGGGGTAGGAGAAAGGCAAGGTATCAAACCGTCGTGTGAAGGCAGCATTCAACCAATTGTTCTGAAAAATTGTTTTCTTTACTATTTTCTCCAAAAATACAGCATTCTAGACAAAAATATTTCAGTGTGAGGTTTCTACTATGACCATCTTCAAACTGTATAAGTTTCATGTAAATCTGTGACCATTTCTGTTTTTCAATCTTACCAATGTTGTAAAGGGGCTTTAAGGCAAACAATTCATAGCGATGACTTGGGCAAAACATCTCCGATGACAGATATAATTATATGATGTTTGCATCATAAAATGGCCAAATTTTAAATTTGTCATTGCCATTTTAAAAAGTAGTTTGATAGATAAAACGTGATGCTTACGTCAAAGAGAATGTAATACAATGAGGGTTTGACCTGCTCACATCCCCCGCACGACCCCAAGCCTCGATCCCTTTTGGTGGTAGACTGCCAGCAAAGGCTGACGAATAGCAAAGGGAGAAGGAGAAGGAGAAGGAGAAGGAGAAGGAGAAGGAGAAGGAGAAGGAGAAGGAGAAGGAGAAGGAGAAGGAGAAGGAGAAGGAGGAGAAGGAGAAGGAGCAGGAGAAGGAGAAGGAGAAGGAGAAGGAGAAGGAGAAGGAGAAGGAGAAGGAGAAGGAGAAGGAGAAGGAGAAGAAGAAGGAGAAGGAGAAGGAGAAGGAGAAGGAGAAGGAGAAGGAGAAGGAGAAGGAGAAGGAGAAGGAGAAGGAGAAGGAGAAGGAGAAGGAGAAGGAGGAGGAGAAGGAGAAGGAGAAGGAGAAGGAGAAGGAGAAGGAGAAGGAGAAGGAAAAGGAGACGGAAAAGGAGAAGGAGAAGGAGAAGGAGAAGGAGAAGGAGAAGGAGACTGTCCTTACTTTTGGTTGTTGGTGCTTGGGTGCCAACAACATATTCCTTCCCGTCCGTGACCACGACCAGCTTGACCGTATACTGGGTGGAGGGAGTCAGGCCGGGGACGACGTGGGTGTAGACATAGGAAGGGTCGGCGCCGGGTACCAGGGGCACCGGCCACTGGGTGGTGGTGCCGTCCGGGTGGGTGACCTCCAGGCGGTAGGCAAAGTTGTTGGCGCCCTCTATGGTGACGGCCGGCCAGATGAGCTCGGCCGTGTCCGTGGTGACCTCACCCAGGACGAACTGGTTGGAGGAGGCTGGTTGCCGGCGGTAACGAGGAGAGAGGGGGGCGACAAGGGGGAAGAGATGAGTGAATCGTCTCGTGGAGCATCGGAGCACATCTTGCGGATTAAGAAGGGCCTGCTGTACTGAGTCAAAGAGGAGTCCTTCTCAAGGGAAGAAAGCGTTACAAAAGGCCTGACACTTTGATGCTATACGTATATTGGTTTATAAGAAACATTCAAAATTCACGGCCAATGGCCGAATTATTTTTGAATTTACAACAAAAACACACTTTGGAAATTAACATGAGTACCATATCAAATGTAAAAACATGGGATGTTGAAACACAAACTTGACAGCATATCTTGGAAAGGCATCTCTCAGAATATTCTTTGACCAATTGGTCCTGCTAGGACTGCAGTGTGAGGGAGAATGTGAGAGGTCCTGACATTTCTATCCTTACAATCCTTTCTGCCTTTGAGAAAGGTCCGGCTAGGATGGAAACATCACACCCTATCAATTTGAAGTCAATGTAAAAAAAAAACTGTTGCAAACTGCCCAACAACTAAAAATTACCTGCAATACATAAATCTCAAAAGTTAGCGGGCCTGACGTTTCGATCCTAGCAGGACCTTTCTCAAAGGCAAAGTCACCAACTTTGCCTTTGAGAAAGGTCCTGCTAGAATCGAAACGTCAGGCCCTCTAACTTTTGAGACCTAATAATTTTAGATATTTGCATTTTGGTCACTTAAACCTGTAAGCAGTTTTTGTATTAGTTTATAAAGAAATTGAACAAAAATATAGCCAAAAAAAATTTGACTGGACTGGGATTTGAACCAGAGACCTCTGGTTGTGCATACCAGCGCTCTATCATCTGAGCTGTGCAACCCTAAGATGGTAGCCTCCCTAAGTAATCAACTAGTCTTTGCCGGAGTGGGGGCGCCATAGGCCAGTCAGAAATTTATGAAGACACACTTCAACTTGCTCTTTACGGTCCCATTCAAAGTGAGTGGCCTTTGGGCTATGGCAAGCTGATGTACTCACGTATATCGCAGAGAACTCCCATCCATCCGACAGTGCAGACACAGGAGAAACCGTTGACAGCATTCATGCACTCAGCAGCATTTGAACACGGGCTGCTCAAACATTCATCGATTTCTGCCAACAACCGAAAGATGGCAGAACGGTTACTACACATCAAGTTCTTTCTTTTGCACAAAAATTCCTGTTAGAAAAGTTTCATTCATGTGGCTTTTTATATTTTTTTAAAATATTTTTTATGTGTATCTGTTTGTCTGTCTGTCTGTCTGTTTGTCTGTGTTTCATTGGTGTCTGTCCGTATTCATGTCTGCCTGTACTGTCTGTCTGTTTTGGTTTGGTTAAGACGGCGTCCATTCATCAATTTCTATCGACAACCGAAAGAAGGCAGAAGGGTTACTTGACATCACATCCTTTCTTTTGCACAATTAACTGGCTGAAAAATTCATGGTAAAAAGATTCTAATTCATTAATGTGACATTTTTTGTCTGAGGTTTCCTTTTTCTGGTATCTATTTGTCCGTCTGTCTGTTTGTCTGTGTTTTATTCGTCTCTGTCCGTATTCATGTCTGCCTGTACTGTCTGTTTGTCTGCCTTGGTTCGGTTAAGGCGGCGCCCACTTACCAAGTTGGCAGTTGTCCCCTTCGTAGCCGGGCACACAGAAGCACCGGTAACCAAGCTGGGTACCAGCGGCAACAAGACATGTCCCGCTGTTCTCACACGGCGTCAGGCTACAAATGGCTGCAAATGAGCATTTGAATAATAAGGACATCATTTTGTAAGTTTTTGAGGCATTTAAAAAAAAATGGAAAGTTTGTTATTGATTTTGGACCAGTGAATTTTTTTCAAAACTTAGAAGGCCTGACGTTTCGATCCTAGCAGTACCTTTCTCAAAGGCAGAATGTTTCCATCCTAGCAGGACCTTTCTCAAAGGCAAAGTGACAAGGACATACACAGACAGTCGGGGGAGGGAAAGCCCTGACACACATGACAGAGGAAGGACAAAAGGGAAGGGAGTGGGATGCAGATGTACACAGGAAGGGAGGGGAGATCAAAAGGGACAACAAACAAAAGAGTCGGGAGGATCAAAGGGACGGGAGGGAGGTGGGAGATCAAAGGAGAAAGGGACAGGGAAGATGAAAGAAAAGAGGGATTAACAAAGTGAGGATCAGTCATTCCCCTCCCGGACGCTGAGGCCATGATGAGGTTGGTTATGTGCCAGTTGACAATAGTTTTAAAATTTTCACATCGTTAGATGTGGGCCTGACGTTTCGATCCTAGCAGGACCTTTCTCAAAGGCAGAGAACTCTGCCTTTGAGAAAGGTCCTGCTAGGATCGAAACGTCAGGCCCACTAAATTCTATGATTTGCATTTTAGTAAGTATTAAGTCAGTATTAAGCAGTTGGCAACATTTTTGTTGTACATCATCATTAGATGTACATGTATCTGTGTTGTCCTTGTCACTCTGCCTTTGAGAAAGGTCCTGCTAGGATCGAAACGTCAGGCCCACTAAATTTTAAGATCATTAGATGTGATTAGATATTGCTGAATGATATTCGGGGTTGTTTTTTTTCTTCGGAGGATGTACTCACTCTGTGAGCTGGTGTTGATGGTACCCAGCGGCACTCTGCTTCCGTCGTCATTCAGCGCGTACAGCCGGGAGATGTAGCTGGTATCCGGCTGGGGAGCGTGGAAGGTGAAGTCCAGGCGGCCGTTCACGGCGTCCGCGGCCGGCACCGTGGCCGTGGTCAGGACCGAGCCACCCACATCCTCCAGGGTGACCACGTAGCTGGGCACACTGGTGCCCGGCGGCTCATCCCAGACCACCTGCAGGGACTCAGTGGTGGAGGTGCCCGGAGCAAAGTTGACCAGCGTGGCTGCAGAGAGAGAGATAATGGAGAGAGATTGAGAGAGAGGGAGGGACAGAGAGGGAGAGAGATTGAGAGAGAGGGAGGGACAGAGAGGGAGAGAGATTGAGAGAGAGGGAGGGACAGAGAGGGAGAGAGATTGAGAGAGAGAGAGGGACAGAGAGGGAGAGAGATTGAGAGAGAGGGAGGGACAGAGAGGGAGAGAGAGAGAGAGAGGGAGGGACAGAGAGGGAGAGAGATTGAGAGGGATGAGAGAGAGATGAGAGAGAGAGGGAGATAGAGATGAGAGAGGGATGAGAGAGAGATTAGAGAGAGAGGGAGAGAGATGACAGGGAGAGGGATGAGAGACAGAGAGAGGGCAGAGAGGGAGAGAGATTGATAGAGAGGGACAGTGAGAGATTGAGAGAGTGAGAAAGAGACAGAGAGATTGAGAGAGAAGGAGAGATGAGAGAGATGAGAGATAGAGAGAGGGATGAGAGAGATATGAGAGAGAAAGGAGAGATGATGAGAGAGAGGTCAGAGAGAGGGATGAGAGAGATGAGAGAGATAGAGAGAAAGAGAGGGAGAGAGAGGAAGAGAGGGGGAGAGAGAGAGAATGAGAGCGAGGGAGAGAGGGAGAGAAAGAGAGATAAAAAATAGGGGAGAGGGAGAGAGAGAGAGAGTTGGAGAGAAGGAGAGAAAGAGAAAGAGAGAGAGAGAGAGAGAAAGAGAGAAAGAAAGAGAGAAAGAGAAAGAGAGAGAGAGAGAAAGAGAGAAAGAAAGAGAGAAAGAGAAAGAGAGAGAGAGAGAGAGAGAAAGAGAGAAAGAAAGAGAGAAAGAGAAAGAGAGAGAGAGAGATAGAGATAGAGATAGAGATAGAGAAGGAGGTTCATGATCATTTCATTGGATGGCCATGGCTCAGACTTTATCAGTGGAGACTGACTTACGGACGTTGCAGTAGGGTCCCGTCCACGTGCCGAAGCATTGACAGTTAAACTGCGCTTGAAGATTCCGGCAGATTCCGCCGTTCAGGCAAGGGTTGCTCAAGCACTCATTGATATCTGACAGGGATCAGCAAATAACGAAAGGAAAGAAAAACAGAGAAAGAGAAATTCAAAAACTGGACCTGGACTTGAACCCGAGACCTCTGGATTAACGTACCAGTGCTCTTCCATCTGAGCTATCCATCCCTTAGATGGTGGCCTCCCAAATAGTCAACTAGTCTTTGCCGGGGTGGGGGCGCCAGGCAGAAGCAATTCAACCATTAACTGCCGTACATCTCCAGGGATCACACCCCCAGGTTCCACCCAGTCGACTCACTGAACTTGATCGTCCTGATCTGGCCACGCACCTCACAAACGGCCAAATCCACATTTATTGTGAAGTGGCTTACGTGCATAATGACACTAACATACCTGCAACAGCAAAGTGCAGACTGATGAGGAGGTGGCATGACAATACAGAAATAGCACCAAAAAAAACTAAGGATAAAAACTGACTGGGAACTTAAAACAATTGTTTGTGTACAGTGTTCAATTGGAGCTCCGTTTAGTGTTCTGCAACCTGTACGGCGCATGGGCGAGTGGAAGGGCGCCCTCATTGCTCACCATTTTCGCAGTTGAGGCCATCCACGCCGGCCGGGCAGACGCAGGCGTAGCCCGGTGCAGCAGTCTGCTCTCGGCACGTCCCTCCGTTCAGGCAGACATTGGCGCTGCAGATGGCTGCCGAACGAGCAGAGAGAGGAGAGGCGGGCGTGACTTTTGCGTCAAGCTACAGAGCCCCTGAGAGGCCATTCGACACTTGATCATCACCGACTTGCTGTCGTTTATCCAAAAATTTCATGAAAATGTGCCAATCAAATCCAATCTGATCTGATCTGATCTGATATAATCATTCAAAATGATCCGATCCAATTCAATTTGATTTGATCATCGAATTTCATTTGATCCAATTCAAATTTATCTGATCCGATCATATTCAATCTGATCCGATCATATTCAATCTGATCCGATCATATTCAATCTGATCCGATCATATTCAATCTGATCCGTTCACATTCAATCTGATCCGATCATATTCAATCTGATCCGATCAGATTCAATCTGATCCGATCACATTCAATCTGATCCGATCAGATTCAATCTGATCCGATCAGATTGAATCTGATCCGATCACATTCAGGTCTGAGTGCCAATTGCCCATTAAAAAACAAAAATGGCAAAAACTCTGGGCATTTCCGTTACGAAAACGTCTTCAGCTGATTGGGGGGGGGGGGGAAGACCTACTCGTCGTGCGCGTGGAGACAGAATCAAGGTCGTAGGTGGTGCCGTCCAAAGACACCACCCTCAGGTCCACCGTGTAGTCCGAGCCCGCCTGGAGGTTGTCAAAGTCAAAGTTGATCATGCCGTTGGTCACGTCGGCGTCCCCGTAGGTCAGCGTCTCCACGGTCTGGCCCTGCGAGTTGGAGATGGTGACCTCGTAGCGGGCCAGCGGGTCCGTCATGATGTCCACAAAGGTGCCCTGGACGCGGTCCGTCCTCACGCTGGTGACCAGGATGTTGGCCGTAACGGCTGAAATGGGAAGAGAGATAAAAGGTCACTAACGAGGAGTGTGTATGAAACGAAACAGAGCAACACAAAAGTTTTCTCCATTTAAAGGCCAATACAAGATTGGGAAGATCGGAAAACATCGATGTCCACAAATTTCCTTCTAATTTACAGTTTGTAGATGGTCATGATAGAATCCTCATGTTTAAATACTACGCTCTGGGATGCTGTACTTCCCTAGAAATCTTCACTCAAACAAATAGTTTATTACTTGCAAGTCATAAACTATTTCTTACACTACAGAATGGTGCAAAAACCGTGACTTTTTTTTAACCTTTTTCTACTTTCTCAGATCACCATTTGAGCTAAAACACTCGCAGGATTGCTTTTTGGGATGTTCAATGGTTTAACACACAAACTGTGGCAATCTTTTGACCTTCACCAATGTTGTATTGGGCCTTTAAAGGAAAGTAAACGCACAGAGTACTTTTTCCTTTCCAAGATTGGCAGATTGTGATTTCTGAACGACAAGGGAAGATATACTTACGTGTTTCACAGTGTATCCCCTGGAACTGGTCCCCACAGTTACAGAGGTAGAAGCTGACCATGTCGTCACATCGGCCATTGTTAAGGCAGGGTGAGCTCAGACATTCGTCAGTATCTGAAACCAGGAGGTAAGTAACAGTCACCCACATAAACAAGTTGCAGTTGGTCATTGACCTGAAAGACTTTCAATGCCCAAGATCAGTCGATGCCCGAGACCAAGACTGAGATCGTAATGCCCAAGACTGAGACTGAGATCTCAATGCCCAAGACTGAGACCGAGATCTCAATGCCAAAGACTGAGACCGAGATCTCAATGCCCAAGACTGAGACCAAGATCTCAATGCCCAAGACTGAGACCAAGATCTCAATGCCCAAGACTGAGACCAAGATCTCAATGCCCAAGACTGAGACCAAGATCTCAATGCCCAAGACTGAGACCAAGATCTCAATGCCCAAGACTGAGACCGAGATCACAATGCCCAAGACTGAGACCAAGATCTCAATGCCAAAGACTGAGACCGAGATCACAATGCCCGAGACCAAGACCTAGAATGTGAAATCAATGCACACGACATTGCCTGAGAGAATGACTAAATGAAAGTACATGCACGAACACATCAGAAATCTGTACTGTAGTCAAATACATCCATGCCAAAAAAGTGTGGTGTTTTGGTTTTTTTTTCCGTTCACATTGCATTACAAGTTATGGTGATGCTTGGAAAATGCTTACTTGACTCGCAGAATATTCCCTGGTATCCAGGGAAACAGTGACAGTCAAAGCGGCTCACACCATCCTCACAGAAGCCAAACACACAGGGGTTGCTGGCGCAATCGTTGTCGTCTGCATCAGAGAAGAACAAGGACGGGTTACCAGACTTCCAAAGGGGTGTAGTTTGCAAAGCTCTAATTGGGCTGGACAATCCCACAGATTGCACCCACTGTTGTATTCTTTTTAGTGCAGTGCGGTTAAGGTCAACAGAATCTCACAGAATGCACCCACTGCTGCATCTTGTTGAGTGCAGCATGGGTAGGGTTGACAGTAACCCACACAATGCACCCACTGTTGCATTTTGTTGAGTGCAGCAGGGTTCGGGTCCACAGTAACCCACAGAATGCACCCACTACTGCATCTTGTGGAGTGCAGTAGGGTTAGGGTCCACAGAATCCCACAGAATGCACCCACTGTTGCATTTTGTTGAGTGCAGCAGGGTTAGGGTCCACAGTAACCCACAGAATGCACCCACTACTGCATCTTGTGGAGTGCAGTAGGGTTAGGGTCCACAGAATCCCACACAGTGCACCCACTACTGCATCTTGTTGAGTGCAGCAGGGTTAGGGTCCACAGAATCCCACAGAATGCACCCACTGCTGCATCTTGTTGAGTGCAAGCAGGGTTAGGGTCCACAGAATCCCACAGAATGCACCCACTGCTGCATCTTGTTGAGTGCAGCAGGGTTAGGGTCCACAGAATCCCCACAGAATGCACCCACTGCTGCATCTTGTTGAGTGCAGCAGGTTTAGGGTCCACAGAATCCCCACAGAATGCACCCACTGCTGCATCTCGTTGTGTGCAGCAGGGTTAGGGTCCACAGAATCCCGACAAAATGCACCCACTACTGCATCTTGTTGAGTGCAGCAGGGTTAGGGTCCACAGAATCCCACAGAATGCACCCACTGCTGCATCTTGTTGAGTGCAGCAGGGTTAGGGTTCACAGAATGCACCCACTGCTGCATCTTGTTGAGTGCAGCAGGGTTAGGGTCCACATAATCCCCACAGAATGCACCCACTGCTGCATCTTGTTGAGTGCAGCAGGGTTAGGGTCGACAGAATCCCCACAGAATGCACCCACTGCTGCATCTTGTTGAGTGCAGCAGGGTTAGGGTTCACAGAATCCCGACAAAATGCACCCACTACTGCATCTTGTTGAGTGCAGCAGGGTTTGGGTCGACAGAATCCCACAGAATGCACCCACTGCTGCATCTTGTTGAGTGCAGCAGGGTTAGGGTTCACAGAATGCACCCACTGCTGCATCTTGTTGAGTGCAGCAGGGTTAGGGTCCACATAATCCCCACAGAATGCACCCACTGCTGCATCTTGTTGAGTGCAGCAGGGTTAGGGTCCACAGAATCCCCACAGAATGCACCCACTGCTGCATCTTGTTGAGTGCAGCAGGTTTAGGGTCCACAGAATCCCCACAGAATGCACCCACTGCTGCATCTCGTTGTGTGCAGCAGGGTTAGGGTCCACAGAATCCCGACAAAATGCACCCACTACTGCATCTTGTTGAGTGCAGCAGGGTTTGGGTCGACAGAATCCCACAGAATGCACCCACTGCTGCATCTTGTTGAGTGCAGCAGGGTTAGGGTTCACAGAATGCACCCACTGCTGCATCTTGTTGAGTGCAGCAGGGTTAGGGTCCACATAATCCCCACAGAATGCACCCACTGCTGCATCTTGTTGAGTGCAGCAGGGTTAGGGTCCACAGAATCCCCACAGAATGCACCCACTGCTGCATCTTGTTGAGTGCAGCAGGGTTAGGGTTCACAGAATGCACCCACTGCTGCATCTTGTTGAGTGCAGCAGGGTTAGGGTCCACATAATCCCCACAGAATGCACCCACTGCTGCATCTTGTTGAGTGCAGCAGGGTTAGGGTCGACAGAATCCCGCAGAATGCACCCACTGCTGCATCTTGTTGAGTGCAGCAGGGTTAGGGTTCACAGAATCTCCACAGAATGCACCCACTGCTGCATCTTGTTGAGTGCTGCAGGGTTAGGGTCCACAGAATCCCCACAGAATGCACCCACTGCTGCATCTTGTTGAGTGCAGCAGGGTTAGGGTCCACAGAATCCCCACAGAATGCACCCACTGCTGCATCTTATTGACTGCAGCAGGGTTAGGGTCCACAGAATCCCCACAGAATGCACCCACTGCTGCATCTTGTTGAGTGCAGCAGGGTTAGGGTCCACAGAATCCCACAGAATGCACCCACTGCTGCATCTTGTCAAGCGCAGCAGGGTTAGGGTGCACAGAATCCCCACAGAATGCACCCACTGCTGCATCTTGTGGAGTGCAGCAGGGTTAGGGTCCACAGAATCCCACAGAATGCAACCACTGCTGCATCTTGTCAAGCGCAGCAGAGTCGGTGAATCAATGGCGGCAGTAGCAAGAAGCCAGAAGCCCGACTCACTGATTTGACAACGGTCTCCGGAGAAGAAGTTGGGGCAGTCACACGTGTAGCCGTTGACAGCGTCCCGGCAGGTCCCGCCGTTTGCACACTTGGTGACGGGCGTGTCGAGGAGACACTCGTCAATGTCTGCAGGGGAAAACAAAAACCACAAAACGAGATGGAGACGCAAATGTTGGAAGTTTGAGACAAAAAAAAAGGGTTCTGCAGCATTCCTAGAACAGTACCAGTGTCATGGTCTCATCTTTCCACCGTGCTCAGATATAATTACCATGACGTGCTTAATTATCCAGCGTGCTGATCTCTCCAGTCACATACACATGAATGATGTGCACACACGTGATGTGCATGTGATGTGCATGTGATGTACACGAATACGTATGTAAATAGCACATGTACTGTACGTGGGTCCGTACGAACCGTACCCTGTTCGACCACAGAATGTAACCCATGCATGTGTATGCAAATTTCTTGGCCTTTTCTTGTAAAGGAACTCAGAACGGCCCTAAAGTGAGCACATACGAGGCATTACTGCGCATACGTTCGGGGTGTTCCGGATATCCGAGCACGACGGATAGATGAGACCGTGACACCGGATATCAGCTGCTGGGATTGAACCCAAAAATGAGTGCCGCCAAGGGTTGGACAGTGCTGGAGACCAGCCAGAGAGCAGGATCCGAAGGGCTGGATAGCACAAGAGTTATTGAGCACTACATTAAGCTAGATCTTTTCTTTACCATTTTTCAAAAACAGAAATTGAATTAATGCAGATAAAAAATTCCCCTCCTTAAAAAGGACATTTTACTCATCGTGGTTCACAGTTTTTGTTTATTTTGATATTCCAGGTAGCAATCTACCAAGAAAGCCCTGGGTATACAGCTGAACAGACTGCGATCTGGGGCATGGACGCTATGCAGCAACCACGGACTCTGACCTCTGTCCATGTGGGCAGATACAAACCCATGAGCACATCATTAACGAGAGCCCTGTGATGAGACCCCAATGCCCACTCATCACAGATAGAGTTAGATAAACCAGACCTGGTCACCTACCTCAGTAACTGCCAATTTTCACCTCTGTGATTGACATACGAGACGTACAGAGAGAGAGACCCCACAACATATAATGATACACATAAAGTACACATGGTTAGAGAGTTGTGACTTACTGATCGAGCACGTCGGACCCTCAAATCCTGCCAGACAGTCGCAGCGATACGCATTGGTTTGGTCGACGCAGAGGGCATCATTCTTGCAGGGGTTGGAGAAGCACTCGTTGGTGTCTGGAAGAACAGGTTCGGATGAATTTCAAGCACTGCAATGGAGAAGGGGGCTTGTGCCGTGCTTCAGACTAGTCACCCCACCCAGTTCTATTTGTCAGCCTTGGCTGGCAGTCAACCACCAATAGAGATGGAGGCTTATGCCTTGCTTCAGACTAGTCAACCCCTCCCAGTTCTATGTGTAAGCCTTGGCTGGCAGTCTACCAACCAATAGGGATGGAGGCTTATGCCTTACTTCAGACTGGTCACCGATCCCAGTTCTATGTGTCAGCCTTGGCTGGCAGTCTACCACCAATAGAGATGGAGGCTCGTGACTTGCTTCAGACTGGTCACTCCTCCCAGTTCTATGTGTAAGCCTTGGCTGGCAGTCTACCACCAATAGAGATGGAGGCTCGTGACTTGCTTCAGACTGGTCACTCCTCCCAGTTCTATGTGTCAGCCTTGGCTGGCAGTCTACCACCAATAGAGATGGAGGCTTATGCCTTACTTCAGACTGGTCACCGATCCCAGTTCTATGTGTAAGCCTTGGCTGGCAGTCTACCACCAATAGAGATGGAGGCTCGTGACTTGCTTCAGACTGGTCACTCCTCCCAGTTCTATGTGTAAGCCTTGGCTGGCAGTGTACCACCAATAGAGATGGAGGCTTGTGCCTTGCTTCAGACTGGTCACTGATCCCAGTTCTATGTGTCAGCCTTGGCTGGCAGTCTACCACCAATAGAGATGGAGGCTTATGCCTTGCTTCAGACTGGTCACTGATCCCAGTTCTATGTGTCAGCCTTGGCTGGCAGTCTACCACCAATAGAGATGGAGGCTTATGCCTTACTTCAGACTGGTCACCGATCCCAGTTCTATGTGTCAGCCTTGGCTGGCAGTGTACCACCAATAGAGATGGAGGCTCATGCCTTGCTTCAGACTGGTCACCAATCCCAGTTCTATGTGTCAGCCTTGGCTGGCAGTCTACCACCAATAGAGATGGAGGCTTATGCCTTGCTTCAGACTGGTCACCGATCCCAGTTCTATGTGTCAGCCTTGGCTGGCAGTCTCCCACCAATAGAGATGGAGGCTTATGCCTTGCTTCAGACTGGTCACCGATCCCAGTTCTATGTGTCAGCCTTGGCTGGCAGTCTACCACCAATAGAGATGGAGGCTTGTGCCTTGCTTCAGACTGGTCACCCCTCCCAGTTCTATGTGTAAGCCTTGGCTGGCAGTCTACCACCAATAGAGATGGAGGCTCATGCCTTGCTTCAGACTGGTCACTCCTCCCAGTTCTATTTGTCGGCCTTGGCTGGCAGTCTACCACCAATAGAGATGGAGGCTCATGCCTTGCTTCAGACTGGTCACCCCTCCCAGTTCTATGTGTCAGCCTTGGCTGGCAGTGTACCACCAATAGAGATGGAGGCTTGTGCCTTGCTTCAGACTAGTCACCCCCTCCCAGTTCTATGTGTCAGCCTTGGCTGGCAGTCTACCACCAATAGGGATGGAGGCTCATGCCTTGCTTCTGACTAGTCAACCCCTCCCAGTTCTATGTGTCAGCCTTGGCTGGCAGTCTACCACCAATAGAGATGGAGGCTTATGCCTTGCTTCAGACTGGTCACCCCTCCCAGTTCTATGTGTCAGCCTTGGCTGGCAGTCTACCACCAATAGGGATGGAGGCTCATGCCTTGCTTCTGACTAGTCAACCCCTCCCAGTTCTATGTGTCAGCCTTGGCTGGCAGTCTACCACCAATAGAGATGGAGGCTTATGCCTTGCTTCAGACTGGTCACCCCTCCCAGTTCTATGTGTCAGCCTTGGCTGGCAGTCTACCACCAATAGAGATGGAGGCTTATGCCTTGCTTCAGACTGGTCACCCCTCCCAGTTCTATGTGTCAGCCTTGGCTGGCAGTCTACCACCAATAGAGATGGAGGCTTATGCCTTGCTTCTGACTAGTCACCCCTCCCAGTTCTATGTGTCAGCCTTGGCTGGCAGTCTACCACCAATAGAGATGGAGGCTTGTGCCTTGCTTCAGACTGGTCACCCCTCCCAGTTCTATGTGTCAGCCTTGGCTGGCAGTCTACCACCAATATGGATGGAGGCTCATGCCTTGCTTCAGACTAGTCAACCCCTCCCAGTTCTATGTGTCAGCCTTGGCTGGCAGTGTACCACCAATAGAGATGGAGGCTCATGCCTTGCTTCAGACTAGTCACTCCCTCCCAGTTCTATTTGTCAGCCTTGGCTGGCAGTCTACCACCAAAATGAAATGGAGGCCCATGCCTTGCACCATGCATAGACCACTTCACTAGCTGCAATAATAGAGACTTGTTTTCCCATCCCCTTATTGATTTACATGTAAGCTGATTCAAAGGTTACCTATTTCGCAGCGAGTTCCCTGGTACCCAGAGATGCATTCACATGTATAGCTACGAATCCCATCTATGCAGGTCCCACTGTTAATACAAGGGTCAGACTGGCAGTCATTGATATCTGTTGACATAAAAAACGACGAGAAAAATCAACATTATTATCCCTATATCATTATTTTACCAGCTTAGAAAAACACTGAATGGGTAAATTCACCTTATTACCATTACCAAATCTTAATTAAAAAGCCTAATTCCATACCTATATTTATAATATTGTTTCTAGTTCCTGATATACGATTTCTAGATCCTGATACAGATTTCTAGTTCCTGATATCAGTTTTCTAGTTCCTGATATCAGATTTCTAGTTCCTGGTACAGATTTCTAGTTCCTGATATCAGATTTTTAGTTCCTGATACAGATTTCTAGATCCTGATACAGATTTCTAGATCCTGATACAGATTTCTAGTTCCTGATACAGATTTCTAGTTACTGATATCAGATTTTTAGTTCCTGATACAGATTTCTAGATCCTGATACAGATTTCTAGTTCCTGATATCAGATTTCTAGTTCCTGATATCAGATTTCTAGTTCCTGATATCAGATTTCTAGTTCCTGATTTTTTCTAGTTTCCGATGCCAGATTTCTATGTTGGCCCTCCAAATCCAAGCAACACTATTGTCCAAGTTTTAAACAGAGTTTTCCCTCTACCACCAAACAATAGGTAGCATGACAAAAGCCACACAGACATCCGATTGTGCCAGGTTTTGCCTCAAGTGCACATAGTGTACTCTTCAAAATTTCTTTAACAGGGATTCATTCTTCCCGATCGTTCAGGGTGATAAATGGTAATTTATAAAAAAAATCAGTGTGACAGTCATGGACACTGTAGAGCAGCTTGGTGCGAAGAGGCTACGAGATTCAAGATTCCTGAGAGTCCAGGGGTAGATTTCACAATGCATCGTAACTCAACTTAAGATGGATAACCCATCGTAAGCTGCGATACGCCGTATGGTGTCCATGCATCGCTCATCGTCTTGCGATTGGTCGCAAGCTTCGGTGATTTTGGCGAAATTGACTGCTTGTTCCTAAACGGGGGGCGACAGAGTGCCATGATGTGACGGCGACCGATGACCACTACTTACGCGTCTCGCAGTTAGTCCCGGTGAAGTCGGTCCCTGCGCATATGCAGGTGTATGTGTTGACACCCTCCAGACATTCGCCGTTGGTGCAGGGGTCATTCACACACTGACTTGGAGCTTTCCAGGAAATGAAACACAGAAGAGAAAAACACTTGCACAATTTCTGACAACCATCGTTTTAGTCATCATCAACACACCAACGAGAGGATTATATGAGTATCTTTTTACAAGCATGTTTGGCAGAAATTGATTCGCATTTTCTTCCACCAGAAGAAATATAATATCTCATTTGGGTCACTTACACATTGGCATAGAGCTTTGAAGGGAAAATACAGACTTAAAAAAAAAAAAAAGCAACCTAGCTGGAAACTGGTTGTCTATCTGAACAAGTATTGTCCTTGTCACTCTGCCTTTGAGAAAGGTCCTGCTAGGATCGAAACGTCAGGCCCACTAAATTTTAAGATTTACATTTTGGTAATTTTAGTCAGTAAGCAGTTTGCAACATTTTTGTATATCACCTTAAGTATTGCCAAAGTGTGTTTCTCATTGACTCATCACACCGATACAACATTATTATGGTTACAAGCCACACAAGTCAATACCAAGTCCAAGTCAGTAGGTCCGGGTCCGAACACAAACCACGTCATAATGTAACTCCTCTCATCGAGTCATGGAAGATACAAACTCAAGTGGAACTCAACATCCGAGTCCCGGTTAAGGGTCACGCAAGCTATCACCATTGTTGTGGACGCTTCGTACCGTTATTGCAGAAGAAACCGGTGAATCCTTCGGGACAGTTGCAGGAGTATATCATAGGCGTGGTGCCGTCGACACATGTACCACCGTTCTGGCATGGGTCGGGTACCGGGCAGTCATTGATTCCTGTGGGGGAGGGGAAGGGAGAGCTTGCAGGTTACCAGTGACAAACCCACAGGTAAGGGGTGCATTATTGGGTGATGACAACCAGGAACTGGCTCAACTTCCAAACCACTGAGATTTTCCCCATCCACTTTTTAATTTCATGTGAACTACGATGGGTGATGAAGTGAAGCATTTTTTTTGTTTAACCCTGAACCGATTTTATTGGAAAAGGGCCTGGTCTGCAAAAAGCACTGAGGGTATATTGGGACTATTCCACTTTCCAGTGGGGGTGTCACTTGACAGCATGAACACTGGAACAATCTGTTCATATATTACAAAGAATAAACATGTGGGACAAAACTCTCACTTAAATCACAATATATACAAATGGAATCCACAAATGATGGATGAATTCAAGGGGCCTCCTTCTTGTATACATGCACGCTCACGTTCGTCGCACAAGGTGCCTTGAAAGTCTGTGTCTTTGCAGTCACAGGTATAAGTCAGGGAACCGTCCACACACACGCCATGGGCACAGAGATTGGTGACGCAGTTGTCAATCCCTGAAATTGAAATGAAAAAATAAAAATCCTCAACATTTTCAACAATTCAACACAAGCAAAGTAATACAAAAGTAATAAAGTGCTTGCTGACTTGACTGAGCAAGATTCAAATCCCAAAGATGGTCTAAGATCCTATCTGGGCCTTTTTCGGGAAAAAAAAAAGGCTAAGTCTGTTTTTAAAAACGCAGTGGCTGTTGTTACGGCAGTCGTCCGTGTGGTTCCCTGACTTGATTGTATTTCGTCAGCATTGCAGGCTGGTTGAACCAGTCTATTAGCTGATAGTCTGGTTCCAAGAGCTAAACATCCTGACAAATACTGTGAAGTCAGGGAACCATACGGACGACTGCCGTAACAACAGCCACTGCGTTTTAAGAAAGGTCCTGCTAGGATCAAAACATCAGTCCCTCTCTGTTGTCTAGAGTTTAAAACAACGACAGAAAAGATTCTCCCAAAAAATGTTGAGGCCTGCTCACCAAAGTTTCAATCTTAGAAAGACCTTTCTTAAAGGCAGATCTAGAAAGCGTTATATTCAGGAAAGGTCCTGATGGGATCAAAATGCAAGCCCCCTTCGTATTTTTGAGAATTACGAGAAATGGATAGCGTTGACTTCATGGTTTTCGCCCAACAGACTTTTTGTACTGAATCCTTGAGGATAGGCCTACAAGGCAATTAATACTTGACTTGACTAGGGCCCCCATCCGGCCAAAGACAGTTGACCATTATTGGGAAGGTCGTCATTTGAGGGCTGGATAGTGCAGTTGGTAAGAACGCTAGTACTTCAAGCTTGAGTTCCCGGGTTCAAATCCCCCCCAAAAAGTTCTGCCTTTGAGAAAGGTCCTGCTAGGATCAAAACATCAGGCCCTCCTAAATTCTGATATTCGCATTTTGAGCATTTTAGTCAGTAAACAGTTTGCAATATCTTTGCATTTTACTGTTGTCAAATGTTTTTTGGGGGCGGGGGAATTTTTTTTCAAAATTTGAAAAAAAAATTAAAAGAACTACCATACCAATACAGTTCCAACACACAAGTAGTTGTTTTCTCTACAAATTTGGCGCTTATATTTTTGACTGCATTTGTTTGGTGGAATAACATCCAAACCAACTCTGGGACTTATGGACTTATGGGAAAATAGACACATTAGGAGAGGCGGGGCTTTGTATGGCTCCAACGTACGGTCTTGGCACAGGACGCCTTCAAAGTCCGTCCCTTGGCAGTCGCAGGTGAAGGTTCGGATGCCGTCCAGGCAGACACCGTTGGCGCAAGGGGCCCCCTCACAGTCGTCCACATCTGACATCGACGAGAAACGAAAATGAGATTCGAGGGCTTTCACGGTGAGAATAGCAGGAGAAGTAATAGGTTTGCGGTAACACCATGAAAATTTCTCTCTTTTGTGAGTATGAGTGGCTCTGAAAAAAAAATTCTGGCCTGGCGCAATATCAAATGAGGAGCTGTATGAGAGATGCCATTGGGAGTGTATATGGAAGATGCACTGATGAGAAGGAGATGGAGGTGGATTGGGCATAGCATGAGAAAGGAAGCTGATGACATAACAAAGACATCAGCTCTACATTGCACTCAAGAAGGAAAGGGAAAGACGGGGTCGGCCCCAAAACACCCGGCGACGGACCGTGGAAAATTAAATGACTAACGACCACCAGACCTGGGGAACACTGCAGAGTAAGGCTCAAGACACACGGGAGTGGAGAGCCCTACATGCAGGAGGCATGATGGGCGTCAGTAAGTAATAAAGTGGTTCTGAAAAGAACCGGAGGAACTCAAAGAGTGTGAAAACTACCAGGCCTAGCTAGATAGAAGTAGGGCCTCGTGATCCATGATCCATCAGGGATTCAATCTCTCGTGGAGCCATCACTTTTCATCACCTTGTGGGAATGAACATAGTTGGGGCAGGAATGGGTGTCACATTGCCGGATTCGCAAATTCCAGTGGTAGGTTTTTGCTTTGCAATGCTAGAGCTTAAGTTTCCAATACCAGAAATGATGGTGCCTAATCCATAACTGCCAAAACCTAACATTCCAATTCCAGAACTTTTGTTTCCAATTCCAGAACTTCAGTTTCCAATACCAAAATGTAAGTTTCAAATAGGCCCCTACCAGAACTTAAGTTTTCAATACCAGAAATAAGTTTTCAATACAGAACTTTAGTTTTCAATACCAGAATGTAAGTTTTCAATACCAGAACTATAAGTTTCCAATACCAAAAATATAAGTTTTCAATATCAGAACTATAAGTTTTCAATACCAGAAGGTAAGTTTTCAATACCAGAACTATAAGTTTCCAATACCAAAAATATAAGTTTTCAATATCAGAACTATAAGTTTTCAATACCAGAAGGTAAGTTTTCAATACCAGAACTATAAGTTTCCAATACCAAAAATATAAGTTTTCAATATCAGAACTATAAGTTTTCAATACCAGAACTTAAGTTTTCAATACCAGAACTTAAGTTTTCAATACCAGAACTTAAGTTTCCAATACCAAAAATATAAGTTTCCAATACCAGAACTATAAGTTTTCAATGCCAGAAGGTAAGTTTTCAATGCCAGAAGGTAAGTTTTCAATACCAGAACTATACATTTTCAATACCAGAACTAAAGGTTTTCAATGCCAGAACTTAAGTTTTCAATACCAGATTATTCTACATCCTAGTGGCAGATTTCTGGTTCCCAATTTGCCAAATGTCTGGTTCCCACTGCAAGACAAACTCCCAACTCCCACCACGTTTCAGAATAATATCCATAACAAATTTCCCAGTTTCACATTTGTGGGAATCACATGTGGAAATCACATGTGAGATGAATGGTTCTCTACAGACTAGAGCGCAAATATTCTATCAGATGCAATGGGGGAATACTAGAACCCAAACTCACGTGTTGCGCATCTCGGCCCTGTAAAATCCGTGCCAGCGCAGTCACAAGTGTAGCTCAGCACTCCATCCTGACAAACTCCGTTGATGCAAGCATCTAGACAATTATCCACACCTGCCCTCGCCCAAAAGAAACCCCCACAAACAAACAGACAAAAAACACTTTTACAAACTATCAACCACCTAGTAGTTGAATGATATATGAAACCCTACATGGTTGGCTCCCAGTGTAGGAGGTTCACACACTATGAACATCTAAACCGTGAAAAAGGGGTGAAAATGTCATTTCGCCGTGAAACTAAAAAGTCACTGCGATTTCACGGTGCATTTTACAGTGAATTCACCATGAAAATAATCACCTCTCTGACCTGATAAGGACATCTTCAGGTCACTAAAGAGACCGTGAAAAAAGCGTGAATATCTAGGGTGGCAAGCTGCAGCCTTGAGGGATGGCTAATTCAATTACCAGTATATAGGGACCACCAGCCCCCATAGAGGTACTGTATGGTGTCCTTGTAACCGTCGCTCCCAGATACTTCTAAATTGCCTCTAGCCATTAACCACCAGGAATGTGGCCTTGGAGACCACTGGTGAAAACACCGTGAAAATGACTTTGCTAACTGTGTGCCATGAAATAGGGGTGAAAACACGGTGAATTTTCTTTTCAGGGTTAAACAGCATTTTCACCCCATTTTCACGGTTTAGATGTTCATAGTGACAGCCATAGACAGACATGGTATGAGAATCCCATTCAATGACAGTAGGCATAATCCTAGACCCATACAGATGCCATACAGATTGAAATCCACCACACGACCTCGACTAGCTCGGTGGTCAAGTGGCTAAGATGTCCGCACTAGAAAGCAGGAATCGCACGTTGTGAGTCCTGCTCAAACTGCCAGCATACTTTTCACTTTGTGCCACACTGACATTGACCAAATAATTTGAGCTCACGGTTTTCGCACAGGGTACCGGTGTAGTCGGTACCAGTGCAGTCACAGGTGAAGGTTCGAACTCCGTCTATGCAGAAACCATTCGCACAAGGATTTGGAAGACAGTCGTCAATGTCTGGAGAGGGAAAAACAGCGTCACTGAAAACTTTCCACAAATTTCCACAAACTTTCCACAAATTTCCACAAAATTCCCACAAACTTTCCACAAACTTTCCACAAACTTTCCACAATCTTTCAATTAACTTCCAACATAGTCCCATCTACATGTACCACAAGAATCACAAACCCATCCTATAAGACAAAGAGCCGCTACCGACTAAACAACAAAAAATCTAAAAGAATCTGACAGATTAAAAGAAAAAAAGGGACAGATTACAATTCATGGTATCACTTGCAGTATCGCTAAAATAATTGCGGAACTTCTTGTAACAAATAATTGATCATATTTAGCCAAAACAAAATTCTACAACATTCACAAGAAATGAGCCATCATTTTTTAGTACTTCTACAATAATTGAGAAACATCTGGTAACAAATCATTGAGTGCATTTTGCGCCCAAAAATCTAAATGGATATTGACAAGAAAGTTTGAAAAAGAAAAGGGACAGATGAACAAAATCGGAGACGGATTGTAAATCAGGTCACAATTTCCAGTATTGCTACGATTATTGAGACCTCTGCTTATGAACGATGGGGTATGACGTTGTGTTTTGGGGGGTTTTTTTGGCAGCATGGACTGGTGCGAGATTATTGGTCACCCCCTGCACTCACGGTTTTGGCAAATCACGCCCTCGTAGTCCGTTCCTGTACAGTCGCAGGTGTAGGACAGAACACCGTCCACGCACACGCCGTTCGCACATGGGTTGAGCTCGCAGTCATCAATGCCTGCAACAATGCAGTCCAATTAAGCTGTGAATAGGAGCCCCCATGATCAAAGCCTCTTTTCTTTGGGCCATTTGGCAAAGCACTGATAAACACACAGTGTTCAATGAGGGCAAACCCTTGTTACATTCTCCTTGACATAGAATCATATTATAGCTATGATGCTGTATAGATTCAAATCCACCGTGCAACCTTAACCAGCTCAGTGGTCCAGCTAATCTCTTCAACAAAATCTCTTCAAATCTCTTCTTCTCTTAAGCAAAATCTCTTCAAATCTCTTCTTCTCTTAAACCAAAACTCTTCAAATCTCTTCTCCTCTTAAACAAAATCTCTTCAAATCTCTTCTTCTCTTTAACAAAATCTCTTCAAATCTCTTCTTCTCTTAGACCAAATCTCTTCAAATCTCTTCTTCTCTTAAGCAAAATCTCTTCAAACCTCTTCTCTTAAGCAAAATCTCTTCAAATCTCTTCTTCTCTTAAACCAAAACTCTTCAAATCTCTTCGTCTCTTAAACAAAATCTCTTCAAATCTCTTCTTCTCTTAAACCAAATCTCTTCAAATCTCTTCTTATCTTTAGCAAAATCTCTTCAAATCTCTTCTTCTCTTAAATAAAATTTCTTCAAATCTCTTCTTCTCGTAAATAAAATCTCTTCAAATCTCTTCTTCTCGTAAACAAAATCTCTTCAAATCTCTTCTTCTCGTAAACAAAATCTCTTCAAATCTCTTCTTCTCGTAAGCAAAATCTCTTAAAAGTGAATCACGATTGAGAGGTGTTCTTTTTATTGAACTTGAAAACGCAAAGTGTCAGATCTCAACTGGAAAGAAAAAGGCACAAAAGATGCAGAACTAAAGTAGGCCTAACAGGCAAATACTGGTGAGTCTCAGTTTTGGCAGCGATTTGGGAGCACTGATTCTGCCAATTGTCAGTGACTAGCTCATTGTCTGATCTGTCATTGGTTGGGCTGGTCGGCTTGGTGGGAGATGTTTGCTAGGGGACCAGGGGTTGTTGTTCTTGTACTACAAAATTTAAATCGCTACTAAAAACATTATCTAATGACGTTTTAACTTTGCCTTTGAGAAAGGTCCTGCTAGGATCAAAACGTCAGGCCCTCTTACTGTTTTTTCTAATGCGGGTCATTTTAGTCAGTGAGCAGTTTGCAACAGTTTGCGATATTTACTTAATGGACACAAGTTTTCAATGACTAATTTGTTCTTCTCTATTTCTCATATACTTCTTGTCAGCAGGGTGGATATGGTCACATTATAAGCCTTTACAAATATTATCGTTATTATTATCATTGATAATGTGTGACTCACGCTTCTGGCATCTGTTTCCGGTGAAATCGGTGTTGGCGCAGTCGCAGGTGTACTTGAGCACACCATCCACGCACACACCATTGATGCAAGGTGAGGTGGCACAATTGTCAATCTCTGCAAAGTGTGCATCCCCATACAACAACAAAAAATCAATGAGAATTGAGAATGCATTTGACTTGAATCAATCACGTTTACAACAATCCATCTCATCCAAGTCAAATCCAGATTCCACCGAAATCTATCAAAACCAAGGAAAAAATTCATCAATCTCAGACAAAGTCCTTCAAAGTCAGCCCCAGCCCTTGGATTCTACTGAAGCCAATCCCAACGATCCAGAATCTATCAAATCCACGGAAATCCAATCCAACTCCATTACACCAATGTAGCCGCATTCAATCAAAGGACATGGATGGTTCTTTCCAGAACCCATCCAGCCCCAAAACGGATCGGCAGGTAAGCAGCAGGCATCCGCCAGAACCCTCGCTTGTTGTTGTCTTCTTTGCTCGTACTTACGTGTGTCACAATTAATCCCGCTGAAGTCGGTCCCGGCACAATTGCAGGTGAACGAGCGAACTCCGTCCACGCACGCTCCGTTGGCACAAGGGTTAGGGTCGCAGTCATTGATATCTATGGGGTGGGTCGAGAGACAGAGAAGTACAAATGGAAGAAAATGCCTTGAAACAAATGAACAAATGGACAAGCGAATGGGCAGACATCCAGACAGGCTAGCCAGATGGACAGACAAATGACTGAACGCCCTTTTTGCCCTCTATTTTTCAGCTGTTGTGCAGTACGGCATTGTAATGGTAGTCCATGTCACTCTCCCCTTTCCCTCTTCTTAAGTCGACGCTTCTTAGGGGTGGGGGTACGTACGGTTTTCGCAGATGGCGCCCTCGTAGTCAATAAAGGAGCAGTCACAGGTGTACATGTTGACTTGATCCAGACAGCGGCCGGCATTCTGACAGGGAGAGCTGATGCACTCGTTAACACCTGGATTCAGGGCGGGGGAAGGGGGTGAGATTGTTGGAGAAGAAGCGATTACTCAGAAGGAATTTGATTGGAAATCAAAATCAATGACCAACCATAGCCTCCTGGCTGTCTGAAGTTCAACTATGAGTAGAAATTATGTGTAGAAACAACGTTGAACGCTTACTTGAATTAAATTGAGTTGAATTGCATCAAATCTAATCAAATTGAATCAAATTGAATCAAATTGAATCAAATTGAATCAAACCGAATCAAACTGAATCAAATCGAATCAAATCGAATCAAACCGAATCAAATCGCATCAAATCAAATCAAATCAAATTGAATTGAATGGAATCACATTGAATGGAATGGTATCTAATTGACTCAAATCAAATGAATTGAATAAAATTGAAACGATTCGAATCATGGAATCAAATCGAATTTTGACACAGTCACAGTTCCTTTACTATGTCTGAAGATAATGTCAGCTATGTAATTATTGTATTAAATCCGTCTTGCAGCCATAGGCTGAATTACATGGACTGCTCAATTTAAAACGTGCATAAAAAAGCACCAAAAACCAATACACAAATCTGACACACACAGGTGAAAAATATAACCGATATTGCAACAATGATGATCTATGCATCGGGACATTGTGCACTATCACATGACAGGATCAATGAGAAACGTGTGTGCACTCACTGCCGTCGCACAGGGAACCGGTGAAGCCGGTTGGGCAGTCGCACGTGTAGGTACCGGGGCTCTGTCCGTCTACGCAGACGCCACCATTCTGGCAGGGGTCGGTCGCCGGGCAGTCGTTCACCCCTGGGCGAGGAGGAACATTGAGAGTGGAAGTGAACTGAGGGGGGTCCCGAACGGATCTGGGCGACCAGGGAGGTAAAAGCACAGTGCATCTGTAACCCCATGCGAGGCATGTTCTTGGTGCTCCCTATCTACCGGTAGGCTGAGGGGGAAAATCCACAAAATTTATCAGACCCAAAACAAATCACGAGGATGGAACAGACGGAAAACTCGATTTCAAATGTGTACGGATTTTGATTCAATATAACTTACAATATAACTGATGTACAAAAGTATTCATCAGCAACCACGTTTGGAAGACGGATCCATCTCTAGGGTTGTTTTAAGAAACCCATACTCAACCCAAACAAAACGAAGCAAAAACCAAACGAAAACGACAGTCAAGAGGGAATTGGCGAAGATTGACTGGACCTGTAAATAGAAATTGAAGCCGGACTGGAAATACTGATTCACTTCCAGGGTTTGAATGATCAGCATTGGTCCGGTGACCAAAATGGCAGTTGACATTGTCTGGGGCCAGTTGAAGACCATCCCCCCAAACTTGCCTAGCTTGTCCATTGGGGGAATGTCGCAGGCAGACTCAACACCACTGGGTGGCTCCGTGTATAGAGCGTTGCGACATTAAGCCAAAAGTCATACGTTAGGAGGGCCCGACGTTAAGATCTTAGCAGGACCCTTTCTCAAAGAGAGAGAGCCCCTGATATAGGATTAAAACATCGGGCCCTCCAAACTTTAGATTTTTCCGCTTTAGTAATTTTAGTCGGTAAGCAGTTTGCAACATTTATGCATCTCAATTACCGGTAAGTCAAAAGTCGGCAGTTCAAGTCCCGTTCGGGTCAAATTTTCTTGGCTATTCATTCTATTTAATCGGACTTTGATTTTTGCTTGGTGGATTCTTGGCTGATACAGGGGTAGACCTACCGAAAAAGGTGTTAGAAAAAAACCTGAAAAGCAATGGACTGCGCAGGACTCACGTTCATCGCAGAGTGTTCCAGAGAAGTCCGTCCCGGCACAGTTACAGACGAAGGAGCGCAGGCCGTCCACGCACGCCCCATTGATGCACTGGTTTGGGTCGCAGTCATTAATGTCTGTGTATCAACGCACAAAGGTCGTCATCAGAACAAAGTGCCTGGTCTATGTGTGGTCTTAGAGTCTCATCAGAAGATTGAAAAAGGACACAGCACTCTCTCTCTCTCTCTCTCTCCCTCTCCCCCTCTCTCTCCCCCTCTCTCTCCCTCTCCCTCTATCTTACCCTCTCCCCATCTCCCTCTCTCTCCCTCTCTCTCCCTCTCCCTCTATCTCAGTCTCCCTATCTCTCCCTCTCTCTCTTCCCCTCTCTATCTCCCTCTCACTCTCCCTCTCTCCCCTTCTCTCTCTCTCTGTCTCTCTCCCTCTCCCTCTCTCTCTCTCTAATTATCGGTGCTTTGCTTTCTCCCTACCAGTCTTTCAGACATCCAGAGCCACCCTTCCTCTGCCCCAGTTCCCCTCATCATTTCACACCCAGGTCACTTTGTACCCATTTTTCACACCCAGGTCACTTTGTACCCATTTCTCCACACACAGGTCACTTTGTACCCATGTTTTCACACCCAGGTCACTTTGTACCCATGTTTTCACAGCCAGGTCACTTTGTACCCATGTTTTCACACCCAGGTCACTTTGTACCCATTTATCACACCCAGGTGACAATGTACCCATATTTTCACACCCAGGCGTATCACATCGAGCAAACCCTCATTGTATCATATTCTCCTCCACGCAAACATCATGTCATCCCATCAAATCTTTTTGGAAAATCGCACGGCCGCAGAAGAAAACAAAAATTGGGAAGATGGCGAAGATGGTTGGCCCTTCTCAAGTCTAGGACGGTTACATAGTGTCAATGCTTACATGTTTCACATCGGACGCCTGTGTAGTCGACTGCAGTACAGTCACACGTATAGGTCCTCACGCCATCTGTGCACTGACCATTATTCAGGCAGGGCTGGCTCTCACAATCGTCTACCACTACAAAAAATAAACCACACGAAATCATCCCCAAAAAGATAATTACTGACACAAATGATATGAGATGCACAGATTTCTTCCCCAAATTGAAAACTTGGCCAAGAAACCTTTGACTGGACCGGGACTTGAACCCGAGACGCCTGTAGACCTCCAAGACCTCCAGAGGGTCTCGGGTTCAAGTCCCGGTCCGGTCAGAGTTGTCTTGGCCATTTTTTTAATTTGGTCAAAAGTTCCCAGTCAGTTTTTCCTTTGTTTGTTTGACATTTGGGTAGTTTTTGTCTGTCATCCTTGTCCTATAGCTTCTCCCCCTTCCTTGCTGTCTTTGTTCTTGTCATTCTGCATTTGAGAAAGGTCCTGCTGGGATCAAAACATCAGTCCCTCAGCATTTGTTCAAAGCTTAGAGCTCCTGCAGCCGATTTCAAGAAAAGTTGCGTAAGTTACGCAACGTACAAATGTTGCGTAAGTCTTGTGCCACATTGGCTCTTGTGTGCACTATTTAGAAAAGGCAGCAAAATGTTGCGGCAACAAAATGTTGCGTACGCAACATTTAAAGTTTCGTGAAATCGGCTGCTGGCGTTCAGATTCTCAAAGACACAATGGCAAAGGAAGAGACAGAGAAGTCAAATGAACGAATAGGCGTAAGCACTCCTCACTGAACAGAATTTCAGTCCAACAAGTATCGACTTTTCAACCATTTTGAAAAATGGCTCTTAAAGAAAAAATGGCAGAGACAGACTCCACATGGACGGACGGCGTTGTTTCTCAAGCAAATACCGTCTGCCCACACACTTGCTGGGAATAGTCACAAGAGGAAGAGATGCGTCGTCACTGGGGTCTCAAAATGCTCAGATCCGAGTGGAACGATGGCAGTGGTACTGCCTACTGAGTACTGGTACTGGTAGTGGTAGTGCCAGTGCAGTACAGTACTCAGTACGACAGTAGTGTGCCACTTGGCACTAGTAGTGTTGCCCAGTTTTCAGTCACGATGCAATTAAGTTTATAAAATTTGTAGTACATGTACTGCTACTGCTAGTACTACTACTAGCACTATTACTGCTACTTTAGTAGTACTAGTATTAGAAGTACTATTACTAGTAGTAGTACTAGAACTAGTAGTACTATTAATAGTAGTAGTACTAGTACTGGTAGTAGTACTACTACCAGTACTACTTTACTACTACGTAGTATATATTGACCTGGCCACTGGTGCCCGTGCCACACAAATTTGACAAAAGTTATGGGGTTGTTTTTTTGAATACAAATTTGCCCAAAACAAGTCTCATACACCCACTCGAGGCTTAAGGGCTAAGGAAAGAAGGAGACAGAGAGGAACTCCGGACTGCTGGAGATAGGAAATGGCATTCCTTTTTAAAAAGGGGTAAGATCGTGATTAACGGGCGGGGAGGTCTAGAGTGT